>CM056818.1:18097500-19297500 GCA_029852735.1 Persea americana
AACGACTCCAGCATGGCCATGAAGGCTTCATCGGAGAAAACCACGGTTTGCCAAAAAGCGAGAACCGCATCAAAGATCTCGGCCTCCTTCAGAATGGCCCCGCCAACCTGCAAGATGTGATCAGTCCACGACTCCCAGCTTGAGTCAGCACTGAAACAGCCATGAAGTCGAAAAGGCTTCACTGAATGATCTGAACCTTGGTAGCCGCTGGCCGGCATCAAAATGTCCATACGGGCAGGAGACTTCTCTGCATAATCAGAAGGGCCGCAACGAAAACCCCAATCTTGATCACACTAGTCCTTTTCACCCAGCTTAGAGGATCTTCCCTCTTTGAGCATGTGGGAGAAAGGCTCATGATCGAGATAGTCCGATCGAAGGTCGGCCGGGTAGAAACAACTTTCTCCTCACCGTCAGCTGTGTAAGAGAATTGAAAACATCTCCTTTAGTATGTTGAATCGTCAGGGGCTGCATCACCAAAGAAAAAGGTAGGCCTGGGCACAATGCTCTGATCGTCCGTGGCCTAAGGACGACTGCTTACCATAATCTTGTAAAATTCCTCATTCTTGAGAGCGATCAACTGCTGTCTCGCCACATCTCGGTTGAGAGAATCACACTCTTCCAAGTTTTTCTCAACATACTGGACCTTCTCCCAGGCCTGCTGTACGACCACATTAGAAGATCTGGTAGAACGGCGATGCGCATCGGTAACAGGCTCCTTACCCTTGTTTGTTCTGGAGGAACTACCTATAAAGGATGGAAAAGAAAAAAAATGAATAATCAAAATGACAGAATTTTGCTAAAAAAATTCTAGCGAAAACTTGGTATGGTTCCGAGGCAATTCCGAAGAAAAGGGAAACACCCCAAAAGAAATAGGGAGCTTAAAGATGAGCTCAACATCACTGCGAGCTCATAATCAATGGAGAATTCTCAAAGAAGGCTCGGACTCGAACATTGCTGCGAGATCAAGCCATTCTTCTCAAACCTCCGCAAAATTGGAAAAGGGCTTAACATTGCTGCGAGCTCTAGATTCCAAAACTTGCAAAGCTCCTCAAAATCCTCGAAAGATTAAGAAAGGGCTCAACATTGCTGCGAGCTCCAAATCCCAAGACTTGCAAAAGATTTCTAGGTGTGCATTATCATTCTTCCAACTCCATTTCAAAAAAATGCATAGAAGGAAAATGTCATACATGAGCATCTTGAAATCCATAAAAACAGGGGGGAAGGAAAGAAAAAAAAAAGGGAAGAAGAGAACCTCTTACAAAAAAAATAAAAAATTAGCTGGCCCACTGCCATGTGGCAGTACGGTCAGGTCCATACAGACCTATCCGTACAGTAAAAAAGAAAAAAGAAAAAAAAGGTGAAAATAGAAAACTATGGAAAAAAAAAAGAAGGGAAAAGAATGAAGAAAGAAAGAATGAAAAAAAAAAGAATGAAAAAGAAAGAAAGAAAAAAAAAGAAGAAAAAGTGTAAAAACGTGTGAAAAAAAATAAAACACGTCAAAAAAAAAAAAAAAAGAAAAGAAAAGAAAAGAAAATGAAAAAAAAAAAAAGAAATTTTTTTTCTATTTCTTCCTACTTCTACATGGAGTTTCTTAAGGAAGAAGAAAACTTACTTGAAGCCTTGGAGGAAGAAGAAGAACTTCAAGATCTTTGAAGAGGAAGGGTTCTTGATCTTGGAGCACTCTTAAAGACTTTTGCAAAAAAAAGGCAATAGGAGCAAGAGATCCAACCTCCTTGCTTTTATAGAAGAGAGCAAACCAAAAGATGAAACAAGGAGAAAAGAAAGGAGGTAAGTGCTATAAATTAGCAACCTTCCTAAAAGAAAGGGATTTTGAGATATTCCCTCCCAAGGAGGAGATCCTTTGAGAAATTCTCTCCAAAAAGAGAGGGAATGTGAGATATCCTCTCCCAAAAGAAAGATACTTTGAGAAAATCACTCCAAAATCAAGGAAACTTGAGAGATTCTCTCCAAGTAAGGATATTTTTAGATATTCTTTACCCATAAGAGATATTTTTAGATATTCTTCACAAAAATGACACCACATGAGATCTAAGCCACCTTTAAAGCTTAAGGTCCCATGGGTTAGCCCACATGAGCCAGGTTTGACAACCTTGGCACTAAAAGTGGCTTTTAGTCAAAATCCCTCTTACTAAAAGCATACAAAAATGGTTCCATGCCTCTTTTGAGTTGATAGGACCATACAAAAAGAATAATCCAAGTCTCATGAGTTTCCAAAAATCCAAACCATCCTACCTCATGAACCAAATTAAGTCAAAACCTTGAAATTGACATCCCACAAAAACCCAAACCACTCCAATGGACCCAAAATTGTCCCAAAAAGTGACCAAAAACCAAAACCATGGCCCCCTAACTTGCCACATACTGCTTGTTGAGTCACAAGGCCAAAACCAAAAACCAAATCCCGGTCCCCTAACTTGCCACATACATCTTGTTAGGTCACAAGACCGAAATCAAAATCCAAAATCTGACCCCCTAACCTGCCACATACAGCTTGTTAGGTCACAAGGTCAAAAAACCTAAACCCTTTTTGACCGCCTGATTCGCCACATAAGGCCTTTAGGTTCACAAGGTCAAAAAGAAAAATCCAAATCCCAAAAACCCAATCCAAATGTCATTTTCAAAATTTTGCCTTAAGATGGTACGTGATCTCTCTCACTACCATAAAATCCCCTTGGAAACTCAAAAGGCTACTCTGTCAAAAGAAAAATGCTCAGGAACTCTTGGTAAAGTTAGAAGCTCTCCTTCAAAGTTTTCTTCAAGGCACATCGACTGCAAAAGCTATACAATCCGTTGCTGTACCTCGAGGGGGCATTTGTTGACACCAAAAATATCACTCTGCCTTTTCAACATCAAAAGCTACATGGAGCCGCATCCTACAACAAACAGGCATAGCCGCTTCAAGCATCAGAACTTATCATAATCAAACAAAAACTGCAAGATCCTTCAAAATAGCCAAATGAAGGGTACACATGAAGTTTCGAGCCATTTCGAAACCATTCGGCCTAACTTCAATCCTCCAACGGCTGAGCAGGAGCTCATGACGGCGACAATGTCGAAGATAACAAATCTTCAATCAGAGCCTATGGATGGAATCAAAATACCTCCAAAAGGCTCCACATCAAATTTCAAGTCAAACCGACACCATTTGACCCTCAATCAACTCTCGAACGGCGAAATCAAGCCTCTCAGAGGCGAGAACCACCGATACCGCCACTCATTAAACAAAGCACGTGGGCAGGTTCTACATGTTTCCAAAGGGCTGCACGTCAAATTTCAGGTCATTCCGACGACGTTTGACCCGGCTTTGACGCTCTGAAGCAAAATCATGCCTACTAGCGGCGAAGCTCCCTGGGACCATGGCACCCAAATTGGAGCTAACGGATCGTCTCAAAATGAATCCAATAGGCTCCCTGTCAAATTTCAGGTCAATCGGACATCGGTTGACCGTACATCAAAGCTCGACATCTTCCGCGCTGTGAAATCAAGTCTAGCATCAACGGGACCACAAACGGCTTCAAAACTCAAATTAAAGCCCATGGTTGGTCCTATCTATTGCTCAGGAAGCTTCACCTCAAATTTGAGGTCATTCCGACATCGTTTGACTTAGTTTCAACTCTTGGCAGAAAATCGGCTACAAAGTCTTCAGCTTTTCCAACAATAGGAAACTTTGCGCTCTGATTTGCTCGATTTCTCGACAAGTTTTCTTCAGGGGAATCAAGCCAATAAATGAGGAGAAATGTCAAGAAAAATACAGAAGAAAAAAGAAGCGAGAAACCCCGAAAACGGCCGAGAAACGGCAACCGGAAGGGGACCAAACCCTAAGGTCGCTGGCGGCGACCATGGCCTAGGGTCGCCGGCGGCCTTGGCCCATTGTCGCCGGCGGCCCTGGAAATCCGGGTCGCCGGATTTCCACCGAAAGGGCCGTTTTTCCGACCTTTTTTTACGTTTCACAATGTTTAGCCCCTGTGATTTCTCGAGAATCTAATTTTTGAGGCATGAAATCCGTCGATCTTCGTCAACATCACGGATCCGCCGTCTAAATTTTGAAATCATCATCCGACGCTTCGGGATCGCGAACCGGCCAACCAAGAAAGCACACTTTCTGCCCTATCGATCGTGAAATCGACTGGACAGATGTTGCCAGCCCATTGATACCAATCAATGTCTGAAATTGCATGGTCATCCAATGTCGATCAACATAAAAATCCATCGATGATCATCGCCAGAAGAATTCCAAGAGGCGCAGCGTGGCCCACGACTCTTCAAGCCACTTGGCGACAAATTAATGAAGTTAAATGACCATTTTTATGGCAAGTTAATGCGGTCATTAACTCATTATTTTGAACAACCCAATCAGATTCAAGGAAAAAGGAGTTACAAGTCCAATTAATCATGGCAATTAACCATGTAACTCCTATCATTATGGAGTTTAATCATGGTAATTAATCATGAAACCCCCAACATCATGGAGATTAAAGGCGATTAAATGCCCATCATTCTCCATCGGCCAATCAGAATCCAAGAAAAAGGAGTTACAAAATTAAGAATTAAATACTGGTAACTCCTCCCATCATGGAGCATTAATATAATCAATGCTCATAAACTCTTCTAATGGCCACCAAAAGCCTATAAATAGGCGGTCATTCCAAAGAGAAAGGCCCGGGAAAATTGTCCTGAAAAATTTCTGAGCAAAGAAGCTCTCCTACTCTGAAGAAACTCTACTGTAAATACTACAAGGTGATTGAAGTCCCTTGGGGGGCGAACCCCTAAGGTTTCCCCTCTCCTTCTATTCAACATGGCCTAGATGTGGCTTTCCAGCTCGTTTACTCGGCTTTTTTATTAGATATAGGACTTCCATTTGGTCCTTATCCTCTAAAAATCTGAGGTCCAAGCCAAGCCAAGTGAATCAAAAGCATCATGTGTTCTCATCCGAAGGACGATGGCGGAGTCCATACATGACTCGCGACCGTCAATCTGAACGAGTCCCCACAATTTCCTGAGAAGTTAGATCCATTTTCTTACTTCTTCTATTGTATTTTGTATTTTTTTGAAGAGACAAAAAAAATCACAATTCTTGTCTTTCATTATTGATGAGATTTGTAAATCGTCTTTTATGGCAAAATTGCCTTCTACGGCACAAAACTGCCTTTCACGGCAAACTAAATAAAATCGCCTTTCACGGCATTAAAAATCTTGTCTCTTTCTTTAAAATATATGTGCAATGGAAAGTTAGAAAAAAAATTGATTTCCTTTTCTACTTGTGAAGGTGAATCTTCGGATCATCATTTTGAAATTCCAAGTGGAATAGAAAATCTGGCATACCCGTACAAAAATATTAATGCTCACTTTTCGCCCCGCCGCACCCCGGCGGACTCGGGGCGGAGGAAGGCAAGAAGCCGGGTCCATCAGGCTTAGTGTTCGTTGGGTTAGAATATGAATCAATTTGGTCTTAGAAATTAGCTTTGGGAATTTTGAGAGAGGTTAGTGTCAATCAGACATGCTCAGGGAGGCCTTGAGTGTACGTGTAAGTTTGGGAGGAAATTCTAGTTTTCTTATTTTATTCGTGATTTCAATCTCATTGGAATGATTTTATTTCATTTTACAACTTTCATTTTCAGCCCGTTTGTGTTTGAGGCCCAGAAACCCAAGTTTTGGCCTAAAATGGGTAAAAATGACTTTACTCCAAATCTGGACCCAATTTTTGAAATCTCAAAAATATGTCAAATTTATACTTTTTGGAAACTAGATTTTTCGGCGATCAATTTTGTCTTCTTTGTCGATTTCATCTGGGGCCCACAAGTCGATGTTTTAACCATTACAAGTTTTGAAGTTAATGGGGCCCACAAACCCATTTGACATTAGTCATCTTCCGCTTCTCAATCACGTTCAGTACCATTCCTGCAACTCCTTCTTCTTGAGAGAGAGCTAAGTGGAGAACTCTTTCTTCCCCATCCTTTTCCTTTGCATGCCCTAGCTAAAGATCTCCAAATGAGAATCTGAAAACATCTTTTTCTTCCTCTCAACCTAAGCTCCCCATTGATACTGTTTTCTTGGTGATTCCAGCTGGGCTTCAACTCCATTTTCTTCTCTTCTCCTTGTTAGACAAGCTCCAGGTAAAGTCTCTTCTTCCTTTCTCTAATGGAGCCTTTTGGGTTCCAAAGGAACCCATTTTTCTAGCATGCAACACCCATTTCGAAATGGGTCCTTGCTTTCATATTTTTGTGGATTTTGAAAAGCTTTCCATGGGGTTTTGTAGGGGTTTTGATTCAGCTCATGGGATAGGATCTTGAGGAGGTTTGCTTTGCATTTTATTGGATCGAGGCAAGTGATCAATCTAGGAGTAATGTTGGTTGTGTGTTGTGGATTGTGTTTGCATTCATGTATAATGTTCCATTTTATAAATTTTGAAAATCATGTTATCTTAGACTCCTTATGTTTGTTTTAATCACATCTTTTGTATTGGTATTGCTTGCTTGCCAAGTCTCTGAAATTTTTAGTTCTTGAGATGAAGTAATGCTTTATTGGTCAATGGGTTGGTTTTGATAAATGGTTTGAGATGTATATGTTAGATTGCAAATGTTTACATGAACCCTTGGAGAGCATGGAGGCTCAGGGGATGTGCAGGGATTTGACAAAAGAAGGAAAGAAGTGATATGGGATGAAGAATGTGAGAAATCTGAACTTAAATTGAGCTGTCAAGCAGGGTCGGTCAGCTGGCGGTCAGCTGTCGGCCAGTCGACAAGTGACCGACAGCCAACCGAACTAGTTCGGTCCCAATTCCAATAGCTTGCTTTTGCAACAGGGGAGCGTCGGTTAGCTGTCGGCTAGCCGACCTGCCTCACTTCGATCAACCGACAGCCAACTGAACCCCAGTTCGGTTCCATTTACAGAATGATGATTTTCCTGACCTGAGATCAGGCGGTCAGCCGTCGGTCAGCTGGCGGCTAGCCGACAGCCACTACTCGGCTATTTGACAGGTGACCGAGAGCTGACCGAGTTTCATGATAGACTTGTTTGGAGAGATTTTCTGAGGGAGTAAAAACCTAAATATGATTAGGAACTTGTAGCTTAAGACCGAGCGTTTGAAACCTTGAAATATGCTTTTAACTTTCGGGACACCAATCCTTTTTAAATTTTGACATTTGGGTTTCAAACACACAAAGATCAAATGAAAGGTCTTAACGTATAGTTCACTGATTTTGCTTTGAGATCATGATTTTGATACGACGAATATCGTTTAGCACTTGTTTTGTCTTGCAAGTATGAACTTCGCTTTGAATTGTTCAAGAACTAAAATGGGGAACACTTTCAGCCTTGTTTTGTTATAGCATATGCTACTCTTGTTTAGTCTTGTCTTGCTTTGTCTGATAAGTGTATCCCCCTAATTTCAATAAGCTTTGTATAAGTATCACTATGTGTCACTCCCTGAAACTGGACTCCTGCAGTAATCCAATCTCGGGGAGCGTGATTTTTGGGGTTAATTAAATTTTTTTGCTTCCCCTAAGATCCGCGTGTGTGAGGATAACAAAATTCCATCACAAGTGAATATTTCGCAGGAGCTTACTTGATGTTGCGACTCGGAGCCCGTGGCCATTGGATTCCGTGTCGCACTCAACCAGTCAACACAAAGCTGCACGCGATGGTACTGACACTTGCATAAAGTTGTGGTTGCAACCAAGCTCGCATTGAAGTAATTTCTATCCCGAAAATTTTTGGAATTCTACATACTTGCTCTTCAAAGAATCAATGAAACTAAAATTCTACCACATGCCAGTCTCTTCCATCAATGTCATTCGGAATCTTGAAACAATTATGCCATCTCCATCAAAGCTATTAGAACAAGAGTCCCATGTCAACCCATTATCTTTGAAGTGAGTGACTTAGCTACATATTGATTCCTCGCATGGATCATTTGTCTTTTGTCATGAGCAATAGACTGATTGAGTCAAATGGTTGGGCGGTCCTCCTGACACCTCATCATTCATTCTCTATTCTGAAATCATCAACTTCAAAATTCCGTAGGTCTCCCGCCTTTGACTTGGTTTGCTACAAACCAGATGTTACGTTGTTTTGTATATCAAAACTTCATATGGCCTTCCTCCTTCAGATCTCTCTCTTTAGATCTTCTACCCTTGACTTGTATAACCGATCTTGGAAGTCCAATCTGTATTTTCAATCCTAAAGTCGAGTCTTTCTTCACTGTACTCAGAAGTTCCTGCTCACTTTGATTCTATCTGCTTCTTGCTCTTGATCTTTTGCTTAATAATATGTTATTGATATAAGCATACCTTCCAACCTGGCGTCATTCCGTGAAAAGCTAAAACTTTTAGTCCAAATCTCAAAACAATTCCTTCGCTTACTGTTTGTCCTCAAAAGTTCACCAAAATAACGGAATCCTTGCTCAATGCGTGGGTAAAGTCATTTTTCTTGAATGGTGCTTAACTGGAATTTCGCAATCCAGGGTCTGCTCAATCTTCTGCCTCTGTCCCATGCTCTACCTTCCCTGCAAGGACGATTATCTCATCCGCATCCGAGTGTCCGGTCGCGAGTTATGTTCACTGCCTCATAAATCCAAATTTTTTTTTAACTTTCTTCCACGCAACTAATGCACCTCCATCTATAGTGTAAACAAAACTACAACCAACTTCAAGTCATGCGTGGGCGTCATTCCAATCCGGATCTTTCAACCGACTTGTCCATAAGAGATGATTCTCCATCTTGAATATTTACACCGTCTGATCTAGTATCCCATAAGTCTGTAAAAATACGTAAAAATCTCTTTTATCATGCTATCAAGTCAGGCTCTTTTCCGCATGATACTTCTTCTTTTTAATGCTGAGAATTGATTCTTGAATTCTCTTAACCACCCACTTGGCATCATCTGCTAAGTCAACTGCACTGGCATAACTACAAGTTACGAAAGTTCTCGGCCAAGTTCAAAAATTCTCAACTAAACCTATGACAAAAGCTCCTTAAATTCAAGAAATTTCTAAGTTTTGGCATCCACTCTCAACCTTACTAACTAAAAACTCATCTCACCCTTCAAAGAATCAACCACCAACCTGGCCTCCGTAGTCTTTCATCTCAAAAAAAAGGTCAAAGGTCACCCAAAAATCCACACTTATTTGTCTTGGTATGCTTCATAATGATCATCAATTAACTGAAAAGAGGCATTCGGGTACTACTTGCACTCTTCTCTAGCAAGCAATTGCACACATCTTCTCTCACTAACCACATTGGTGATGTTGAAAGGCTAAAAATCCGTCAAAGTCCTTTGGAAACAATATGCTAAGCCCACAAAGTTCTCAATCTCTAGCGCAAACCACACAACATCTGGCGTAAGCACAAGCGAAAGACGCTAAATGTAGGTACAGAGACTTTGAAATTCTCCCCTACTAAAAGAAAAGTAAACCTGAACTCAACAAAACGCCATCTATTCAAACCGAACACGTCTAATACAAAATCTAATTAGTCCTCACCACACGTCTTAATGTCTCTAGAGTGTTTTATTTCCTAAAAACATACCAGCTCTAATACCAGTCTGTCACGCCCCGTGTGAGAACCCGACCCCTAATTTCTGGGATTAGTGTCTTCTTAATTTTGGACTAGTTTTCTAAAGTGGGATTAGTGGAATTTGGTTAAATCTGGATTAGAATAGCTTTTTATAGCTTTGAATGATTTTGAGAACTCTTTTGATTGAGTGGAACCTTTGGGGGTTTCCCTTGTGAGTTTTGTGTGATTTTGGGGGTTCGTTTATTATGTTTTGATTAGCTTTGGGATTTGTGCAATAATTTCGGATATCGGTAATTTGTTTCGTTTAATGTATTTTATTATTCCCGACAACCTTTGTATTTGCTCCGTTTCCGTTCGAGACCTCTAAACCCTACCTTGCTAATGATAGGGGTAAAACAGTCTTTTTACACAAAAATCTGGACCCAAATTCCGAGATCTCAAAACCATGCCAAAATTATACTTTTTGAAAAATAGATTTTATGAGGAACATTTTTCTCTTCTTCGTCGATTGCATCCGGGGCCCAGAAACCGATGTTTTAATCTCGACAAGTTTGAGTGATGGTGGGACCCACACCCACCCTTTTTACAAAAGGGCCAGCCCATCTTCTTCTTCCCCATTCGTTTCCAGCAGTATGAGAGGAGCCTCTGCCTAGGGTTTTTCCCCTTTCCTCTTCTTCTTCTTGTTTTCTCACAAGACCCACCTCCAAGCTTGCCAAAATGAGAGATTTGTGCCCATCTCCTTCTTCCCCTCATCTCAAGCTCTCTATGGATGCCATTAGAAGAGAAATCCAGCCACATTGAGGTTCTCCTTGAGCTAGTCTTCTTCATTTGAAGCACTTCCAAGTAAGCAATCCTTTCAATCTCCTAGATTTGTGTTTTCCTAGCTCTAGAGAGTCTCCACCTTCTCTATTGGGAGCTCTCTTCTTCTTGTTCTTTGGTTTGCCATTTTAGGGTTCTAAGATGGGTTTATTTTGGGGTTTTTGTATAGATTGGAGATTCGTGGCTTGAGAGGGCGGTTAGGAGCTTGATTAGCTACTTTGGAAACCAAGGCAAGTGAATGAATGGATTTGATTTGAATGAGTTTTTGTTTTATTGAAAATGTGGATTTTTCTATTCATCTTCCTCTAGTTTCCCATGTTTCATAATGCTTTTGGAAATATGCTTATTGATAAGATTTTCTCTTAGCCAATTTTCATGAGAATGTATGCATTCATCTACTAAAGCTTGTTTTGCCATTATGGATTTCATGAATGAGGTTTGTATTGGTAGGAGAATCAATGCATTGATGGAATGGTGGTTGAAGAAAAGAATGAGATGTGGAATGGAAGAGAATAGACCCATTTCATGTTAGGAAATGGGTGAAGTTGAGGTGAAAAGGGATGGGAAGGAAAGAGCTGAAATCTGCACCTGATGCAGAGTTCCCGCAGCTGGGCGGTCAGCGGGCGGTCACCTTGGCGGCTAGCCGACAGGTGACCGGCTGCTAGCCGACCCAGATGCGGTTAGAAACACAGAATGCTGTGTTTTGACAGGCGAACCGCGGTCAGCCGCGCGGTCAGCTCGCGGCTAACCGCCAGTCAAAAACCCTGTGACCGCAAGGTAGCCGAGATGCGCGGTTAGAAACACAGAATGCTATGTTTTAGCAGGGTGAACCGCGGTCAGCCCCGCGGTCAGCCAGCGGCTAACCGCCGATCACCTCGGCGGCCAACCGCCAGCTGACCGACAGGTGACCGAGTTTCACCCAGAATTCCTGAGTCCTTTCTATAGTTTTCAAATATGGTATTTAAAGGTTTGGATGGGTTGTTCTGATACCCTACCACCTTGGAAAGACCCAGGGGATGACATAAGGAGATTGACTTAGAAAGAAACACCATTTAGGAAATATATTGGGACTTTTGGATTCATCAACGTGCATAAGGAAACTTAGTATGTCCTCTATCATTTGAGTACCATACTAAGGGTAAAATAGACATACAAGATCCTTATACATGTCGTTTGAATATGGATGCCCCAATATATAGTCCCTAATGGTATAAGGATTCATTGCATTGTTTTACTCAGATTATAGGTATAATTACCCGATCCGACTGGTTTTATCTCAAATTCTGATTTATACGCCTGATATGTTTTGCCAGCCCCGTTTATGCATGAAAAGATAGTGATATGAAATACTTGCCTACGAGCACCGTATCCCGCCCCCCCGAGTGTTTTATACCGATATAGTTTTGTACATGTTTTGATTTCTCATGTCACCGTGAGTCGGCACCACTAAGCTTGGACGTCCTTGTCAGTCTGATCAACTGACTTGGGCCTCCCCCTCGTGCTCCCGCCAGCTGCAGCTTGGATCCTGTCCCGATTACCCGGTTCCGCGGCCGTGGTCTTGTCTAGCTATATGTATATGTATGTATAATGTTGGTTCTCGTCACTTCGCGTGTTAGAGACCAACGCCCGATCCTGCTCTCGTCACATTAGTGATAGAGAGGATTTAGCTTTAGTGTGGTTGCCAATCTGTTCCCCACGATTGTGGCTCCCCTGAAGAAGGGCAATTTGCAGGGTCCGCCTATGGACTGGGTTTGCAATGTGAGGAATACATGTTTTAGAGTTGTTTTAAAGGAATACATGTTTTAGAGTTGTTTTAAAGGAATGCATGTTTTACCCGATATATATGCTTTTACACATGCTTTAAAATGAATACATGTTTTGTCAGATATACATGTTTACATTGGTTTTAAATCTATGCAACTCTTGATCGAATACCATGATTTACCATATGTTTTATTATTCAGATTTTCGTTTATATCTTTTCATCCACCTGCCAGACCGTCGTGTCTGACCCACTCTTTTGGTACTCAGGTCCAGATTTCTTTGCTCCGAGCTGAGTGCACGTGTTGGCTGTGGAGCCATGAGTTGCAGATTTGTAGCGTCGACTATGTCATGTAGACATTTAGCTTGACATCTGAGTTACGTCACATGTGGGGTAGTGTTTATTTAGCTTGTTATTTGTATGGCTTTTATTAGCCTGTTCTCCGGGATTTTTAATTAATGCACATTGATACTTGTAACTTGAATATATGGGGGAATGAAATATCCTGTTACTGTCAGCTCTGTATTTTTAATGTAATGGTTTGTTCCAGTCTGATATGATTCTTGATACAATAGCTATATGCTAGCGGTTGAGTGCGATGCGGAATCCGATGGCCACGGAATCCGAGTCGCAACGCCACGTAAGCTTCCGCAAAATATTCAGAATGAGTTGGAATTGTCATCCTCACTCACGCGGATCCTGGGAGAAATATAATTATTATTTAAATCTCAATTTCACGCCCCCCCCCCCCTCCCCCCGAGGTCGGGCCGCTGTAGGGTCCGGGTTTGGGGGCGTGACACCCCGAAACTGGATTCCTGCAGTAATCCAATCTCGGGGAGCGTGATTTTTGGGGTTAATTAAAATTTTTTGCTTCCCCCAAGAACCGCGTGTGTGAGGATAACAAAATTCCATCACAATTGAATACTTCGCGGGAGCTTACTTGATGTTGCGACTCGGAGCCCGTGTGTAAGACCCCGCCCCGAGAGTTTCCTTTTTAGTGTTAATTAAGACGTACTTTAGCTATAAATGAGATTAGTGGAAATGGGTTAAATCTGGATTTAGAATAGCTTGTTATAGCTTTGAATTATTTTGGGAACTTTTTTGATTTAGTGGGGCCCTTTGGGGGTTCCTTTATTGTGTCTTGATTAGTTTTGGAATTCATTTAATAATTCTGAAAATCTGTAATTTGCTTCGTTTAATGTATTTTATTATTCCCGACAACTTTTGCATTTGCTTCGTTCTCGTTTGAGACCTCTAAACCCTACTTTGCTAATGATGGGGATAAAACAGTCTTTTTACACAAAATCTGGACACTATTTTCAATGTCTCCGAAACTCGTAAAATATATAATTTTTGGAAAGTAGAAATTTCGACGATCAATTCTTCCTTCTTAGTCGAATCCGTCCGAAGCCCGTAGAGTGATCCTTTCAGCCCTAGAAGTTGAGTAAGTTGTGGGACCCATGACCATTGTCTATATAAAGAAGAGTCTTCTTCTCTTCTCCCCTTTTCTTGCAACTTTCATTTAGAATAGAGTGGTTCCGGCCCTAGGGTTTTTCTACCTTGCTTCTTGCTTCCCCATCTCTCAATCTCTCTCAAATCTATTGCTAAAGGTAAAATGGAGGTGGTAATCTTCTTCCCCTCCATGAGAGCTTCATCTTGATACCATCTTTTAGAGAGAGCCTTCCATTCCAAGCTACACTTTGATCAAGCTCTTGCCATTAGAGGACTTTCCATCTAAGCTCTTCTTCTCATCTCTTGGTTGTGTGTTCTTCTAGTCCTTGAGATGCTCCATCTTAGTTATTGGAAGTTATCCCTTTTTATTTCATAGTTTGCCATTTTAGGGCTTATAATGAATGTATTTTGGGGATTTTTGTGTAGATTGTGGATTTTGAGCTAGAAAGTGTGATTAGAGCTTGTTAGCTTTATTGGAGACCAAGGCAAGTGAATGAATGCATTTGATTTGAATGAGTTCTTGTTTTATTAAAAATGTGGATTTTACTATTCATCTTCCTCTAGTTTCCTATGTTTCATAATGCCTTTGGAAATGTAATTATTGATAAGATTTCCTTTCAATTAATTTTATGAGAATGTATGCATTCTTTTACTAAAGCTTGTTTTGCCATTATGGATTTTATAAATGAGATTTGTACTTGCATTGAATGGGGTTTGTGTTGGAAGGAGAATTAATGCCTTGATGGAAGGATGGTTGGAGGATAGGATTGATGTTGAATGGAAGGGAATAGACCCATTTCATGTTAGGAAATGGATGAAGTTGAGGTGAAAGGGTTTGGAAAAGAAAGAGCTGAAATCTACACCTGATGTGTAGTTCCCGCAGCTGGGCGGTCAGCGGGCGGTCACCTTGGCGGCTAGCCGATAGGTGACCGGCGGCTAGCCGACCCAGATTCGGTTACAAACACAGAATGTTGTATTTTGACAGGCGAACCGCGGTTAGCCCCACGGTCAGCTCGCGGCTAACCGCCACCCAAAAGCCCTGTGACCGCCAGGTAGCCGAAATGCGTGGTCAGAAACACAGAATGCTATGTTTTAGTAGGGTGAACCGCGGTCAGCCCCGCGATCAACCAGCGGCTAACCGCCGATCACCTCGGCGGCTAACCGCCAGCTAACCGACAGGTGACCGAATTTCACCCAGAATTCCTAAGTCTTTTCTATTGATTTCAGATATGGTATTTAAAGGTTTGGATGGGTTGTTCTGATGCCCTACCACCTTGGAAAGACCCAGGGGATGACATAAGGAGATCGACTTAAAAAGAAACTCCATTTCGGAAATGTATTGGGAATTTTGGATTCATCAACTTGTATAAGGAAACTTGATATGTCCTCTATCATTCGAGTACTATACTAAGGGCAATAATAGACATACAAGATCTTTATACGTGTTGTTTGAATACGGAAGCCCCAATATATAGTCCGTAACTGTATAAGGATTCATTTCATTGTTTTAACTCTGATTTATGCACCTGACATGTCCTGCCAGCCTCGTTTATGCATGAAAAGATAATGATATGAAATGTGTGCCTACGAGCACCATGCCCCGCCTGCCCGAGTGTTTTATACTGATATAGTTATGTACATGTTTTGGTTTCTCATTTAACCTATGAGTCGGCACCACTAAGCTTGGACGTCCTTGTCAGTCTGATCAACTGACTTGGGCCTCCCCCTTGTGCTCCCGCCAGTTGCAACTTGGATCCTGTCCTGCCCCGTTACCAGGTTCCGCGGCTGTGGTCTTGTCTAGCTATATGTATATATATATATAATGATGGTTCTCGTCACTTCGTGTGCTCGAGCCCAACGCACTGAATGTGCTCTCATCACATTAGTGATAGAGAGGATTTAGCTTTAGTGTGGTTACCATCTAGTCAGTTCCTATACCTTGAATATCCTACATAATTTATATTGCATCTGTACTTTAAATGAACCATGCATCCTGTTTTAAGACAGTTATTGTTTTAATAAGATTTCGTTATGTTTAAGATATGCTTTGATTTCTTTCTTGGTATTATCTATTCATCCACCTGCCAGACCGTCGTGTCTGACCTATTTTGTGGTACTCAGGTCCAGCCCCCGTTATTGCCTTCGAGGAGGAGCTGGAGGAGGCGGTCGGTGAACCGCAACGATTAGTGGAGTGGCAAGCTGACAATGTCATATAGACATTTGGTTTAGCTTTGAGCTACGTAACATTTTGGGGAGATTATTGAATGATACATGATTTATACTTTTGGTTGTACTGGCTTTTGTTGGCCATTATTTTTTGGGAATGTTAATTTAACTTAATCTTTTGTTTAAACTCTAACTTCATATTTTGGGAATGCTAATGAGATCATTGCTCACTTGACATCATGTCATACTTATGTATTATCAGTCTTATATGATGATGATGGATCAAGAATTTGATTTGTTACACGCTTCCGCACCAATGTAAATGTTCTATGAGTGTGTGTGAAATCCTCACCGCGGAAACCTGTGGGAGATTAAATGTGTATATTCATATAATCATTCATCCACCTCGTCGTGGGCCTGGATCCCGGTCTGGAATCGCGACACCGTGGCCATTGGATTCCGTGTCGCACTCAACCAGTCAGCACAAAGCTGTCATAATAATATTCATACTCAAACTGGAACAAACATGATATCAGAATATGCAGAGCTGATTGTAACAGGAGAATTCATTTCCTACATATATTCAAGTTACAAATTATACAGAGTGCAGTAATTAACACCCGAAGAAAAAGGCTAACAAAAGCCATCCAAGCTAGCTAACTAAACAGACCACTACCCCCAAATTATGTGACAAACTCCAATGCCAAACTCGACGTCTACATGACATCGTCAGCACAACCAACTTACCAAAATATAAGGCTTCGAATCCACTGCGCGCACTCTGACTAGGAACGAAGGTCCTGCTACCTATGGCATCAACATAAAGAATATTAGATACGACGGTCTGGCAAGTGAATAAAACAGATAAGATATACTAGTTTTATCAGTGCCATATTTTAAATCATAAAATGTGTTTAAAACAGTTTATACATAAAAACGAACTAAAATAATCCATGTCTGTATCAGAAGGAAATTCACATTTAAAATCATTTCAAACTAACTGATAAATAATCAAAATATTGGCAACCCACATTTAGCTATATTCTCCTATTACCGAGGTAACAAGAGCAATCAATCAATAACCGTCGCCATAAAAATGGCCGGAACAATAACCGTCGCCATAAAAATGGCCGGAACAATCAATAACCGTTGCCATGGCCAGAGCAAACAATCAAAGGGGTCCAAACTGCAGTTGGCAATTTATTTTAGGATCCTAAGCCGGGTGATCAGTCCGACAAAGTGACCCAAGCTTAGTGGTGCCGACTAAAAATCCAAATCGATACAATCAAATCACTGAACACATTTCAAATCGGTAAAAGGACTACTCTATACAAGTACAAACGGACAATTTCGAAACAAATCAAACGAGTAGCCTTTCCGATATTTTTCAAATGTGACGAACCACTCAATTTTTATTTCGAATCGATTTATAAGAAAACATATAAATGTTCTGCCCTGGAATGAGGTAATTAGTTGTGTTAGAATGGTTTACCCAGGGTTGTCTCGGTGTACACTAAAAGTCCAAATGTCGTGCTATAATGATAATTTGATGCCTCTGAAGTTGTTCGGCATTTGAAGTCTCTGAGTGTACCACAAGACTCTAATAAAATTCAAAATAAATTCCTGGGTAATTCACATACAAAGGTCCTGCTAAAATCTTCCTCGATTTCATGGTTAAATACATATTTTTCTTCCAAGGTTCCATTCAAGGAAGGAAGAGGCTTAAAAAGTAGAAAACATAATGAGAATGGACAAACAATGCCCAAATGCCCCTCTCATACAAAACCTGTCCTCCTTCCTTCTCTAACCACTAGTCTCCAACACCTAAATAGAATTTCCCTGGCCTCAATCCAACCTCCAATCAACACCAGCCAAACCATCTCATTCCATGAACATATTAGATGAAGAATTCAGATATTAACATGAGTGAACCAGAGATTCAAAAATCAGATTTTCCAGACTAGAAAAACAACTCAAAAACAAGAACTCTCCATGTTACCATAAACTGAACACTTAAAATTGCAGAATTCTGTACATAGCTGAACATTAAAACATTTTGCAGAAATCTAAACATAAAACTGAACACTGCAAGTTGCAGAAATCTAAACAAAATCTGAACATTAAAAGTTACAGAAATCTGAACAAGAACTGATTTCTAAAAGTTGTAGAACTCTGCACAAAATCTGAACATTAAAAGTTGTAGAAATCTGCACATAATCTGAACATTAAAAGTAGTAGAAATCTGCACATAATTTGAACATTAAAAGTTGTAAAAATCTGCACCTAATCTGAATACAATTGTACACTAAAATTCTGCAGAAATCTGAACACCATTGCACACTAAAATCCTGCAAAAATATGAACACAATTGCACATGAATTGGACACAAAAACTGCAGAAATTTGCAAACCGAATGAACACAAAAATTGCTGATTTGAATGCAATAAACCAGTGAAGAAAACAACATATTTCAAATCAGAATTTCAATAAAAACAGTTTCAGATTTGCATGCATTCAAAAGAAACTGATTATTCACTTGCCTCAAGCTGAAATGGGCCTCAAGTTCACTCCAAATAACTCCTACACAGCCAGCTGAACTCCTACATCAAACCCATGGAAGAACCAATTTCAAAAATCCACAAAACTTTGAAAAATAATGGAGTTCTTCAAAAGAATCCATGCATGTATGATAAGAGGCTCTACTTGGTCCAATAAAAACCAGATTTGAGGAGAGGTATCCATTGCTAACCTTGAGAAGTTCTAGACAAGAAGAAGAGTTTGGAGAAGAGGGAAAGCCCAGCTGAAATACCACAAAAACAGTACCCTTTTGAAGCTTGAAAGATGGGGAGAAGGTTGGTGGAATTTGTTCTTCAATTTGGGTGGGTTTACTACACATGCAAGAGGAGAGAAGTTGAGGAGAAGGAGAGAGTCTCGGTTCAGCTGATGCAGGGATCGAAATAGAGAATGAAGAAGAAGAAGAACCCATCGTGGGTTTGACTTTTAAATGGGTACATGTGGGTCCCAATGGCCTTAAAACTTCAGGGCTTTAAAACTCCCTTTTGTGTGTCCCGGATGAAGTTGACGAAGAAGAGAAAAATGATCGTCGAAAAATCTAGTTTTCAAAAAGTATATTTTCCTCATGGTTTTCAAATTTCAAAATTTATGCACAGCTTTGGGTGTGAAGAGACTGTTTTGTCCTTTTTATTGAAAAAAGCGATTTCTGGGTTCGAATGCGAACGGAGCAAATAGAAAAGTTATTTGGATCAAAATAACAAATCCAAAAATATAGAAATCAGTATTTTCCGAAAATCAAAGTCAAACCCCCCACACGGACACGCGCACACGGGCCACTCCGGGCCCGGTCAAACCAAACTCTAACACGCTCAAAATTTCTCAAAGCTATTCAAAGCTCTAATCTGACTAAAAATTCAAGCTAATCATCCTCTAATCCCACTTAGAAACTAAATACGGTTAAAATAATAATAAAAAATACTAACCCTGGGTCGGGGCCTGACACTATGTTTTGTGCATATATGAATATCGTTGAATACAGCTGAGCTTGGACTGCCCTTTCAGTCTGATCCACTAGTTAGGGGGTCCTTAAACATAAGAACTATCTGCATATTAGTCTTGTATTTATACACATTTTTGTTCCAGTTCCGCTGCCGGTTTTCCCGCCCACCTTGTGTGGCTCGAGCTTTTGTTTCGTTTCGTTTTGTCATTGCTTGCCCTTGTTATCATGCATGACGGAGAAATGATGAGCTCTATGTGGATTCATGAATTATGATGTTTTCTTATAACCATGCCAGTTTTGCCTTGCATACTATTCAAGTTTTGCTCCAAATTCATTTCATGTTTTTAAGCATTGTTATTTCAGATTTTAAAATGATTCATATTATGTCTAAATTGATCACCTGCCAGACTGTCGTGTCTGATCCGTTTGTTTTGATGTTCAGATGCAGGCGCCGATGCCATTGAGGAGGAGCGCCAGGAGGAGGCTTTTGAGCCACCCCAGCCCGTGAGTGGCAACCCGACGACGTCATCTAGACGTAGGGTGGGGTCATGAGTTGCGAAGTACTTGGCTTGTGACTTGTTTTGTTATTTTGGGATGTATTGGCCTCTGTTGGCCCTTTTCTATTTGGGGATGTAAACTTAAACTTAATGTACTATTGCTACATGGGACTTGGAACTCAAACTCTATGGTTATGTTATGTTACATTTCTCCCTCTGAAAGCATATGTCCTAAAGAATTATTTATTTGATCTATGCACCTGTATTAATGTTTTGATATGTTTTAATATGATCACTTACACGCTTCCATAAACCATTGTTCGTGTGAGATTGTTCCATGTTTGTTTTGGAATCCTCACAGCGGAAACTTGTGAGATAATTATAGCACACATCAGTCGCGGGCCCGGATTGGGGACCTCGGTCCGGGGTTGCGACATTGATTGAGCGCATGATTGAAATATTATTAGCTGGTGATGAATATGAGAACGAGTTCTTTGGTTATATGTTAACTTACAAGTCTCTTGGAGTCTATCATGGGTCTCCCATAATGATAATCCAAACCGTTCAAAATGAATGGTAATCCTTTCTAATGGAAAATAAAATCTCATTTCAATTGACCTGGACCATGCCATTTGATTGAGTGCATGATGAAAATGTGGCTACGTGGCGATTAAGATGAGTTTGGTTCTTTATTTACATCTATTATATGTGAACAAGTCTCTGGGAATCTATCATGTGCCCCCACATAATAATAATTCGAACAGTTCAAAATGGATATCAACCCATCTAATGACAAATACTAAAATTTCATTTCAATAGACGTGGTCCCATCGTTCGATTGAGTGCATGATGGAAATGTCATTTTTCTCCATATCAGGAATGAAATAATTGTTCTTTAAAGTTTTTAAATAAAAAAACTGTGAAGGCCGTCAATCATTTTGAGATAATTTGATGATGGAAATGATCGATTTTATCTTAGTCTCCTTTTTCTGCTATTTGGTAATTTAATATTATATGGTCATCTAACCATATTTGAAACTTTATATTTATTAGAGTGTTTGAATTTAAATCCATGTATGCCATTACAAATCCCTTTAAATTTCTTTTAGAAAATTTAGTAAACTTCTACCAAACTCGTCAAACTTTGGGATGATATAAAGGTTTTTCTTAAATGTCATGACCGCGGACCGGGACCCCGTTCTAATTCGGCGTCGCGGCGCGACGGGCCAGAAAATTCCGCCTCGCACGCGCTGATCTGTTTCCCATAGGTTTCCGTGGTGAGGATTCCACACGAATCACATAAACACATTCAACACATTTGCTGAAGCGTGTAGCAAACACTCTATCACTTTACTTTCAACAAGAGAAAGCATAAATGCATCATGGACTCATGTCAAAGGGAGAAAACATCACTAGCATGCCCATAGTTAAGTGAAAGTTTACATCACAACTAAAACAAGTTAAGTTTTACAAGTTCCCAAAAGACTTAAGCCAACATTGGCCAATAACAAAGATCCCAAAAGAAAAGTTGCTAAATTCCCAAAATGTTTCGCCTCGTGCCCCAACGCGATGTCTACATGACATCGTTGGGCTGCCACTCTCGCCCACCAGGCTGCACGCCTACAATCTCCTCGCACTCCTCCTCAAGGGCAACGTTACTTGTATCTGAACACCAAAAACGAAGGGTCAGACACAACGGTCTGGTAGGCAATTGAATCAAATACAACCATGCTATAAATCATAATTTTAGAATTTATAAAACAAGTATAGTGAAAAGAACCAAATGAAAGAAATAACTCAAAACAACATCCTTATGAAAACATATGATAAGTCACGAAACACATTTAAAATAAAACTTGGCAACCACACAAAGATACATTCTCTATCACACGAGGTAACAAGAGCAATCATGATAGAAATTTTCCGTCACATAAGGTGAAAGGGAGCACGAAACATGACCCAGAAGAACTGGGCATCACTCACGAATCCCGCTGCGGAACGGGCTATAAATAACACGCACGATAACTCAAACTGCAGTTGGCACGAAGTATTTAAGGACCCTAGGCGGTTGATCAAACCGACAAGGTCGTCCAAGCCGAGTGGTGCTACAATAAAACAAATACACACTACTTTTCAAAATCATGCTTACTATATAAAAATTTGGGAATTACTCACACTATTTCAAGAACACACACTGTTTCACACGAAGTCACGAATAGTAGTCCTGACACGATGTGTATAAAACACGATTCATGCATATAAAATCACAAATGAGATTTAGAAGTCGTAAATCCATTTCACATCACTCAATCAATTCCTTGGAACCATAACCGTTGAGTTCGTATACACTTTGAGACCCTATGTGGTTCATTCGTTTAGATGGTGCCCAATATTTAACGACATTTAAGATACCAATGTGTATGCATCAACTACGAAGAGTCCAAAAGGAATTGGAATTGAAAACCTCATCATTCTCTTCATTTCAGAAAACTGGGTATAGTCGGTCACCTGTCGGTTGGCCGTCGGCTAGCCGACACTAGACATGTCGGTTAGCCGAGTGCTGACCGAGAACTGATCGTCCCATCAGGTCAGGAAAACAGCATTATGGATTCGGAACCGAGGATGTTCGGTCACTTGTCGGTCGACCGAGACCCCAAAACTCTGTCAAATGCTGCATTCTGGAAACAAATCCAAGATGGCTCGGTCACCTGTCGGTTGGCATGTTGGCTAACCGACAGCTGACCTACCAGCTGCGTAACAACATTTCTGAAGCTGTTTCCCTTCAATTCATTGCTCTTCACTTCTCCTTATAACCCTTCATTTCCTGCAATAAAATGAGCCTACATGCTCCTCCAATTTATCCAACCACCATTCATTTCATCCACTTAAAAATTCATAAATCAAACTCACAGAATTCCTAACAAATATGGTGTGGAAATTCCCATTTCAATGAAACAACTCTAAAACAAAAATCCATGCAATAAATCTCAGCATATGAATTATAGAAACATGTATTTGTAAGTTTGAACATTAAAACAAAGATGAAAGTTAAACCAATGGAGATTTAAAGTAAGAAAATCAATCCATAATTTCAAAACATTGCATGCACAATCCATCTCATTCAATTACTTGTCTTGGGTAGGAAAAACACTCAAAAGAAGATCTCCTAACACCACTCTCTCAGCTGCACTCCAATCTATAAGAAAAGCCCCCAAAGAAAACCACTCAACTCCACAAAATTCGAAATCAAGGAAGTCTTCAATAAAACCTTTTGCATGCATGAAAGGAATCTTCCTAAGGGTTCAAGAAACCAATAGTAAAAAGGGGAAAGCCATTGCATACCTCTAGAAGTTCTAAAAAATGGAGAAAAGCTTAGACAAAGGGATGGTTCCAGTTGGTTCTCTTCAAGAATGATATCAAAAGATAGCCAAAAGGAAAGAGAAGGGATTTGTGTGGTCAAATCTCCATTTTCCACCAAGAAAGAGAGACATGCAAGAAGAGAGAGAGAGTGGCTGGAAAAGAAGAGGAAGAGCTATTCTCACAAGCTTCAGTTGGGTTGGACGAGTGAAGAAGAAGAAGATGGGCAACTCACGTGGGTTTTCTTAAGTTGGGTGAGTTGTGGGTCCCACAACCCCTAACACTTTGAGGGCTTAAAACTCCCTCTTGTGGGTCCCGGATGAGATCGACGAAGAAGAATAAAATGATCGTTGAAATGTCTAGTTTCCAAAAAGTATAATTTTGGCACACTTTTAAAATTCCAAAATTCATGTACAGATTTTGAGGTGAAAAGACCGTTTTGCCCTTCTTGCTGAAAAACATGGTTTCGGGGTTCAAATACACACGGGGAAAATTTCCAAAGTCATTAAAATAAAAATACAAACCCAATAGATCCAAAAATTGATATTTTCCAAAATTGACAATCCGAATTCCCATCGAGCACGCGATGCACGGACCACCCTGAGCTTGGCCAAACCTAACTTAACGCTCTCAAAATTTCCCAAAGTTATTCAAAATGCTAACCTAGCTAGAAATCTAGGTTCATCGTCCTCTAACCCCACTTACTAACTAAACACGACAAAAACCATAATTAACTATATTAAACCTGGGTCGGGGTCTAACATTAAACATGGGGTTGCCTTATCCTCCAACTTGAGTGTTGCCTTATCATAAGAAGCCATTAGGAGCAAACTAAGGCAATAGGGGTCAAGATTAACCAAGACTTTGAGAATGTAAGTATGAATGGACTACTGCATTTGCAGGTTTGCACAAGCCCACTAAACCACACCATGCTTGTCATGACCGAAAATGAATTACTGCAGTTAATTGGTCTTGGAACGAGAGTTAAAGAATTAAGAAATGAATATGTTTCTTTGTAGGATCTGCGTGTGTGAGGATATCAAATTTCCATAAAATATATGAACATTTCATGGAAGCTTACGTGGCATCACTACCCGAGTCTGTGGCTATCGGATTCCGTGTTACACTCAACTGTTGAGCACAAACGATCATAATATGATGTATCATTAGACTTGTATAAGACATAATAAAGAATATAGGGCATGACGGTAACCAGGATATTTCATTTCTTAATATGTTCCAGTTACAATATACAAATGTGCATTATTTACAACCCAAAGAAAAAGGCCAACAAAGGCTAGTACCATGGAACTAAACTACAACGCATAAAATATCCCCTAGTCTTTACGTAATCTCAATGCAAGATTGGATGTCTAGTTGACATCGTCATCGCAAATTTCACCTAAGATCTGCGGCTCTGCGCCGCCTCTGCAAACACTCCTATGAGCTGAGAGTGAGACCTACATCACCAAGGGCAACAAGTCAAGCACGACGGCTGACAGGTTTTTAATAAGAGTAAATAACATATTTGCTACAGTTATAACTAAGCTGAAAATAATAAACAGATTCCAAATTACATGTGATAGGGCTGTTAGGGATTTTGTGTTTTGCAATTTGATGGATGTATTATCATTTTGGCATCATTCTAATTTTCACACATGCATTGATTTTAAAAAAACTTGAAATCTTGATTTTCACATTCATTGTTTTAAAGCTTTTTGAACTTATGTTACATGCATGTTTTGGATTTTAAACTTGGATGCATTAAGTTTTGGAAAGAAGATTTTTGAATCATGCAAGCCTTTGGACCTAGAGTTTTAAATCATCTTAGGCTTTGATAGGTTCATGTTTTGGAAAACACTTTTAGATTGATTAAAACATGAGTCTAAACATGATTTCCTTGGCCCATAACTCCCTCTAGAAAATTACTTTGGAGTAGCTTTTTACTTAATCTTTTTAGAAGGCAAAACTTTTTTTGGTGCTACAGTGTTTTGCTATAGTACTTTTGCTACAGTGACTTCAGTCAACTGAACTGGATGTCGGTCAACTGAACTTAAGATCTCGGTTAACCGAACCTTGACCGAACCCACTTCGGTTCGCGTTCCAGAATGGCCAAAACTAGCCATTTTTTTATCGTTGGGAGTTCGGTTAACCGACAATCTAACCGTTGGACAATCTTTTCTATATAAAGAAATCATTCTTAGGTCAAATTTGAGGATCCAAGAGGCTCTCCTTGAGGTGTTTTGAGGCCAAACAAAGGGGAATGAGCTAAGGGAGGTTAGGGGGTCATAAAAGGAAGCTAAAGCTTGGAATCATGGGTTAATCATCTAAGTAAGCTTAGTTTTCCTTATCATATGTTTTCATGCTTTGTTTAAATATTTGAAAAATTAATTTTAGCATGTTAACTATGATTTGATGAATCCATTATATATGTTTCACTTTGAATTGCTTTGTTGTCTTGAATTCATCATTTATATTCAAACAAAGTTAGTTTTAACTTTTCTATCAAAATGGTTTCATGCATTTTTAAAACTTTGATTTCTCTCATAGCATGAACCTTATACTTGGTTGAATCTTTAAATAGTTGTTTTTCATTCTATGAACACATAAGGAAACTAATTTGTTTTGAAAAACAACTATACTCTTGCATCACATGTTTTTGATTTGGAATTTCAAAATAACTTATGAGCCATTGATTGTCATATCATCAACAAGTTATTTTTATACATGTGATTAGCATTATCCTTCAATCAAAACATCTGTGATTTAAACTTTCAAAAGTAAAGTTTCATTGAGCCATCATTTTTAAACTTGATTGAAGTTTTCACACAAACACATTGCACAAACATCTTTGCATATCATAGTGTATTGTGTGAATTAGATTTGCACTTTTATATCTGCCTAATTTAAAGGCTTTGTAACTGAGCTTAAATTTGTATCTCTTAAAGTGTTTGTGTAGACACTTATTTGAGAAATCATTTTATATAGGTTATTGCTTAGCTTTAGAAAAGCATAAGTGTATGGTTAGGGGTGAACCATAAAACCTAAGAGGTTATTGCTTAGCCTTGGAAAGCACGTTGTAAGGTTATTGCTTAGCCATGAAAAGAATTTTGTAAAGATTATTCCTTAGCCTATTGAAAAGTATAGATAGTGGAAATTTGGTGGGGTGTGGGATCACAAGCCTGTAGTGGATGTAGGCATTGAGGCCGAACCACTATAAATCTTTGTGTTGTGGTTTAGTTGTGGTGATTATTATTTATATCTTCCGCATAGTATTTTATAATTATCATTAGTGACTAAGTTAATTCTAAGAAATTAAAATTTGGTATAATTGGTCACTTATTAGAAACTCACCCTATTTACCCCCCTCTAGGGTTCAAATCTCAGACTTTCAAGGCCATGACTATATATGAATATCATACAGAATAAAATGAACAAGAGAATCAATGGATCAGATCTAATAACATACTCATCCTGGCAAAATGTAAAAACACATAATCTCGCCACTGGACGTGGTAGAGGGGAGCATACATACATGAAGATATATATAATTATAGTAAGCCAAACCTCACAATGAGGCTATATACTAGGTGCATACATACAAGGCATCGGCCATAGCTCCGGAGAACATCTCATGCAAAGCATCTCGTACGATTTTTTTTAATCTATAGATGATTACATGATTTAAGGACCCCAAACCGGTTGATCAGATCGAAGAGGGTGCCCAAGCTTAGTGGTACCGAATCGAATTAGCAATAACATGCATATTGAATAGACTTGTAGAGATGGTCATAGGCTGAGGTGTGACTCTCAGACAATCCATACATATGTGAGCATACATACCAAGTTAATCACCCCTTAAGGACCCGAATATACAGGACATGCATACATGGAGTAGCAATACAAACTAATACAAGTCGAGAAATCAATAGTAAACATGATAGAACAATATCTTAGGGTTTCTAGAAAATCAGACAGCATTTTGACACGGAATTAGGGGTGTAACAGTTCGGTTAACCGCGGTTTTTGGGAAAACGATTAACCGAATCGTATTTCAAGGTTTTTTATTTTTAAAAACCGTAACCGTAACCGAACCGTGAGAAACCATTAAAAACTGAACCGCGGTTAATGGTTCGGCTACGGTTAGTTGTCACTTAAAGGAATTTGTGAGAATCTTGTCATCTACCAATCAAACTTACTGTGAAAAAGGAAAAAACATAGTTAGAGAATGGCATAATATGTTACTATAAAAAAAAAATTCATTCAGGCCCTTAGGTTTTTTTTCTTATTAGCGGAATGGTTCGGTTAACCGAGTGTTTGGGGAACACGGTTAACCGAACCGCGATTAATGGTTAGGTTGGGTTAATAACCGTGAGTCGAGACAAAAACAGTAACCGAACCGTGAAGTGTGTTTTTTCAATTTCAATAATCGTAACTGTAAAACACGGTTATTAACCGCGGTTTAGTTTGGTTCGGTTATATTAGACGGTTTTTTAGTTTTTTTTCTACACCCCTACACGGAATGGTT
Organism: Persea americana; assembly: GCA_029852735.1. Classification (NCBI taxonomy): domain Eukaryota; kingdom Viridiplantae; phylum Streptophyta; class Magnoliopsida; order Laurales; family Lauraceae; genus Persea; species Persea americana. Next base: position 18,125,130 of record CM056818.1, read on the forward strand.
CAACCCGAATGGGTAACTGTCATGTCCTGGATTCCGGGTGACCGAGAAGGAGTATGTCAATTGTAATGGGGCGGATCCGGGTGACTGGGACGGAGGAGGGCTACTGTCACATCCCAGATTCTGGGGCCCGTTGAATTTCAAGTTGTGATGTAGATGTATGTAATAATTGTGCATTTTAAGAAAATGAGCCAACAAAAATTTTCCATAATAATCATTAGAGCGAAGCATAACTAAGATTAAAGTTGCTAAAGGACTGTTATAACATGCTTATAACCTTAACCAGTATAGTCTTAGCCACGTAGGGCTAAAATACAAAATATAAAACGAAACAAACTGTCCTCTGTATATGACGACACTCAATACGACAATGAACCCCCACCAGTGGGGTCTAAAATGTTGCTTCACTCAACCTACGGTCGGGAGCGACCGTATCATGCGTGTTAACGGAAGTACCAGCTACTCGCAAGCACAAAGGTACAATATAAGACACAGTCTGGCAAGCACCAATTTAAAATCACATAACATGCATGGGTAAGTATAAATACAAAAAAATAACCATGCAATAGAAAAGAGTTGGTACAAACAAAATACCTGATAATCACAATAATAAAAGAAATACTAGGGGCAAGCCACCATACCATACCATACCTGAGGGCCTAATAGGTTGGGCTAGCATCTACCAATGTTGTATAGTCTAATAACCATGGATGCAATCGAGAAATATAAACATGTGTTAATATCAGCAGTACACAAAGGAGGCACATATTGGTACAAAGCATGCTCACAGTATGAGATGCTCACTACCGGGAGCAATATCAAGAAACAATCACGGCTCAATGTGCATCACCTACCTCTCGGTGTCTATCGATGCCTACAACATCAAGACTCGGCCCACCATGTCCTACACTTAGTATCCCTGATACCTACTCAAGGCTTGGCAACAAAATGCCAAAAACTCGGTATCACCAAGACACCTACCATTACATGTCACAAAACATAACAGTATCTCAAGGTAATATACATGACAATCAAGTGAGCAAGTGCATAGTGCATTTGTACCATACTAGTGCGGGTACAAATAATGGAAAGTGTCATGTTTGGGCATTCGGCTGATTAACCTAAGCAAGTGTACCATTTTCATTAAGTGGGTTTGGGCAAACTAAGTCAATGTGTTGGGGACTAGCAAGCCACTCTAATATTACACGGGTCAGGACAAGGTCAAGACTAAAGATTTTCCAAGGGTTGGTTGTAACTCTTCATATGGCTAAGGCTATTTAAGGGACTATTTAGAACTATCATTATGTGGTTGTTACATTCGGTCACTCTTATGGCCCCAATCATGGGTGAAGTAACAAGATCCCCATCAACTTAAGGGTACATCATGAGTTTGGGTTCTAGTGTCAATAACAAGTCAAAGTTATACGATATAATATAAGGTCACAAACTTATGGTGCCATGAGTTTAATACTCTAATTTATGGTGGACTGAAATTTTATATAACCACGGCAAGGGCCCCAATTGGAATTTTTATTAGGAAATGTTTCAGAATAATTTAAATTTTCTTTATAGTTTTCAAGGAAAAAAATCATAAAAAACTATTTTGAAAGTTATTAATTTTCTTCCCTTTTTTCATATAGATTATGTAGTCCAGTTCTGGAGACCCACTTAGGTAGATGCATGTCTAGCAACGAGAAAAAGGGGAGCCTTATGGACGAGGAAACCATTAAATTAGTCACATGAGGCTATCCTAGCTTTTATTTAAGCAATAAGGTTCCTACAAGTAAACTACAAACTTCTAGAACTAATTTGTGAGGCCCACTCATATGCCCACTAATCAGCAGGGGTGGAGCCATACAATGGAAAGACTCTCCGTCTCCCTCTCCCTGTATAAGCAGGTAACTCATTCAAAATTAGTGTAAAGAGACAAAGGCTTAAAGCAGAGCCCTAATGGAAACGCATGATCTAGATGCCTTGTCGTTGGCTTTGTCTAGATCGATGAGGATTAGGGCGTTGCTTTTGTGTTTATTGCTTTTTGGCCAGGCTTTTGTGGCTTTGCATTTTTTTGATTCTTCTGTGGTTGAATAAAATTGACCATTATCAAAATAAATAAATAAAATAGTGTCTTAGGATTCATGGTTCAAATGTGACAAAGTTTTACGACAGTTGTCACCCGAACGCAACCACCCTCCTTCTTCACCGGGCTTACAACCGGCAATAAACAGGTAGGGCTCATTGATTAGTCTTGCACATAAGCTTAGGGATGCACAAAAAATCCGCCGATCCGTAAAACCGATCTGTGGATTTTTAATCAAACCGAAGGTAAGCGGATTGGTGATGGATTGAAAATCTTGTAATCCGTTAGCAACGGATCGGTGACGAATTTCACCCTCAATCAGCGGATTCAATCGGATCTGATCCGTTGACATTAAATATAAATAAAAAAAAACTTAAGAGGTCTAAATATAAGTTAAGAGGTCTAAACTTAAGGGGTCTAAATATAAGTTAAGGTGTCTAAATATATTTGTAATTTGTATTTTTTTAATGGATTGTTAGCTTGTATGTTGAATCTCTTTACAACATGTTTGATCTCTTTCTTTAACATTAGACTAAACGAATTGAACCGATCCAATCCGGTCCTCCACGGATCGGATCAGTTTTTAACAGCCGCAGATTGGTGATGGATTCTAAATCTATCAATCTATAGTTAATGGGTTAGTGACAGATTTGGCCTAATCCGCACCAATCTAATACTTGTACACACCTACATATGCTCAGTGAGTCGAATAAAATATGGCATTCTAATGGTGTTATTTCTCTTGTCTATCTATCTACTATTATAAAAGAGAAGAAGTTGCGTACTTTTTTACTACACACCTTTGTGAAGCCCACCCTTTTAAAAATCTTAGATCTACTATTATATTATGTTATATATATCTTATCTATATATCTGCTTATATATTATCTATTATCTATCTATCTATCTGTCAACTATTATAAAAGAGAAAAAGTTGTAGTACTTGTTTCATTACACACCTTTATGGGACCCACCCTTATAAAAATCATAAAGTCACCCTTATTGTAGTACTTGTTTCTCTACAAACCTTTGTGGGGCACACCCTTATAAAAATAATAAAAATCACCCTTATAAAGAGAACAAGTTGTAGTTTGTGGGGCCCACCCTTATAAAATCTAAGTTGTAGTACTTGTTTCTCTACACACTTTTATGGGGCCCACCCTTATAAATCTATCTACCTATTCTATATATCTATCTACCCTTATAAAAGAGAACAAATTGTCGGGCATATTTCTCTACACCTTTGTGGGTCCATCTACACCTTTGTAGGACCACGATGGATGCTACCATGTCATGCTTGATAAAATTAAGCACCCAACACTTGTGATTGTGGGGCACACTTAAAAATTCTCCATCCCCATCTCTCTCTCTCTCTCTCTCTCTCTCTCTCTCAATTGTTTATCTTCCAATGGTAAGTATAGACTTTTTTCCTTCTTCTACCGTCCCTATCTATCGTGCGCTCTCTCACTTTCGATTGTTCATCTTCCCATGGCACATGGAGAGTCTTTTTTTGTCCTCTTTTAAAGATGATTAATACCCTGGCGTATCGTCTCCAAGTCACCCCAACCATCCCCATGTCTCTCTCTCGATTGTTCATGTCCCAATGGTAAGTATAGATTTTTTTTCCTTCTACAGCCCCCATCTATCGCGCGCTCTCTCACTTCCGATTGTTCATCTTCCCATGGTACGTGGAGAGTCTCTTTTTTTTCCTCTTCTAAAGATGATTAATACCCTGGTGGATCTTCTCTAAGTTACCCCAACTTGTAAGATGTTTTTCCTTTTCTTCTCACATCTGCAAAGTGTTTCCATCTGTTCTTTTTAGTTTCTTGTACCTTCTATGGAATCGGTAGTGTGTGTTTTTAAAAAAAATTTAACTTTTTTTACCTATGTGCTATGGGAAAGAAAAGGGGTTTTGGTGATTCTTTGATAATATGGTTGCTATACCATGGGGTGAATGGATTCTGTCTCATGCTCTGCTTTGCATTCAATAGTTCTCTTTGAAATTTCCATATTCCCAATAGTGTACATGTTATTTTTGAAATGGGCTGGTGGAATTCATTAATTGACAATTTTGTGGAATTAAAAGATACTTGAGTGGTATTTGTATTTGAAATTTGAGAATTCAGAACATCAGAGGACTCCGGTAGGTTTCCAGAAGATATGAGATTATTTTCTTTGTATGGATGTAACCCTTTTTATGATTTTTTTTTAAATATTAACCCTTTAATCTTTTGTACACTAACCTTAAATATTTGTAATTTGATGTTCCTTCAGTTGTATATTATTGATTATGGCCTTTGAAAAAGGTATAGGGACCTCCAAAACTCACAAGCACATCCCATATATACAGGTACATCATTTACATTATTGCTTTATATTTAGTTTTTCTTTTTCTTTTTTAGAAAAAAGTAGCAACTGACAAAATATCATATATAAGAATGTGAAATGTACAAACTTAAACCCATTTTATGTTCGCCCTATTTTTTTTTCTCTCTTTTAATGAAAGTTACCATTAAATTTTTTTTAAATATTCTTTTCACTTTTGCTTCTTGTGTTTGTATTTTATTTAGTTAGAATAACTGGGTTTTCAATCTGACATGATAGTTGTATTGATCTTGATTTATACCCATGTTGGAAGAATAATCACAAGTTGGATAATGTGATAACTACTACTAAATATTGGTTCTCTTTTAATATTAGTTATTGCTAAAGATAATTCCATTAATACAATTTAGTGGTAGGTTTTATAGATTGCTATCATAAAATTGTTGTTGTTTTGTACAATTTTTAGTTTCTTAATATACAACTTTTGTGAATTTTTTTTATTATGAAAGGGCATTTCAAGGGCATGAATATATTTATTTATCATTGCTCTTACTCATGAGGTTTAAATTGAAAAACTTTGATCATTTTCTAACACATTTATTTCTTTCATCATTGCAAGCTTCTTCTTCTTCTTGTTCTTCTTCTTCTTTTCATGTATTTCAATGAAGCATCATGCCTTTCCTTAAAGGGAAAACGAGAATCTCATAAAAAGTGCTTGTTATGCAACAAATTCAGTTTGTCTTTGTTCGTTTCCAATTTTTCTTACTTTGATCAGCACTCCCATCCTCTATACATAACAGAGTAGAAGAGTTGATCTAAAATACCTGGGTTGCATTCTTATGTATTTTTTAAGAGGAAGGTCCAATTCTTTTTGCAGATTTATATTTGCAGTTTTTTGTTTTTTGGTATTTTTTCCCTATGGATATCTCTATTTGTAAGCTCCCATTTAACTGAACTTCTATGATTACTTTGTATTATCCTTTTCTTATTGGGTCTAAAATATAGCACTTTGTATCAAGGAAAAGAAGATGCTGACTCTTGGAGAGGTATTGCCTCTTTTTACCTGATAGTGGTCCGTCTTAAAAAATAAAACAAAGCACATGTTAAATACTAATATTGATTAACAGGTGCTCTGCAAACTTTACTTGTCAAAATTCATATCATAGTTCCACCATTGTTGATATCTGTCGCTTGAAGACAAGCCGGATTACTTTATTCTTCTTGACGGTCGGTGTGAGATGTTATTTTTCTTTGTAAGTAAAGACTAAAACCACAATCTCAGTTTTGTTATTTTGATGTCCTTAGGTAGGATATAATTTTTTTTTTCCTTCATAGAATCTGATTTTATAGTGAACATATAATGTTTATGGTAATTGGTTATAACAGTAAACTGCAGGTTATCAATTTGACTATGCTTTGGGTTGGACTCCAACTTTAGCAAGTCAAGTCTACCAGGAAATTGATAAGTCGACTTGACAGGTTAAAAAAAGTAAATTTAAATTTCTTTGTACATGTTCATGATAAAATATTTAAAAATATGTGATTTATATCCTCAAGAAGTTATATAAGTTCCATATTGATTGTCTTTTGAGATTTCATTTTTCTCACTATATCATTGTGTTATTGTTTTTAAATGTACAAGAAAAAAGTAGAGTCAGCTGTATTTGGACATTGCATGGACCTTGCAATTTACAATCACTCATTGTCTATTGAAATTTTATTTTTAAATGTATTGAAGCTTCTATTGAATTTTTTAAGAACTTTAATTTTTTTAAATTTTCTTAGTGAAACTATGTGTTCAGTGCACGTGTATTGCACGTGCACGGCTCCACTAGTGTTATGTAAAATTCTCGATAAGTGGAGTTTGAGGATTGATGTTTTTTTTTTCATGTGGGACCGATTTCAAGTAGTTTAGCTTGGTCATGTGAAGCATACTCATGCAACTCTATGGCATTTTGAATGACTTAATTCACAGAAAAAACAAAAAGTCGCACCTCACTTGCAAGGGAAATTCTAAACACACCCACCCACTTTGTTGAGCCAACCCACATTAAAATTTTTTTTTATTTAGTCCAAAGATACCCATCTGTGAATTTCCCTAATTACCCTTGCCTTCATATTCCTCTTCTCTTCAGGCCATCTGCTTCTTCCTGAGCTGATTTTTTCTTCTTCTTCACTTCATCTTCCTCCTCTCTTCGGGATTCCATCTTCACTTCTTCTGCACTTATTTCCCTTCAACGGCATATACTTCTTCTTTTACTTCTTATCATCTTCATAAAGCTCCCACTTTGGAAGAACTCATCTCCCAACCCATCTCTCCATTTCCTCAAATAAGCTATCACATCTCCAATCTTAGGCACCACATTGTGTTTTAGAGAAGCCATCTCCAATATGGACAAGCAAATGAGCATATACAAAGAGAATGTATTTTTTTTATACATGCTTTCATTTTTTTTTCCTTCATTCGCGTCTACACGGATTTGCAGAACCGCGCATCACATGTAATGTTCGACAATATGAAGTCGTGCATCAGCATATTGCATGGCTCTGGATTTCTGTGCATAAGTGTATTGCACGGCTTCGGATTTTCGTGCATGAGTGTATTGCATGGCTTCAGATTTCCGTGCATGAGTGTATTGCATGGCTCTGTATTTCCGTGCAATACAACATGGCTCATCTTATGTTGGCCAAACAGTGTGATGTTTGGCGGTTTAGCAGGGCTATCCAACACTGATTTTTTTTCTTCAAGATGTTGATTCTATAGGCGCCAGTGAGTGCTTATTGGATTTTACTAACGTCTTCACTACCGACACTATATTCAAAAGCCAATATGCCCTTATCCAATGAAGATGAGATGTCGGAAAAAAAAATGGTACTGAATTATAATAAAAATGTCCGGATATGGGTCACTTGATAGCATCATTTTATAATGTTGTATTGATCCACATATCCCTGCATCAGTGCCTTACTTTCCTACCCCTAAGGTCACCCTCGATTCCAGTGCCTTCCTACAAAGTGTTCACAATTGGGTTCGTCAATGGAAACCATTTTGTCCAAATGTTCTTTGCATTCGGATCTCCCATGCCCCCCATTGCTACAAATTGGCACAAATACCATCTACCATGTGCAACAAGATGGGAACTTCCTTATGCCACGAACATCGAGAAGTTCAAAGATATCATATGGGATTCTGTTGCTACGCAGGAGACGAATCATCTAGATAGCGATTGACTTTGTTGATCTTTATTGTATATCATGCTTAATGTAATGTTATTTTATTTTTTTGTGCAAAATTTTGGATCACCATTTCTACTTTGATCAACCTGCATACTTATAAAAACAAATTGGTAAACAACTTCATATACTATCCAATAAAAGTACATCCGAAGATCCAATGTCATGTAAATAATTCAATCCACATCAAGGTTCATCCACAAAAAATAATACATAGTTCAACCGTCAACCAACAAAATACATGACACCCATAAAACCTGACTACGGTTTTTGTAGACTGTCACGACCCTGAACCGGGACCCCGTACTAATCCGGCATCGCGGCGCGGCGAGTTAGAAAATTCCGCCCCACACGCGTTGATTTGTTTCCCACAGGCTTCCGCGGTGAGGATTCCACACAAATCACACACATTCAACACATTTGCGGAAGCGTGTTACAAACACTCTATCAAATTACTTTCAATAAGGGAAAGTATCATCATGGACTCATGTCAAAAGGAGAAAACATCACTAGCATGCCCATAGTTAAGTTAAAGTTTACATCACAACTAAAGCAAAGTTAAGTTTTACAAGTTCCCAAAAGAATTAGACCAACATTGGCCATGAACAAAACCCAAAATAAACATTGTTGGGTTCCCAAAATGTTCCGTCTCCTGCCCTAACACGATGCCTACATAACATCGTTGGGCTGCCACTCTCGCCCCACGGGCTGCACGCCTACAATCTCCTCGCACTCCTCCTCAAGGGCAACATTACCTGTATCTGAACACCAAAACGAAGGGTCAGACACGATGATCTGGCAGACAATTGAATCAAATACAACCGTGCTATAAATCATAGTTTTACAATTGATAAACAAGTACAGTAAAAAGGAACCAAATAAAACAATAGTTTGAATACAACATCCTTTGTAAAGTCACATGATAAATCGCTACACACAGTTGAAACAAACCTTGGCAACCACACAAAGCTACATTCTCTGTCACATGAGGTAACAAGAGCACTCACGATAGAATTTCTCCTTCACACAAGGTGAAAGGGAGCACGAAACATGACCCAGTAGAACTGAGCATCACTCACGAATCCAGCCGCGGAACGGGCTAAATAACACGCACGATAATCAAAACTGCAGTTGGTACGAAATATTTAAGGACCCAAGGCGGTTGATCAAACCGATGAGGTCATCCAAGCCGAGTGGTGCCGACAATGAAACAAACACACACTACTTTTCAAAATCATGCTTACTATATAAAAATCCGGGAACTTCTCACACTATTTCAAGAACACACGCTGTTTCACACGAAGTCACAAATAGTAGTCCCGACACGATGTGTATAAAACAAGATTCACGCACACAAAATCACAAAACGAGATTTAGAAGTCACAATCCATTTTACATCACTCCATCAATTCCTTGGAACCATAACCGTTGAATTCGTATACACTTTGAGATCCCATGTCGTTCATTCGTTTAGATGGTGCTCAATATTTAACGACATTTAAGATATCAACATGTATGCATCAACTAGGAAGGGTCCAAAAAGAATTGGAATTGAAAACCTCACCATCCTCTTCATTTCAGACAAGTGGGTACAGTCGGTCACTTGTTGGTTGGCCGTCGGCTAGCCGACACTAAACATGTCGGTTAGCCGAGTGCTAACCGAGAGCTGACCGTCCCATCAGATCAGGAAAACAGTATTCTGTATTCGGAACCGAGGGTGTTCGGTCACCTGTCGGTCGACCGAGACTACAAAATTCTGTCAAATGCAGCATTCTGGAAATGGAACCGAGATGGTTCGGTCACCTGTCGGTTGGCCTGTCGGCTAGCCGACCCCTGACCGACGGTTGATCGACTAGCTGCGGGACAACATTTCTGAAGCTGTTTCCCTTCCTTTCATTTCTCCATCACTTCTCCTTATAACCCCTCATTTCCTGCAATAAAATGAGCCTACATGCTCCTCCATTTTATCCAGCAACCATTCATTTCAATCACTTAAAAATCCATAAATCAACCTCACACAATTCCTAACAATTGTAGTATGGAAATCCCCATTTCAATAAAAACAACTCTAAAACAGAAATTCATGCAATAATTCTCAGCAAATGAATAATAGAAACATGTATTTGTGAACTTGAACATTGAAACAAAAATGGAAATTAAACCAATGGAGATTTAAAGTAAGAAACCATGCTCATAATCCATAAAACATGGCATACACAATCACATTTCATCCAATCACTTGCCTTGGGTAGAAAAGCACTCAAAAGAAGATCTCCTAACACCACTCTCTCAGCTGCACTCCAATCTACAAGAACCCCATGAAAAACCACTCAAAATTCCATAAAATTCGAAATCAAAGAAGTCCTCAATAAAACCTTTTGCATGCATGAAAGAAGTCTTCCTAAGGGTTCAAGAAAACCATGGTAGAAAGAGGGAAACCATTGCATACCTCTAGAAGCTCTAAAAATGGAGAAAAGCTTGGTGAAGGAGATGAACTCAACTGGGATTCTTTGAAAATTGTATCAAAAGAAAGCTTGAGAGGCGGGGAAGGGTTTGATGCACTCAACACTCCATTTGGGTCAAAGAAAGCTTGCAAGAGGAGAGAAGGGAGGAAAAACTGAGCTGGTTCTCTTCCAAGTCTCACAGCCGTCTGGAACGAAAATGAAGAAGGAGAAGATGATACACATTGGTTTTTTATTCTTAAGTTGGGTGAGTGGTGGGTCCCACAACCCCTAACACTTTGAGGGCTTAAAACTCCCTCTTGTGGGTTCCGTATAAGATCGGCGAAAGAGAGAAAAATGATCGTCAAAATGTCTAGTTTCCAAGAAGTATAATTTTGGCACATTTTTGAGATTTCGAAATTCATGCGCAGATTTTTGAGGTGAAAATACCATTTGCCCTTTTTGCTGAAAAACATGATTTTGGGGTTCAATTACGCATGGGGGAAATTTCCAAAGTTGTTAAAAATAAAAATACAAACCCAAGAGATCCAAAAATCGACATTTTTCAAAATCAACAATCCGAATTCCCACACGAGCACGCGATGCACAGGCTACCCCGGGCCCGGCCAAACCTAACTCAACGTCCTCCAAATTCCCCAAAGCCATTCAAATTACTAATCTAGCTAGAAATCTAAGTTAATCGTCCTCTAACCCCACTTACTAACTAATCACGACTAAAACCACGATTAACTATATTAAACCTGGGTCGGGGTCTGACATAGACAACGCTTCATCAAATTGCCGTGCACATTTAAATGTGCACGGATCTGCGTTTCCGTGCAGAATGCGAATCATCTTTTTCATTTTGCATGTCAATAGTCATTGATTTCCCTTCTCCCTTCCATTCAACTGGATTTTCCTTCCAATTGCAACCCACACACCCCATTCCATTTGCATGCACTCAGTCCATTTGCATTACATGTTTATTTAGTTGGAAAAAAGATTAATAAAGAGGAAAACAAAAATGGAAGAAGTTGAATATAAGATTTACATGGGGAGATGAAGATGATCTGTCTTTGTTCACGAAGAAGAGAAAAAGAAGATCTGCCTTTAAAGGTTTCACTCACCTAAGGCTCAGAAATGACGTCGTCATCTCAATGTTGACGGAAATGAGGAAGAAGGCAAGACGAAGAGGGAGAAGGAAAAGGAGAAGGGCACGTTTGTAATCTTCGATGGGTGGGCTCAGCAAAAAAGAGAGATTTTATATTTTTGCTGTAGGTGAGCTTAGCATGTGGGTTGGCTCAGCAAAGTGGGTGGGTGCATTTAGAATTCCCCTCCTACAAACTTTGGCTTGTTTGGCAAATCTTATCTTAAAAAAATAGCTATGTGAATAATAGATCTATGTGGAATAGATCTGTGTATAATAGATGTTTTAAAAATACACCATTTGGTAAGACAAGTATATACTTTGAAATAAAGGTTTTAAGTATCCGACGGTTCACATTTTTCTAAGAATCATGGGCTAAAATTTGTACTCTTATACAGTTTTACCTTTCCAAAGAGGATCAACAGTTCTGATCTTGATTAAGGGGCCCCCAGAATCCAAAAATTTATATTTAAGGGGCTGTAGTTTTTCACAAATGTTCTGATATCCTTGATGAATCAACGGCCCAAAATTTAACCAATGGCTGTGTTTGATCTTTTGAAGAGATCCAATGGTTCAGATCATAATTTTGGGTCCAAAAATTAAAGAAAAAAGGAAAAATGATGGATTGATTAAAATCATGTGTAAACCAACACTTTTGGCCCTTTGGTGCATCAATGGGTCGGTTTTTTTTTTTTTAATAAATCTCTGAAAATTCATAAAGAATCAATGGCTGAAATTCAACCACAAAGCCATATTTATCTTTCCCAAAAGGGTCAATGGTTCAGATCTTAATCAAGGTACCCCCAGAATCCAAAAATGCATATTTAAGTGTCTACAGTTTTCTGTAAATATCTCGAGACATGTATCAAATCAATGGCTCAAATTTTATACACTAGCTGTTTTTGACCTTATAAAGAGATCTCACCATTCAGATCATCATTTTGTGCCCAAAGTATAATTAAAAAAAAAAAAACAAAAATGGACTGCTGCTAATCACGTGTAAACCCAGCCATTTTGGCTCTTTGGTGCATCAATGGTTCACGTTTTTTTCATAATTCCCTTGAGATCTATGATGACTGAAGGGCTAAAATTTAGCCACATGGCCATTTTCAACTTCCTTAAGAATATCAACGGTTCAGATTTTGATTATGGGCCCCAGAGAATTTCAGAAATGTAGATTTAGGGTTATACGGTTTTCCACAAATATCTCGGGATCCTTGATGAATCAACTGTTCAAACTTTGTATAGTTGCCGTGTTTGGCCTTGGGAATATATCCAATGGACTGGATGATTCTTGTGGTCCTATAATTTGAAAAAAAAGAAAAAGAAAAATCGGGACCCTCATTTCCATTCGTTTTACGCTCTATTTCCGCTTTTCTCACATTGTCGATCCGCTTAAGATAAAAGTATCAGTTTCTTATTGGGTACTTTCTCGGGCTATCCCAAATAGACGTTTTTATTAAACGTGCTTTGAGAAATATGATTACCAAACAGTCGAAAGCCGTTATGAACCTGCTTTAAGATATATATATATATATATATATAAAGGGGGCTAGCTCTTTTAAGCTTATATATATAAAGGGGGCTAGCTCTTCTAAGCTCAAGCTTAGGATAAGGTAAGCTCAAGTATGTGGTGGGGCCCACCTGAGGACCCATATGGGGATGGGGGGATTTTAAGGACTTCGTGGGATCTTTTTCTCTGCAAAAAATCAGTTCCAACCGTGATTTCTATTTCTCTGCAAAAAATTAGTTCCAACCGTGATTTCTATCATCTCCATATAGGCCTAAAAGTTTAATGGTCAACGATCCATTTGAATCGATACATAGTCGATCCAACGGTTTAGATAATTTGGATCTAACCGAAAGTTGGCGGACATGTGCAATTTAGGGGAGTCATGTGTTTGGTCCATTTGGATGAACCAAAGATAAGCCCTATAAGCATGGAGCTTACAAAATTTTATCCTAACCTTGAACCTCGAGCCTAGGAGAGCCTTTTTTCGTATATAAAAAAAGGTAAAAATGTGAGATGTAGAGACGCCAAACACCACCTTCGTTATTCTTCAACTGTCTCTCGATGGCGGCCGCGGCGGCAGCAGCAGAGATTCGTCAGGTCGTTAGTCGCTCGTCTCCCTACCCTCTCATCCGGTCCGTCCGATTGATGGCCACATCATCGCCGCCTCCGCCTCTTCACCGGCCGGAGCCTCACGAGTTCTCCCGGCCGTCCGATTTCCTGGGCAGCTGGGATCCCTCCTCCTCCTTCTCTGACCCTCGCGAGGTCCAGAAGCGCCTCGCCCTCCTGAGGCGGGACTACAAGAAGCGGGTGCGTGACTTCCGAAAGGAGTACATCTACGAGATGGAGCTCCAGCGGCAGGAGAAGCTGCTCAAGGACGAGGCCAAGAGAGAGGCCATCCGCCTCGCCAAGGAGGAGCGCAAGGCCGCCAAGTCCGCCATCGCTCAGTCCCGTGCCGCCGAGCGCAAGATCGTTGAGGATGAGTTCCGCCAAACCCTAGTAAGCAATTTTAAAAAACCCTCGACTCTTCTGCTTTCTTCTCTTTTGACCTCTGTGAAAAGAAAAAAACCTCACCCCTTTTTCTTCACGAAATCATCTTTAGCCTCGATCTCTGCGACTGTCAAGTAAGTCTCTCTCCCTCTCAACTTCTCTTTTGCCTGTCGGTTGCTGCATCTCTCTCCCGTTTGATTTCTGTCTGGTGGTTATGGTTAGCGTTTAGTTGGTTTAGGGCTTTTTTATTTTTGTTTCTTTACTTGATTTTGGGTTATGTGGTTCTTGTTCTTGTGTTCTTTGATCTATGAATGGATGCGATATTTTGTTGAATCTTTTGGGATTCTTTGATTTTTTATGTTATTTGTGGTTTCATGTGTAACACGAGCAGCCTTGTATTGGAGTTAACCTCAACCATAACGTGGATTTGAATAAACTCGCAATACAAGACTCTTATTGCATACTCCGAAGGCAAGTATTGGAGCCTTGTATTGCAGTCTTGCCATGAATTGGAGCATTATAGTATGGTTGCAGTCCAGTATTAACAAGATAAGTAAAGAAGAAGACATGTTGAGAGAGACTCTTGTGTCTGGGCTCGCCTTTCTTTCATTGGAGAAGTTGGAAAAGAAACAGATAGAAAGAGATGAAATGGGAATGGGAATTGGGGGATGGAAAAGAGGAGGCTATTTTATAAAGAGAGAAAAATATAGAAAGAGATCGGAATTGGGTGATTGGAAAATGAGATATTAATATTTAAATGGAGAATAGTGTATTTGTTTTTATAGGAGAGTGATTTGTAGATTATTAAAATATGGTAAACATCTGGAATTCTCGTTTGCTTTGCATGTGTTATTTGTGAGATCTAGGGTTCCTTGGGTAAGCATTTTGAGCATTTTATACTAGAGTTTCCTTCAATTCCATAATTCATGTGGTGGTTATGTCACATTGTTGTCATTTCCAATCCTTCAAATTCTCTTTTACATAGGAGTTTGCCTCTTTTTTTTTTTTTCCCTTTAAAGGAAAATAGGTGGGAAAAGTTTAGCCCCACCCAAATAAAAACCCTGGGTCTGCCACTGGCCTCACCTCACACCTTTATTTATTAATTAATTAATAAATAAATTCAACGTAATGTTCTCTTTCTCTCTGTAGTAAGATTAGATTGAGATAAGTGGACTGATTTCACTTGAGGGGCACGTATATGATATGCACATGCACACGCGTGATTTCATTGTATGAAGCTGTCAACATATGATATTATAAATCAATCCTACTTTCATTAACTGTTGTGAAACGGCCCAAACCAACTATAAATGTAAATGAGGGAAGGATGGATCAAGCCTTCTTGGTGATTAGTGAAGTTTGTGTCTACAACAAGTGTTGATTAGATGTTTGAAGTTAGATTCAGTTTTAGCCATAAGAGGGGAATTGTGACACTAATCTTCTCTGGAGAATGTTATCGCCAAGGCAATGAGGTGAACATGGTATCTTTGTTGGAGGAATTAAGTTGGAAATTAGAAATGAGATTTTGACTTCACTGTGGCAAGCTCTTTAAACTACAAAGAGGACTAAAGTATGCCACAGTTGGAGATTTGACTCATGGTATAATATTGAGAAGAAAAAAAAAAATCAAGTGGTGGAAGAGGAGTGTTGAGGAGGATATTATGGTTGCAATTTTTGGTTTAGGTAGGGACTAGGCCATTGGGTTAGATGGCTGCCTTCGTCCAACTCTTTTGGGATCTATATGAAGATATGATGGCTTCTATTTGGGACTCGGGATTTTCAATCAAGGGAGGCTAGCAAGACAATTAGGTGTCACTTTCATTACTCTCATTACTGAGGGTTCATCCAGTATTAAAGATTTCCATTCAGTTGGCTTCATTGTTAAAATAGCTAATTTTTCTTTCGTCCTACTCAATGGGTGTTTGTGCAGGGGGATCAAAATTCCTTTTGGGGTACCAGTAGTAAATAAATATTTGCCAGATGGGTTTTTATAGGGTAATCATTGAGAAGGATTCATTTCTATACTCTTCACTAGGCTAGTGGGAGCAGCCCTTCACCAAGGCCTGAATGCCTATGTCTTGTTTAGTCGACACTCTCGACAGACCTTGGGTTTGGCCTGCATTAGTGTGAAATGGGAATTAGGCATTTTTGCAAGGAGGGAATTAGGTGCCAGTCGATTATGTTTGAAAATCAGTTCTTGAGGTGTTTTGCTTTTGCGTCGCCCACCAGGTGTGTTGTTTCTTGTGTTCACAGCTTGTACATCTTTTGTCTGGTTTCCACTTTTGCTTTCTGGACTTGACTTAGGCCTTTATGTTATTGTACACTATATCTCTCCTATAATATGTAGTTGAATCTTAAGAATTAGTAAGCCAAAAGCCGGTCTCTCTTCTAGCTGTACACTATATCTCAACTAGAACCTCAAAAGCAAACCGGAAGAGAAACTGGACAAGAGAGGAGAGGGAGATGGGCGTGCAACTCTTTCACACTTAATTGGCGTGAATTCCAAGGAGGAATTTTTTCATGTTGGACGTCCAAGGGGTCTCCCCTATTTATAGCTTAAAGCAACCTCCTCCACTTACTAATTCTTAGAAGTCCCACTTTCAATGCAATTAGTAACTTTTTACTTTCTAATTATTATTAGAAGTCTCACTTCCATAACAATTAGTAACTTTCTAATACCTTTCCATTTGAGTTCAAGTAGAATTAGTAATTATCTAATAACTTGGGCTAGCGTGGGGACCACTACGGATTCCATAGAAAGCTGGCTCTAACTTGGACACCCTGACCTCACATCTCATGTGTAATCTGGGCACACAGTTAATTGCAAATAACTCCACTAAATAAATGCAATTGAACTCCAGTCTTAGGAATAAATTACAAGAAGACCCTAAACTTTCTTATTACCACAAGTAGGCCCCTCCATCTATATCCGTGGATCAATTGGATTAAACCTGTCCAACCAATGTATATCCATATCTTATTATCCTTGAGACCCAATCAATTACAGTGATCATCAATACCATCCAACTAACTTTTAATTGAGATGGGTGCGCACTTACTAATGATAAATCCATTAATTGGCATAAGGGGATAATGGAAATAGTTTCCATCTTGACCATTGAATGTTCCCACAGTCCTACTACCACGTACCAAAGATATTGAGGTGTTGACCTACGGTTGGCCTCACTCATTGGTGACTTAAAGCAAATGAATAGATAGAAACTTGAGTTTATTAATGTCTCAGGATTGAGAGCCTATTGCTAAGGAATTCTGAGAGCAGACCTTAAAGCATAAACGGTGTTTCATAAGGTGCTTCTCATGGTCCTTCAATACATCTAATATACCAACATGATGATCCAGAGCCTTACACTCTGATGATTGAGACGAATCACACTATCTCATAGGTCATAATGCTGATGAGATGCCCAATCTCATCACCGGTTGTGAAACAATTTAAGTACAAAATTTGTGACATGTCTTCTACATGTGGATCTCATCCACATACATGTGTCACATCTAATATACTTGTGGGCTCCGGTTCATCTCATGAACCATTATGTCATTCGTATTAGTCATGTGCAAGTAAGTAAAAAAAACACCATTCATCTTATGAATAGAAAGCATGATTATATTGATAAATAAAGAAATAAATCAATTTATTACATCATCTACTGGATTAAGACCACACAATCTAACATTTGGAACAAGGTTTGTGTCTGTGATATGTGCGTGTTCATTGAAAGGTCTTGGTCGGGATCCTTCTAATCGTGAAGCACTGATTTGAGGGCCTCAAAACTCATGTAATTTCTAGTTTTCTACCTCATCTGATGAAGTCCGATGATTGTTAGAGATTCTTGAACAATCCGACGTTTTAGAGAGCTTGGATGATTATTTGTGTGAGTGCTACTTCAGGAGGTGTGAGGGATAGAGGACAAGGAAAAGAAGAGAAGAATGGGGAGGTAGGGGGGTTTGGGGGGAGAAGGGAAAGAAGGAAGGAAAGAAAAGGGGGGAAGAGTTGGGGGGGGGGGGGGTGGTTGTTTCGGGCGTTCACACCTCACAGGCCTTGCCTTACATGCTTTAGAAAAGCTGGCTATTCTCAAAATTGCGGGATATATAAAGTGAAAGGCACCTCGCAGGCCTTGCCGGGGGGGGGGGGGTGTGGTGGATAAAGTGAAGGCCGGCTATGATATTTTATGTTCGAGTTTCTTGCCTGCTGATTGACGTTGAATTCGTCATAACTCTCTCTCTCTCTCTCTCTCTCTCTCTCTCTCTCTCTCTCTCTCTCTCTCTCTCTCTGCGCGAGCGCGTGTCATTGAGATTATCAAATGACGGCTTATCCTAATGCGTTTTCTTTAAAGCTTTGGTTGCATTACCATAACCATTGGGATGGGCTCATCTCAAATAAATAATAGAAAAGAGCTTTGTCAAAAGATATCAGTTGTAACCTGTTGTATAGGCGCCGAGGTAAAGATTGATATGTATCATCCAATGTGCAGCCATATGTACTTTGCATCGGCTATTATCTATTTATTTTTAGTCAATATTATAAAATAATGTAAAAGTATGAGATGTATAGACCACATTTGAATTTCTCTGTCTATGGAGCTATGATGCCTAGATACTGATACAAGTACAACTACGGGTATAGGGATCGTGGATATGACTGCACTTTTGAAAATTGATGAATGCATACAGATGGAGCTGTCCTAATTTCTTCTCTAAAGCAATTTTGAATTAATGAAATTATCATTATTTATGTTCCTTTTTAACACTTTTTATGTTTAGAAGTAAGAAAATTAAAAGAACTAAATGAAATAGGGATTGGGGGTACGATTCTACACTTTTGAAAATTGACGACATGGATGCAGATACAAGTGTTCTAATTTCTTCTTTAAAACACTTGAATGAATGAAGTTATCATTGTTTATGTTCCTTTTTACCATTTTTTATCTTAAGAAGTAAGAAAATTAAAAGAACCATATGAAACAATGAATTTATTGTCTAGAATATGCTCACCTTGTACCCTAGAAGTATCGTTGCAGTATTGTCGGATACACTGGGCTTGTACAAGTATCCTAGTAACATTTATATAAATAAAAATATGATATTTGATACATGATTTCTCGTTTTTTAATAATAATAATAATTATCACCATTTTTTTAAGTGATCATGTTCTTGATGTTCTCTTTCTATATGATTATGAATGCAGTTGAAAGAAAGATCAGAAAAGCTAGAATTTTGGAAGGCAAGGGAAGCCATGATGGAGCAGAAGAGGATTGACAAGAATGAGCTCTTGCGTCGGCAGAGTTCAATGTGGATTGATGAAAAAGACTTGGAGAAGAAAATTGTGAAGGCCTTCGTGGACACCACTAAACTCTAATCCGGGCATGTGAATTATGATTTATGAATAGTAAGGCATAATCCAAACTACTTGAGTGCCTACAAACTTAAATTTGAATAAACAGTGATTTTCTTCCAAATTGCAAATGTCCTGTTTCTGATGGTTTTGGCTGTACTATTTCTAAGACAAGAACACACAAGATGGTTGTCATTGCCTAGTTGAAACAGTGATACATAATTGTGCAGTGGCTAATCCATGGTGTGTGGATTTGGTGTATGTTGTAACATATCATAGAGCAGACAACCCGTTCCTATGCACCAACCATGTTTTTTTTTTTTTTTTTCTGACAAAGCTAGCCTTGCTTTAGTCGTTGGGAAGATAAGAAAAGGAAAATGACTGATAACATACAATTATAGAGAACTGTACAAAATGTTTAATAAAAGCTAAACAGATTAATACTAAAAACTCGTGAAACTAGTGAATAGGACATTTGATCTCTTGGTGTGGTCCAGTGGCCCCCACTAGGTACATCGGTGAGTTGTGGATTAGAATCACATTACCTATTAATAATAGATACATTAAATATCATTGAACATAATTTATAAAAATTAATGATATAAAATGTAGCAAATAATTAAATCATGGCAACAATTATTAAAATGGAGCAATTATATAAATTATTATATATATGAAGCGAACAGGTTTCAATTGCTTCCAATTTTCAATTTGAAATCAATTTTGACTGTTCTCCAATCTTGACCTCTACTAATATCAGCCTTTGATTAATAAATGATTTTCACCGTCTCTCATCACTCCTTGGAACCGTTAGAACTTCTCCCTCTTTTCATCATAAGATGAAAAAGAACCACTCCAACTTCCCCTCTTAACTTTTGGAACCACTTTGTACTCACTACTCCTCTTCTCTTCAACTTCCATCTTCTTTTCACTCTCTTTTTTGTAAGAATGCGAACCTCTCCATCTTCAACCTGCGTCTTGAGAGCTACAATCAAAGGTACATTCGGTCTTTCTTCCAATCTCTCCATATTTATCCTATTCTAACATTTCAGAATTGTCTTCCAATCTCTCCATATCTATCCTATTCTAACATTTCAGAATTGTTGAGTTACAAGGATATTTGAGGATGGAAATAAATTATCTTGGGTTTTTGTGGGTGAGCCTGTTTGTGACCTCAAACATGTGATCGTTCTTGATGGCCTATTTGTAATGAATTCGTGTCTTCATTGCTAATACAATCTGCATCTGTCGTCAAATGATAGCCTTCTTTTCCTTTTCTTTTCCTTCCTGTTCTTTTCTGTTGTTCTGATTTGAGTTCTGTTATGATTCTTTTTCCATGAAGTTATGTTTGTCCTGTTTTGTTCTTTTTTCTTTTCATTTTTTTTTTCTGAATGTGATTAATGATGGTGTCTTGTTGCTTTCAGTATTAAAGGAAGAATGGGATATCTGACTTCCGGAACTGGTTTGATGATCGCACATGGTTTCTTATATAGAATTTAATTATTGGGTTGTAATGTATACTAATTGTATGTTATATGTTGGAGCCATCCTTTTTTACTTTTTATTTATCTTTTATCTTTTTTTTTTTTTTTCTTTTTGTACATCTTAATTTCATTCCTAACAAAAACCATTATGTATACAAACTGTTTGTTGTAATGCTACAATGGTTTTGTGCATGTCAAAATGTTCTTACAAGCAGGTATTTGGGCAATTGGGTCTCTTTCGTTTTCATTATTTTATTTCTTTTTCTATATTTCAATCGTAACATCTGATTGTTGTAGTATTTGTAAAAAGAAAGGGGGGGAATGAGGAATCATGAAAACAATAAGAAGCTTCCTCGTCGTCTTTTTTTAACAGAATTATGTTTGTTTTGGTGTTTTGTACATTAATGGTGATAATATGCTGATTGGTGTCTTCATTGAATGATTGTAAAATCTAATTAAAGCGAGGTTCTGATTTAAGCTTGAGAATCAAGAATACAATAACTAAGGTTATTAAATCAGCAAATCTAGACAAGACTTGTCTCAATTTGAGCTTTGAGAATTAGTACGACAAAGTCCAAGGTTACTGAGGCAACAAATATCTAGATAAAACTTATCTCTACAAGCAATTTTCTCTCACTAATAGCTTCCTATGATATTGATCGGGCCACATCTTCCCTCCCGACTTAACATTAGAAAAAAAGATTATTAGCAACAAAGTCACTATAAATAGTTGTATTTATGTTATTGTTTTGGTATATATTTGCAGCAAAGTTGAGATGTTTGTTTATTTAATTATTTTATATCATTCTTACTTTTGAAGAAATGCGTTTCTTCAAAATGTTTTTTTTTTAGTATTGTTAGTTATTTTCATTCATTTTGAGGATATGGACAACTGTTAATTAAAAATAATTAAGAAAAAAATAATATTTTTAATTAAATGACATTCTCCATTACTATTCATTAAATGCCATTGTCATTAACAAAGAAATTAAGAAAGAAACTAAAGCAAAACTAAGAAAGAAAATGTATAACTCTTTTATGAACCAGGTTGATTAGACAAGTCTAAGAAAATGGTGGTGACGATATTACTTTGAAATTTTCATTGCAGCTCCTATTTTGGTTTCCATGCATAGCTTAGATTTTGTGTGTTCAAATCTCTATACTTACCTTCTCCCAAAATTTATCATTTTAAATTAACCTCCCAAATTAATCATTGGCGACTAAAACAAATGCCTCCGGTAACTTTTGAATTGGACTTTTTTTTTCTTTGTTTTTGAATTACATATTGAAATTCTTTTTCTTTTCTTAGGATTTATCATTATCTTTGATGAATTTGAACAAATGGCCTTGTTATTTTAATTTTGTACATGGTGGTAAAAGGTCATGTTACTTTGAAGGTTTTAAAGAATATTAGATATTTTTCATTGACTGGACCTGGTTGTTTTATTAAGTAATTTTAGTTGATAAAGAGCATTTGCTTATCTGCTCATGTATCTTCATCAATTGTGTTATTCTTGTGAAATTAATTGCTTGCTTAAATTGGATAAGCTAGAGTTTTGTGTTATAGGCTGTTATGGTAGTCCTTTAGAATTCAGAATATATTTAATTTCGACATTGAAGGTTTTAAGAATCAGTTTACTGCACCACGATATAGTTTAAATCTTATAATATATGTTTTTAATATTTAATATTATGAATCGCGCTGCCCGTGCTTAGCACGGGGGCTTTTCGCTAGTGATGAATCCAATTGGCAATTTCAACCAATTTCAGATTTGATTTGGACCTTCTACAATCTTGACCCTCTCAAATGCCTCTCCGCCTTCCTCTTGGTTTTCACCTTGCCATTTTCACTCCTTAAGTGATAAATCACAACTCTCCTTTTGCTTCAATTCCCTGCCGTTTTCACTCCTTAAAGTGATAAATCATAACTCTCCTTTGCTTCAATTCCCCAACTCCTGTCCTCTCACATTCTCGGTAGTGAAAAGAGGATAAAGATCCTTCAAACACCTAAGAAGACGCTTTGAAGATTTTGTAGATGGCCGAAAAGAATTGAAGACGTGGCCGATGCTGAGACGGGGGTTCGGATGTGAGCACACGTCCATATCCAGTGGTAGAGGAGGCTTTCAACCATCTCGTAAGAAGAAGGTTGTCGCTACTATAAATGAGGTTTTCTTGCACTTTTTGTATGTGATTTCTCTTGGTCTGAAGCGGTCTGTGATTAGGGTTTTTGGGATTGTTTTTTTCTCTCTTTTTTTTAACTGATTTCTCTTTGAGTTGGAGTGGTATGTGATTTCCTAATCTACTTTCTTTTCTCCCCTGATAAAAAATACACATGCCAGTGCTATAAGAATTCCAATTGTCAATCTCCTATT
This sequence comes from Persea americana, assembly GCA_029852735.1. Lineage (NCBI taxonomy): Eukaryota > Viridiplantae > Streptophyta > Magnoliopsida > Laurales > Lauraceae > Persea > Persea americana. The sequence continues at coordinate 18,148,064 of CM056818.1, forward strand.
TGCTATGGATTTCACTGCAACGGGTGGATCTTTGTTCCAAAATCATCCAAAAACTATTCATTGATTTTGACCTGATGCACTTAAATCGTCCAAAAACCTTTTCTCCACTTCCCTTTAACTTTGTAAGCGTTTCAATGTTGATTATTTTGGATGTCATTCAATTTTGATAACTACACCGATTCAGGTGTCATAACTGCCCTCTTATTTGGTTTTTCATTCTTTCAAGCAAGTTGAGAAGGGTGAGGAATAAGAATAGGCATTTCTCTTTAAAAGGTCACTTGTTCCCTCTTTCCCTTCTCACCTCTCCGCCCACATGCCATGCTTTCTCTTGCATTATTCTTAGTATCCATTTCAAAAAAGGAGCAGTCTCTTCTGTATTTGTCCACGTTGCTTTCTCTATCTCCATAAGAACTATTTTTTTTTTTCATTCATATTCACTGGAGAAAATCAAGATTTTCCAAATGATTTCCAATCTGTTATGATTCCGTGTGCTTTTCCAATACCAATTCCTTCTCCAAATTAGTTGGATTATGCATCTCTAACTTTCAGAGAATTCAAATCTGTGTCTAGAACAATTTGAAAGTTTTCTGTTTTCCTAAGATAGCAATCATTCAACTTCATACTAATTTGAGAGTCCCCTACTTTGGTAAAATCTCATAATGATTTAACATTCTTACTAATTTGACAGTCCCCTACTTTGGTAAAATCATGCAGCCTAGATGATAAGATGCATTTATTTATTTACTTATAATCAAATCGACTTGATTTGCAGTCATTCCTTTGATTAGGTTCGATAACCATTTCTGTTTCTGTGATGATTAAGGTGCTTTATCGAGTATATGGGAAGTAAGATGTTTGACTTTTTGAGGCAAAAGGTTAGGTTTGGAGGCACTCATGCTTTGATAATGATAATGAAATGTATTTTTTAATCTATTTGTATATTAATTGTGTTAATCTGGTTATAATTTGATCGGTCTCTTTCAATTTTTATTTATCACTTTTTTCCACGTTAGGACGAGGAGCTGATGAGTTTTAAGAGGATTTTTTTTATACTTTCTCGTGTTGGGTACGTGGGAGCCGGCAATACTTTCTCGTGTTGGATGATTTGAGCCGACTTTCCGATCACAGCATGCTAAAATCTCCATATCTCATATTTCTCATTTGTAGTTATAGATCCATATTTCTTTTTCTTCCATCTTTTATATTTTCTATCTTATGCTCAGTAGAAGAATATTTACACTGCAAGCAATCAGAGATCCTTTTATTAGTTTAGGGACCTGTACTGTAACAATAACTATGGCCAATAATTTAATAGAAGAGGAAAAAGTTGGTTTTCTTCGAGGAAAACTAAGCCTCCTAATCTATCTAAACTGTACGAGTTTGAGTACTATACAAACTGATTTCAGATTAAAGACCATCTCCTATAATGTAAATGCCCCACTACAAGTATAAAATTACCCAAACAGTAAACTAATGAAGTGTACAGTACATTACAAAGTAAATAAATTAAGAGAGTAAAATTAGTAGAATAAGTGCCCAATATTTGAAGTAGTTGTTATACGATTTGGGTTTCTTGTCGTTTCTTTTTCCTTTTAATTTTTTTAGTTCTTTTTCCTATGAGTTAATTAGTGATTCTGGAGTTTTACGATTTTGGGAATAGGGGCCTCTTGCCAATTAATGGTGGCGTTATGTCTCACTTCATTTGGGAAATGAAAATGGTAATTGGAGGAAGAATGATTTTTGTCGTTCCATGTCAATATTTTCTGCAGTTTTTATTTTTCAAAGACCAAGTTATTGGTCTATAAGCAAAGAAGTTTGAAGAGACTAATAACTTCAATATGGATTCACTCTTAGAGTAAATCTTTGTATTGCTTTTCGAATTAATGATCTTAATCTCTCAGTGTTTTTATGTAATTGTGTTATCGAATCCTTAAAATGTCAACCAGAGAAAATGCTTGCCTGTATATGAAATTATTGCTAAGCTGTTATTCTGACATTCATAATGGAGAGAAATAACTTTGGCTTCAGATTTGAGAAGTTCAACCCAATTAGTTGCAGATAACTTTTAAAGGATCACAAACAAATTAGGGATAGTGATAGCCATCAAGATATATGGAAGCGTTCATTTCTCTCCTTTCTATTGTCTATAATTCTCAAATTTGAAAAGGTAAACTTAATGAAATGAATCTCAGAAATAACTTAAAAAGAAAAACGAAGAAAAAAGGATCACTTGCCATGCAGTAAACATCCTATTTAGAAAATGGCATTGCATAGACAAGACCACTCCATTGTTGTTCATTTTCACTCAAGAAATCTAAAATTGCCCTTTTTTAAGAAGTTAGAAAGTAACTTTGATTAAAAGAAAAACTTTGGGTAGCCTATTTGGATCTTAAGAGCTGTGAAGCATGGATATAGTGAAATGGGGGGAGATTCCGTATCCCGGGCGTATCGGACACGGATACGCCGGAAATTCGTCTAGGATACGCTAAAAGCGTATCTGATTTAAAAAACAAATAAATTGTATTGCGCAACACGCGCGGGACACGTTAAGTGAAAAATAAAAAGAAGTGTGGGGGGGGGGGGGGGGGGGGGAGTAAGAGAAGGGAAAAAAATAGAAGAGAAAGAAAAGCAGAGAAGCTAGGGCTTGTCATCGTCATCCTGCTTGCACCTCGCCATCGCCTTGCTCCTTCGACCACACCATCGTTGCGCTCCTCCGGCTAGCAGCCTCTACATCGTCAGCAGCTAGGGCTCGCCATCGCCTCGCTCCTCCGGCTAGCAGCCTCTACATCGTCAGCAGCTAGGGCTCGCCATCGCCTCGCTCCTCCGGCTAGCAGCCTCTACATTGTCAGCAGCTAGGGCTCGCCATCGCCTCGCTCCTTTGGCTAGTAGCCTCTACATCGTTAGCAGCTAGGGCTCGCCATCGTCATCTTGCATACCTGTGACGCTGCAATAGAAAAAAAAAAAGAAAAAGGAAAGAGAAAAATCCATATTTGTGCCGCTGTTGCCTTTCCACCTTCAACGCTATCACCTTCGCCACCGCTCAGCTTGTTCACTGAAAGATTATCCTCGGCAGTCCTAGGCTCTAAGCAGAAAAGGAGAACCAGCGCCTGTTAGGTTCTTTTCTCCCTCTTTCTTTTCCTTTTTTCTCTACTGCTTCATCAGTTGTGTCTGAGATGATAGTTTTTGAGATGATATATATATATATTTTTTCAGAAAGGTATATATAATTTTTGAAAGGGTTTTTTTTTTTTTTTTTGTTTTCAGAAAGCTATATAGAATGGAATGATATGAAATGCTGATTTTCTTGTAAGTTTTGTTGTGTTGTTTGGATTGGAATTTGTGTGTTTTGATGTTCTGGTATGCTACATCCTTTTTGGTATGTTTTTGTTGGAGCCCTTTACTAGCAAATGAAAGAGTTCATTCCTTTGAATGACATGAATGATATTAAGGGCCTGTTAGTTACAAGGTATCTGAAAATTCTTTTGTTGACAGTATCCAAATTCTTCAAAAGCTGTCCCCATCCATCTTTTTTTTTTTTTTACTGTTAGATTTTTGTTGTGTTGTTTGGAGTTATTTTAGGTAGCCTGATTGGGCCAATATTTTGTGTTTCCAGCAAACGAAGTTTAGTCATATGGCTTCTAGTACGAGTGGTAGTACTGGTATGTCTTCTCCAACTATTGAAGAAGATGCTCACAACCCTCTTTGGAGGTATGTTACAAAACAGCAAAAACTTGGTGATGGAGGGGGAAATGTGTCGTGGCAATGCAATTTTTGCCATCAAACCAAGAAAAGCTCATACACAAGGGTGAGGGCTCATTTGATACATGAAGTTGGTCATATTGTTATATTCTGTCCAAAAGTTAAGAACAACAATATTGCAGAGATGAAAAGGTTAGAGGACGAATGCAATGAGAGATTGAGGAAAAATGCACCCAAGAAAGTACCATTGCCAACTTCTAATGTGGATTATGATTAAAAAAATGGAAGGCAAGTGGAAGTGGAAGTTGGAGTGGAACTGACAGTAATACAGCTATTGGGAAGTCATTTAACCTGAAGTTTTTTGAGCAAATGGATGCGGAGATTGCTAGGATGTTCTATGCATCAGGCTTACCATTTCACCTAGCGAGGAGCCCTTATTATGTGAGTTGTATCCAATTTGCCGCAAACAATGCTCTTCCAAGCTATGTGCCACGGGGGTATAATAAGCTAAGGACAAGTCTACTCCAACAAGAAAGGGCTCATGTTGATAGATTGCTACAACCAATTAGAGGCACATGGAAAGGTGTAAGTAAGCATTATGAGTGATGGATGGAGTGACTCACAGAGGAGCCCCTTGATTAATTTTATGGCCGTGACAGAAACAAAACCTATGTTCCTTAAAGCCATGGATTGTACATGTGAAATTAAAGATCAGTACTGCATTTATGGTTTGTTGAAAGAAGTGATAGAAGAGGTTGGTCCCCAAAATGTGATTCAAGTGATAACTGATAATGCTAAGAATTGTGCGGGTGCAGGGCATCTCATTGAAGCACAATTTGAAAATATTGTTTGGACACCATGTGTGGTTCATACGCTCAACCTTGCCTTGCAAAACATTTGTATGGCAAAGAATATTGAAAAAAATTCAACTAATATATGAGGAGTGTCGTTGGATCACGGACTTGGCCGAGGATGTTGTGTTTGTTAAGAACTTTATCATGAATCACTCCATGAGATTGGCTATTTTTAATGAATTTGTCTCTTTGAAATTGCTTTTGGTCTCAAGTACACATTTTGCTTCGGTCCTTGTCACACTTAATAGATTCAAACTCATAAAAGATAGTCTTCAAGCCATGGTTATTAGTGAAATGTGGAATTCCTAAAGAGAGGATGATAAAGAGAGAACCAAGGTTGTAAAAGAGTTTGTGTTAGATGACATTTTGTGGGACAAAATGACTTACATACTCTTTTTTACGGCTCCTATATATGCTATGCTAAGGGTTTGTGACACGGATAGGCCTTGTCTGCACTTGGTGTATGACGTGGGATACCATGATAGAAAAAGTGAAGGGTGCATTATATAGGCAGGAAGGAAAGAGACTCGATGAGACATCTACCATTTATGATGTGGTGCATAGAGTTTTTGTGGATCGTTGGAACAAGAACAACACTCCTCTCCATTGCTTAGCTCATTCACTAAATCCAAGGTGACTTCTAGTCTTGAACTTTTTTTTCTCCCTCTTAGTCTTAATCATAAACTTATTTTTAATTCTTTTTTTTTTTTTTACCCTATTCAAGGTACTATAGCGAGCATTGGCTTCATGAGATATGGAGGTTGCTAGAGAAAGAAAGCAAATCCTCAAAAAATATTTTCCTAATTTGGAGGAGTGCAAAAGGATAATCACAGAATTTGCTGATTTCTCTAGCAAGTCGGGAAAGTTTGCGGATGTTGACTCCATTCGTGATCACTATGAAATGAATCCTAAAAGTTGGTGGGTCGCCTATGGTGTGTGTGCGCCTTTGCTTCAAACTCTAGCTTTCAAGCTACTTGTGCAACCTTCTTCATCGTCATATGCAGAGAGGAATTGGAGTACTTATTCCTTCGTGCACTCGGTGAGAAGGATTAAGATGACACCAAAACGTGCTGAAGACTTGGTTTTCGTTCATAGCAATCTTCGCCTTCTTTCAAGAAGACCTCCACAATATATGAAAGGAGAAACCAAGATGTGGGATATTGCTGGAGATTCTTTTGATTCGTTTGATGATGTTGGAGAGCTTGAGATTGCACAACTCTCCCTTGATGAACCGGAATTGGAGGCCGTGCTCTTTCGTGAAGATGGTGATGGAGGTGATGATGGTGGTGGACCTAGTGGCCATGCAATTGATGTTTAAGTGGATGCATTGTCTGTTTGTTTGGGGTTATATGCTTATGTTTTTGTAGTAGTTGGTGAAACTTGGATTTTGAACTTGGAAGTATCGAATGTAATGTTAATGATGATTAAATCAATGAAAGTGCATTCTTTATGGCTATTTTGAATGTTAGATTTTTATTACAGTCATATAAAAAATATTAAAAAAAAAAATTCAATGTATCTCCTACGTATCGTACCCTACTTTTTTGAGAAATGCAGTATCTGTGTATTCGTATCGTATTGTATCTGTGTCCGTGCTTCATCGCTTAAGAGAGAGTGAATGTCATTTGGTTTGTGTACAAGTGAGAGTTCTCGAATTTAGTTTATGTATTTTTTTCCGTTACTATTGTTTTGTTACTTTGTTTTTCCTTTTTGTGATTGAGATTGGCTTCTTTTGCATTTTGTTTGATATTGAAAACTGGATTTAGTTTCGGTTTATATAGGTTTGTAATGTTTTTAATTCATATAGTGTGGTATTGTTAATCTCTGTCCATTTCCTTAAATTTATCATGTGTTTGGGGTTGGTCTGTGTTTTTTGTATGTGGTTTTGGGGCTGCTTTTGGGATTGGGTATGGACTTTGGTCTCACCTAAATGCCTCTTCCATTACTTTGTGGTGAAGAAATTGGCACCACTTCCTATTCTAATTGTAACTATTAACAATGTGTTTTTGACCTGTAAATCAAGTTACATTTAACTCTATTTTATACCTTAGTTGGTTTTTTCAAATGACAAAAACACGTTTCATTTTGAAGTACTTGGTTTGCAAAGATCCAAATGTGTCCTTAGTGAGGGCATGGTCCATTCTGAACTCATTTTGAGTATTCATCATATGCAAGTTTGGATTTGCATTGGATTGGATACTGTCTATCAACTTTCCACCAAAGCAAGCGCTTAGGGCCTGTTTGGATGCACAAGAAAGCACAATATTTTTTTATTTTTAAGAAAATGTTCTTGCCCTCTCATTTAGAGGTGTTTGGATAGCTTAAGAAAAAGAAGAGAATCATCCCTTTTCTAGTAAAAATGAGAGTTTCTTCTCTTCACCCTAACCCCATAGGAAGAAATCTCTAAGAATAAATTCTTGTGATTGTGGGCCTCTAATCATCAAGCAACAAAATGGTACGTTTCTTCACTTCTCCCTTCCCCTCTTCCCCTCCTCTCTACCGTGCTTTCAACCCCTCTCCTCTCTCTCTCTCTCTCTCTCTCTCTCTCTCTCTCTCTCTCTCTCTCTCATATATTATGTTTATTCCTCTCAATCTTCTCGTCTCTGGCCCTCTTCTATTTAGCTCTCCCATGTCTCTCGCCCTTCCCTCTCCTTCTCTGGTCTTTTACTTTCCTTTGTCACCATTTTCTTTTTCCCTTCCTGTAACCCGTCTCTTTCCTTTCCTGTTTCCTTCATCCTTTTCATCTATTTTTCTCTTTTCCTGTTCCATTCCCAGACCACCCTGTTATTGCTACAGTGGGGTTGATCTGAGGCTTCGATCCCAATTAGATTTTATTTATTGGATTTTTTTATTGCAAGGGCTGAAATTTGTAGATATTGGTTGCAACCTATAGGGATGAGTTGAGATTTTATTTACTGAGTTTATATATTTACTAGTTTATTATTAAAATGAATGACCTTCGATTTTTCCAATCAAGTGGGTTATGAATTTAGGGTAAAAGGTCTGTAATTGTGCTTTGTGGATTACATTGGTTCATATGAGAAAGGCATGGCAGTATGGTTTTTTACTGTATGATCTTGATAGATAATGTTATTTTCAGTGAAAAAAGATGATGCTATTTGATCAATTCCATTGATTCAAATTTGATCAAATAGTGGTTTGAATACCGAAGACTCCCATATAAGAACTAGGATTTTTAACTAACATGCCTTTAGATTTCTAACCATGAATGCTTAATAGCATACCATTGGATTCCTCAGGTCTACCATACTTATGCATACCTATCAAACCCCATGATTTTGTACGAAAAAAGTAAACAAAGTTCCATGGCATCAATCACATAAGAGGATGTCTAATCTATATGTTATTTTCAATTTTTCTGTTATAGAAGAAGGCTACCACAATAGTGATCTCTATGATGGTATGTCATGAAAACAAAACTTATATGACTCTATAATATCATATTCCAAGAGCAGTGTTGGGCCAATAAAGTGTAGGGTGCAAAAGCAAGTACTCTGTGGTATGAATATTAAATTCACATTGATAGCCTATGATATTTGCGGACATTACTTTTTAGCTTTTCATGAAGTTGTGAAATGTTTCAAGATTATAAACAAAATTATGATGCTATATGTCACTATTTGTCTGACTTAAAATTTTAATATATAGTAATTTCATCATATATTATAATTTGCAGCAAAATGCCAAACATCTTAGTTCAGAATCTATTTAATTCTTCAGAAATTGCCGAATGATAACTATAATGCAATTTTATAATAATGCAACATTCCATTCTATATTATTTCATTCCCCTGATATATAAATCTATAACTATTTTCATCTGCATTCATCCAAACGGGCTCTTATTGATTTCTTATTTTCAGCCTTTGAATGATAAATACCACAGTATATTTTATTTTTTTTAGAAGTCTAATGTTTTTCACTATCTAATATTTTTAATTACGTTGACCGTGCTAAGCACGGGGGCTTTTCGCTAGTATTATTGAAAGGAAAAAAAAGGAAGTGAATTCCAATTTACAGTAGTTACTGCGGCACCTCCCTTCCATAGAAACAACTAAGGATCAATCCCTGGCTATAGCTTTGATGGTGAGGGACTTGGGAGAGTGTGTGTGGGTGAGTGTGAGTATTTTTACCTTGCATTAAAAAAATATAGTTGAAGCTTTTATGGTCTAATATGTTATGAGGACCAACCCAGAAACTTAATAAAATTGCATATTAAATTGGATGAAAATTCACATTGCTAGAACTGGGCTTTAGTAAGAAAAATGCCCCTCTTAAGATTGATGGGCTCATAAATGAAATATTACCTACTGTGCTTGATGTGGGGTGTGCCTGCACTTGTCTTGATAAATAAGACTATATATATTGGTTGGGCGAACTTGTCTTGCCTTTCAGGAACACATTCTTCTTCTCTTCTCTATACTGAAATGTAGCTATAGATCAAAAGTGAGATACATGAGTGGGGCATTAGAGGTGAGAAACATTGTGGGAGAAGAATAAGGTGTTTACACTTTTTCCCCCTACTCCCCTCCTTACTTTTCATTAGGTGTTCATTTGAAAGAATTGTGGCTAAGTTGTGTGATTTACTTGGCATTACATAATGGGCATTGAAGCTGGGCAGACATCACTGAAGTTTCTTTCTTCATTTATTATTATTTTTCAGTAAACACTATTTTTGTCATACATCAGATTGATCAGCAAGACATAGCACACTTCGAAGGTGCTGTGTCCCATCCACGAGGGTCCAGGCTCATGTCACGTTATCAATTATAAATACACACATTTATAAAGTAATTAAAAAAAAAACATATATCAAATTAACCACTTTTCATATTAGAGATAAGTAGGTTTTGGCCGAGTTTTAATACTAATTTCTGGTTGCACTTTTTTGGTCCATTTTAAGTATTACATCTTTTGTATTTTTTGGGTTTCTCACCTTTTATAGTTGGATATATTGCAGCTACCATGATACATATAGCTTCAGCGCTGAACTGAATTTTATTGTTATGATATTGTGATAAGATATTTCTAGGAATTAAAGTTGAATAACCTGGGAGCTGTGACAATGGTACGAGTATACCCTAAATAATCAGCCGTTTCAATATTTTGGTGTAATGAAAGGTTGTCAATTTTGTTGATAACTTGGATGGTGAACAAATTGGAATTGCCAATGAGTGAGATGCTTCCATTATGCCCCTTTCCCTCCACAAATCAGTGTGTGAACTACTCCGGACATAATGATGCATGGAGAAAAGTTGTAAAAATAGAATGCCGCCCAGCTTGATTATGATTGTTGCACTGCCATTATACTCGTCCGAATGTACAATGTTAGTTCTGCAAAATAGTCACATGTTGTGCAAGACCAGCTGATGGCTTAACTGCATACTTGGATTTGGTTTACAGGATCAGAAAGACTTGAAGGAATTGCAGTGGCATGTTCAGATCCTGGAGTGCTCATATCAAGTGCGGCAGATTGTTTCAATGTTCTGATGCCTGCAAATATTAAAACCACTCTTCTAGAGGCCACTGCTTAATTTATTGGTGCCTCAATTCTGTAGCAGTTTTCTAAGCGGAATTTGTAATTAGATGATCAGTGAGATGCTTTTACTGCCTGGGTTTAATAGTGCATTTTAGACTCTAGTTAGCAGAGCTAATGTAAGTGCCTATTTACATTTTACTGATATCTATCTGAACCTTTTTGAGTATACTCTCTCTCCCTCTCTCCCTGTCTCCCTCCCTCTCTCTCTGTCTACATTTTTCTGATATCTATCTGACCCCCCCCTCTCTCTCTCTCTATATATATATTTTACTGATATCTATCTGAACCTTTTTGAGTATACTCTCTCTCTCTCTAGTATATACTCTCTCTCTCTCTCTCTCTCTCTCTCTCTCTCTCACACACACACACACACACACAAATGATAGCTCGCTCTCTCACATAAATGATAGGCTGATGCTGGAAAGGAAAAACAGTGATAGGGAGTGCTCTTTCTTTTAGCATTACAATTTATTGATAGACTGATAAAAAAGGGAGAGAAAAAAGGGAGAGATGGTCTTTTTGCAAAAATGAACCATGAAAAATGAACCATGAAAAATGAAGAGATGGCCACCATGGGTGAAATTTCCCTTGCATCACATACTTGTATTTTGTTTGTAGCTGGCGGGTGCAACCAGTGAACTGGAGGCGCCCTATCTGTATCGGCTCGTTTACTTGCCATGTGTGTGATGTGTGGGTCTATGGGTCATGTTTTGATCCGGTTTAGCACTATGATCAGCTTAAACCTTACACATTTATTAATGAATGGGGTTGAAAATGTCGACCGAATCCAACTCAAGAAAAGTCAACCTGATCCCTTCGTTAACAAGGCAGGTTTGTCTGCTTGCTAGTGTGGGTAATTAGAAAGAAATAACTCGCCGTAGTTGTGACCCATTTATGGGTCGGGTCAGAACTAGAAATGCGAACCTATCAACGGTTGTTGACACGAGGTAATATTTTAAAGTTTAAACTAGGTTGGTTTGCCAATTGCTTTGCTTGCCACCCGCCATTGTAATGAATGCATCGTCTGGTCCCTGAAAGCTTTCATGAGAAATTGTTCAGCGGTCGAGGCCGGTTCGGGGAAAGAAATGGGTTGCTTCTTTTTTTCTGTGTAGTTTGCATTGGGAACTTCGGACGCTATTCCTCTTATTACTACAATAATCTCCACCTATGATCTCCACAATAATCTCCACCTACAATAATCATAAGCAAGCCATCAGGTTCCCGGTTTGTCCAGCCAGCATTTGTTTCACCCTACTGCTTCTCTTGGAACATAGGTCAGTCAAACAATCAATCATAGTTTTCAGCTGGGAAAGGAAATGTGTCTTTTTGGTGCAATACCACCCAGAACAGGGATTTTGAAAATTGCCTCCTTGCATCACAATTAAGCATAATTTCTTTTTTACTAATTACTCAAAGCACAGGAACCTATTTTTACAAATTCTATAAATCTTAGGGAGTTATACAACAACAACAACAACAAAAAAAAAAAAAAAAAAAAAAAACCCCTCTAGAATGATTAATTGGAAAAGTTTCTCCTGGTACCGTACCAAATTGTTTGCATGTGGACGTGCACGGCGAAAGCTTTCCTTGAGTTTTCCTTTAGTACTTTTACTATACGACAACTTTCATCACATGAAAAATTTATTTTTTTAATCAAAATTTTATTGAATCAACTTTATTTCAAACATGCCAAACTTGCTTTTTTTCTCTCTTACTACTACTTTAATCTAGAAGACCCAGGGATCTTATTGAAAAACAGAGTGCAATACCACTCAACCATGAGCATAGTGGTTGTTATTAAATTTTATACATTTTTTACTTATTGCCCCCTTACCCAAAATTCTTTTTTACATGATGGTCCGTAAGGAAGATTTTATGGTTCCATCCCTGTGGCGCCATCAGGGCCCCATTTGGCATTATACCAATGGGCCCTTCCCAATTCCCATATTTCCACCAGATGATAAGTGTTTTGAGAACTGTGTTTGGTTTAATTGTCGTTCCAAATCTTGATTTTGTTGGACCAATCCCAAAAATCATGTTCTACTAGTGCACAAGAAACAAAAAGCAATCGGACTTTTTTTTTTCTTTTTTCGGAATAACTTGCTGGCACTTGCGCTCTCCAAATCGATACAAATAGGATTCCAGGTACTAAAAGAGGTCCCACTTTTCTTGGGTCTAATGTTCACAATCACAAAAAGAGGTCCCACTTTGTAATTTCTAGAGGTTATTCATACATTTTTAATAATAATTTGTGGGCCCACATATTAATTCATATAAAAATTGGGCCACATTGTAACTCCTATAAAGGTGGGCCCCATGTTCTTTTACTAAAGGTGGTACCGATATTGTAAGCCTAAAAGTGGACCCCTTGCACAACAATTACCACATGGGTTGTAATTCCTATGGGTGGGCCCACATTCTAATTCTTAAATGGTGGGTTCTACTATTTTCTAATATTTAAGATGAATTTATGAACGATTCTTTTTTATAACTCAAGGTATCTCCCGCCCGGTCTAAGAGCATTTGGCCTTGAGTCCGAGGGACACTTGATTCTGAATAAATAGCCGAGAACTATAATCTTCTTGATCCTTTTTGTGGGAATAAAATAGTTATGTTATTGCTAAATAAGTTCCAAAGAGCATATTTTCCACATAACAGATTTTAATATAATGTTGCCAAATAAGCTTTGTGTAGATTGGTCATACAACCCGATTTCAGTACAAAATGAAAACAACACAAGAACAAAAACAAAAATGCTGCAACCAAGGCTTGCCACTTGTGTCCTCACTTCTTAGAAGTGAGAAAATCCAATTAGACATTTATGAAATACTCTGTAGCGCAAAATATAACTCTAAAACTAAAAAAAAAAAAAAAAACACAGCTGTTTTTACGGTTGGAGTTTCCAAAAATTGGAAGGCACCCCTGACCCCACCCACCTAGAATTGAGTTGGCGGAGTGGCATAAGCTAAGCCCGATTAGGTTTGCTTCCCCATGTGTTTTAATTGGGACCGTGTGTTTAGCAGGCTCCACCATGATGATGGGGATTAGTTTTGTTGCTGCGTGGGGTCAAAAACCTCGGGGATAGATATCCACGTCAGAATATAAAAGGAAAAAAAAAAAAAAAAACAAATCGGAAGGCACACCACCCTTGCTTGGGACGTTGATTTTCAAATGTCTCCTCATTCTTATGATTGGTTGTCCAATCTCTCTCTCTCTCTCTAACCCCAAGGGGTTGCCAAAGTGGTTAGGACCATGATTCCTCTATCTTCCGGAGTTAGAGGTCTTAGTTCCCCCCTCCTCTGGAATCGAAGGTTGAGTCCACTATTGCGGACCTTGGGGCCACAGGGGTTTTACCCGGCTTCTCTATGGGCCAGGGATTAGTACAGTCGAAAGGATGGGAACCCTCCTTAGCCAAAAAATAAACATAAATCTCTCTCTCTCTCTCTCTCTATATATATATATATCCTCTCCTCTTATCTACATCTAATGCTTTCCGCCAACCCCGTTCAACTGACTGACAATATCCTCCTCATCCTTTTCTTCTCCTTCTCCTTCTCTCCCCTTCAAGTGCTTCTTCTGAGAATGGAGGCTGCAGGCTCCCGTTTTGGCAGGAGATAATATTGGAATAATTTCAAAATTTATAAAAAATCTACCATTAAATTTTTTATTTTAAGTTGAAGTCTTAAAAATACATCGAATATTGTATAAATTAATGATCTTAATAATGAAAGAGTTAAAAAAAGAACTGCAAATTAAAAGAAAATACTTTAGAAAAAGTAAAAAGTAGATATAGGACCAACTAACATTGCGCTATAAATGGTTGTGGAGTGTTTTTTACCATAGCTAGCTTGACCACTCCTCTTGAACTCGACTTGCCAAGGAGTGAGCTTGGCAAATCTGACAGTCATATCAATATTCCAATTGAATCATAAAAACAAAAAATTGTAAAACAAAATGATGTTGTCCACCCAAGTAATTCCTAATAAACTTTATGTGGTAATAAATTTGATTTGAAAACATTAATGATGATGAGGACTCCATCCTTCGCTCAATGATGGTGACGCAGTCTGGTTGCCCAAACAGATTCGCAAATCTACTCCACTACTGTAGCACGTGAGCAAAATTCTACCGGTTCCGGGGGGGGGGGGGGGGGGGGGGGGGGGGGGGGTTGGTGGTGGTTCCTCCGATATAATCTCATTCCTCACTCATTTCCAGCTCAACCCAAAACACCGTCATTGCATTATGATTTTGTTTTCTTTGATTAGTTGGGTATATATATGATGACTATTTCTGTGATGGGTATTATTTCTGTGATGTCTTATTTGATTTCCAATAGGAAATCCACAGCCACATCAAACAATATTTGCACCAATTCGGCAATAAAAAATAATTTGCAACAAACATGAATTTCTAAACTCCACTGAAATCTCTTTCTAAGGTTTCCATTTCTATGGAATTTGCTAACGTGACAGTTTTCTTTTTTCACAGAAAGGGTGTGTACACAAACGTGCTCAAAGAAAGAAAGGGGGTTGATGAGAGGAAAAACACACAGACTTCAAAGGTCTTCTTGTAAAACCTTTATTACTTAAAAAAAAATAACATTCAACATGCACTGAATGTCGGAGACGACCTACAGGCTATAAAGAGCATATAAATATCCCAAAATAGAATTACAGTTGTGTGGGAGCAATCCCGTAACATTGAGATTATGTTAAACTTCGGTAATAGTATCGGCTCAGTTTGCCTTGGTCTCGGTTATGTGTAGCTCGGCAGGTGACAACAGTGCCAGCTCGATAAGAGTGCCAGCTCGATAGTTCGGTAGCTTGGCAACTTGGTAAGAGTGCCAGCTCGGTAGTTCGGCAATGGTGTCAGATAGCGAGGCTACTCTTAGCATGGTAACAATACCGCTGCTCTCAGTTCGGCAGCAGTGCCAGCTATGTGGGCGGCAACGGTGCCAAGATGCATCCATCTCATGGCTATCTCTGATCTCGGTACGAGTACGGAGCGTCATTTAATACAGCCATGCTCCTATGAAAAGTATGGACAAGTGCTGACGAATAAGGTTGCGCGTGATAGAGATAAGGAGTTGACTTTATCACACCATCACGTCAGCAATCGTAGGAAGAATGAGAAGCCGTCGGATGGGACTTTCCCTTTTCACCTACCACTCAGTGTCAGGGTAAGGCCCGATGGGACCTTACCCCCACCTACCTCCACTTAGCAAGAGGGATAACGAGACTTCCACCTCTATATATGCATGGGATCAATTCCAGTGAGGTACACATATACATACTCAACATAGCATTTTCACCTTCCTCTCTTCTCTACTCTATCTTTGCTTAGTTGCAAAACTAACTTAGGCATTGGAGTGCCTTCGGCTGACAGCAGCTAGGGCCTCTGACCTCTGTTTCTCTAATTCCCTTTCAGGTCTCAGGCATTCGGTCATTCCCTGAAGCGTTCTACTTTCACCTATTTAAGTGGGTGTCGTTTTTGACACCTACAGTTTTGCGCTGTCTGTGGGGAAAAACGATCGAATGAAACTTTCAAACACCATGCCTCCAAAGACCAAAAATGATGAAGGATCTTCGAAGGGCCAGTCGCAACCAGTCTTGCTGAAGCAAAAGCAGCAATTACCACCGATCCC
Organism: Persea americana; assembly: GCA_029852735.1. Lineage (NCBI taxonomy): Eukaryota > Viridiplantae > Streptophyta > Magnoliopsida > Laurales > Lauraceae > Persea > Persea americana. Next base: position 18,163,821 of record CM056818.1, read on the forward strand.
TCGCTAGAGGAGATTCGGTGCAAGATCTGGTGCGATAATCGCGGAGGGACCCGTAACTCAAATGGGCTCATCTTCAAAGGAGGTGACATCACCTTCTCACAAGAATGTCCATCTGTTGGAGCATCCCCAGCAAAGCATTCCCTTACAGGAGGGCACTCGCCGAGATGACACGCCAATGCCAATAAGTCACAATCCCATCACCAGGCCAATACTGATGATGATGATGACCCACTCCTTACAGATATCAGGGCACACAACCTCGTTATCCAAGAGCAGAAAGAGTTTATTTGTCAACTCCAACAGCAGCTCCAGGAGAAGAACAAGGCTCCAGTGATGGACCCGTCTTTTCTTGCCTTCCTTCCCCTCGGGCCCGCCGAGGTGCGGGGGGAGAAAAAAAAAACGAGCATCAACATTTTGTATGGGTATGCCAGATTTTCTATTCTACTTGGAATTTGAAATGGTATCCGGAGATTTACTTTCACAAGTAAAGAGGAAATCAAACTTTTTTTCTAACTTTCCATTGGATATATATTTTAAAGAAAGAGACAAGACCTTTAATGCCGTGAAAAGGCGATTTTGTTTAGTTTGCCGTGAAAGGCGGTTTTGTGCCGTAGAAGGCGATTTGCCATGAAAGGCAATTTACAAATCTTATCAATAATGAAAGACAAGAATTGTGATTTTTTTATGTCTCTTTAAAAAATACAAAATACAATAGAAGAGGAAGAAAGAGGGATCTGACTTCTCAGGAGATTGTGGGGACTCGTTCAGATCGACGGTCGCGAGACATGTATGGACTCCGCCATCGTCCTTTATATGAGAACACTTGATGCTTTAGTTCACTTGGCTTGGCTTGGACCCCAGATTTTTAGAGGACAAAGACCAAGGGAATGTCCTATATCTAATAAAAATCTGGGTAGACGGGCTGAAAAGCTACATCTAGGCCACGTTGGATAGAAGAAGAGGGGAAACCTTGGGGGGCTGGCCCCCTAAGGGACTTCAATCACCTTGAAGTGTTTGCAGCAGAATTTCTTCAGGGCAAGAGAGCTTCTTTGTGCAGAGATTTCTAAGATAATTCTTCAGGACTCTCGTCAGATGATTTTTTCGGACCCTTTCCCTTTGGAATGACCGCCTATTTATAGGCTTTTGGTAGCCATTAGGAAGGTTTATGGGCATTAATGGTATTAATGCTCCATGATGGGAGGAGTTACAAGATTTAATTTCATAATTTTGTAACTCCTTTTTCTTGGATTCTGATTGGCCAATGGAGAATGATGGGCATTTAATTTCCATGATGATGAGGGGTTTCATGATTAAACTCCATAATGATAGGAGTTACATGGTTAATTGCTATGATTAATTGGACTTGTAACTCCCATTTGCTTGCTTCTGATTGGGCGTTCAAAATAATGAGTCACTGACCGTATTAACTTCTCATAAACGGGTCAATTAACAGCATTAATTGGTCACCGAGTCGCTTGAAAAGTTGCGGGCCGTGCCGCGTCTTTTGAAATTCTTCTGACAATGATCATCGATGGATCCGCATGTTGTTTGATGTCGGATAGCGATGCGATTTCAGACATTGATTGACACCAATGGGCCGGCAACATTGGTCCAGTCGATTTCACAATTGGTTGGGCAGAAAGTGTGCTTTCTTGGTCGGCTGGTTGGCGATTTCGGAGTGTCCGATGATGATCGAATGATTTCGACGGTGGATCCGTGATGTTGACGAAGATCGACGGATATCATGGCTCAAAAATCATTATTTAAGAAAATCACAGGGGCCAAACACTGCAAAACGCTGAAAGAATCGGAAAAAACGGTCGTTCCGGCGGAAATCCGGTGACCCGGACTTCTAGGGTTGCTGGCAACCATGCACCCATGGTCACTGGGGACCATGGGGCTTTTGCCCCCTTTTCGGTTGCCGTTTCTCGGCCGTTTTTCAGGCTTTTTTACTTCTTTTTTCTCATGTATTTTCCTTGAAATTTCTCCTTATTTATTGGCTTGATTCCTTTGAAGAAAACCTGTCGAGAAGCTGTGCAAATCAGAGCACAAAGTTTCCTATTTTTGGAAAAGCCGAAGACTTTGTAGCCGATTTTCCGCCAAGAGTCGAAACTAGGTCAAACGATGTCGGAATGACCTGAAATTTGAGGTGAAGCTTCCTGAGCAATAGAAAGGACCAACCATGGGCTTTTGTTTGAGTTTTAAAGCCGTTTGGGGTGCCGTCGATGCTAGACTTAATTTCACCGTGCGGAAGACGTTGAGCTTTGATGTACGGTCAACCAATGTCCGATTGACCTAAATTTTGACAGGGAGCTTATTGGAGTCATTTTGAGACAATCCAATAGCTCCGATTTGGATGCCATGGTCTTGAGGAGCTCCGCTGCCGGTACGCTTTATTTTGTTTCCGAGCGTCAAAGTTAGGTCAAACGTTGTCGGAAAGACCTGAAATTTGACGTGTAGCCCTTTGGAAGCATGTAGAAGCTATCCATATACTTCGTTTGATGAGTGGTGGCATCGATGGTTCTCGCCGCCGGAAGGCTTGATCTCGTCGTTCGAGAGTTGATAGAGGGTCAAACGGTGTCGGTTTGACTTGAAATTTGACGTGGAGCCTTTTGGAGGTATTTTGAGACCATCCATAGGCTCTGATCGAAGATTTGTTATCTTCGACACTGTCGCTGCCAGGGGCTCCTACTCAGCTGTTGGAGGATTGAAGTTAGGCCAAATGGTGTCGAAATGGCCCGAAACTTCATGTGTACCCTTCTTTTGACTATTTTAAAGGATCCTGCATTTTTTGTTTGATTCTGACAAGATCTGATGCTTGAAGCAGCTTTGCCTGTTTGTAGTAGGATGCGGCTCCATGTAACTTTTGATGTTGAGGAGGCAAAGTGACATTTTTGGTGTCAACATCCAGTCCGACCTCCCAGACGTAACAGAGCTCCTTCGGTTGAACAGGACTTAAGGCAAGTCCTGAATAATAAGAGGCGCGACTGAGCTTATAACGAAGGCTCGAGCAGCAGCCATTTGAATGAAGATTCGAAGAAGTTGCGCCAAAGGTCAGAGGATAACGACGACCTGACGGTCTGTCAAGCAGACAGTCCGACAGAACATCGAAATTGTCGGCTTCACCCGAGATCGACTCAATGCCTATGACACAGTGGATCTCGGCGCATCTCCCTTCTCTTAAGAGATCAAGAGCTTCTTTTTTCCAGAGAAATTTAGTGTCCCGAGGTTCGTCCTCTACGACGGGACCTCGGACCCTGTAGCGCACCTCCGACACTTCACGCAGAGGATGTCGGTCTGGGGCGACATCGGTTACCTGAATTGTCGAGTCTTCTCCTCCAGTTTGGGAGACCCCCCCCTACGATGGTTCTGCGAACTTCCGGAAGGCTTAGTTTCGAGCTGGCGGCAGCTCCGGAATTCTTTCCTGAAGAAATTCCAAGCCTATAGGATTATCCCCAAGACGGACGAAGATCTTATGGCTATCAGAATGAGGCTGACTGAGAACGTCACCCAGTTCGCCAAAAGATTCTGGACGATCTATAGCCAGATCGAAGACGTTAGTGACGAGTTGGCCATCAAGTCCTTTAAGCAAGCTCTACCGCCAAGCATCGAGCTTTGCAAGGACCTGGTGTTGCTCCCCTAGTCACAATGAAAGCATTGATGGCCTGGGTGAATCAACTTATTGAACAAGAAGATGAGGCCAGAGCTTGGGAAAGCTTTGGCCTCTGGCCAGAGGACAGCCCCTCCAAGAAAGACAAGAAATTGTCTCGGAGGGAGAAGGTGGACCGAAACAAGGCCCCTCGAGCTCAGCAATGGCCCTGGTTCCCACCTCGGAGGGCAGCAAGAAGTCCAAGCCAGTAGCTGTCTCCTACAAGGCTGTGAACACTATCTTCAGGGAGCCGATTTATAAGCTCCTTATCAAGATCAAGTCGCAGCCTTTCTTCAAATGGCCACAGCCGATGAAGGGTGATCCCTCCACCCGAGATCATAATAAGTTCTGTGCCTACCACAAGCAGAATGGGCACAGAACCGAAGACTACAAGGCCTTCAAAGCCCACCTCGAGAAGCTCGTCAAGGACGGGCACTTAAGAGATTACATCAAAGAGGAGGGTAGAGACAACAACCGAGCTCAGCACCGAAGTGATGATGATTAGGACAGTGATGAGCCCGAGGGCATTATCAACGTCATCCACCTCGCTTCTGCTCCAAAGGGGAGCAACTGTCACATCCCGGACCCGAGAATCCCCTGATTAGGGTGGTCCCCAAGGTGTGACACACGTACTCCCGTGAACCCGCACCTGTTCTGGACCAAGTCCGAATTCAAGAAGGAAAAAATTCCACTTTTAACACCAGTCAAAGAACATTTATTTGCGGAAGCATGTATATCATCAATAACAAATTCATGAGCAGTCTATTAATCAATCCATTATATTACCATCACTCTATAGCAAAGCTAATAATAATTTAAACCTTCAATGCATACTTAAACTAAGCGCAAGAGTAACTATCTAATCTTAAGTTATGATTACCACACTTGTACGTACTCTGGCGGTTAAAGCTAACCATTAACATCACCGATCATGTTTCTAATCTGGAGCACTATTAATTATCCTCTTTGGTAACCTGGAACCCTGTGACACCAAGTGTAGCACCATGAATACGACGATTTAACAATGTATGAGCAATTAAGATATATCACATGTTATACCAAATTTGAATTATCGACAGAAGATTAAAAGATGTAAAATAATTGAAAAACTAGGCACATTGTGCACTTAAGAATAAATCATGCTTTGTCGAGTCACAAAACAAATACTTATATTCTAGTTGGCTACTACCTTAGCTCAATCCTCCATTAATAGAGAGCACGCATTTTGGGATGTCACCAGGGGCCCGGCCAAAGGTCCTCTTGCCTACCCTGGTTCTGGAGTTCCGGTGCTCCAGGCTGTCTACTGCAGTGACGTACACAAATCTAAACCAAGACCCACCCCGTCAAGTATCGTCCGGTCGAAGCTAAGTAGTGCCGACTCATTCGATTCAATCAATAGGACTTGAGTAAGAATTATACACGCAATTCATTTTGAATATTTCGATTCCATTCTATTCATTTCAATTAGTCGAGTCATGTGTACTCAGTCCACCATTCACATCAAATCACGATACATTTATAAGACATTTGCAATAATACTTGAGAAGTAATACAAATAATACATATAAGCAATTCTTGAGACATTTGAGGGCAATAATAAAGTCAATAACAATATGCCAATGCAATTTGATTAAATAGAATCAATGAGATTTACTAGCCAATCTAATCTAATTTATTTATCCGCCGTCTCTGACCATCCATTCCAATGTAGTTTAGGTCATTCGATGTATGTGCTGCATTTTTATTGGTGTCACTTGTGTATATGTGAGGTACATCGAATTCCTTTAAATCAACACCCATGGCGAAGTTCTAGACGAGACAGATAAGCATATGAGATAATATCAGCCCAAGATTCTCATATGTTAGGATTTCCATTGGACTATGATAATCGGCGATGGGTACCATTCTATGGACCCACAAGGTCAATCCTTTACAACCTAAAAACCTTATTAGTATAGTGTTTATGTCACAATCATCCTCAGGGATTGATTATGAAGAGTTTAGGCCTTTTGAAGTGGGATTAACTCCCTTAGTGGCCAATGGTTCCAACCTAGGAGCCCAACTATATTTAAAGTCCCTTTTTCCAAAATAGATAGGACCCGGTTCAATGTTCCAAATATTTACTTTCTCTTCCAATCTCTGGTCATTAAGTGGTGTATACCAATGGATTCCACACTGCAAGAGCTTTCCGACAGTATGTGGAACTCCAAAATCCGATATACAGGTAAAAAGTTATGGCCATGCGAAGTTGGTGCTTCCGGGCCCAATGGGCCGACCCGCCCAAGCGGGCCCAATCCGGTTGGCCCAATTCTAGGCAATTTCTGAGTCTGAAAGTGTCAGGTTGCAGCCATTCTTCTCCCATTTCAATTATCAAGCATTCTTAGACCATGTTAGACATGATTTGAGCCACTAAAGCTCCATGTACAAGCTAATTTTATCAACCCACATCCATTCCATTATCCATTAACCCTCATATATATAGAATCCATTTCACATTATGAATTCCATTCAAAATAAAAAGGCTGAATTCTGATATGCAAGAGAAATTTAGTATTCAATCAAAGAATCAATTAACATGCATAATCCAATTTGCTCATACTTGCCTTATTTGGTGCTTTACAACTCAATACCCTCTTCTTGGTTCAATTTATGGAAAATCCCCAAAACACTAGCTCATATATGGTAATCCCTACAATGGTGAATGACTAAAATGAGATGAAATCATTATGCATGCACTGTAAATTACTTCCAACTAGCATTACTATGCCATAGAACACTTTAGGAGAAAGAAAGCTTACCAAGGAAATGGGCATAGAGAAGATAATGATGAATGAAGCTTGAGGTTGGGGAAGATGACGAATTTGAAGATGGGTTGCTCCCTTACTCCTCAATCTAACATGGACAGTCCTCTTGCATGGCTCCTAGATAATCATCCAAGACATTAGAAAGGTGTAGAGATTCCATCAAAGAAATGTGTGAAGAGGAGAACGGAATGAAGGGAAGCTTGTAGGATGTTGGAAGATGGGGAACAAGATGTAACCTAAAGCACTCACATGAAAAACCCTCTCTGTAAATTGGAAGAGGTGAGTAGAAGGAGAAGGAAATGAAGAAAATGGAGGAGAAAGGACGGAGAGGAAAAACTCTCTTTGTTTCAGATGAAGTGAAGGAAGGGAAGGAATGAGGGGAAAAACGTGGCTGGGTTGATTAAATGGGTATTGAGTTTGGGCCATTGCATGGAAGCCCATGCTATCTAGATAAATCTTGAAAAGGGGCTTTTGGTTTGATTTGGGCTTGGATATGAGTTGTGTTGGGCTAGACTGCTCCTTAAGGACGCTGTCAATAGGCATAAACTCCTCATAGAGATTGCCAAGGATAGGCAGCCCGATGATGGCGCTCAGTTCCTTTAAAGAAAAACCAATCTCACCATTCGTGACAACGACGGTGTTGGTTTGTGGAAGGAATGACTCCAGCATGGCCATGAAGGCCTCATTAGAGAAAACCACGGTTTGCCGAAAAGCGCGAACTGTGTCAAAAATCTAGGCCTCCTTCAGAATGGCACCGCCAACCTGCAGGATGTGATCAGTCCACGACTCCCAGCTCGAGTCAGCACTGAAACGGCCGCGAAGTCGAAAAGGCTTCACCCAATTGCTGCCATCGCCCTTGAAAATGCCAAGGCCCACCGGTCTTATATCAATCGAAGGATGGTCTGAACCTTGGTAGCCACCGGCCGACATCAAAATGTCCATGTGGGCAGGCGACTTCTCTGCAAAACCAGAAGGGCCACCAACAAAAACCCCGGTCTTGATCACATTTGTCCTCTTCACCCAGCTTGGAGAATCTTCTCTCTTCGAGCATGTGGAGGAAAGGCTCGTGATCGAGATAGTCCGATCGAAGGTCGACCGGGTAGAAACGGTTCTCTTCTCACCATCAACTGTGAAAGAGAACTGAAAACATCTCCTTTGGTATGTTGAATCATCGGGGACGGCATTACCAAAGTAGAAGGTAGGCTTGGACACAATGCTCTGATCGTCCGTGACCCAGGGACGGTTGCTTACCATAATCTTATAAAACTCCTCACCCTTGTGGGCAATCAAACGTTGCCTCATCTCATCTCAGTTGAGCGAGTCACACTCTTCCAAGTTCCTTTCAACATACTGGACCTTTTCCCAGGCCTGCTATATGGCCACATTAGAGGATCTAGTAGAATGACGAGGCATATCAGTGACGGGCTCATTACCCTTGTTTGTTCTGGAGGAACTACCTGCCAAGGATGGAAAGAGAGAAAAATCAATCATCAAAATGACAGAATTTTGCTAAAAAAATTCTAGCGAAATTTTGGCATGGTTCTGGGGCAATTCCGAAGAAAAGGAAAACACCCCAAAAGAAATAGGAGCTTGAAGATGGGCTCAACATCGCTGCAAGCTCATAATCAATGGAAATTTTTTGAAGAAGGCTTGAACTCAAACATTGCTGCGAGATCAAACCAAAGCTTCTCAAATATCCACAAGACTGGAAAAGGGCTCAACATTGCTGCGAGCTCCAAAATCCAAAACTTGTAAAGCTCCTCAAAACATCCCCGTAAGACCAAGAAAGGGCTCAACATGTTGACACCAAAAAAGTCACTTAGCCTCCTCAACATCAAAAGTTACATGGAGCTGCATCCTACTACAAACAGTCAAAGCTGCTTCAAGCATCAGATCTTGTCAGAATCAAACAAAAACTACAAGATCCTTCAAAATAGCCAAAAGAAGGGTACACATGAAGTTTCGGGCCATTTCGACACCATTTAGCCTAACTTCAATCCTCCAATAACGGAGCAGGAGCTCCAGGCGACAGTGTCGAAGGCATCAAATCTTTGATCAGAGCCTATGGATGGTCTCAAAATACCTCCAAAAGGCTCCACGTCGAATTTCAAGTCAAACCAACACCGTTTGACCCTCATCAACTCTCAAACGGCGAAATCAAGCCTCTCAGCGGCGAAAACCTTTGATGCCGCCACTCATCAAACCAAGCACATGAGTAGCTTCTACATGCTTCCAAAGGGCTGCACATCAAATTTCAGGTCATTCCAACAATGTTTGACCCGGTTTTGACGCTCCGAAGCAAAATCAAGCCTACCGGCGGCGAAGCTCCTCGGGACCTTGGAATTTTAATCAGAGCTAATGGATCATCTCAAAATGACTCCAATAGGCTCTGTGTCAAATTTTAGGTCAATCGGACATCGGATGACCGTACATCAAAGCTCGACATCTTCCACACAGTGAAATCAAGTCTAGCATCGACGGGACCCCAAACGGCTTCAAAACTGAAATAAAAGCCCATGGTTGGTCCTATCTAATGCTCAAGAAGCTTCACCTCAAATTTCAGGTCATTCCGACATCGTTTGACCTAGTTTTAACTCTTAGTGGAAAATCGGCTACGGAGTCTTTGACTTTTCCAAAAAATAGGAAACTTTGTGCTCTGATTTGCACGAGTTCTCGACGGATTCTCCTCAGTGGAATCAAGCCAATAAATGAGAAGAAATGTCAAAGAAAAATACAGGAGAAAAAAGAAGCAAAAAGCCCGAAAAACGGCGAAGAAACAGCCTTTCATGGCACAAAATCGCCTTTCACGACAAAACCGCCTTTCACGGCAAACAAATGAAAATCACATTTCATGGCATTAAAAAATTTTGTCTCTTTCTTTAAAATATATGTGCAATGGAAAGTTAGAAAAAAGTTGATTTCCTTTTCTACTTGTGAAGGTGAATCTCCAGATCACCATTTCCAATTCCAAGTATAATAGAAAATCTGGCATATCTGTACAAATAAAAAATGTTAATGCTTGGTCTTTTTCTCTCTTCGCCCTGCCACACCCCGACAGACCCGGGACGGAGGAAGGCAAGAAAGAAAAAGACGGGTCCATCACAACATTGCTGCGAGTTCCAAGTCCTAAGACTTGCGAAAAGATTTCTAGGTGTGCACTATCATACTTCCAATTCTATTTTCTAAAAAGAAAAACAAATGCATGGATGGAAAGTTGTCATGCATGTACGTCTCGAAATCCGAAAAAAAAGAGGGGAAAGAAGAGAGGAAGAAAGTTTCTTTTTTCAAACAACAAAAAAAAATCACCCACAGGCCATGTGGCCGTACGGCCATGACCGTACGGTCCTTTCCGTACGGCCACACAAAAAAAAAAAGAGATAGAAAACAAAAGAAGAAGAAAAAAAAACACACGGTAGAAAAAAAAAAAAAAAGGGAAACCGTGAGAAAAAAAAAAAGAAAGAGAGAAAGAGAAGAAAAAAAAAAGGAAAGAAAGAAAAAAAAAAGAGAGAAAGAAAAAAAAAACGTGTGAAAAAGAAAAAGAAAAAATAAAACACGTGAAAAAAAAACAGAGAGAAAAAAAAACGTGTGAAAAAAAAAGAGGATGCACGTGAAAAAGAAAAAAAAAAGAAAGAAAGAAAAAGAAAAGGAAAGGAAAGAATGAAAACTCTTTTCTATTTTCTACATGGGGTTTCTTAAGAAGAAAAAAAAAACTTACTTGAAGCCATTGATAGAGAAGAAGAAGAAAGAGCTTGAAGATCCTTGAAGAAGAAGGAGAATCCTTGACCTTGCAGCACTCTTGAAGACTTTTGCAAAAAGAAGGCAATAGGAGCAAGAGATCCAACCTCCCCTTTGCTTATATAGATGAAAGCAAACCAAAAGAGGAAAGAAGGAGAAAAGAAAGGAGGTAAATGCTACAAATTAGCAAACTTCCTAAAAGAAAGGGATCATGGGATATTCTTTCCCAATGAGGAGATCTTTTGAGAAATTCTCTCCAAAAAGATAGGGATTATGGAAAACTTTCTCCCAAAGAAAGATATTTTGAGAAAATCTCTCACAAAATCAAGGAAACTTGAGAGATTCTCCCCAAGTAAGAATATTTTTAGATATTCTCAACCAAAAAGAGATATTTTTAGATATTCTTTACAAAAATGACGCTACATTAGATCTAAGCCATCTTTAAAGCTTAAGGTCCCATAGGTTAGCCCACATGAGCCAGGTTTGACCGCCTAGGCACTAAAAGTGGCTTTTAGTCAAAATTCCTCTTACCAAGAGCATACAAAAATGGTTCAATACCTCCTTTGAGTTGATTGGACCATACAAAAAAAATCCAAGCCTCATGAGTTTCCAAAATTCAAACCATCTCACCTCATGAACCAAATTAAGCCAAAACCTTGAAATTGACATTCCACAAAAAACCAAACCACTCCAATGGACCCAAAATTGTCCCTAAGAGTGACAAAAATCCAAACCATGGTCCTTTAACTTGCCACATACAACTTTTTGGGTTACAAGGCCAAAACCAAAAACCAAATCCCGGTCCCCTAACTTACCACATACAGCTTATTAGGTTACAAGACCAAAAAACAAAATTCAAAACCCGACCCCCTAACCTGCCACATACAGCTTGTTAGGTCACAAGGTTAAAAACCAAAAACCTTTTTGACCGCCTGATGCGCCACAAAAAACCGTTAGGTTCACAAGGTCAAAAAGAAAAATTCCAAAACCCAAAAAACCAATCCAAATGTCATTTTCAAAATTTTGCCTTGAGATGGTACGTGATCTCCCTCACTGCCATTAAATTCCCTTGGAAACTCAAAAGACTATTCTATCAAAGAAAAATGCTCAGAGACTCTCGGTCAAGACAGAAGTTCTCCTTCAAAGTTTTCTTCGAGGCACATCGATTGCAAAAGCTATCCAATTCGTAGCTGTACCTCGAGGGGGCGTTTGTTGACACCCAAAAAGTCACTTTGCCTCCTCAACATCAAAAGCTACATGGAGCCGCATCCTACTACAAACAGGCAAAGTTGCTTCAAGCATCAGATCTTGTCAGAATCAAACAGAAACCGCTAGATCCTTCAAAATGGCCAGAAGAAGGGTACACATGAAGTTTCGGGCCATTTCGACACCATTTGGCCTAACTTCAATCCTCCAACAGCTAAGCGGGAGCTCCCAGCGGCGACAGTGTCGAAGACATCAAATCTTTGATCAGAGCCTATGGATGGTCTCAAAATACCTCCAAAAGGCTCCACGTCGAATTTCAAGTCAAACCGACACCGTTCGACCCTCATCAACTCTCAAACGGCGAAATCAAGCCTCTCAGTAGCGAAAACCTTTGATGCCGCCACTCATCAAACCGAGCACATGAGTAGCTTCTACATGCTTCCAAAGGGCTGTACATCAAATTTCAGGTCATTTCGACAACATTTGACCCAGTTTTGACGCTCCGAAGCAAAATCAAGCCTACTGGCGGCGAAGCTCCCCGGGACCTTGGCATTTTAATCGGAGCTAATGGATCATCTCAAAATGACTCCAATAGGCTCCGTGTCAAATTTCAGGTCAATCGGACATCGGATGACCGTACATCAAAGCTCGACATCTTCCGCACGGTGAAATCAAGTCTAGCATTGACGGGACCCCAAACGGCTTCAAAACTCAAATAAAAGCCTATGGTTGGTCCTATCTAATGCTCAAGAAGCTTCACCTCAAATTTCAAGTCATTCCGACATCGTTTGACCTAGTTTTAACTCTTGGCGGAAAATCGGCTACGGAGTTTTTGGCTTTTCCAAAAAATAGGAAACTTTGTGCTCTGATTTGCATGAGTTCTCGACAGATTTTCCTCAGTGATATCAAGCCCATAAATGAGGAGAAATGTCAAAGAAAAATACAGGAGAAAAAAGAAGCAAAAAGCCAAAAAAACGGCGAAGAAACGACGACCGGATGGGGACCGAAAAAGAGGCCAAAGACCCATGGTCGCCGGCAACCCTAGAAATCCGGGTCGCCGGATTTCTGCCAAAAGCGCCGTTTTTCCGTTCTTTTTAGCGTTTCGCGATGTTTGGCCCCTGTGATTTTCTTAAAATCTGATTTTTGAGGCATGATATCCGTCGATCTTCGTTAACATCATGGATCCGCCATCGAAATCATTTGATCATCATCGGACACTCCGAAACCGCCAACCGGCCAACCAAGAAAGCACACTTTTTGCCCGACCGATCGTAAAATCGATTGGACAGATGTTGCCAGCACATTGGTGTCAACCAATGTGTGAATTTGCATCGTCATCCGACATCAAACAACGTGCGGATCCATCGATGATCATCGCTAGAAGAATTTCAAAAGACACGGCGCGGCCCGTGACTCTTCACGCGACTCGGCGACTAATTAATGTTGTTAATTGACCTTTTTATGACAACTTATTAGGGTCATTAACTCATTATTTTGGACGGCCCAATCAGAAGCAAGCAAATGAGAGTTACAAGTCCAATTAATCATGGTAATTAACCATGTAACTCCTATCATTATGGAGATTAATCATGGTAATTAATCATGAAACTCCCATCATCATGGAGATTAGATGTCCATTATTCTCCATCGGCCAATCAGAATCCAAGAAAAAGGAGTTACAAAATTATGAAATTAATACTTGTAACTGCTCCCATCATGGAGCATTAATACCATTAATGCCCATAAAACCCTCCTAATGGCCACCAAAAGCCTATAAATAGGCGGTCATTCCAAAGGGAAGGGGTTCTGAAAAATCGCCTGAAAATTATCCTGAAGAATTCTCTGCACAAAAGAAAGCTCTCTTGCCTTAAAGAAACTCTGCTGCAAGCACTACAAGGTGATCGAACTCCCTTGGGGAGCCACCCCCCCAAGGTTTCCTCCTCTTCTTCTATTCAACATGGCCTAGATGTGGCTTTTCAGCCCGTCTACTCGGTTTTTTATTTGATATAGGACCTTCCCTTGGCCTTTGTCCTCTAAAAATCTGAGGTCCCAGCCAAGCAAAGTGAATTAAAGTATCAAGTGTTCTCATCTGAAGGACGATGGCGGAGTCTATACATGACTCGCGACCGTCGATCTGAACGAGTCCCCACAATCGCTTGAGAAGTCAGATCCCTCTTTCTTCCCTTTCTATTGTATTTAGTATTTTTTAAAGAGACAAAAAAATCAAAATTCTTGTCTTTCATTATTGATAAGATTTGTAAATCGCCTTTCACGGCAAAATCGCCTTCTACGGCACAAAACTGCCTTTCACGACAAACTAAACAAAATCGCCTCTCACGGCATTTTAAAATCTGTCTCTTTGTTTAAAATATATGTGCAATGGAAAGTTAGAAAAAAAAAGTTTGATTTCCTTTCTACTTGTGAAGGTGAATCTTCGGATCACCATTTCAAATTCCAAGTAGAATAGAAAATCTGGCATACCCGTACAAAAATGTTGATGCTTGCTCTTTTTTTTCTCTTCGCCCCGCCGGCGGCGGACCCGGGACGGAGGAAGGCAAGAAAGAAAAAGACGGGTCCATCAGTGCTGACATGCACTTTCTACTCTCTGAGGTTATAGAATATCCAACCTTTAGTTTCTTTAGGATATCCTACAAAGGTGCACACTTCCGACTTCGACTCCAACTTATCCGTCTTTACCTTCAGCACATGTGCTGGACAACCTTAAATATGTAAATGTTGCAAACTAGGCTTTCGCCCATACCATAACTCCCGGGGAGTCTTAGGTACAGACTTAGATGGTACGAGATTTAGTATGTACATTGCAGTATCTAAAGCATATCCCCGAAAGGATATAGGTAATCCTGAGAAACTCATCATAGACCTGATCATATCTAAAAGAGTCTGGTTCCTTCTTTCTGATACTCCGTTCTGTTGAGGCATACCAGGAGCAGATAACTGGGATATAATCCCATTCTCTGATAAGTATCCAATAAAGTCAGCTGAGAGATATTCTCCTCCTCGATCTGATCGAAGAGTCTTGATACTTTTACCTAATTGCTTTTCCGCTTCCACTTGAAACTCTTTGAACTTTTCAAAAGCCTCGAACTTGCGGTGCATAAGGTATATGTATCCATATCTTGAGTAATCATCTGTGAAAGTGATGAAGTACTCATATCCTCCTCTCACTCTAACATTTATGGGTCCACACACATCAGTATGAACTAATTCCAATAAATCTTTGGCCCTGTTGCCCTTAGATGAAAAGGGTCTTTTGGTCATTTTGCCTTCCAGACAGGATTCGCAGACAGGCATTGGTTCTACCACCAGTGAATGCAAGATACCATCTTTCACTAGCCTATCAATCCTGTTTAGGTTAATGTGACCTAGCCTCAGGTGCCAAAGCTTTGTTGGATTAGATGAAGGTGATTTTCTCTTTAATGATGGTCTATTATTTATCTTGGTATCATGTATCTCATACATTGTGGGAGTTAACAAATAAAGTTCATTGATTACCTTACCAGAACATATGAAAGTACCATTCCTCTTTATGACAACTTTAGCACCAAAAGTAATAGAATAACTTTTATTTACCAAACTAGAAACTGAAATTAAATTCTGCCTCAAAGACAGTACATATAATGTATCTGACAAAATCAATTTATTATCTGAAAAACATAAAGTAATGACTCCCACTGAAACCGCATCTGCCTTAGCTTCAGATCCTATGTTGACAATGATTTCTCCATCACTAAGCCTCCTGGTTTCCCGGAACCCCTGCAACGAATTACAGATGTGATTAGTTGCACCGGAGTCAACACACCAGAATTCTGAAGTACTAGTTGCAAAACTAACTTCAGAAACAAGTGACTCAATCATACCTGAGGTCTTTTTCTTGGACAGAAAATCTGGACAATTCCTCTTCCAAAGTCCTATCTTACCACAGTGGAAACACTTTCCCTTAGTCCCTGAACCCTTAGCCTTAGCCACACCACCATTAGGACCATTTTCCGCCTTAGGACCCTTGGGGACCGATTTCTTTTTGCCTTTCCGGCCTTTACCTTTCGGTTTGGACCTGGCATCTAACTTTTCTGTCATCAGGGCAGATGGCCTTTTCTTCATAATTCCCTCAGTTGCTACCAGCTGGCAAGACAACTCAGCTAGGGTTAGATTCATTTTATTCATATTATAATTGATATTAAAATGGTTGAATGAATCTGGTAGCGACTCGAGGATTATGTCAATCTGCGATTCTGCATCAATCGCGGCACCCAGTACATCCAACTCATTCAATGAGTCCATCATCTTTAGCATGTGGTCCTGTACTGGTGTACCTTCAGCCATCTTGGTGCTTATGAGCACCCTCATAGCAGCCTGCCTAGCAGGCCTGCCCTGGTCCACAAATATCTCCTTCAAGTTCGATATTATATCGTATGCATTCTTGTAGGATTGATGTTGGTGTTGCAAAACACTAGACATGGATGCCTGAATGTAACATTTGGCCATCTCATTGTCATTTGTCCATTTGGCATAATGGTCTTTCTCTTCCTATGGTGCATCTGACACAAGCTCATCAAGGGGGGACATGGTAAGGACATATTTATATCCTGGTGCAATCAGGACAATATACAGGTTCTGTTTCCAGTCTACATAGTTGGATCCCACCAACTTATTCTGATTGAGAATGGTTGCAAGTGGATTGAAAGTATTGGAATTCATGTTGAAAAACTGTAACACATAACCATATATTCAATTAATGAATATTAATGACATTAGGTTTTAGCATTCTACCAAATTTATGTGGTAATCTTCATGACCACTAAAATTTAGAATACATCGAAATTCCAATCCCTGGAATATGCCTCCTTGGGGAGTGAAAATATCACCTAGATTGATACAGATCAAAGTAAGTCAAAATTAAGACTAATGATCCCCTATCATTCACTATTATATAGGTATCTCATACCAAATAATATACGACTCCCTATTATCTTTTGTTTCTAAAATACATGAGGCAAATCCTTGGGGATACTACATCATTATTTTAGTTAAGTGTGACCCACCAAGTAACATTGAATGACAACCGTTGTGGGTAGCCCCTCCTTTGGGAGTGAACCCCCACCCCGTCTCACCAACACTATCCTTTTGGGAGATCCATATCTAGTAACCAGACAAATAAAAGCCCTCCGTGGGGAATGGCCATTCTCTAGATGGCGCGAGGCTAATACTTTCCTTACAATAGACCTATGGTGGAAAACCATGGGGATTTCTCAATTTAATGCCCCGCTCCCACTTAATATTTTAGAATCGAGGGTTTTCCTTTTAAGGTATTAGGGCCCACATATACATGTATGAACATCAAATCATCTCATGACATGATCAAATATTGATTCCAAGTCAAGTTATTTTTTAAGGAACGTCTAGTTTCTTAAATTAGTGTTACCAATGTGTCCATCTCATGGGCCATCAACACTAATTAGAAATCTTTCCAAAAAGTTAATTTGATTTGATCAATTATAGTAACTTATTATGTTTAGATCAGATTTGGAAACATTCTAAATCAAGCATTCATCCATAAATAGAAAAAAACTAAAATTAGTAACTAGTTCTCTCCTCCACATGGCCCAAGCGGAATAGACTTCTTGGACTTCTAGACTTTTTAAAACTTTGGAATTCCTCAAACTTTTTGGGCAACTCCAAAACACCTTTTGGGAATCTTCAAACTCTTTGATTAGGAGTCCAACTTCACTTTCCTTCTTTGTCTCGGACATTGCCAGAGTTTACAAATTTAGAAAATTACATAAATCCCTATGTCTCTACGATGAGACTCACATGGTAATATAAAATTGAAATTAGAATGGCTATAGGGAAACCATCATGCCTTGCCATTTCATGGGAAACCAAGGAAACCATGATGCCCTTTACACTTAACCTTTAAAAACAATCAACCATAAAAGGAAGTAAAAGACTTGTGGGCCATATGGAGAGGACAAGATAACCTGCATGTTAGTATCTCATACAACTACACAAAACACACAAATAGGCTGCCAAACAATGCTGGAAAAATAGGACACACATAGAAGACCCGAAATAGAAACATTCTAAAAACTGCGTGTTCTGTCGTAGTGTCCCTGGTCGATCGGCCAGAGAGCCCAGTCGACCGGACTGCAAGTACCCTGTCGACTGGACATAGGTCCCGGTCGACCGGACAGACGAACATCATATTTTGGTTTTTCCTTTTCGTGTCCATTCAACTCCAAAACTCTTTTGAAGTGTTCTAATGGCTTTCTATCATCCTTCCATCATTATTAAACCCTTTTGTGACTGTCCAAACATGGATCTACCATCAAAGCAAGTAAAACCATAAAACCGATCCAAAAACATAGCCCTTCCTCTATCTTCTTCGCATCTCATGCAAAGAACGGAGCAAGCTTGCTGTACCTTCATGATCAGAGATGAGGTATGGCTCTGATATCAATTGTTGGAAGTGGGTGGACATCTAGGATAGGTTTCAAAACTTTTCACCATCTAGAAGTTATGAACACCTATCCAAAAAGCCAATAAAACCCAATCTAGGATGCTTGTCCTCAATCTCAACCATCATGATTAGCAAACAAACCTATCAATAAGATAGAAACAACACTAAACATGCAACCACAAAATTCCACAACATACAAGGAGTAGAAAATACCTATGGAGCTTGGTTGTGCTCTAATGGAGAACTTGATTAAACTCTTTGATGAAGAGCTCTTCCAAAATCAGAATCTCCAATACCCAATCATCTTCCACGCTATAACCCGCTTCAAATCTCTTTCCTCAAGAGAGATGGTGGAATCTCCAAGATAAAGACTATCTAGAATCTCTAAGCAAACCAGAAGGGAACTAGAAGAGAGAGAGAGGGGAAGAATAGGAATGCAACACTTGCACTCTTAGGAACCTTGGGCGTGAATCTCCTTGGAATTGAGCATGGGGGACGTCCAAGGGGTTCCCTCATTTCCCTTTTATAGTTTTTCATCTCCTCTCTTTGTGTATTATTAGAAGTTCAACTTCCATTATACTTAATAACCATTTGTTCCACTATTATCACTATTAGAAGTCTCACTTCAAATAGAAATAGTAGATTTTCTTTTTGAGTTCAAATAGAATTAGTAAAGATCCAATATTGGGCTAGCGTGGGGACCACTAGGGATTCCATAGAAAGCTGGCTCCAACTGGGACACCCTGACCCCACATCTCATGTGCAATCCGAGTCCGCAGTCAATTGCAAATAACTCCACTAAATAAATGCAATTGAACTCCAGTCTTAGGAATAAATTACATGAAGACCCTAAACTTCCTTATCACTACAAGGAGGCCCCTCTATCAATATCCATGGATCAATTGGTGAAATTGTCTCACCAATTTAGGTCCATATCTTCTATCCTTGAGACCCAATTAATTATAGTAATCATTAGTACCATCTAATTAACTCTTAATTGAGATGAGTGTACACTTACCAATGATAGATCCATTAATTGGCATAAGGGGAAAATGATAGATTTCATCTTGACAATTAAATGTTCCCACAGTCCTACTATCACGTACCTAAGACACCGATGTATTGATCTACAGATGGCCTCACTCATTGATGACTCAAAGCAAATGAATAGGCATAAACTTGAGTTCATCAATGTCTCAGGGTTGATAGCTCAATGCTAGGGAATTATGAGAGCAAACCTTTAAAGAAAAGACAGTATCCTTGAAGTGCTTCTGATGGTCCTTCAATACATCTAATGTACTAGCATAATGATCTAGAATCTTACATTCCTATGATCAGGACAGATCATACTATTTCATAGTGATCATAATACTGCAACCTTGTCAGATGAGATGCCCAATCTCATCAATGGTTATGAATCAATTTAAATATAAGATTTGTGACACATGTCTCCTGGATGTGGATCTCATCCATACACATGTGTTACATCTAATACACTTATGAACTCTGTTTCATCTCATGAGCCAGTATGTCATTTATATTGGTTATGTGCATTTAAGTAATAAAACATCATTCATCTCATGAAAGGAAAATATGAATATATTAATAAATAAAGAATTTAATCAATTTATTACATCAATCTTAATGGATTGAGACCATAAAACTAACAAATCCACCACAGGGCAACAATTACCCACAGCCCGGGTATCAAGAAAAATAATAAAAAATTATTACTATCTGTCATTCCAAAACTATAAAATCTGAATTAAAGAAAGTCGAGATGGAACAGCTCCACAGCCTCCACTCCGCCTTACTTTTCGGCTTAAAACCATAGATTGAGAAGAAATCGTAGCATAGTGAATAGGATGGAAATGCTTTAGAAATAATGCAATCTTTTAGAATTTTCATTCGGGGAAAAATAACCTAAATATTAGTTGTTTTACTCTATGTACTCTTTGATTTTTTATTTTCGGTTAACCCCTTATAAGTTCTCTTTATGTTCCCCTTTACGTACTTACTTACAAAGAATAACCATGGGAAAGAATAAGTAAGAGATCCCTAACAAAGTGGGCTTAAGAAACTACTCAGCATGCCCAATAAAGACCTTTTTTAGCCAAACCCAACATGTAGTAAGACAAGATTACATTATAAAACCCTTAATCTCACTCTCTGCAACTTATTTTATAAATGAAATTAGGAGACATAATGGCACCCCTCTCGTGCACCCAGGAAGAAAGGAGTGAGTTCCACATCATCTGCTGTATTAAAATACAACACACTAAGAACTATAGCAGTTGGTACTCAATTGTTTCTTTAAAATAAAGCAAATGTCAACTGCATGCTAAATTCGTGAAGTTTTTCTCTTCTGGCACCTCTCTTAGTCAGTCAAGATCCTCGGGCGTTCGCTCGTCGAAAACTCGTGAGGCTTCTCAGTGGAGCCTACTTATAAAACTTTAAAATGTTAAAAAAAGATTTGCCCCTTGTAATATGGGCATTCATAATATTTTATTTCAAATGGACTTGGTCCCACCACTGGAGTGATCACTTAGGAAAAAAATGTGAATAAAAAATTAAAGAACTTCAGTGCTTCATGAACAATTTGAAGGTGGTGCCCTAGTCTTCTAGGAGTGAAATATGTATATCTTGAGTTGTTTAGAGTTTTCACAAGTGTGCTATAATATTGGGTTTGTGTATTGTAATCCGAGTTAACCATTTGGTAATTATACTAGCTCTTTTAGAGCTTAAAAAAGAGGAGATTATATAAATAAATATATATATAGCGCTATACATCAATTGGGCATTTTTATAAGGAGAAAATGGCATTCTTAGTTAGGCCTACTAGGATGCATTATGATCATGGAAGTCCATTGGATGGAAGGATCCATATGAGGCCTACCTATATATGCAAAATATAGTAAATAAGATCATCCTAACCTTTTGACCCATGGACATAAAATTTAACGATTTAGAGGCATCATTTTATTATAATTTCAATTCAATGGTGAGGAAAAGTTAGATGAGTGTCAAACTTGTACTAGTGACTTTTTATGAGAGTAGTGTGCACAAAAAGACTAGGGTTCAGTTTGGCATCTCTTAAATTTACCTCTTATTATCTTAAACCGGTTGAAAACAGATAATAGAGCATTTGGGAATGCATTTTATTGTGTCCATTTGAAAAGGGGATAAGACATTAAATGTCTTTTTCATGTAGTCAAGAAAGTGGCACTTTTTCAAATAGAGCAATTTGACTTAAGCGGAAAGACTTGTGCATGAACAGTGAAA
Organism: Persea americana; assembly: GCA_029852735.1. Taxonomy (NCBI): domain Eukaryota; kingdom Viridiplantae; phylum Streptophyta; class Magnoliopsida; order Laurales; family Lauraceae; genus Persea; species Persea americana. The sequence goes on from CM056818.1 coordinate 18,184,972, forward strand.
TGGATGTTAATCATACTAGTCTCGTTTTTTCAATTTTGGCTTACTTTATGGCACCCACAACCATGATCCACACCGTTAGAAATGTGAAGAAGGTCCACGGCCACGTCTCCAAATTTCAGCCGTTGATCTTTCTCGAATCTCAAGATATTTACAAAAAAAGTGAACCATTTGATGTAATATTCCGAACATTCTGGGCCCAATAATCATAGTCCAAGCCGTTCATATTGTTTGGAAGACTAAAAACAACTATGAATCCAAATTTTAGCCTCTGATGTGGTCCATAACTCAAGAAAATGTGAAAAATCGGAGAACCGTTGGATTGCACAGGTGAAAATCATTATAGAAGAAATTATAAAATGGGTAGTCTGTGTTTTTTATTTTTACTTGAATTCTGGACCAATAAATCACAATCCAAACCGTAGGATATCTGGGGTAGTGAAAGAATGAATATGAATCAAATTTCAACCATTGATCTATTATAGATCTCGAGCAATTTGCAAAAACGCGTGGACTATTTGGTCAATTTTTCTAAAATTTGTGGGCCCTATTTCAAGATCCGAACTGTTCGTTCTCTAGATAATACTTAGGCCATCCATGGGGTAAAAAACTAGCTTAAGATTCCTTGTGGATATGGAGAAATTAAAGAAAAATCATTTATGGTTGGATTTAAAAAATATATTTCAACCAGTTATGTTGTGTTACCAAATACACTATTTCAAGAACATCTATTTCAAATATTTCAAATAGGGCCCATTTGAAATAGATCTTTTTCATTAAGATTTTCTTAAAACCAATAAGAGTTGCCAAACAAGCCCTAGATTGACTCAATATAGACCCCATTTCCACAAAACAAGAGGTGCAAAAAAGGGACATTTTTTAGAATTTCCATATACGCGTGTGAAAGATATAATCAAGAAGCCTCACCAATTCTCCATGAGTCTAGTCTAGGGAGGATTTGGACTCGAGAGGGGCAATGTTGGTGTGCCAATGTGGCGGTGGCGATAGGCTAGCTATTGATATTTTAATTTTTTTTTCTCCATTATTTCATACCAAACCTCATACAGACACCCGCATGCCATGTTACATCACCCTCTCCAATCCCAACTATTCAATCCTCAAAACTCCATATAAATCCTCTCTCTCTCTAATCCCCCACCCCTCACACCCCACCCCCCACCCCCAAAGAAAATGAGCTATTTTCCGAGGCCTTACTCTTACTCAAAGATAGAGGAAGAAGACCCAGATGAGCTAAAGCACCGGCGAGCACAGTGGCTGATCGCTAGAGCACTTGAGCAAGCAGATTCTCAGAGGAGGAGGAGGTTTAGAGTCTACAAACTCAAGATCAAAATCGGCAAGCGCTTCATGACTTTGAGAAGGAGCATGCAATGCTCCGTTTTGACGGCGAAGGCAGGCATTTGCCGCCAATTCATCACCCAATTCAAGCTCTGGAAGCGCGTGCTTCGCTATAGAGATGCTGCCATTGATCTCCCTCCTCTGTTTGGTTAATTCATAGCGAACTAGATGAAGCAAGTGCGTGTTGGTTTTTGAAGATTTAGAATATAAGAAGAACAAAGTGGTTGGTTTGTAATATTTGAGGTTGTCATTTCCATATATTTCCTTTTACTTCCATGGTTGTTTTATGGTTTCTCGATATTGAAATTTATGAGAATGTTCTGATTGTATATGTTGGTGATATTTGTAACACCCCGTACCTTATCTCCTATTAATATTAATTAATTACTTAATTAGTTAGTAAGTGTGTTTAGAGTCTTAGCGAGTAGGGGCTGCTGTGTGGATAGAGCGTACGAAGTTTCGCGCGAGTCAGAGTACGTTTGGGTAGAGTAGGGGGTTGGTTTGCAATTTTGGAAAGTTTTCAGGGGTTTTTACGAAATTATGAGTTTTGTGAGTTTGGGTGCATCGGTTAGGTCTCGGTATTTCATAAACTTTAGTTTTCTATCGCGTTTTGATCCGACGCGTTGAAGGGCCCCAAAGATTATCAATTGTGAACCCAAGGACTAAACTCAAATTTCTACTCAATCCTAACCTAAATAAAAGCCTCATCTGGATGACTCATTCTTCACTTATCTCTACCTTTTCCATTTCACTACTATTCACTCCTCCATCTCCTTTCACTGCCTACTCACTAAATCCGGCCATCGGAGTTCCGGCGACGAAGTTTCATCTCCACTTCATCTTCTCTAAGCTCCTAGGATCTCACCCATCTACTTTTCCAAGTTTTTCATCCACAAATCACTTAAAAGTAAGCTCCCAAAGTTACTAGACTTAGCTATTCTTCTTCCTTTTGGTTAGAAATGAAATAGGCTAGCTTATTCCCTCCCTTTGCATTCATTTATGTAGAGAGATTTTGGGATGTAAAGCTTTCCTCCATTTTGAGCTCAAAGAGGGATTTTCTTTAGAAATTCCTTATTTTTGTCAAGCTCTTCATCAAGGTAAGTTAATGTATATGTTTATGATTTGGTATGTTTGTTTCTCCCCTGATTGATGATTGATGATGTTTAGATGACCGCATGCTCAATTTGATTTGATTTTTGATGAAAACATGATAATTAAGCCTAATTGTATATTGGAATGGATTTTGATTTAGATGGATAGATTGATTTTATTTTGGGATTAGAATGGAAGAGGTTTTTACTCTTCTGATTCAGGTTGTAAGGACTTGGAATGGGTTTTCACCCATTTTCACTTCAGTTACAGAATTGGGTTCTGTAACTGCAGTGTACTCCACCGACCGGCCATGGGACGCGGTCGACCGGCCACACAGGGTCAAGAAGCCTTTACTGTTTTCCCATTTTCATGTTACAACTGCCGGTCAACCAGGCCTTGACCAGGTCGACCGGGCACATAGGATGTCAATCGGACCAAGGGCCAGGTCGACCGGGTCCTCTTTGTGGGATGTCGACCGGCCAAGGGCTGAGTCGACCAAGTGAACTGCAGGTTCCCTTTGGAAGGGACCTTTTAGACCTTATCTTAGATGGACTTAGGTGGGACTTTGGCTACCCTGTTCGGACTAATTTGATTATGAGTGAAGATGTTTTGAGCCAATGCTCTTTATGTTATTCCAGTTGTATCAGGAATCAACTTCACTCAATATTGAACGGTAAGGGACAACGGGATACCTTCTCTATATCTATGCACGAAGATTTTATATTCAAGTATCGCGAACCCTAAACCCTTTCGTTGATTGAGTAGGGTTGTACGATGCTTCGGGTTTAACAATCAACTTAGGATTTGATTGCTTATCGCTATGGATTCTGAATTGTATCGTCTGGTACTGTTTATATGCAATGTTCATGTTCATTAGCTCCATTTACTTTGTCTTGTTTTAGGATCACTTTGACAACTTAGATGTTGACTTAGGATCCCTTGTGCTACTCCGTTTGTCCTGAGGTTTGTTTGAAGTGTTGTGACTAGACGGCTTTGATTGTAAAAGCTTGTTGAGAACTACCTAGGATGATGATGTATAAGAAGTTTGATGATGTTGGATTTGATTTGATGATGGAAAGGTAGTTTCTCTTTTGATTAATGAATCTTGTTCATGCAAGAAAGTCTAGCCCCTCACTATTGTTTGTTTAGGAATCTTTGTGTTAGGCACCACTCAACTGTTAACGCCCAACACAAATGGGGTACCATCTATGTGAAGACTTTGGATTGAACGTCTGCGCAGTACGACTTTTTACATTTTGATAGATGTACACCATTAGATACATATTGAATGCTTGACTTTGATGACTCATGGGCTTTTGGTATCCATTTTGCTTGTTTGCTTGCCGGGTTTTATCCCGTGCCACTCTACCACAGCTCTTATGTTGAGCCAGGAGGGTCATGTGAAACTATCCCCGTTGTGTATTAGTGTATGTGGGTTGCCTAATTATTAGATGTTTATGTTAGATTGGTTTTGATTCGAATGCTATGCATTTCTTACGATCAAGATGCTATGCATGTGATACAATCTTGTCTATTGTCTACTCTGATTCATTCTACATATCTGGATAATTTATATATATATTGCTTGCTGACCTTCGTGTCTGATGATGCTACTATTGGTGTATAGGTACCGAGCTCTTCTTTACCGAGGAGGAAACGATGGAAGAAGTTCAGGCGAATCAGCCTGATGACTTCCTAGATTATAGTACGGACGGCTTTGTGTAGCCATACCGACCCTGTACATGAGAGCCTTCACGATATATTTGATTAGCTTCATCTTTTGGTTTCTTTCTCTTTTGATTAGGCCCGAGTCTTGGTATGGCCTATTGTTGTAATTAATACTTTGGTTAACAGTTCTAAACTTTAACTCTAGATATGATAATCCAGTATTCATTTTTAACTATACATCAGGATACCATTTGTATTATGAAGCTTCCGCTATACGTTTTATGTATTTGAGGAAATATTTCCACCTCACAGTGATCTTTGATCCATATTGAGACACGATTGGGGCCAAGTGTTGTTACTAATATTGAAAAATTTTAATTGGCCCTAATCTCACGCTTAAGCCCGGTTTCTTGATGGGAGGCGCGTGACAATATTGGTTATATATGTTTTGATTGTTTATGTCACTAATATTAGTTGGATTCTTTTTCTTAATTTTGGGTTGTTTAGTTGGATTGAAATAGGTTGCCCACTTGCCCTTGGATTTCTTGAAATACATGATGGATGAAATGTTTTTTTTTTTTCTATTTAATTGAAATGGGTTTGAAATGATTTAAATGGGTACAAGTCTATTTCTAGTTTCCAGAAATGACACTGGGAAAAAAAAAAAACAGTTTTCATGAAACCTCTTTGTTAAGCGATTGTTAAAGTAGGGGTTAAAGAGTCAAGATCTGTCTTCATAGATGACATCTTCATGCATCATGCACCAAGCCTACTGTTTTGAGTGGTTGGCATCATTGATCTAATTAGGGGGTGCCACAGGGGGAAAAGATGTCAAATCAGCTGACATCCCATCTCCTCAATGAATAAAAAAAATTCCTCTCCCCCATGTGGCACCCCCGATTGGTCCAAATAGGGTTTCCCTATTTGGTCCAAACAGGGGATCCCTAAAATACGCTGCCAACTCAGACATCTGGTATAAAATCTAGAAGGGAGCTGCTATTGGCACACAAGTTTTTTCCCTTCCCACACACATTTAAAAAACAAAAAAACCTATGAAATTACCTTTTTGCCTACCCTCTCCCTTTCTCTCTACCCACCTCCCCCTTCACCTCCGGCCGCCGACAGATCGGATAGCCGGGCGGTTGCAATAAAGGAGAGGGAGAAACGACGAGAAGGGAGGGAGATGAGGAGGGAGACAGGGAGAAGAGAAGGGGGCGAGGGAGAGAGATGAGGAGGGAGAGATAGCGAGAAGAGAAGGGGGCTATGGAGAAGGGAGAGAGAAAATAGTGGGAATGGGGGGGGGGAGGGATCGGCTGGGGTCGCCGGTTCACGCCGGATCCAGAGGTGAAGGGGAAGGTAGGGGGAGAAAGGGAGGAGAGAGAGAAAATAGTGGGGAGGGAGGGAGGGGTCGGCCATCACCGTCGCCGTCGGTGAAGGGGGAGGGTGGGGAGAGAAAGGGAGGAGGAGAGAGAGAAACAGTGGGGAGGGAGGAAAAGAAGGAGAGAAAACATTGGAGAGGAGGGCGGAAGAGAGGGAGGGAGAGGGAGAGAAAACAGTGGGGAGGGAGGAAGAGTGGAAGGAAGAGAGGGAGAGAAAACAGTGGGGAGGGAGGGGTTCGCTGTCGCCGTCACTGTCGGTGAAGGGGGAGGTGGGGGAAGAGAATGGGAGGAGGAGAGAGAGAAACAGTGGGGAGAGAGGGAGGAAGAGAGGGAGAGAAGACATTGGGGAGGAGGGAGGAAAAGAGGGAGGGAGAGAGAGAAAACAATGGGGAGGGAGGGAGGGAGATGGGGAGGAGAGGGGACGGCGGCGATCTGCCTCCGGTTGGAGGTGAAGGGGGAGGCTGCCACCAGCCGGAGGTGAAAGGGGAGGTGGGGAGAGAGAAAGGGAGGGGGTGGGCAAAAAGGGAATTTCAAAGGGTTTTTTTTTTTTTTTTTAATTTATGTGTGGGAAGGGAGAAAATTTGTGTGCCAATAGCAGCTCCCAATCTAGAATGACTTTTCTCTCCCGCCTTCAAAGCATGCACACTTAACCAAGTTGTTTTCCAAAACTACCCTCGTGAATTTCTTTCGAAAACCCTTTCCTATACTGCTCTTTAGAAACACGTATACACGTAGGTCCCATGTACTAGAATTTTTAAAAGGTGATGCTACATTATAAAGGTTGATCCATGATATAATTTTTAATGGTGGGATTTATATTCAAATTTATAAATTCATGTATATTTTTTAATGGTGGGACCCATATTCACATTTATAACACATTAGGGGTGGATAAGTGTTACGACGCGGGTGCAACCACACCTACGAGATTCGAGAAATTTCTTAAATAAAACTTTAAAAATTCTTATTTATTGTTTGGCTTCTTATCTTGACCATTGCCTGCACCAACCAAACAAAAATTCTGGGTCCACCATTACATTTTGTAATTCGTGTGAAAATGGGCCCCATGTTATAAAGTTGCATCCCATACTATGCTATCCAAATATGGATCCCATATATGACGGCACCTAAAGGTTGGCCCCATTTCTAATTCTTAAAAGTAGATTACATTTAATTTTTAAATACTAACAATGGACCCATATCTTAAGATCTAAACCAATCAAGATCATCATTCCATTATAATTGATACGAAAAAATAGTTAAACTACTAAATAACAAAAAATATGCTGCACATTTTAAACCAATAATGGAGTAATTAAATAAAAAAGTACATTACATATTTCAATGAATGTCACGTGGCTAAATGATAAATAGATGCATATTTTAAAATAATGGTCAAGCAATTCGATTATAAAAATATATAGCGTCGACTCAAGTTCTATTCAGGTTCAGGTATTAAATGAGTGCAGGTCTAAGCCTCTATAATCTGTATTCAACAGGGTGCACATTTAGGATATAGGCCCCATCTCGAACTGAACTTAGGCTTGGATCTAACTAACTTAGATGAATGAAAATACTCAAATTGGAGTATCTTCAACTATAAGATTCTTTTTTTGATAATGTAGGCGGTAAAAACGACACCTACTTAGATTAGGATGAGATCGAGGTAAAACTCCTTGGGACGGGGAATGCTGAACTCCAAGAACCTGAAAAGGGAAGGAGAAAGACTAGGGTCAGAGGCCCTGGCTGCCGTGAGCCGAAGGCACTCCGATGCCTGAGTTAGCTCTGGGAAAACTAAACAGGAGGAGGAAGAGAGGAATGAGAGCGTGTGTAGTATTGAGGGTTGTGCGTTGGATATTGCGTACCTCTTATGGGACTGATCCCATGCATATATAGGCGAGTGCTCCTCGTTCATTCTCTCTGTGAGTGGGGGTAGGTGAGGTGAGGTCCCATCGTTCCTTACCCTGACAGGCAGCAGTAGGTGAAACGGACAATACCCCTACCTCACTTTCCACGCCTTCAGCCAGCTAGCGTACAGGGGTGATAAAGCACACCTCTTATCACCATAAATGAGCAATCCTATCGCCATAAATGACCGCCCATATCTGTCAGGGTGCGCCGTATTTCCAGGAGGAAGGCGGCGGCCCACTCTGATTCTAGTGCTGCGGTTTGGGACTAAGGATGGCTTGGCCGTGGCGCGCCCTTATACCGGGCTGACGCGCATACCGAGCTGCCGAACTGTGGTGCTGAGCTTGTAAGCTACTGACCGAGCTGCCGAGCTGCCGAGGTATCGACCGAGCTGCCGAGCTGACGATCTTCTACCGCAGAGGCTGAGGAGCTCGGCGAGTTTAGCCGCGATCCTTGTTTAATTTCGTCATTACGGTGTTTTACCCACACAATTGCCCCCTAGCTTTTGACTTCTGAGAGCCTCCCAGCTCGAAGAGGTCGGAAGCTTGATGACCGTATAGCTGGCTCTGCTACCGAGCTCAGGCGAAGATGATCGTCACTCGGGTGGTACTCCTGCCCCGGATGCTGAGGCGGTTGGTCCTGCCGTGGTCGCGGCTGTTCGGCCTGACGAGGCAGAGGTCGTCATAGCTCCGCCTCCGGCCGTGACTGCAGTCGTTCCACCCTCGGATCATGCCGCGGGGGCTAGACGTCGGGCTCGCCCCGCCGAGGTCGTCGAGGGCGGACGACCCGAGAAGAGGGCAAGGGTCGAGGCCTCGCCTGGCCCTTCTTCGCCTTCGTCTGCTGGTGGGACGATCCTGCCTCCTCCTCCGGCTCCGTGGAGGCCGGCCATCGAGGAGGTTCTGGGGAGGCCGCTGGCCGAAACAGACCGCACGACCGATCCCCAAGTGGTCGCGGCGCTAGGGCGAGCCTGCGCCCTCCCCCAAGACATGGCAAGGTGGGCGGAGATGGACAAAGAGTCTCTCCTGCTCTCCTCGATGCGATCCATTGCGCAGGTAAGTGCAGCGTCTCTCCCTTGGCTTTTTGTTTCGCGTCGTTTTATTGACTTCGGGTTTTCGTCTTGCAGCTGTTGCAGAAGTGCCAGGTGGGCATTGAGAGGCTGGACGCAGCCGAGGCGCGGGCAGCTGAGTGGGTAGTTGAAAGGGACGAGCTGCGGGCGTCCTTGGCGTCCAAGGACGCGATGCTGGCAGAAGTGATGGCCAAGAATGCGGGCCTCGTCTTCGACCTTGAGGAATCAAAGGTCGAGGTCGAGCGTCTGAAGGACGAGCTGGAGGACGAGAAGGGCCAGAACCAACACCTTTCCTCCGAGCTCGACGATCTCCGGGTTGCGACGAAGCGACTCGAGGATGACCTGGAGAGTGCGAAGGGGACGAACAGGAGACTCCTCTCTCAGCGGAATCAGGCGCAAGGTTCCCTGGAGATGGCGCTGAGGGGGAAGACGGCCGAGATCGAGTCTGCCCTGGCCAAACAGGAGGCCAGGCTCAAGGAGGAGTTTCTCGCCGAGCATGACTCTATCATGGAGGAGGAGGTCGGCAAGCTGTCTGCTGATTACAAGGCTCAGCTGCCGGGGATCCGGGACCGAGCCTGGGAGCTCGGGTGGAAGGCAGCCTTTTACAAGGCTGGGGTCCCCGAGGATAGCCCTTTGTTCCTGAATGCCCCAAGATTTTCCTGCTCGGACGCGGGACTCGCAGCCGTGTCTCAAGTCTCCTCTGACCCTCCTTCGCAGTCGTGCCCGGAGGCGAACGCCGCTCCCGGGGCGCCTCAAGAGGCTCCGGTCGTTAGTGCTGATCCCGAGGGCTGCCAAGTGGCAGCGGTCGTCGAGGTCCCTCCTGACGCTGCCGTGGTCATCCCTGAAGCTGCCCCAACTGCTACCGAGGCCAGTGCGGTTGCGGCCGAGGTCCCTCCAGAGATCGACTGCAATGTGGAAGCTGCAGCCCTCTGAGGGTTTTTGTAATTTTTTCTTTCTTTGATTGTATCTCCATTCATCTTGTAATCAGGAGCTGTGATTTAATAAAAACTTTGAAATTTTGCTCGCATTCTGGCTTTTCCTTGTTTTTGATGAAATGTTTGTGGTTGATGAAATGCTGCATCGCTTTTCTGTTTTGAGTTGTCGGTTCGGACAGCCAAACTCCTTGCTATTCTTTGGATTGAGACATCGGCCAATGACCGAGGCCCGGTGGTTTTGAGTTGTCGGTTCGGACAGCCAAACTCCTTGCTATTCTTTGGATTGAGACATCGGCCAACGACCGAGGCCCGGTGCATGACCGTGGTCTCCGTCTGCTGTTCCGTACCCATTATCTCCCCCCCCAGCTTTTGACCTGTGGGCTCCTTGGAGCAAGTCGGAAGCTGAGTGGTTTTAGTCAGGCCGGTACTGCCGCTAATCTTTTGACAGTGCCCGTTGTGCCGTACTGCCGAAACGGTGGGGTCTCGGTCCGATGGGGACTCCTCATCGTGGAGTACTGAATTAAGTTCTTGCGCTGACGTGGAGTGCTGCATTAAGTGCTTGCGCTGACGTGGAGTGCTGTATTAATTTCTTTCCGTCAGTCGAGGCGATTGCCCTTTCGCCTGTCGAGGCATTGAATAGTCCTCTGGGGATGCGGCGCCGTGCCACGTGTCGCCTTTCTGAGTGCGCGCAATCAAATCTGCAGGACGACTGGGCTGCCCGAGGCGACTCTAGGGCTACTCGAGGTAGGGCCACATTGAAGGCTTCTCTCGAAATCTGAAACGGCGCCTCCATCCCTTATAAATTAGGGCTCCTTCTCCGTCTTCCTTCTTTTCGATCCTCAGAACTCCTGCTGCAACCTGCTGAAGAATAGTACTTTTCCTGTTGCCTGCGACCATTCTGCTCGCAGAGTCTTTTATCGTAGGACTTCTCCCCCCTGTCTTCTTCCTTTCCGGTGGGTAGTCCTCCATCTAGGGTAGAGAATGGGTGTGCACAGGCATTGGCTAGGGGACGCACTGTCCATAAGCCTGTTTAGGAAGGAATACAAAGTCCCTGCGAACGTAGAGGTTAGGCCAGACGGACCTGACGACGGTATCACATACAGCGACGGCTGGATGCCGTTCTGGCTGGTGGCCGTCGTGGAGGGAGGAGTCCGGTTCCCCCTCCACCCACTCCTCAGGGAATGTCTCCGGGAGTGGGGGTTGAGCCCCTGCCAGCTGCTTCCCAATGGATACAAGATCATCATGGGAACAGTGCGGCTCAACGAGATCTTGTCCATCAACCTCGGTGTCTCGGACATCGAGGAGGCGTATGACCTTTGCAAATCCGCAGAGGGGCATACGTACTATCTTCGGCTAAGGCTCCACCGGACTGCCTTCGTGACCGCGCTGGAAGACTCGTATAAATACGCGGGGGAGGACCGTGTCTTCGTTCGCGGGGCGTGGGAGTTCGGCGAGGTGGAACCCAGCACCACGGCCCGGATACCGCGCAAAATAGGAGTCCCCCCAAGTAAAAACCGAGGCCCCTGGATTTTGTATTTTAATCATCTTTTTCCCTTTGCTGACATTGTTCTGTTCCTGCAGGTTTTCGACAGAGGAGGGAGCTTGCCAGGAGGAACCGGTGGAAGGTGAACAGTGATTGGCACGAGAAGGTGCGGAAGTACCGCGACCATCACTGCCGAGCCGCGTACTCGCTGCTGGGGTACACGCCGCACTACAAGTCTTTCCTCGCTCCGAGGCGGGTGACCGGGATCGACTCCGTGCTTCACGGGGTAGGCACCGGACCGGGCACCGAACAGACTGAGGCTCCTGTTCCGGAGACTATTACTGTCGCGATTCCCAGCGGCATTCCGGTAGAGTCGGGCGGACAGTCCCCTGTCCGTGAACCAGCAGCGACCAAGAGAGCCGAGACCGGGCGCAGGCGGCAAAGGCAGAAGTTTGTTGTCTCCAGCGAGTCCCGGAGCACATCCAGCTCGGAAGAGTCCGAGGTCGAGATGTTGCGCGGTCGTCGCAAGCACTTCGTCGCGGAAGACCTTGCCGCCGTTGCGTTTGGAGAGACGGGCGAGAACTCGGTCCCCTCCCGAGGTGCCGACGTCACCCGAAGCACGTCGGCGGCGGCTGATGCAGAGGTCCCTGCTCTCGAGACCGAGACGGTTCCGGAAGCTACCGACGGTGCTCAGTCGGGAATACCTGCTGCAGCAGAGGTCGGGGCGAGCGCTCCGGCAATCATTTTTGAAGAATCGCACTCTGACCTAGGCAGGGGGGATACTGCCGAGGTCGTTGAGGAGCGCAGGCCGGAGAAGAGGCCCAGGGTCGAAGCCCCATCTGCCCCGGAACCTGCCATGTCGGTCGGGGGGTCCGCCGCTCCCTCCGATTTCATCCCCTGGAGACCGGACATCGAGGGGGTGCTGGGGAGGCAACTAGCCGAGTCGGACCGAGCAGTCAGCCCCAAAGTGGTTGTCGCTCTGGGACGAGCGTGCGCCCTTCCCCAGGACATGGCAAGGTGGGCGCAGATGGACAACGAATCCCTGCTGATGTCCTCAATGCGGTCATTGGTAGCGGTATGTACACGCTTGACTCATGTTCTCTTTTCTTTTTCTGCTTCATTTCATGTCGTGACAATTCTGTTCTCACTGCAGCTCTTGCAAAAGTGCCAAACCGACATGGGAAGGCTGGATGCAGGCGAAGCCAGGGCAGCAGATTGGGCAACCGAAAAAGAGGAGCTGCTTAAGTCCCTGGCGGCAAGGGACGCGACCCTGGAGGAGGAGGCGAGGAAAAAGGAAGATCTTCTTGCCGAGCTCGACGCAGCGCGGGCCTTGGCCGAGCACCTCAAAGAGGAAGCAAAGCAGGCGGTGGATCAAAACGTCCAACTGTCCTGGAAGCTAGACGAGGTCCGACTTGCGTCGTCGCGGAGGGAGGAAGACATGAAGATGTTGCGGGGGACCAACAGTAGGCTTATCTCTGAGAGGAAGCTGGCTGAGAGAAAACTAGAGATGGCTCTGGACGGGAAGGCGACCGAGCTCGCGCGGGCTCTGAAGGATCAGGAAGCTAAACTCAAGGAAGAGTACCTCGCCGAGCACGAGTCCGTGATGAACGAGGAGGTTAGCAAACTGACAGCTGACTACAAGGCTCAACTGCCAGGAATCCGGGAGAAGGCGTGGGCACTTGGGTGGAAGGCGGCTTTAAGGAGGGTTGGTGTCCCTCCGGACAGCCCTATCTTTCAGAATTCCCCCAGGTTTCCTCGCTCGGATTCGGAGTTGCGAGCCGTCTCGGGAATCGCCCCCGTTCCTTCAGCCTCGGAGGTCCCTCCAGCTCCAGCCGCCCCCGCTCCTCCAGTGGTTCCGGAAGCTGCCCCAACCGTACCTAGCGAGAGTGCTGCCGGGACTAGCTGTAATAAGGGAGCAGCAGCTCCCTGAACTATGTAATTTTTTGTTTTGCCATACATTGTATTCATGCTGATCTTCTCATAATAAAACAACATTTTTTTTTTGCCACTTGTTCTGTGAATGGTCTTGCTTGTGGTGGAATGCGTATCGATACAAGCAGTTTGCCGAATAGTTTGATAGGTACTAGGTGAGGGCGGTTGGCCCTCTGAACAGAGGAGCCGACCCACGAGGGCGGTGCCGATATCGGACCACGATGCTGTTAGCTGTGCCGCCAGAGCTGGTGAAGGCACCGAGCTCAGGTCGGTTGGCCCTCTGGACAGAGGCGCCGAGCCGCGAGGGTGGTACTGTTAACGGACCCTGATTTGCTTATGGCTGTGCCGCCAGAGCTGGTGAAGGGGCTGAGCTCAGGACGGTTGGCCCTCTGGACAGAGGAGCCGAGCCGCGAGGGTGGTATTGTTACCGGACCCTGATTTACTTATGGCTGTGCCGCCAGAGCTGGTGAAGGCACCGAGCTCAGGACGGTTGGCCCTCTGAACAGAGGCGCCGAGCCGCGAGGGTGGTACTGTTACCGGACCCTGATTTGCTTATGGCTGTGCCGCCAGAGTTGGTGAAGGCACCGAGCTCAGGACGGTTGGCCCTCTGAACAGAGGCGCCGAGCCGCGAGGGTGGTACTGTTACCGGACCCTGATTTGCTTATGGCTGTGCCGCCAGAGCTGGTGAAGGCACCGAGCTCAGGACGGTTGGCCCTCTGAACAGAGGCGCCGAGCCGCGAGGGTGGTACTGTTACCGGACCCTGATTTGCTTATGGCTGTGCCGCCAGAGCTGGTGAAGGCACCGAGCTCAGGACGGTTGGCCCTCTGAACAGAGGCGCCGAGCCGCGAGGGTGGTACTGTTACCGGACCCTGATTTGCTTATGGCTGTGCCGCCAGAGCTGGTGAAGGCACCGAGCTCAGGACGGTTGGCCCTCTGAACAGAGGCGCCGAGCCGCGAGGGTGGTACTGTTACCGGACCCTGATGTGTATGCCGAAGCTGGCGATGGCGCCGAGCTGACAGTTGATATCCCGAATAGAGGGGTTGAACCGCCGTGACCTTTGAAGCAATGCAAAGACTCATTCTGGAAAAGTTGCCTTTTATTGATATTTGATTTCTTGAATTACATTTTTCAGAAGTAGAATTTTTTGAGATGCGCCGCGTTCCATGGTCGCGGGAGCGGCTTCCCTTCCATATCTTCGAGTCGGTAGGCAGATCTCCCGGCTGTAGAAGTTATTCTGAACGGTCCCTGCCAGTTGGGTGCCAGCTTGCCTTCGTTGGGATCTCGGTCGCCGGGCAGTGTTTTCTTCAAGACCAACTCTCCTATCGCGAATCTTCTTTCTTTGACCTTCGGGTTGTATCCCCTGGCCAACTGCTGTTGGTAGGCGGCCAGGCGGATAGCTGCCGCCTCTCTTCGTTCTTCAGCCAAGTCCAGCTCCCGCGCTACATTCAGATCGTTCAGACCCTGGTCACAGAGTTCCGACCTCAAGGTCGGGAGGCCGACCTCAAGGGGAATAACTGCTTCCATGCCGTAGGCAAGGGAGAACGGGGTAGCCGAGATGGAACGCCTTGGGGTAGTTCGGTAGGCCCATAGAACGCTTGGCAGCTCCTCTGCCCATCGACCTTTGGCTCGGTCGAGTCTCTTTTTGATTCCGTCGAGCAGTACTTTGTTCGAGATCTAGGCCTGACCGTTGCTCTGGGGATACGCCGGGGTGGAGTAGATGTTGCGAATGCCGTACTCCTGGCAGAAGCTCTTGAAGAGGTTGGAATCGAACTGCGTCCCGTTGTCCGAAATGAGAGTGCGAGGAATTCCAAATCTGGTGATGATATTCTTCCATACAAAGTTCTTCGTGTCTAACTCGGTGATGGAGGACAAAGGTTCAGCTTCGACCCACTTCGTGAAGTAATCCGTGGCCACAATCAACCATCTTTTGTTCCCTGGAGTTCGGTGAAGTGGTCCGACGATGTCGAGGCCCCACTGGGCGAAAGGCCATGGACTGGAGAGGGGACTCAGGTCTTGGGCTGGCTGGTGGAGAGAGTGAGAGAACTTCTGACACTTCTCGCATTTCCTGGCGTAAAGCTGGGCGTCCTTCTGCATGTACGGCCACCAGTAACCCTGGCTGATAGCCCGGTACGCAAGTGACCGACCTCCTATGTGACTGCGGCAGATACCTTCGTGAATCTCGTAGAGGAAATCGTCGACCTTGCTGGGGTGAACGCACTGGAGGTAGGGCCCTGTGAATGATTTTCTGTAGAGCTTGCCGTCTGGGGACAGCCAGAACCGGGACGCCTTCAATCTGATCTTTCGCGCTTCAGTCCTGTCCTCGGGTAGCTGGTCGTCCTTCAGGTAGGCGATGAGGGGGTCCATCCAGCTCGGGCCGAGATCCAGGCACATGAGTTGCCGGGGTTGCTGGAGGTTGATGCTGGGCTCCTGCAACGTTTCTACTTCAATAGTTCTTCTTTCACCGGCTTCCACAGCCGAGGCGAGGCTAGCGAGGGCGTCTGCATGGGAGTTGCATTCTCTACCGATCTGCCGGACCTCGGCCCTTTCGAACTGGGAGAGAAGTCCCCGGGCATGGGCAAGGTAGGCGGCCATCCTGTCATCCCGAGCCTGGTAGTCTACGCTGAGCTGGCTCGTCACTAGTTGGGAATCGCTGAAAACCACCACGGACCGGGCTTCCAGGATTTTGGCGCTGTTAAGTCCGGCAATGAGAGCTTCATATTCGGCCTCGTTGTTAGATGCCTTGAAACCAAGTGTCACAGCTTGCTCGATGACGAGGCCCTCGGGAGACTGGAGAACTACGCCAGCGCCAGCTCTCTTGGATGTCGAGGATCCGTCGACGAAGACTTTCCAGGACGAGTCGAGGAGTTCTCTCCAGGAATGTTCTTGCTCCGTCTCGGTGACAGCCTCCGTAACCCTATCGCCCCCCAGTTCGGTGTCGAGCGCGGTCGGTGCCGAACTCTGAGGGGTAAATTCCACAATGAAGTCCGCTAGGACTTGGGTTTTGATGGCTGTTCTGGGCTGATATCTGATGTCATATTGCCCCAGTTCGACGGCCCATTTGGAGATTCGTCCGGAGAAATCTGCCTTCCGGAGAAGAGCCTTCAGTGGGTATTCGGTTACGACCACTATTGTGAAGGTTTGGAAGTAGTGGGAGAGCTTCCGAGAGGCGCTGAGGAGCGCCAAGGCGAGCTTCTCGAGTTGTAAGTACCGGGTCTCGGCGTCCAGCAGGGTTTTGCTCGTGTAATAGATGGGCCTTTGCTGGCCGTTGTCCTCTCTGATGAGTACCGAGCTCACTGCATGGTCCGAGACCGACAGGTACAAGAACAATGCCTCTCCAGAAGTCGGGGTCGACAGCAGTGGTGGAGAGGAAAGATATTGTTTTAGCTGTTGCAGCGCCTGAGAACATTCCGACGTCCACTGGAACTTGGAGCCCTTTCTCAAGAGTTGGAAGAAGGGTCTGCACTTGTCCGAGGCGCGGCTGATAAATCGGTTCAGGGCGGCAGCCATTCCGGTCAGCCGCTGAACTTGTTTCGCCGAGGTCGGACACTGGAGGTCCTGGATCGCGGTGATCTGGTCAGGGTTCGCTTCGATCCCCCTTCTTGTGACCAGGCTTCCCAGAAACTTGCCGGAACCGACCCCAAAGGCGCACTTGGACGCATTCAGCTTCAACTGGAACTGGTGAAGGATGTCGAAAATTTGGCGGAGGTCGGTCAGGTGGTCCTGCGACCTCTTGGACTTGACGACCATATCATCGATGTAGACCTCCACCGTTTTGCCGAGTTGGTCCTGGAACATCTTCGTCACCAACCGCTGGTATGTCGCTCCGGCGTTCTTCAGCCCGAAGGGCATCACCTTGTAACAATAGGTGCCCCGGGGAGTGATGAAAGCAGTCTTTTCCTGGTCTGCCGCGTACAGGGGGATTTGATGGTACCCCCGGTAGGCATCCAGGAAGCTCATCCGGTCGTGTCCGGCAGTGGCGTCGATAAGCTGGTCGATTTTTGGAAGAGGGAAGCTGTCCTTTGGACAGGCTTTATTGAGGTCGGTGAAGTCCACGCAGACCCTCCATTTTCCCGTCTTCTTTTTGACCACCACGGTGTTAGCTAGCCACTGCGGATAGTGGACCTCTCTTATTGCACCTGCCTCGAGGAGTTTCTGAACTTCCTCAGCCACGGCCTCAGTTTGCGGGACCCCAGTCCGGCGCGGTTTTTGAAGCACGGGCTTATGGTTGGGATCCACCTTCAGTTCGTGGCAGATGACTGCGGGGTCAATGCCAGGCATCTCATAGGGTGTCCAGGCAAAGACCGCCTTATTTTCCTCGAGAAGGTTGAGCAACTCTGTCTTCTCGGTCTCGGGGAGCTGGCTTCCCACGAGAAAGAACCTGTCGGGGTCAGCGGGATCAATATTGACCTTGGTGAGGTCTTCGATGCTCTTTTGCGCCGGAGTCCTGCCGACGTCCCCGAGCTCGGCCTCTCTATCCAGCTCGGTTACATTGACTTGGGAGGGCCCAGCCTCGTCAGAAAGCACGGCTAGCAGGCATTGCCTGGCCATGTGCTGGTCGCCTTTGACGGTGATCACCTCCGTTCGTCCCGATCGATTCTCCAAAGGGAACTTGAGTTTTTGATGCCGGGTGGAGGGCACCGCCTCCATGCTATGCAGCCATGTCCTCCCCATTATTACATTGTACGGGGAAGGGACATCGACCACTAGGAAGTCGACCTGCCTGCAGGCGCCACCTACTTGGACTCGAAGGGAGATTTTGCCCTTGGGATAGACAGGTTTAGAGCTGAAGCCTACCAGAGGGGTGCGGGCTGCCTGGAGGTCCTCGTCTTTTAGTCCCAGATTCTTGAAGCAGTCGTAGTAGAGGACCTCGGACGAGCTGCCAGGGTCGACGAGGGCTCTCTGAACCAAGAAGTTTTGTAGCTTCAAGGTGAGCACTAGAGCGTCGTTGTGCGGTAGCTCGACGTCTTCCAGGTCTTTGTCAGAGAACCATATTCTGACCCCCTCTGTTTTGGCCTTCTTCGCGGCCTGCTCTGGTGCCGCGGTCAGCACCTGTTTTTGGTGGGAGGCGCGCCTGGCCTCGGCGCGAGCCTGGGAGCTCTTCTTAGGTGGGGCGGCGAGGTGGATGACGTGGATGACGCCTTCGGGCTCGCTGTCCTGGTTATCAGCTTCCCGCCGCGGAGGTCGGCCATCACCTCGGCCCTCCTGCTTGATGTACTCCCGTAGGTGCCCCTCCTTTACAAGGTCTTCCAGGTGGAACTTGAAGCTCTTACATTCGTCGGTCCTGTGCCCGTTCTGCTTGTGGTAGGCACAGAACCTGGTCTGGTCCCGGGAGGAGGGGTCGGTCGTCATTGGCCGCGGCCATTTGAAAAACGGCTGCGCCTTTATTTTGTTGAGGAGCCTATAGATTGGCTCCTTGAAGATGGTGTTCACTGCCACGTAGGAGGTCGGCTCGTGGCCGGACCTTCTGCTGCTCCGTGATCCCGACGTCGAGGCGGAGGGGGTTCGGCGCTGCTCCGAGGACCGGGCTTTGCGCCGATCCGGGGATGGGTCCCTTCGACGATCCTCCCTCCTGGAGGACCTGCTGTCTCCCTTGGCCGGTTGGCTCTTCTTGGTGAGGCCAAAGTTCTCCCGACCTCGCGCCTCGTCTTCTTCCTCCAAGATGAACCGGTTGGCCCGGGTCATCAGCTCCTTCATGGTGGTCACGGGATACATGACCAGCTGCGCCCGAAGTGGGATACCTGGCTGCAGGGCCAGCTGGAAAGACCTCACCGCTGGCTCCTCAGAAGCGCACTCGATCTGGCTGTAGACAGTCCAGAATCGTCGGGCGAACTGGGTGACGTTCTCATTCTCCTGCATCCGGAGGGCCATCAGGTCGGCATCGGTCTTTGGGATGACGCGATGAGCCTGGAATTTCCCCAGGAAGGAGGTCCGAAGCTGTTGCCAACTGGAGATGGAATTTTCGAGAAGCGAACAGAACCACCGTAGGGGGAGATCCGCCAAACTGGAGGAAAAGACTCGACAGTTCAGGGAATCGTCATCCCCCCAGACCGACATCCTTTGGACGTAATGTCAGAGGTGAGCAGCAGGATCCGAGGTCCCGTCATATAGGGTGAACCTTGGGACGCTGAACTTCTCGGGCAGCGTGTATCTTCTTATCTCCCTAGAGAAAGGAGACGCGCCAGTATCTTCAGCTTCAAAGGTGGCATACTGGTCCCAGTCGATACCAGCAGTCTCCAAATTCTGGCGGATAGTCTGCTTCACCTGCTGGTCGATCCACTTCTTCAGTTCATCGTCCTCCAACCCCTGGCATCGCTTCTTTGGCCCTTCATGCATGTGGCTGCTGCTAGAGCCTTCTTCTTTTTGGTCTCGGTCACGCCTCTTACTGTTGAGGACGTGCCTCAGGTCTTGTCCGTGGCCCGGACGCCTGGGCGGCGGGCTCTGATCCTTCTTGCCTTCGAGCTGTTGCGTGAGCCGTTCGATAAGCTCACGCTGTTCCTGGATGAGGAGGTTTTGTGCTCTGATGTCCTCCAGGCGGGGGTCTTCGTTGCGCTCAAGGCTGGCCTGATGCTGGGACTGTGATACAGCCCGTGCTGACTTCTCGTGTGGCTTGGTGACTGACTTGTCACCTTGCACGGGCCGCTTATGGCTATGGCGGGGTTGTTCTGGAGGTGGAACGTCGCGAAGGGAGAGCATGGTTACTCCCCTGGACTGTGACGCTGTTTGGACCGTGGGAGACCTCCCGCCAGACCTCCTTTGCTGAGGGGGAAGAGGTGGAAGATTTTGCGCCAGCGTAGGCTGCGTGGACACAGCCTTGCCCTTGGAAGGTCCTTCTCCATTCCTGGTTTTTGGAGGCATGGTGTTTACAAGCTTTTTGTTCAGTTTCCCACAGACGGCGCCAAACTGTAGGCGGTAAAAACGACACCTACTTAGATTAGGATGAGATCGAGGTAAAACTCCTTGGGACGGGGAATGCTGAACTCCAAGAACCTGAAAAGGGAAGGAGAAAGACTAGGGTCAGAGGCCCTGGCTGCCGTGAGCCGAAGGCACTCCGATGCCTGAGTTAGCTCTGGGAAAACTAAACAGGAGGAGGAAGAGAGGAATGAGAGCGTGTGTAGTATTGAGGGTTGTGCGTTGGATATTGCGTACCTCTTATGGGACTGATCCCATGCATATATAAGCGAGTGCTCCTCGTTCATTCTCTCTGTGAGTGGGGGTAGGTGAGGTGAGGTCCCATCGTTCCTTACCCTGACAGGCAGCAGTAGGTGAAACGGACAATACCCCTACCTCACTTTCCACGCCTTCAGCCAGCTAGCGTACAGGGGTGATAAAGCACACATCTTATCACCATAAATGAGCAATCCTATCGCCATAAATGACCGCCCATATCTGTCAGGGTGCGCCGTATTTCCAGGAGGAAGGTGGCGGCCCACTCTGATTCTAGTGCTGCGGTTTGGGACTAAGGATGGCTTGGCCGTGGCGCGCCCTTATACCGGGCTGACGCCCATACCGAGCTGCCGAATTGTGGTGCTGAGCTTGTAAGCTACTGACTGAGCTGCCGAGCTGCCAAGGTATCGACCGAGCTGCCGAGCTGACGATCTTCTACCGCAGAGGCTGAGGAGCTCGGCGAGTTTAGCCGTGATCCTTGTTTAATTTCGTCATTACGGTGTTTTACCCACACAGATAACATGTTCAACCATAGGATTGAGCATGTGCTTTTAACATAACATTAAATAAGAAAGATAAAAGAAGTCAAGTTTCATTTTTAACATGTGATTGCAATGTATAAAGAAAATTTGCATGATGTATGAACTGAAGCAACTCGACTGTGAATGTGGCATAAGTCATTTTTTTACTATTTATTTAGTAGATTTTGTTTGATGAACCCTAAAAGGGAAAAAAAATAAATCTAAGCGAATGGACAATAGCAAGCATCCAATCAAATAGTTAAAAAGGGCCGGAGCGGATTTTAACACATTCATCAAAATAACTTATCTAAATACACAGTCCAATTAGAGTATCCCCAACAAACAAATTGATCATGTTTCTTAGAACAAGATTAAAATGAAAAGAATAGAATAAAAATGTGCAACATATTTATTAATTATTTACTTGCTTAATAATTCATTTAAAATGTGTAGCATGTTGACTGTGTGGCCCAAGTTTAACTTTTTTATATATATGGGAAAAATTAAACTTGGATTTGAAGACCACAAGCATTGAATCAGGAGTGCTAAATAAATGACTAGCATACTTCTAGCCATTTATTTTGGGGCCAATAAGCTGATTACTATCATAAAATAAGAATATATTTAGTCATAAGAAATTCATATAAAGAGCTTCTCATCTAATCATCTATCATTTAATCTTGACTATGGGTAATTTTGATTATATGATGCAGCATCTAAATTGTGCCTATTATATTTTAGCTTTGAATTCTGATTTTTTGGGTTTTGAAATAACATGACTCTCCTATTCGATCGGATCCACTTAAGACCATGGTGTAGCCTAAATTTCAATTTTAATTAATGAACTCAGACGATTAGGCAAACTAAACATTCTAATAAGTGATTATAAATGCGATACTCTTAGTCTCAAATGAGCACTCAACATTTTTCTTTCCTTTTCTATTATTTTTATTACTTTTATTATAACCTATATTTTATGCCTATTATGGGCTTGCCCAGTATTTATTTATCACTAATATGTCTTATATAATTGCTGTTATGTTTATTATAAGTAATTCATGAAAAAGTAGATAGATAAGTTTTTTGTCTATAGAAAAATATATTGTAAAAAATCAGCTATGTGAAATCACTCCTCTCATTTCTATTAGCTTTTACAGTTAGGTACATTGCTAGACCAATGACTTAAATACTTTAAAAAAAAATATATAATGTGTCATTTGAAGGGGTTCAACTGGAGTGAAATTTGATAAAAAGTAACTTTGATTGGTTTAGATCTCTCAGACGTGTGAAGATAAATTTGATGGGATTGGAGAACACATGAAGGTTATTTATGAAAAGTGTTTTGTTAAGAAATCACCAAGGGTAGTTTAGGAAAAATGTTATGAAAGGTATTAAAAGAGAAAAAGAAAGTTGTTACATATTATATATATTAAAGCAAACGGGGAGATGGGCTGTGGAGGGAGCCACCTCATCACCCACATGAGTTCTTTTTTCAGAAAAATCCTTCTAATTTCCCCTAAAATCTCTCTTTTTCTAACTTTTTTATTTTATCTTCTTATCTTAATCCTCAAATCACTCTCTCTAATCTTAATCCATCCTAAAATCTGTCTAACCAATCCTCTTATCTATGTGATTGAGATCCACAAGGTGGGCCCCATATAATTATTGGTATGCAATTGTTGTTAGTTTCGACCCATTTTGGTTTCTAATTGGCTACACGGCTTGCACTACAGGCCCCACATGTGAGATTGCTACTTTACTAAGGCATGAAGCCTAATTGAAGTGGCCCACCATATGCCATTAATTACATAAAAACTCATAACCCAATGATATGAATGAAGTTATGAGATTTTTATCGATGGAAATCTTATAAGAAATCCCTTGGGGTTGTTTGGTTGAGAGCATTTACGTATGTAAATAACTCATATGCGGATCATTTACACACCTTCATGTTTGGTAGAGGTCATTTACTCATCACATGTGAAATTTTGATGTGTAAATGATGTGTAAAAAGGGGCCATTTTTGTACTCAGATTTTCACATGTGAGGGGGGAGTAGAATGAATCTCATGTGATTTGCACATGAAAGAAAAACACATCAAAAAAGGCGGACGGTGTGCACCAGTGACATTCTATCACAATAGTGCAACGTTCGAAACCCAGTTTGGGCTTTTTTCTCATTTTTTTTTATTTGCAACACGTACGTTTGCAACCCTACATATTAACAGACGAAGCGTCTTCTCCCATTCATCTTCCTTGTAGTGCTGCTCAAGAACCCCAAGCTTCCTTGTAGTGCAACGGTATGGTCTCTCTCTCTCTCTCTCTCTCATATTTTGGTCATCTGTTTATGTTTGGGATTTTTTTTTTGTCAAGAAGCCTCTGCAACCATCCCACCTCTCCGCTGCTCCAAACCCTCTTTTTTCTCTAACCGGATCCGGCACCACCACTGAGAAAAAATTACAGAAATGCCATCGTCTCTCCTCTCTGCAAATCCCCATCTCCTCCCTTCAAATCTCTCTCCAAGAATCCATCAATCCAATTCAATCTGAAGAACAAACCAGAACCCATTTTAGAAGTCTGGGAATGGAACCGCACGCACCCAATCCTAGGTCTGCCGTCAACCAAGTGTTCCCTTAAAAAAGATGTTTCATCCTATGCCACAAGTCCATTATGAGTGTACCCTGTGATCCCTCCAAAAGTGAGGAAAAAAGAAAAAGAAAAAGAAAGATGGGGGTGACTGCTGAGCGTTGGGACTAGGAGACGAGACTAGAGAGTCTCTTTCTTCTAAATCACTATGGCGTTGGCATTTTCACAATCTCTGTTTCCAATCCAAACAGTCTCCAATGGCTGTTATAACCGTACAAAACCAAATCCCCTTCTACAGACAAGACGAACACCTTCCAAGGTTTCATTGTGCAGAAGTGATGGCCATTGTGGGTGTTGACATGCATTTTCAATTTGTATGTGCCGGCTTCGAAGGATCGACCAATGATAAAAAAGTTCTAACTGATGTTCTACAAAACAGGGGGGGGGGGGGGGTGTTCATAATCTTCAGATTCCAGACGGTAATAAGAAGTTTTGAAATGCCAATATTAAATTATTTATATTTTATAGACCTATTTAACATATTACATATGTTAGATACTTGTCATATTATCTTTATAGGAAAATATTATCTCGTAGATGCTGGATATGGTAACAGGAGAGGTTTCATTGGACCATATCATGGAACTCGCTATCATCTAAAGGAGTATGGACCCCAAGCGTTGGCTCCAAGGACGCCTAGTGAGTTATTTAATCTTCGGCATGCGAAGTTGATGAATGTTATTGAAAGAACATTCGGCTTATGGAAGGAAAGGTTTCCAATTTTGACACATATGCCTCGAAATTATCCTATTAAGACATAAGTGAAAATAGTAAATGCATGCGCTGTATTACATAATTTTATCATGTCGAGAAATCCCAGTACGAATATATTACATGATAGTCACCGATGGGAAACAATAAGTATTGATGTTGACGATAACAATGATTGTGAAGGCCAAACAAATGAAGAGTCTAACTGCCAGTATGCATATCGTTTACGGGATACGATAGCATTAGAGATGTGGAATGCTAATGCTAATAGAAGAGCTCGATGAACTAATATGTAGAGATTTGTCTCTATTTTTTTGCAGGAAAATATATTCATTTTTTGGGAATTTATATTTTGTAAACATACAATAGTATATGTTGGGTGGACCGTAGGTTGTGTTTGAAATGAGCTACTTTTATTTATTTGTAGTTGATTTACATTGTCTTATATTTTGCATAGCTCCTAGTTGATTATGATAGACCTATTTAATTTAAAAATAATGAATCACTTCTATTTAAACTGTCAACAATCTATTGGTTCCCATAGGGGGCAGAACAATATATATATATATATATATATAGGGTACCAAATGCTATAGGCATTTTTAGTTGTTTCAACTTTTAAATATAAACACAAATTTTTTTTTCATGCATTTACATATGTGTTTGAAACAAACATGGTATAATGAACCACATGCGTAAATCATGTAAAAATGGTGCTATTTGCCAAACATAGTAAACAAAAACGCATGTGGAAAGCTTACATACTCACCATTTACATATTTAACATTTACATATGTAATTTGCATTTACGCATCTCATGCGTAAATGCCAAACAACCCCTAAACGCCACATGAGAGATTTTACTTCACAAAGGCTTGAAGTATCCTTGAAGTGGCCCACCACATGCCATTGATCCATAAAAATTAACCTTGATTCAAGGAGGACCAAGGGAGTTGGATGATCAATGGGGAAACAAAAAGGCCCCAAAAGAAAATAATATGCATTTGCGAATGCATATTATTGATTATGCTAATTTCTTTTTTGAGACACCGCTAAGTTTTATAATAAAAAAAATGCACTCCTTCAGACTGAATTTCGGAAGGAGTTGGAGTTCATATGATTAAAGAACTCAATTTAGGGAAACAAATGCACTTCTTCATACTGAATTTATAATGATATTAAGAGGATGGTCATCCTTCTACATTTCTTTGAGGGTTTGGTAAGCTTCGTGAATGGCTTGGATGGTCTTTATATAGGGATGGCAATGAGGTGGGTCAGGATTGGGTCATATTAATTTTATACCCACCTCATTTGACATCCTAAACCTACACTATTTTATAGTGGGTCTCATGTCATTAATTTCAAACCTGCCCCATGACCTTTCATCGAACTTCATGGCCACACACACCTGCACAATATGTAATGAGCTGGGTTTGGTTTTGGTGGTAAACTCATTGCATAAATACCACATTAAAGAAATAAAATATTAAATATATATTATATTAGGGACATTTACTTCAAAAACCCTATTAAATGGGGTAATAACAACTCAGGACCTTAAATTTTAAAAGTAACAGCCAAGGACCTCCATCCCAAAATCCAATTTTTTTTCATTCCATTTTTGCCCTTCATAAGTTGTTGTCAACATAACCTAACCCTTAAGAAAAAAAAGCGTTCTTCATCCCAGATCTACAGCAATAGTAGAAGAGAGGAAGGAGAAGAAGGAGACCGACGCCCTACCCATTTTTTCTTAATCACAGTGAAAGGAGAGGGAGGAGAAGAAGGAGAAGAAGGAGACCGACGCCCTACCCATTTTTTCTCAATCATAGTGAAAGGAGAGGAAGGAGAAGAAGGAGATGGACGCCCTACCCATTTTTTCTCAATCACAGTGAAAGGAGAGGAAGGAGAAGAAGGAGAAGAAGGAGATTGACGCCCTATCCATTTTCATTGGCAGTGAGGAGAAAAGAAGAAGGAGAAGGAGAAGAATGCTCCACCCCCATCGTCTGAGTCAGAGATCTCCACCCCCATTGTCTGAGTCAGAGATCCCCCAGCGTCTGAGTCAGAGATCTCCACCCACATCGTCGAAGACTCTTTTTTTTTTTTTGTCTATTTGTTGTGTGCTATTGAACACGGGTGGCATGCAAAGGTATATCCTCCGTCCATTGCTGCACTGGTTTTACCATTTGCCTTTTTTTTTTTTTTTTGTAATTATGTTTTGTGAATAACTTATTTCAAGGGACAGATGCATTGTTTCTTTTTCTTTTTAATTTGCACTCTTTCTAAGGGTCTGTTTGTTTGCTTGCATTGAAATACATAGGAATTGAACATATAGGATTTATGCCATAATCAATAGGAATTGAATCCTTGCATTTGAAACCTGCCCACATAAGTTGGAAGGAACATGGTTTTGTTCAGAACGAACTAAAGAAGACTCTGGGTTTGGGTTAGATTCAATTCCGGGCCACATCCCCTAACTTGGTGGATTCAACATTTTGGAACAGCCCAAGGCCACCGTACTAGTACCGTGTAAAGATTCCTGGGCACATGAAGGAGCATAAGTGGATGTTAAAAAGAGTAGACTTGTGATCAACGGAATCCATTCATACTGCCCATAATTACACTATTTAACTCTTTTACCCTTTATGGTGTAGCTGTCTCTGTAATGTAATCTTCCTCCCTACAAGCACAAACAGAGACATACATACAGTCAAATGAGTTGCAGAGCAGTGAGCAGATGGGTCCACCATAACAAAACACAAAAAACAACTAATACAAGAGCAACATATGAAGACAACAATTCATACCTGTAACAGAAAAAGCAAGTTCATAGCAAGTGAACCTTGGCCCCGGCACTGGGACATGTGGGTTTTGTCTCATATGAACAAAGATGCATTGAAGAAGAAAACTTACAAAACGTGCTCTCAAGTCTGACCCAACGAGTCATTTATATATTAGAGGAAAAATGTCACCTAAAGAGTCTTTTTTTCCCTTATTTATATTCACAAATAGTTAGTTAGTTACCTGGTGCAGCATAATAGCAAAGTGCCAAAGTCTCTTTATCTTTTACTGTAATTTTTTATGGTTCCAGACATGTTAA
Source organism: Persea americana (assembly GCA_029852735.1). Taxonomy (NCBI): domain Eukaryota; kingdom Viridiplantae; phylum Streptophyta; class Magnoliopsida; order Laurales; family Lauraceae; genus Persea; species Persea americana. The sequence goes on from CM056818.1 coordinate 18,211,928, forward strand.
AGGTTGCACACTAAACAATATTAGTGACAAGTAATGTATTTTAGATGTAAGAGGTTAAGACTTAAGAGTCAAAACTATCATAGTATGGGATCATCTGGCACTAGCTTATGCTTCAAAGTTTACAGCTGAAACGAACTCCACATTAGTAATAAAACCACGTCATAAAAAATGAACTAATAAAAGATGACATTCAAAATTCAGAATACACATAACACAAACATTAACTACCTCCTTCAATTCTAAATAAATATCGACATGAAAAGGATCCTAGTGGTTTATTATTTTGTCCTGTTGATTCATTCGAAACAAAATGGAGATCATGTAGACATTAAGCAATCCATAGAGCTAAAAGTTTTGTTTTTTAATTTTTTTATGACAGTTTCTATATGTATATTTCAATCAATTAGTTGCAATGATCCATTAAACTAGTTATCTGAGCTTTCTGCAAGCTCCTTTAACTATGACTTCTGCTTTATTTGAGCAAGATTCACTTAATTGAAGTTGTTTATTGATGCAAGAATGAATGAATTATGCAATCCCAAAATGAAACTAATGCAATCCCAGACAAATCAAACTCTTAGAATGAATGCAGAAATTTTTGAGTGTGTAAAACTGTGTTATAGGCCCAACTTTTCGAACCTAAACGACTGACCTAATATGACTTAATTCTAAATCCCATGGCTGTATTTCAAACTTTGATGATGAATGAACACAAAAAGGAAAAAAGAAGTGAAAATTCCATGCTAACGAAAAAGATATGCATGTCTAGAAATGCCTACCTGACCATGTTCTGCTGGAGAAATTCTGCATAGCGTGACTGATTAGCCATGTTTAGACTACTAGAAATCCAGTTTCCCGAAATTTTTCTTAGCCAAAATTCTGGGGTTTTAAAGTAAAACTATCAATGTTTAGTTTCCCAAAAATTTCAATGGAAAATAACGTGTTTTCACTCATTTTGAACCATGCTACTTTTGTCACAGAACCATGCTAAATATGCTGAAACCAGTGCAAATTTTTCTACCCTCTCCATGCATAGAACCTATTCGACAAAAGTGCATAGAGAAGAGGGTTGCAAGTTGATGTGGTCTAAAAGGGTATTACTCAACAAGGGAAATTTGATAATGGAAACTGAAGAAAAACCAAAACGAAAATTCAGTGAAAAGAACAAAGCAATAGATTATAAAAGTAGATGGATGAAAAACAATCACAAAAAGAAAATCCAAGATTCAGAGCAACAACGCAAACAGATGAAGAAATAAGAATCGAAGAAGTAAGGAAACCAGGAAAAACTCTCAATCCCTCAAAACCCAAGAAAGCAAAATAAATGCATATTAATAACTGCATGCTGGATTCTAAAGTTCAACGAAATGAAACTTATGGAGATTTCTTACCTTGAGATTCGAGGATTTTGATGCAGAGGAAAAGAGGGGGACGACCAGGAGAGATGGTGATGTGGAGTGCGAGATGGGCATTATTCTCCTTCTTTTCTCTTCACTGCCAATGAAGGTGAGAAATGAGAGAGAGATTGCTCTCTCATTGTGATTAAGAAAAAATGGGTAGGGCGTCGGTCTCCTTCTTCTCCTTTTTCTCCTTCCTCTCTTCTACTGTTGCTGTAGATCTGGGATGAAGAACGTATTTTTTTTTCCTTAAGGGTTAGGTTATGTTGACATCAACTTACGAAGGGCAAAAATGGAATGAAAAAATTGTATTTTGGGCTGGAGGTCCTTGGCTGTTATTATTAAAATTTATGGTCCTCAGTTGTAATTACCCCATTTAATGGGATTTTGGAAGTAAATGCCCCATTATATTATATATATAATAAATATAAATTATTTATTTAATTTTGTAAAATCTATTCTTTTCCAATAATACCTCAGAAAAGAACCACATATTTCATTATATGTTTTGAGCCCAGGCACAACCTATCCATTTAATTCTGTTAGCTTACGCTTGTGGGGCCCACCCTTGGTCCATCCAAATGAACCAAACACACGACCCCCCTAAATCGCACAAGCCCACTAGCTTTTTGTCAGATCTGGATTTAGTGGACTGTTGGATCAACTGTGTACCGATCTGAATGGAGTGTTGACCATTAAGCTTTTAGGGCCAGATGGAGATGGTAGAAACCACGGTTGGGACTGTTGTTTTACAAAGAGAAGGGTCCTATGGAGTCCTTGAAATCTCCCCCATCCCCACCCCATGTGGGCCCCACCACACACTTGAGCTTACCTTATCCTAAGCTTCAGCTTAGGAGAGCTGCTCCATATAGAGACGCATTCATACTTGTGCAATGGTCGATGCCTTTAAATTCAAGGGGTCTTCATATTATGTATGCGTACTTCATTTTATATTTATTTTCATTACTCTAAATATTTAAAGATAATAAATTTCATTAGTTTAGATTTATTTTATCTTAATAATATTTTAAAATAATTTTTAAATTTTAATATATTTTCATTCTAAGCCCGGGCATTTGTTGTTGCTAGTTCTACCTTAAAATGAGGGACTAAATGCTGCCCTGAATTTCCTCAAGGGATCTTTTCTGTACGGTTACTAAAAGACCTTGATTTCTCCCCCTTGTTACCAAAGTTTGCTGATTTACCCTGACGTTCTCCATACCATCCGTAACATTGTTCTGGCCAAAAAGCGCTTTTCGAGTTGCGATATCACAACAAATGTTGCGATATCACAATTTATGTTGCGGTATAGCAAGTAATGTTGCGATATCACAACAAGTTATTAAGTTGCGATACCGCAATGTATGTTGTGATGTTGCAAATAGCGTTGCGTTAAAAGTCAACGACTGCAGATGTCTTTATAATTTCTTTCCGTTCCATTGCTTTCGTCTCTAAACTGGGTACTCTGCTTCCATTCTCTGCAAGTTTTGGGATGCACTAGCATATATAGCAAGTGATCTCCTGCCACATTCTCTTTAAGTCAGCCTCAGGCCATTGTCATATATAGCAATTGAATCTCCTGCCAAATCTTTGTCTATGGTATTCATTCAATATTTCCTACCTTGTATGTATCTCTCTCTTATTTAGTGTATTATTTTTTTCTTCTTTTGTGTCTTTTGAAGGTAGTTTGGATACAAGGATTTCCACCTGTAGAAACATTTGAAACATTTGTATAAATATTAGCAGTGATGAACATGTTAAAAAAAATAACAGTGATGAACATGTTCTACTATGCGCTGGCATATATTAACAGCGATGAACATGTATAAATATTAATAGTGACAAACATTTTGTATAAACTTTATTTTTTCTTTTGGGATTGTTTGATGAACATCCGGTTGTTGATATATTAAAAAAATCCACTTGTTCTCCTATTCTGAATTACCAACAACTGGATTTGGCTTGGATCTCTAGTTGCAAAAAATAATGTGGGATGCCTTGTTCATCCTGTCCTATGGTGGGCCCCAGCACAAACTCAGAATGTACGCAAATTTTTTTTAACATTTTCCTGTTGTTGTGGCATTACAGACATCGTTTTGATCATTATCTTAAACTGCTCATGATTTTTTTTAATGTTATATATAAGTAAAAAAAATGATTAAATGGTTTAGATTCTTTAATAGGTATCAACGAACGGTGATATTCTTTAGATGAATTGTTAAGATCTTACAACTGTATCATGCTCTATTGTTCCACAAAATTGGAATGTCCCTTTTTTTCCTTTTTTTTTTTTTTTGGGGGGGGGGGGGGGGCGTGTTTTCTGATTTCACAATTTAGTCCATTCACGCCACAGCTTGCTTGAACAATAGTTAAAGACAAAATATGGCATCAACTGATCAACTCCCATGTTGTCACTATTATTTTATTTAAATGGGTGTTTTATAGTATATATACTTTTGCTAAATATAGATAATTAGTACCAATGAAATGTAAAATAAATCTTCAATCACCAGAAACCCTCGGCGAAAGATGATAGATGATATGAATTGATTTGAATTCACCAATTGCTTATTGAAGTGGTGCATTTCTATCTCTCTCGCCGCCCAACTCCACCTGGCGCCCACCATTGTCCTTGCCATCTCCCTCTCCCTCTTCTTCTCCCTGATCGCCGTCCCTCTGCCATTCGGCCACACAGGGCCGAGCAAATGAGTATATTGTTCAGCCTTGGGTGGCCGAACAAGATGACTCTTGTCCAACCACCCAAGGTTGAACAATATACTCATTTGCTCGGCCCTATGTGGTCGAACGGGAGAGCAAGAGAGAGACAGGGAAAGGGAGAGAGGGAGATGGCGCAGACAGTGGTGGGCGGCGAGAGAGGAAGAGAGACAAGGAGAGGGTGGGAGCGGGGGAGCCGTGCGCAAAGCAGGGAGGAGGGAAAAGGGGCATTTTGGAAATGTACCATAGCGGTCCCATGGTTGGCTGTGCAAGGAGCAAAAAGGGATGTGCATATAGCAGCTCCCAAAAGAAGTGGTTCTGGTCTTTTGAAATACTCCTGAAGTTGTAATAATTCTAGAAACCTCCGTTTACAAACAAAATAATATATAAAGCCCCAATCACCGACCTAGCTAAGATTGCTTATTAGTCGTGCAATGAAGTTTCTTTTACCCCTGCACTGTAAAAGAGAACTTTGAAACACATGTAAACTTTTTGAAAAGGAGCATGTGTTTGACCATTTCATGAGTTTGGATGAAAGTGTGTTCTTGATGGCTAAATAATGGATGACGGTAAGACGGGTTGTTTGTCTTTCGTCCATGCGGTATGAAAATGCTATTTATTTATGTAAAACTAGCAAAACCCCGTGCTATGCACGGATCACGGAACCACCAAATACACAAATTTATGTAAATTATTTTCATTAAATTTATTAATTAGTAAACTTTTGAGTCCTTCTTTTTGTTGCTAATTTGATCTTTATGTGTTTTTCCATATGTTTTATTCTTTACGTGAGTTGTAAATGGAGATTGATGAAGCCCGGGCACGCGTAAAAATAAAATAAATAAAAGACATAATCTGGCCTAAATTAGGCTGCATCTTGGCTTGATTTAGGTTTGTAATTCTGGCCTAATCTTGGCCTGTTCTTTTACCCTTAAGTCTAAACTGGTTGAGAATTATAAGTATAGACTAATTCTGGGTTGACTTGAATATGTAATTCTGGCCTGATTTGGACTGTCATTTTGCCCTGAGTTAGACCCAGAATTCTGGCCTGAAGATGTGACAAATCTTCATAATTTGATTTCTAAAATACCAATAAGTTGTGATTGAAATTGGACAACATCTAGCAAGCCAAATGTGTTGAAAAACATGTAATATAACTTGTTTATCCTTCAACACATGATAAGTTGCTCAAAGACACGTGATCCATAAGATTTGACAAATCTTCATAATTTGATTTCAGCAAACACAGAATTATTAAACACCTCACTGAGAATCCTTAGAGCTTCTTCAATATACTCGGCTTTGGATTCCAGTCACATCACCGAAAAAAAGTATATTCCTGCTCAGAATAGGAATTATGTTACTCTTGAGAAAGTCATGATCATGAACCTTCATAGTTTTCTATTCAGACCATCCTTTTATATATATATATATATACAGAAATATTGTATGTGGGCCCACCTTTATTCATCTATTTTTTAATTTTTTATCATCATTAAATTATGATAAAATTACAAATATAAAATGTATACAGCTCATAATTGGTGTAGATTTTTGCAACACGAGAAATTAAGCCTAAATCAAGCCACACTTGATCTAAATTGTGGCTTAATCTTGGCCTTTTTTTTTTATTCATTAGTCTAAACTGGTTTAGAATTATTAGTTTAGATTAATTATGTTCTGACTTGAATATGTAATTCTGGCCTGATTTGGAGTGCCCTTCTGGCCTGAGTTAGACTCAAAATTCTGGCCTGATTTTGTGCCCAAAATTCTGGCCTGAATTAGAGCAAATATCTTGTCTTGAATTAGACCCAAATTTGGCCTGATTTAGACCCAAAAGCCTGGCATGGTTTAGACCCAATATTCTGTCTTGAATTAGACAAAAAAAAAGGGGCTTATTTAGGCCCCAAAATATGGCCTGGATTTCACCCAATATTCTATCTTGAGATAAACCCAAAATCTATCATGATTTACACAAAAAAATTAGGCCTGGTTTAGACCCAATATTATGTCTTGAATTAGACCCAAAATTTGGCATGAATTAGATCCAATATCTTTGTCATTAATGAGCTAAAACTCTTGTCAATTTTGGTCCCTTTGAGGCCTATAATGAGTGGTGAATATAAAAGGGAATAAAAAATTAATAATAAATATTAAGGCACTGGTTTAGACCCAATGTTTTGTTTTGAGTTAAACCTCGTACTATGCACGGACCACAAAACCACCAAAGATCTGGCCTGGTTTAGACCCAATATTTTTTCTTGAATTAGACGCAAAATCGAGTCTGATTTACACCAAAAAATCTAGCCTGGTTTCGACCTAAATATCAAATCTTATAACATATTTTAATGAGAGATATCATTGAAGACTTCCCTGGACACAACATTTTTTGTCCAGTTTTTTACTTAGTTCTGTTTGTTAGACACAACTCAAAAGGACTTACCTTTTATATTTATGTATTTCTTATGTAATATTGTATTATTTAATTGGAATCTAAATCATTATACATGTAATAAAACTTTATCAGCTTGGCCTGGGCCAGATAAGCAGTATATGGATATAAATACATAGGATTACTTTTTACATATATATATATATATATATATGGGAGATGCTCCTATGAGAGGCATTCTCACCAAGTTGGTGAGAGATGGGTGGGGGCCCTCACTTCCATTTCCACTCACACCAACTTAAATAAGAGGACCCCAACTTAAATGTGATAGCCCTCACCCATCTCTCACCAACTTGGTGAGAGTGCCTCTCATAGGAGCACCTCCCTATATATATCATATATTTTATTTACAATATACTGTGTACGTTTAATACAACCCTCAGCGTGGGCCAAGTAGGCCCTCTGAATCCAACCAACTCTCTTCTTGTTCAAGGAGGTAGGGATGTCAGTGGGCTCCCAATTACCTGGCTATTTGAAAGACCTAGCCCAAAAAAGTCCAAAATTCCATGTATGGATACCAAACATCTAGGTACCCTGTCCACTTAGGGTCTTGTCTTTTTTTTTTTTTTTGGTGTGTGGGGTAGACTGTCCACTTTGGTTAGAATGAATGCATCATTCTGATTTTCTTTCAGTTTCTTGCAATGCTTTTCTGTGATTGGGCCCATTAGCCATATTAGTGTCTAGCATCCGCGTCTCATCCAAAGTCACATGTATATAAATCCGGACAATAAACTTGGTGGGGCCCGTTGTGGATAGATGAGAATCCATTTGGGTTGCTGATCGACCAAATCCATACTATCTGATTAGTGGCAATTAAATCCCAATCATCATCTCTCTCCTCTTCACTATAAAAGTGGGAAGTTATTTTTTTTTTTGGAGGAAGTTATGGGGCCAGTTACTCTAGAGAGAGGATAGTGGAGAGAGAGGAGAGAGTAGAGTTGGCATGGTAGGAGATCTGGACATCTGTTTTGAGTTATTTTTAAAAATCAGGATTCCTACTTTGGAGGAATATTATACCAAAATGGCCTTATTTAGGCCTCTATATATGGCCTGGATTTCACCCAATATTCTATCTTGAAATAAACCCAAAATCTGTCATGATTTACACAAAAAAATTAGGCCTGGTTTAGACCCAATATTATGTCTTGAATTAGACTCAAAATCTGGCATGAACTAGACCCAATATCTTTGTCATTAATGAGCTAAAACTCTTGTCAATTTTGGTCCCTTTGAGGCCTATAATGAGTGGTGAATATAAAAGGGAATAAAAAATTAATAATAAATATTAAGGCACTGGTTTAGACCCAATGTTTTGTTTTGAGTTAAACCTCGTACTATGCACAGACCACGAAACCAACAAAGATCTGGCCTGGTTTAGACCCAATATTTTGTCTTGAATTAGACTCAAAATCGGGTCTGATTTACACCAAAAGATCTGGCCTGGTTTCGACCTAAATATCAAATCTTATAACATATTTTAATGGGAGATATCATTGAAGACTTCCCTTGACACAACATTTTTTGTCCAGTTTTTGACTTAGTTCTGTCTGTTAGACACAACTCAAAAGGAATTACCTTTTATATTTATGTATTTCTTATGTAATATTGTATTATTTAATTGGAATCTAAATCATTATACATGTCATAAAACTTTATCAGCTTGGCCTGGGCCATATAAGCAGTATATGGATATAAATACATAGGATTACGTTTTACATATATATATGGGAGATGCTCCTATGAGAGGCACTCTCATCAAGTTGGTGAGAGATGGGTGGGGGCCCTCACTTCCATTTCCACTCTTACCAACTTAAATAAGAGGACCCCCAACTTAAATGTGAGGGCCCTCACCCATCTCTCACGAACTCGGTGAGAGTGCCTCTCATAGGAGCACCTCCCTATATATATATCATATATTTTATTTACAATATACTGTGTACGTTTAATACCACCATCAGCCTGGGCCAAGTAGGCCGTCTGAGAACAACCAACTCTCTTCTTGAACTAAGGAGAAAGGGATGTCAGTGGGCTCCCAATTACCTGGCTATTTGAAAGACCCGGCCCAAAAAAGTCCAAAATTTCATGTATGGATACCAAACATCCAGGTACCTTGTCCACTTAGGGTCTTTTCTTTTTTTTTTTTTTTTTTTTTTTGTGGGGTAGACTGTCCACTTTGGTTAGAATGAATGCATCATTCTGATTTTATTTCAGTTTCTTGCAATGCTTTTCTGTGATTGGGCCCATTAGCCATATTAGTGTCTAGCACCCGCGTCTCATCCAAAGTCACATGTATATAAATCCGGACAATAAATTTGGTAGGGCCCGTTGTGGATAGATGAGAATCCATTTGGGTTGCTGATCGACCAAATCCATACTGTCCGATTAGTGGCAATTAAATCCCAATCCATCATCTCTCTCCTCTTCACTATAAAAGTGGGAAGTTATTTTTTCTGGAGGAAGTTGTGGGGCCAGTTACTCTAGAGAGAGGATAGTGGAGAGAGAGGAGAGTGGGCATGGTAGGAGATCTGGACATCTGTTTTGAGTTGTTTTTAAAAATCAAGATTCCTACTTTAGAGGCCTGTGATTAACCGAAGGTAAACCACATTCCAATAAATATATAGATATGCACATGTGAAACCTGTTACTGTGTTTGTTTAGAACCACCATTTTCACGTGAGCAGACATTGAATAGTTCAGAAATGTTATATGTTATATGTTTCAAAGGTGGATTTAAGAAAGGAAGCAAGAAATATTTGAAAAGTTAGAATTAAAAACCTGGGACTCACAAGAGAAAATAGGAGGCAATGATGTGTTTGAACCAGGAGCTCTCTGTGGGTCATGGGACATGTAACTTTACAACATTTACACATGGGGTGCACAAATTTACACACTATTTTCACACTATTTATATACATGTGCCTAAATGAGTGCAAAAAACAAGTTAATATGTAAATGTTATACATGTTTATATTTTAAATATATAAATGACTGCAAACAAGTTACTCTTAATATTTAGAAATTTATGGTCAAATGAGCTCATCCAAAGATTATTAAAGAGGTGAATGAATGAATTATATGAGGTGAGATTGAAGGATATAAGGCAACGATGTAGATGAAACCTTAACTTTCCTAAGATAAGAAACTAAGGTGACGGCTGGGGATTCATTTCTCAGCTTCCCTTGATTCACTTTCCTTAGAAGGGGGTGTTATTTGATGGTCTTGTTTGTAATTCGCCTTGGATATTCATTTTTAACCACATAAGACATGGAAGCCCTAGTAATATAAACATGTGGTCACACTAATGATTTAATTTTGAGAGATGCTAATGCCACAACCCAAATTTCTCTGAGCACATCCCTTCTCTTTACACATCTCAAATAAGTCAAAATTTGCCAAAATTTCTCACTACAGACCCTTTTTTTCCTGCACTACCCTACCCTCTCTCCCTCACCTTCTCTCTACACTCCCTTTCTTCCCCATCACTCTCACCATCCCTCTCCTTCTCCCTACCCCCTCTCCCCCTCCGGCCACACACTCCCCTCTCCCTACCTGCCGCCCGCTCTCCCTCTCCCTCCCTCTCTCTCCCTATCCCTGCAGCCTCTGCCCGCCGCCCTCTCCCTATCTCTCCCCCTCTCCCTACCCGCCACCGCCCGGCGCCACCTCCCTCTCCCTGTTTCTCTCTCCCTCCTTCCCTATCTCTCTCCCTCTCCTTATCCCTCTCCCACCACCGCCGGAGGGGGCGGTGGTCGTTGGGGTGGGGGTCGGGGTGGGGTCGGTGAGTGTAAAGAGAAATTGGATGAGGTGTGATGTCCATTTTTATAATTTCAAACGAGTATATTGGTCTTAAAATAAAGGGATGTGCTAAGAAAAGTTTGTGATGTGACATTAGCAGCTCTCTTAATTTTGGTGGGAAACAATCCCTCAAATGGAGGAATTATGTACCCTATTGAAATCATGAAAAAGCCATTCACCTCAATAAACACGCAATGCAATCATGAAGGGAAACAATCATCCCAAGAAAAGAATAATGTTGGGCCCCACGCTTATACGATAACGGAATCATTTCGGCCTACTAACCTAATATTTGAATCGGGCTGGACTTAGGTGCAGCGACCTGCTCCAACTAGTAAGAATTGGACACGTAGTTTGTTTGAGGAAAGGGATTTTTTCTATACGGTTACTGAAAGACCTTGATTTTTCCCCCTTGTTACCAAAGTTTGCTGATTTACCCAGACGTTTTCCGTACCGTTCGTAACACTGTTCTGGCCAAAAAGCGCTTTTCGAGTTGCGGTATCACAAGTTATGTTGCGATATCACAACAAGTCATTAAGTTGCGACATCGCAATGTATGTTGTGATATCGCAAAAAGCTTTGCGTTAAAAGTCAACGACTGCAAATGTCTTTATAATTTCTTTCCGTTTCGTTGCTTTCGTCTCTGGACTGGTTCTTTGCTTCCATTCTTTGCAAGTTTTGGAATACACTGGCATATATAGCAACAGTGAAGCAATTGCAAGTCGACAACCATTACATTTAAGGTCTACATACGCTAGGCCTAACAGCCAGCGAGGGCATAGACCATCATTCAATTTGAACAGGTGCCAACTTAACCCATCATAACAAATTTAGTGATGATGATTTGTTTAATAGCCTGTTTTAATCATTCAGCTGATTAGGGCCTATTTAAAAATCAAACTTTCCAAAAACACTATTCTCAATTTGTTCCATCATCTTGAAAAATTAAGCGCCAATTGGAGTTATTCCTATTGTTAATTTCATTGAAAACACATGTTTAATATAAGTTAAAAGGCCATTCTTTTCTTTTATAGTTGGTAAGCATAACTCTGATTAGAGTAAAGTTTTATTTGATGATAGAGTGCAAAACAATAATAAATTTAAATGGTTTAGATCTAAAGTATGGGTTCCACTGATGGACTGATCTATTAGATTCTCAAATTGTAAACATATAGAACAAGAGTCATTATATTGGCACACAGTAAATAACTCTTCCCACACACTCATACAAGAATCCCAAGTGTACAACAATTGAACTCATCAACAAAAAGGTACGTACTTATTAGTCTTGAGTGTTGTATTTTTCCACAACTTTCTTATATGGTGCATTGGGTTCTAAGCACTTATGCAAGTAAGGTTTCGTTTTTCTTGGGTTTTATGATAACAAAATGAAAACATGCCAGCAGCCTAATGACAAAGTAGCATCCGAGAAAAGAAAGTAAATGAGGGCGAGAGACGAAGAGGGAGAGAGAGCGGGCAGAGGTGGGAGCGGGTGAGTCGCGCACAAAGCATGGAGGAGGGAAAAGGGGCATTTTGGAAACGTCCCCAAAGGGTCCATGAGGGGTCCCATGGCCGGCTGTGCAAGGAGCACATAGGGATGTGCAGATAGCAGCTCCTTTTCTTTTCTCGAAACACTAGTTGATTTTCCAGAAAGGACTAGACTATGGTCCACTCCACCCCTAAAAGAGTGAAGAACAGAATCAAAACATTTCAGGTGTTATTAGATCCCAAAACACTGAAATCAATGTCATAGTACCTGTGTTCCACATAGCATTTTAAGGTAAACCAGGAATCTGAAACTGCATCATTTGGTATATGGCCCTTCCTTACTTTCCAATCCAAACCAAGTTCCATTCCATTTCAATTTCTACAAATACAGCTTTACCCTCCATTCTAAGATAAACAATTTTTATGCCATCAGTTCAGGTCATCAACATATGGCAGTTTTTTTTTGCTTTTTTTTTTTTTTTTTTTTTCTATAACCAAATTAGAACCTTTAATCTACAAACCAGATTTGGTGATCATATCACTTTAACTTTAACGTATCATACATGAGTTACCATTAGAAATTTCACTCGGCTTTAGCTGGGAAATGATTACCACCTGTAGCGATCTTGTACACATAAAATCCAGTCATGAGCCCACTGCAAGAGGACCAGTAATTAGTGCAGCTAAACCAATATATGAATTTATTTAGCATTGGACATTATCACATTTAACCATGGACATGCATATGTTACAAACTCTATACACAAATTTGCAGAGAAACTTCTCTCTCTTTCTCTCTCTAACATTGAGAGAGAGAGTTCTCATTTGCAAGGATGAAAATAGAGGTAGCGGCGGGCTGCGCCACATAGCATAGCGGTGCGATTTGAAAAAAATGTCAAAAAAATTTGAAAAATTTGTAGAAAATCTAGAATATTGGAAAATGTGTTTTTTTTTTTTTTTTTTCAAAAGTAACTAAAATAAGGGGGCATAGCGGTCCCCTCATTATATGAGATCCTGTATCACTGTATAAATAGAAATAATAGTAATGATCATTTTTTTCACATGTATTCATGTTGCTTAGTTATGCTAACTCAGAAACTAATGAAAGGCTCATAAAAAATAAATAAATAAATAAAAAAATCTCTGTCACTAAGTCAAGACTTACTACTTATGAGTACTTAGAGAAAATAATAACTCTACCAAAGGGGTTGTCTAATACAATGCACCTAGAAAATAACTCTCTGTATTGACTGTAACTTGGCGAGATCATGTGCTTTTTGGTGTTCTTTTAAACATAAATGGGTAAAAGAGTTGAGTAGAAATGTTATTTGGAGAGAACAAGAAAAGAAATAAATCTCACTATGCATTTTAAAATTTTTTGGAAAATACAAATCTGTCTCACTCCATAGCAGCCCCATAGCGGCCGTAGCGGACCGTAGCGGCCACTACAAATGTGAACGCCGCTAAATGACCGCTACGCCCGTAGCATAGCGGCCGCAATTTTCATCCATGCTCATTTGGCCCAGTTGATGGGCAGGTGGTTCCACGAATGGTTGGCAATTTCAGTATCACAGTAAAAGTTTCTGTGACCTCTTCCAGAGTTAGCAACCGAAGAGAAACTACAGGCAATGAAGACTGGTGTCATGTATTTTCAAATAAGTATAAATAGCGACAGAAGAGAACAACAAAAGGGCCCGAGAACAGTGGATAACATATGCTAGTTTGGACAGCAGTAAGGAGGGGAAAAAATGAGCCAAAAGGAATTTGGCTAGAGCGTCTCGCCTGGTTGTAAATTGAAGAACATGGTAGATGGCTTAACTTATCTCAGAAATTTCTGGTAAATTCGCCGTCTCGCAGTAATTGTATATCCATGGTGGATCTCTTTACATGTCGCCAGCATCTAGTTGTAAAGTGGATGGTGAACTCAATTCAAATTATAAAACCAACTAAGTCAATAATCAGTTAATTTTTGTCCAACGCAAGATATTGTTGATAAGCAGAGATCTTTTCAGTCTCAACTTCCAGCTCACACCTTGTTATCTACGTTGGGTATTCAAGAACAAAAATGGTAGAATTCGCAAATACAAATTCCGATCAAGAAAGGTCCAAACTACTTCCATGAAACAAAAGTTGAAGCAGTTCTGTAAAAACTCTATTCAACTGTTTAGTACAAGACTACTTAGTGGTAAGACTGATGCGAGTGGCTTATCTAGGTTATGATCCGATAAGCACTCTTCGCATCAGTTGGTGCAATGGCCAAGAATAACTCACTACAAACAATTGGACTACCAACTGAATTCAACTTGGACACCAAAAAGTTTGAAGATAGTCGATACCATAAGACTAAGTAAATCCTTCTACAACAAGTTTGGCTTTGTAACTCTCCATGAACCATCCAGAGGTATACATCCACTTCAAACCTATAATATGTTTTCCTATCAATCAACTCCTAACTCCCATTTCTTCTCAAGTATTAGCATTTCAAACGTGTTTACTTCCAATTACAAGAGAAATAATGTATCACTGACCCAATCTGGAACACTAACAGATGACAGACATGATAAAAATAAATAAAATAAAATTTTCCATCAATTAAGAGAGGTTTGTATGAACAAAAGCTTGAAAAGGATGCTTATTGGTGCAAGACCATGACCCTTGGTGTGGAGCAGAAAGGGACCAAGGGTCCAATAGAAACATTAACATCATTTAAGAATCTTCGGTGTCTGAAGATGGTTGAGCTGATAGGAGAGACGTCTCAAATCTCTCTTTGAAATGTATCACAGAATAATCTCCACCTTTAGGATTTTGAGAATTAATGATGGAACTTTTTAAAAGATGATACGAGTAGTTTCTTATCAGGTCGCATGCCAAAATGGGTCGTGATTTGTCGGTGGGTCCACTTGAGGAAGATATTATTTATTTGTTTGTTTTGAATGAGGAAGAGGTTCTCTCACGTTGGGAAGTTGTTGAAACCATATGTCTTGGTGGCAGCAAGTCCTTATTGGAGAAATTGTAGGAGTCATGAGTCATGTATCCATTGTAGTTATTTACTTTTGCATCTGCTGAAGTCATCGAGGCCTTATTTAAAGAGAAGCATAGAATAAATTATGAATCATTGAATATCTTTCCAAAAATACATGTGTCGGGTGTGATCACCCTTTTGAGATCATCTACAATTCTTTCTTCCTCGTTTTGAGCAGTGCTTAAGCTTCTAAGCACCATAGATTGAGGTAATAGAAATCACATATCAAAAGACATCATCACTTCTTTTAGAATTTTGAGGGGAAGCTGTAGCCAAAGGTAAGAGATCTAATGAAGAACATGAAAAGAAAAGCCCTTGGGCACTCAGAACACTCCCCCTGAGGATGACCATTGGGAAAAAGGTGTACACAGTGGCAGAGCCACTTATTGTTAAGAAGGGGCACTTAACTCTTCATTTCCTTTAGCATAGGAGAGAAATAGTGGGCATATCTCGTGTGTATTGTGATCTTATCCTCTTTGCCCCTCAGCTTTATTCTTTTTTCTTGTTTGCCCCTCAACAAATTTGTTTTCCCTCATAATAAAGAATAGAACTTCCAAATGAATAAGGGCAATTTCAACATTTACTCTTATCCAAAAGACAACTCTTCAAGCTATCCACTTACCAATTCCATATTAATTATATGGTTTCATTTGTTTCTCTTTCTTCTCTCTCTACCTATTTACTTCTCAGTAGAGCCCTTATACAATAAGTGAGCGGAACCCAAAATATGGCCCGTTGAATGAAAATCCAATCCATTCAAAATGGATCTCCTGCCCTATCAAAGGGATTTTCTCAAATTTTAATTGACACAATCTTATGCATTATAAAATCTACACTGATAATATTAATGTCACATGGATATGCATTTAGATAGGATTGATGATTTAAAAAGTAAATTACATATGGATAATGTGATTATCAAACCCATATTATGACATTTAAGAAAATTATTTAATTTGATTTTTAATATTTATAATAATGTGCTCACAAGTTTAGCAATTCTCCTGTAAATGGCCCATTATTGAATGTTGTTGGATGTGGAGAGCAAGTTCTTTATTTTTTTTTTTTTTTTATCATTTTGAGGATAAATTGGATTGAATACATGATTTTATATTCTTCATATTAAGTTAACTAATTAATTTATGTAAAATTTTCATATCATCTTTTGCTAGAGCAAAAAAATTAATTTTCTTATTATTTCCACGTTTCTTGCTAAGAGAAAAATTTTGCCCCCCTTGAGAGAAAATCCTAACTCCACCACGAGTGTACATTCAGAAATACACGAAAAAGGTCGTCATTTTTCTTTTTGAAAGGTAACAAACTTTATGTCATTCTTCCACAATTTCATGAAAATTTATTTTCATTTAGAGAAATAATGGCTAAGAAAGATATATTTGTGGATTTCACATCCAGCTTTTCTCAATAATGTTATGGAATATGCATATCGACATTAAAAAAGTTAGACAGAAAATGAAAGAGGTGTGTAAGGGCATGTAATATAGTACCTTGGAGTACTAGACCATAAGGATATTTGTGTCATGGAAGAAAATATCGGCCGCTACGCGATATATCGGCCGTGGCGGCCAAGGCCGCCACGCTAATATAGAATTATCGGCATTCGAACCGTATCGGCCGCTACGCATGCGTAGCGGCCGATACATACTGCCACGTAGCGGCAGCTTTATAAAACCCCTCCAATTCGCCCCATTTCACTTTCCCTTTCACATTTCACTTCTTCTTCTCACTGTGAAACCGCCCAAGTGCTGTTTTTTCAACTTTTTACCACAAGATCCACAACAAACATCAAAACAAGGAAATTAATCAAACACAAGTTACACAACTACAACTACAAGATCCAAGAGCTACCATTAAATCCATTCCATCTTCATCAAGATTCAAGATTTTAGGTATGTTTCTTCTTTTAGATTTTTTGTAGTTGACTTTTGAGATCACATTCAATTAATCTCTCTCTAACTAGTAAGTACTAGAAATGCTTCCTTGTCTTGTAATATTGTTAGATCTATGTTTTCCTTTGATGATGCACACATTTTTTTATTTTTTTTTGCTATTTTTTATTTTCGGATTTATTTATTTTTTGAAAAAAAAAATTTGTACTCATGAACAATCCATGAAACAACTTGGAAATTCATTCTAAATGATAAATCTATGTTTCCCATAGATCAATCCATCACATTTTAAATATTTATTGATTTTTCTCTATTTTTTATTTTCGGATTTATTTATTTTTTGAAAAAAAAAATGTGAATACTCATGGACAACCAATGAGACAACTTGTAAATTGCTTGTAAATGATAGATCTATGTTTCCCATAGATCAATCCATCAACATTTTGAATGTTTATAGATTTTTCTCTATTTTTTATTTTCGGATTTATTTATTTTTTGGAAAAAAAAATGTGAATACTCATGGATAACCAATGAAATAACTTGGAAATTGCTTGTAAATGATAGATCTATGTTTCCCATAAACCAATCCATCACATTTTGAATGTTTATTGATTTTTCTCTATTTTTTATTTTCGGATTTATTTATTTTTTGAAAAAAAAAATGTGAATACTTATGGACAACCCATGAAACCACTTGGAAATGCATTCTAAGTGATAGATCTATGTTTCCCATAGATCAATCCATCATTTTGAATGTTTATTGATTTTTCTCTATTTTTTATTTTCGGATTTATTTAATTTTTTTAAAAATAATTTTTAATATTTGAATACCAATCAAATGTCTTGAAAATGGTTCCTTGATTTGAGATTTATGTTTTCCATAGATCATTCCAACATATATTGCTTGTTTTTTTTACTTTTTAAAATTTTTAATTTCCGATTTTTGTTATTTTTTGGAAAAAAAATATTTTTAATAATGGAATGCCAATCAAATGTATTGAAAAATGCTTCTAAATGTTATATCTATGTTTGGCATAGATCAATCCAACATATGTTTGTCATTTCCTAATTCTATTTTATTTTCTTATTTTCGGATTTTTAAAATTTTTGAAAAAAAATAATAATTTAAGCAATGAAATACCACTTAAATGTCAAGAGAATGATTCCTAAGCGTTAGATATATATTTCCTCTAACATGTTTCTTTGTTTTTTTAATTTTTAACATACTACTTTTTCATATTTAATTATTTATAGCCAGGTATGCAGTCTTCTATTGATAACTTAAAATGCCTCGTGATATTGATCCCGCATGGAGCTTTGGTGAGGCAGTTGAGAATAACAGGTTGAAAATCAAATGCAAGTTTTGTGGGAAAGTGACCAATGGGGGCATTACAAGATTCAAGCACCACTTGGGCCACATTTCTGGCAATGTTGCTGGTTGTACTGAAGTACCAAGGGAAGTCAGGGAACAAATGAAAGCTTTGGTTGGCCAAAACAAAGCTAGAAAAGTAGAGATAAAAGAAAAGAGGCGGCAAGATGTTGATGCTGCCCGTTATGAAGTATTTGGGGATGAATACTTTGATGAGGAAGATGCACAGATGGAGGCTGCACGCCGAGAGTCCATCATGAGTCAACAAGAAGAACAGGAACGTCGTGCATTTGCTGCAAGCAAATATTATGATGCAGGGGGCTCATCTACTGTGCCAAGGCAGCCAAGCAAGGGCATTGCGGGGGCCATGCGTAGGGCATTTAGCACCCGGGAACGGGATATTGATGTAGAAATTATCTCTACTAGAAGAGCAGTTCCTCCCCCTGTTGATCCTCTAGCACATAGAAAAGAGGGAGATAAACAACCAAAAATATCGAGTGTTACGAAAGGGGTAATGAAGGCTGCAAGAGATTAGTTAGCCAAAGCTACAACAAAATGGCTAATTCATAAGAACATACCACCTACAGCAGTAGATTCCCCATATTTCCAGACTATTCTTGATGTTGCCGCCGAAGCTGGGCGGGGTATACAGGCGCCCTCCGTATATGATGTGGGCACTAAACACCTCAAAGAAGAATATAGAGAAATAAAAGCTTGGGTGGAACAGTTTAAGCCCATGTGGCAACAAAATGGTGTTACCATCATGTGTGACGGGTGGACCAGCGGCACCCAAACACAATTAATAAACTTTTTGGTGTATTCAGTTGCTGGGACCGTCTTTGTGAAGTCCGTTGATGCAACTGAACATAGACGGACGGCCACATATATATAGACTCTTATGGATAGAGTTGTAGAAAGTATGGGAGATGAGCACATTGTACAGATTGTTACAAACAATGGCGCCAATTTCAAGAAGGCAGGTCAGTTATTAATGGACAAGAGGACCCATTTATTCTGGACCCCATGTGCAGCACACTGCATAGATCTCATCTTGGAAGAAATTGGAAGGAAGACAAAAGTGGCTTCACTGATCAAGGCATGTAGAGGAATTACAAGATTTATATATGATCATTCATGGGTGTTAGGCTTGATGAAAAGATACACAAATAACCATGCCTTGGTGCATCCAGGATTAACTAGGTTTGCAACCCATTTTCTGGCTATGGAAAGCCTTGTAAGGTTTAGAACAAAGCTGATTCAGATGTTTGCATCAGAAGAATGGCTTCTTTCGAAATGGGGCAATGCAACTAGTGGTCCGGGGTTTGAAGTCCCAAACCTTATGAGAGACAATAAATTTTGGAAGAAAGTGAGGAAGGTATTAAAGGTTTTTGAGCCTTTAGTTAAAGTGTTGAGGCTTGTAGATGGTGATGACAAGCCGACAATGGGCTTTATATATGAGGCAGTGGATCGGGCAAAGCAAGCCATTATGGAAAATGTTAAATATCACGATAAATATATCAAAATTATTGATGCCCGTTGGAACGATCAGTTGCACCATCCATTGCATGCTGCAGGTAATTAATATATATCTTTAATACCTTTTATTTTCGTAACTAATGTATTTATTATCTTGTTTGCTCACAGTACATTCTGTATATTTTTAATGTAGGTTATTTTTTAAATCCCGAATTCTATTATCGCAATGCTGAACTACATACCGAAGCAATAGATACGGACTTGCGCATAGGATTACGGGAGGTATTAAAGAGATTGTTAAACCTAGATGATCAAATTGATGCCATACAAGAGGTGAGTGGGTGGTTACTTAAGAGAATTTAATTATGCTGCCAAGTGTCAATTGCCATACATGCAGTAGGGGTTTACTGATTTATTTTTAATTTTCACATCGTAGATATCTATATATACACAAAGGAGAGGAACCTTTGCTGACCCTCTTGTGTAACGATCGATTAGAAGGATGCCACCTGGTATGACTATGAACAAAAGAACCCACCCAATAGTCTTGATCTTTATATCTTAATTGATTAGAAGGATTTGAGGGTTACGAATATCTAATTTTCTTTATTTATTTTTTGCATTTCAGCTGATTGGTGGATGAATTATGGAGAGAGTGCTCCACATCTAAGGAAAGCGGCTGTTCGCATCCTTAGTCAGACTACAACATCTTCCAACTGTGAGAGAAATTGGAGCACTTTCTCCTTGATCCACACGAAGGCCAGAAATCGGTTTACCATGCACAAACTCAACAAGCTTGTATACTGTCATTACAATCTGAAGTTGAGAAACAGAACTAGGGAGAGAAGGGCAAGGGATGATCCTGCTTATTGTCCTATTAATTTGGATCACATATTCAGAGATGACGATCCCTTACTCCCATGGCTAGCCGAGATAGAGGATCCACTGCTAGATTCAGATCCGGCTTTTTAGGGAACGGTCCAAGAGTTGATAGATGAGGATATGGGTGAGGCACCTGCAGGAGGTCAGCCACCTCAAGGAGAAGGTACCAGTAGGACTAGAAGGAGTGGGAAAGAACCTGCTCATATTGGATCTTCTGAGAAAGCTAGTTCCACCACCGTCTCTTCGAGTAGCCATGGGGGAACTGGAGGAGGAGGAGACAGTGGGACAGGTGGTACTAGTGAATACTATCAACATGATGAAGACGATGACATTCCTGTAGAGGAAGTACATGAGTTACCTCCATCTAGAAGATTTGATCCAAGCCGTGGTTATCAACGGCGCCGAAGAGACTCACCGCCTGGGGCTGGAGGTAGTAGTGAGCAAGGAAATATGGGTGGAGATGTTGGTGGACAACAAGTAGCATCATGGACTGATTCGTGGGACCCTAGGTACGGTGGACAAGGACTCTCACAATATTTTCCATATGGTCAAGCACAACAAGGAGAAGAAGAGTCTTCAACTTCAGGGTCCTACTCATATGGATATGGACCATATGGTGACTATGGTGAAATGCAAAGAAATCCACCTCCACCTCTTGTAAGTTCCTATGATTCGGCTGCCTTGTTTGGATTTGTTGATCCCAATTCTCATCAATATCAAATTCAATATGGTGCCAACATAAATGATAACAATGATGGGGATGAGGATGACCATGGCGCCTTGAATCTTGGTAGACATTCCTTTTGGTGGTGATTAAGGTATTCATATTTCCTTCACTAACTCTCTAGTCTCTACTCTTTGTCATTTCTAAATTGGTGTTGATTGTTGAATGTTGATTGTTGATCACTTCATAGTTCATTCACTTCATTGAATTTGAACCTTGAATGTTGAAGTATTGATATTTGATTGTTCAATGTTCTAAATTCTAATGAGTAATGAGTAATGACCTAACTCTTAAGTCTTATGCCTTTATTTCATGTTCTAATTTTTTTTTACAAGCTTTACATTACTTTCTAGGTTAGCATGACTAAGAAATATGAATACATGTGAAAAAACTAATCATTACTATTATTTTCTATTTATACAGCGATACAGGACCTCATATCTTGAGAGCACCGCTACGCCCACTTTTCTTACTTACTTTTGCAAAAGAACCACATTTTCTTTCATTTTACAATTTTATGGATTTTCTGGAATTTTTTCATATTTTTTTGGCGATTTTTTCAAATCGCACCGCTACGGTACGTATCACCCGCTTCGTAGCGGTTTGGCGGTGGGCCGCTACGCCCGCCGCTACCGCTATTTTCATCCTTGATTTGTGTAATATAAGCAGCAAGTGCACAATACTATTTGTAATCTCAAATGATATGATTAGGGGTAAAAGACTTGATTTCCATTATATTTACCGAAATTGGGGAACCAAACTGATTAACATTCATGCAGATTAAAAAGGTGCGGCTTAATGAGAAAAATCCACAAACCACTTCAAATTTGTTTTATCATTTTGTGTGAAATATTTTGTCATTGTGTGAGATACTATGACATGACATCAAAACTATGGATGCTAATTTGTGGACTCTTGTTTAGAAGGCCTGAATTCATCAGGGCTATTTATTTTATGCGCTGCATCTTTATGAAAACATCCATTAAAAGGAGTTGCGAAAACTCTTCTCCAGAAAGGTCTATGTTCCAAGCTACTTTGAGAGACTCAATAGAAGAGTACCAAGATCCAGCTTCACAACATCTCCTGAGATCTTCATTTCTGCAACATCCAAGAAAGGATGTGAACCCATTTGCACATGTAAACTCCTTCCCAGCCCCTCCGCTCTACAGTCATGTGAGCCTTTTTGGACTATGATTCCATCGGCCTGCTATTCCAAACCACCACTGGTGTCGACTAACAGATTGATGTTCCATTTTCATTCCAAACCACTGGTATCACTGGGGCTTGTACAATCAACCAATTTTCAGGGCTTATTTCTCCAGCAACAATTCTAGTAGTTTTCTCTGTGAACCACATTAGCCATCTCTTTCTATCCTCTACAAACCAAATCAGAGATCTAAATGTTTCATTGTTTGCTAAACTAGTCTACCTACTCTCAAGCAAAGCTTGAGTGGACCTTGTCTCTACTTAGCCAAGTTCTTGTGACAGATAAAGGGCTTGCACAAAATACCCTAAGTGGGAGAATGCAGGTCTAAATATTATGACTAATATTTTTCATCATCACATACAACCCCTTACTAATCTTTATAATTACAGAAAGCCCCTTTGCAGTCACAGTTTTATAAATTTACAAATAATTTAACTCTCTAACACTACCTGTCAAGTTGGTGCATAGATGTCAATCATGCTCAGCTTGCTTGTTATACTTTGAATTTGATTCTTTGGAAGTGCGTTGGTGAAATTATTTGTTAAATGATTAAATAGTTTCAACTTCTATCTTTTCCCCGATAAAGTGATGATCCACTTCTGTGCACTTGGTTCTCATGAAAAAATAGATTTAACAGAATGTTGATGGCAGCTTGATTGTCACAATGGAATGGCATTGGTGTATTTCAAGACAACCCAACTCCATTAGCCGTCTCAACTAGATTAATTTACAAGTAGCATTTGTCATAGCCCTATATTTTGCTTCTGCACTTGGTCTTGCAACAATTGTTTGTTTCTTAGTTTTCCAAGTGACAAGATTCCCTCTATCAAAAGTACAATAACTTGAAGTAGAGCAACGATTATCTATATCCTAGCCAAATCAGTGTCAAAATGGCCAACTACATTAAAAAAGTCCATGTCTCCTATGAAGGATACCTTTCCTTGGCAGACTTTTGATATATTTCAAAATTCACTTCACAAACTACATGACTCATTCTAGAGAAATGCATATACTGACTAACTACTGCGTATGAGAAGTCTGGCCTAGAAACTCTTACATAAATAAGCTTACCAACTAATCTCTGAAACACTCTTGGATCTTCCAGAAATAATCCTTCATCAGCAGAAACTTTCCTATTCACATCTAGATATGCATATGTAAATGTGGTGCCAGAGTACCTATAGCATGCGGCAATCAAGGGTATATTTCTTTGATGAAACTTCCATCCCCAGAAAATATTGTCTCCCAGTTCCTTTAATGTAAAACACCTTCCATTACTCCAGTTTGATTTCAACAATAGCAGGTCCCATATCCCCCGTGACAATAGTATCATCCACATAGGCTAGCACACATACAATAACAATTATCTGCTTTCTTGCTTTAAAAAAATGATCAGAATTGCCTCACATAAACCAGTTTACAAAAGTGCACTACTGAATTTTCGAAATTCTGCACAAGGAGATTGCTTAAGGTCATAATTCTTTCAATTAAAACCAGCAGGCACAGATAGACAGACTTCTTCATGCAAGTTGCTATAAAGAATGAATTCTTCACATCAAATTGATGTAAGTGCCAACCCAAATCTACTGGTATAGATATGATTACTTGTACTCAATTGAGTTTGGTCACTCGAGCAGATGTTTCTAAAACATCCTCACCATATGCTTGGGTAACAACTTGGCTCTCACATCATACCAGAAAAAGAACAGAACACTCGATGATATTTTAGAGTGGATCTATTATGAAACAAATGTATTACATTCAGGTATTGCAAGTTGTTCCATGGGACATCTTAAAAAAAAAAAAAAGTCATTCCAAGAGACAGCCCAACAATTAATATGCATAAACACAAGGAGTATGGTGTCTTCCAAGAGAAAATGAAGCTGCATACCAATATACATATATCCTTCAACAAATCTGAGAACAGAATTGACAATATGGTCAAAATTGAAAACTATGTAGTGCCACAGGTGATATATCTAGTGAAGCATAATCGCTCTTATGACAAAAGAGGAGGAACGCATTCCAATGGTCCCTACGAACACTGTACATAATGTGAGCCCACTTGTTTCCCATCCAACTACAGTTTGTTCTGCAGCTGTAGTTTGCATACTATGATATCTTGAAGGCACCATATCTAACAACCTAGTGTTCTCCACCAGTTTGCCTACATGAAAATGATTATTATTATACTACTAGCTCCTACGTTTTACTTCGATTCTCCCTTCTCTTATAGAATAGTAAGAAGCATTCTGTGGTGTCTTGTTCGTATACAGAGATGAATATTGTGCTCTCACTCACACTACTACAGGCATTGTTTGGCCTTGTTGGTTACTTGCCAAAATTGGGTTTCATCTTCACCAGCCAACCCTTCCCTACTAGGGGAATAAAAGTTCCATTCACATTGCTAAAAATGACATCTTTCACTACCGTACTAAACATTTGTAAAAAGTGCTGTACATTATGTAAATCTGCTGATAAAGATTGTAATCCTTTTAATCCAATTGAAGCATATCCTTTTGATTAGATAGAGACACAAGCACACCAATCTTGTACGTTCCTGTTTTGTACTACACTAAGATTTTGTGCTCAGCAGATTTATGTGGCCAGAAGAGAGAAATCCTGCATGCCTACCTCTCCCATAGGAAATCAAGAAAATCAGATAAAATTTCCATTTCCGCACTGAAAATGTTCCGTACCAAACAACTGAACGATGGGGAGCACACAAATCAAAGAAATTGTCCTCTGTATTGCAGAAATCCTCCCGTCGCACAAACACACCCTAATGTTATACATAGAGTCCCAAAGTGTCACATTGACATGAAAGCTTACTTTGGTTTTCTTTTGGATTCCCTTTGCTCACAATTCTAAGTGTGAATTTCTTATACTTGATAGTCCTACTAGGAGCTACAATAATTCGAGCTGTTATTTTTGGGATGTGGTACATCCACGATAGAAATGAAGGGGCAATATCTTACATGAACATAATAAGGCGTAGGCAAATAATTAAATACAACATGCCATGATTCAAGAATCTCAAAGTATAAGGGTGACGATCATCATCAAACAGACACAGCTAAGGTAAAACAAAAGGGATAAAAATTAGACAAGGTATTGAGTCTACAATGTACATAATGACGAGTTACAATATAGAATTTTTTTTTTTTAATGAGAGAGGAAAAAAATATGCACCCTTCAAAATTCGTGACTGGCAAGAGGTACAAACTTTAAAGTTAACCATACCTTAGAGCAGCAACTATTCCAGCAAGCATTATCTTGGATGTTTGGACATATCGTTGTCCCATAATCCACGTCAATGCAAATGCAACAACTGTTTCATCGATATATTATCAAATCAAAAGCAATAATAATAAAATAGAGAAATAGCATACACTAAGATTTTTTCTGAGAAAAGTGACTATATTGAAAAGAAAAACAGACACTAAGATAACCACAATAAATGAGAGCAAGTCAGTCATAGAGCTTCATTTGTACCGTTTCTGATTGCCTCATAGAATAAATTCATTGCATGGCTATCCAATTACGATAAATGTTTAAGTACAAAGACAGATTATCAAAGGTCAAAATTTTTCCAAAGCAGAAGAAAAAGGTTATTAATCATAAAAATCTTTCCCAAAGCAGCAGTCCAACAAAATGCCAACATCTTTGAAGGGCCTTTGATTGCCCAAAAGGTAAGGAAAGCTTTACGATAACCACTAGTAGAAATCACCTTGTCATAAAATGATTTCATAGAGAACCATAGTATATGGATCCGCTTTCAAAGACGCAATCATCCCTCATGTGCACATCCTAAAGCACAGCCAAAAGTTAAAAAAACCAATTCTATGTCATTCCATGAAGATTTCGTCAGTAGATAGGCATCCAAACATATATACCATGTGAAATCTGAACATTGAAATCTAGAAATCGTAGCAAATTCAAAGCAATAGTCCAACACAAGGAAAGTATTCCACTAAAGGACAATCCCCTATCCATCTAAAACACGATCCATCACATAGAATGTGAGATACCCAAAATAACAGCTCCCAGGTGGGAAGGTAACAACTTTTTTTTTGAACAATGAAAGAAGATGCCAACTTTCGAAAACTTAAAGAGCTTGATGTTGCCTCATTGATCTTGCATTCATGAGAATATTGTTTCCATAAGGCATCACCCTCTTAGCAAATGCACCACAACACCTTCCCTAACACAGCTGCATTAAATAGTTTAATAGCCCGAAAATGCCTAAACCTCCCTCATCAAGAGGTCTACATACAGTTTTTCCAACCCACCAAGTAACATCTCCTTTCTTCTATTGTATCAATCAGTTTGGCCCAATACATTCAATTCTTTTTGGCGACACTCATTGGGCATTAGAACATAATATATAAATATATATATATATTCTGGTGCATCCATCCCTCACCATTTTGGTGAAGGACAGCTGACATGGAAAGTCCTCTCCTTTAATGCATTAAAGAAGTTCAGTGGATCAAAGCATTAAAATTCCTAGAGCCCGCCAAAAGGAGAGAGAAATTTCAGGGGAATTCTTTGGTTTCCCCTTCCTGTGCATCCATCCCTCCCCTTTCGTTTTCCCTTTCTCGCTCCACGGGTTCGACATTCCGGAGAGAGGGCTTCCAAGGCGATTTTCCCCTTCATTCTCGAAGGAGATTTTAGGTCTTAGTTTCGTCTCCCCTTCTTGCTCCATGGGATACAGTGCTCGTTTTCATCTCCCCAAGAACTTCGTCCGGCGTTGCTAAAATTTCTCAGATGATAATCACCTCCATTTTTCTAATTTGGCGTTCCAATTTGCATATCCATGTTATAGGGAAACCCAATACCATAATGCAGTGGAGAAGTTCATCAATGTGTTAGTGTTGGAATGGAAACTGCCTGAATGGAAAGCAGGAAAATCACACATTCTGGAAATCTGCAGATATCAGGCTTCCATGTTTCATGAACAGTTAAGTATTGCAGGTGGGCTCATCTCATCAAAATCTGACATGTCAGAAGGGAGTCTTTCTGCAGTGTTTTTATGACTTCAGCTTTTGCAGTGTCCTAGGAAAGAGATACTCTCTCCTGGATTTGAATTTAATTAGACAAATTAATTATCAATTACAAAAACTCCTGAAACCAAGCTTTCGTTCTACTTCCATATAAAATCAGTACTAGATCTGCCACGAAAATGTTGTAATGAAGGATGACGATGATGATCTATTCCAAATGAGTCCAAATCCCATCCATTTGTTTTAGTTGGATTGATTCCCAAATGCTTTAAAACATGAAAATAGAAAAGAATCTGCCATAAATACCATGGTCCACTAAACATTCTATCAGTTTCATCTCTAGATGGACCCATCGCAAAGCCTCTGCCTCTGGCCACTGGCCAGGCCATGATTTGAGAACCACCTCCACTCCTATTATAATAGGGTAACTGCATAGTTCATGTAAACCAAACAAAACCACAATTCAGAAACAGGAGAGGGAAACAAACAGATCCAACCACAAACTCTGTTTGGAGCTCAAATGAGCATCCATCTACAGCACACCTCCTTCTTCTCCAATCTCCATCCACAATATCACAAAATCCGACAAAACAAAAACCCACATAAAATGGTTGAGGCTCAGGCTCAGGCTGAAATCCAGCCACCAGTTATATGTATTTCCATATCAGTTTCAACCATGCATATAGTCCAACCATCTCAATCTACTGGGGCAGAGGAAAACCCCAATTCAAGTACCAACAGGATTCTCTGTGCCTAGTGGTGATCAATATAAATGGCATACAACAAAACTTTGATGGACTCCAAAAACTACACATGAACAAGTGGAAGAGAGAGAGAGAGAGAGATGGGTGGCGTCCCTGAGAAGATGAGAAAATCAAAATGGTAGGTCCTTGAGAAGATGGATGGAGTCCATGAGAAGATGGAAGGAAGATGGGTAGCGTCCCTGAGAGTTGAAATGGCAGGTCCTGTACTTGAAAATGAAATGGCAGTGAGATTTTGACGCTCTATTTTGGAGTTGAAAATTCAAAACAGCATTTTGGCGGGCTCCAGAAATCTTAGTGCTTTGAACGGATGGGCTTCTTTAATGCATTAAAGGAGAGGACCTTCCATGTCAGCTGTCCCTCACCATTTTGGTGAGGGATGGATGCACTTGAATATCTCCCTATATATATATATAATCCCTAAGAAGGACGCTGCTGACAATGTTGAGATGAATGTGTGATAAAACAAGAAAAGATAGAATTCGAAATGAGTGCTTTCAAGAGCATCTCAAGGTAGCATCAATAGGTGATAAATTAAGCAAAAAGTCCAACGAAGGCTAGCAACAACGTCGTTGAGGAGAGATTTTTCTATGCAGGTTGATGGCCCACTAAGGATAAAGGGTAGGTTGAAGATGACATGGATGGAAGTAGTAAGGATAGATCTAAAGAAGTGCAACCTATCTGATTTGGCTTGGATAGACCGAAATGGAGAAATAGAATTCATGTAGCCGACCCCAACATTGGGACGAAGCTTTGTCGATGATGATGATGATCAAGGATGGTGATTGAGTGGGTCCTAAGGGAGATGTGGGATTGATTCTGCTCCATGTGCACAACTGAAAATGGTCTTTGAACATTGAAAGGTAATAAAAGTGATTGTTCCTAAAGTTTGCTTCCATTGGACATTTGGACCCCACATATCAAATGAAGCTTAAACATTATACAACCTCTGTCCACATGGTACCCTTTCAATCGCCCCTCACAACCTCCAGTGCACCAGACGCACCACTTACCAAATGCATTTCATATATGAGAATACTCTCCTATGGATGGTTTGCATGGGACGTCCACGTAGATGGCTGTGTGGGATCCCCATCTGAGGCCCCCTATGATCCATCCAACCCCACACACTACTATGCCTGAATGTCATCGGATCTGAGCTTTTACACCTGTCCAAATGGGACTTTTCTTGAAAAGGAAACTAATGAACAAACTGAATGTACAAGATTTGTGAGGATTTTTTTTTTTTTTTAATCTCAAAGGAAATATGATTTGATTTTCAAGAAATTTACAGAAAGACTATTATATGCTTTTTACATTTCCTGATCAGTTGGAGCTGTTGTGATGGTTTTTTGCTTTAATCTAGGTGTAGTGGGCATTATAATACTATTACATCCAAAACAAGTGAAATATCTAGCATCACTTCGAAGAACATTAAGGGTCTATATGTTTGCATATAATACATAGGAAACAACTATATACGAATATATGCCATATGTGGTTAAAAATGAAGAACAAAAGTGAGTATACAAAAATGACAATCAAATAACCTTCCCTTCAATGAAAATTTAATCAAGCAAAGATGGAAAAAAAAAAACCCAGCTATCACCCTAGTGATTCAAATCCCGGGGAAATCAAGATCCTATCTACATCGCTACCTTGTATCTTTCACCCTCACCTCATGTTATTCATACCTCAACTCTTTAAGCTCATTTGATCATGAACTCGTATGTATGCAAGTACTATGGAGTCTAATTAAAAAGGAAAAAAAAAAACAGGCTCTTAGACTGTCCCTAAGCATAGAAAGGGCACGTAGTGCTGTTAAAGGGATCAAAGTCGCCAAAATCATGGACGTTTGATAAAGCCCTCTGGGCACCGAATTTGCACCATCCATCCAAGGGCCTAGAAAACTCGGAGGAGTATCAAATTTGGGTGAGTTATAACTCCCCGGGGAGTAGTGAGTATAAGTCGTTTAGATTGATCACCCTAAAAATTCTGCAAGAATCTAATTAGTCTTCCACATGAATTCAGAAAACTAGCGCATATGATCTCAAAACAAACAAAACTCAAGAGCATACAAAAATCAGAGGCCCCACTTTCACTTCCATCATGGGTCAATCAAATCCCAGCAAATGATATCAAAAGCAAGCAAAAACCCAGTGATCTAAACACAGATTGTGAAACCAAGAAATGAAAAACAAAAGATTACCCGTTTCTAGTATCAAAGCAATATACGAGATCCTGCGTTTCTCAAAGGCTTTAAGGCTTAGTACCCCAGCAATGAGAAGGACAAGACCAGAGCCAGCTCCTCCTGCCAGAGAAGCAGTGCTTCCCCTCTTCACATACCCCACAATCCCTCCAACGAGAACAAGGATCCCATATGGGATTGTGAAGCAGAAATCGTGCATTTTCCGATCTAGGTTTCTATAAATTTGGCTTGGATTGTGTTCAGGAAGAAATGAAATAAGTGGAAATGATTTTTTCTTTTACTTGATGTTAGAAGGTGATGTGATGATGCAGGGTCTGTTTTCTAATGTATTTTGCCACGGTAGTGGTTGAATGGGTGTAGCTGCAACGGGGCCATCCGCTTTGGGACAGATTCTAGTCTTGGATGTTAGTACTCGGGATGGGCTTGGATCTTAATTTTTTTGGATCATTTATATATAAGCCGGCTCGGATTAAGTGATGGAAAGCCTGAAGCTTGGCTTGGCCCAACCCGAATAAGTGATGCATGCAGTGACTGGATCGATTTATCCAAGCAATTCATCAGAAAGCCGAAATAAGTGATAGAACTGGTGGCCCGGCCAGGCCCGACCTGGTTGACCATATGGCGGCCCCAAACTTGACATGTGTAAGGTAGGGCGGGCTTGAACAGCGCATAAAGCCCATGTTGGGCTTGGATCAGATATGGGCTTGTATTTCCAAAGTCTCGTCATACCAGATATGCCTTGGGCTAGACAATGAAACACTTAGTCCCACCTGTCATGACTCCGGTTCTTTTTTATAAGCATTGGAAATTCGCATTGTGATCACCATCGTATTGGTACGTGAGATTGGTCAATATTTTGCTTCTTTTTTGTTTTTATATCTCATAAAAAGTGAAGCATAAGCGTAAGTACAATTAACAAAATCGATTCATTAAAATTAACTAATAAATCCACAGTATCGACTAAATAAACTTGACCAACAAAGATCTTGCATTGCCAAATAACTGAAATAAACTAAATAAACAAATATAAGTCTTTAATTTGCAAAAGTAAACTAAGCAATGTGATCAGCGAACCACTTTTGATCTCATTGCGGTTCATCATCATAAGCACCCTCTACAGGTTCATCCCAAGCTAGCTGGTTATCTGAAAAGTTGTAATGAATTGGGTTGAGTTATGGGGAAGTCAGCAAGCAAAAGATGTTATGCAACATTCATACAATCATGTAGATACAAATCAATGTATGTAGAATTCCTTTATATAAGAACGAGCACGTTTCATGGTTCATAGGCTACAGTAACCCAAGGATTGCACTAGAGGCGATGAGTTCCACCACCAATCTCCATCTTTCTCAATGATAGTCTTGGGCCATTTTGCAAGGCTAGCAGCCAGCCGGAAAAGTCGCGGAAAAGTGGAATTTCAGAAGTCTGCTCAGTATGGGATGGCCGGTTTCATACTCTTGTGCTATGTTCTGTAACATCCCGGTACTTAATCATATATTAATTATAATTAATTACTTGATTAGTTAATTAAGTGTGTTTAAGGTCTTAGCAAGTTAGGTTTAACGTGTGGATCATTCGTGCGAAGTCTAGAGCGATTCAGAGCGCGTTTGCATAGAGTAGGGCGTTGGTTTGCAATTTCAGAAAGTTTTTAGGGGTTTTTATGAGATTATGAGTTTTGGTGCATTGGGTAGGTCTCTGCATTTTAACTTTAGTCTTCAATCGCGTCTCGATCTGACGCGTCGAAGAGGCCCAAATATCCACAGTAGCAAAACCAAGGACTAAACTATAATTAGCCATTAAGCCTAACCTCATAAAACCCAACACCCATCTCTCTCTCTCTCTCTCTCTCTCTCATTTCACTCTTTCTCTCCAAATCCATTTCCCTTCACTGCCTCCTTGCAACGACGACCACCGGAGCTCCGACAACGCCGGCGGAGCTTCCAAGACTCCATCCATCTCCTTTTCAAAGTATTTTATTCACTAACCTTGGCTAGGTAAGCTCACAAGGCCTCTAAACTTAGACTTCTCTTCCTCC
This sequence comes from Persea americana, assembly GCA_029852735.1. Taxonomy (NCBI): domain Eukaryota; kingdom Viridiplantae; phylum Streptophyta; class Magnoliopsida; order Laurales; family Lauraceae; genus Persea; species Persea americana. The sequence continues at coordinate 18,244,370 of CM056818.1, forward strand.
TTTGCTTAGAAATGGTATAGATGAGCTCATCCCCTCCCATTGCATTCATTTTGTAGAGAGATTTTGGGTTGTGAGACCATTTGCACAAGTTTGAGCTTAAAGAGGATTCCCCACCCCACCCACCCCCACAAAAAAAATAAAAAAAATAAAAATTCTTGTTTTTGTCAAAGATCTTCATCAAGGTGAGTTGATATATATCTTTATGCTAGATATGTTTGTCTCTCTTGATTTGTATGGTTAATCATGCTTTAGATGTCCAACTGCTCATTTGATGTTTTAAATGCTTGAAAACATGATAATTAGGTTTAATTGCTTAATGAATGGATTAGATGGTGTTTTGTTTGACTTGAAAAGGGGGTTATGTGAAGTATGTGAAGAAGGCAAGGCCATATTGATTTGTTTGCAAGTGTGGATGAAGAGAGAAATGGTTTTCTCTAAAAAATCTGAACTGATATAGAATTCGGATAAGAATTCTGAAGCTTTACGGCGAGCAGTAATTTGTTCTACGGCTAGCCGTGAAGCTAACCGTAGAAGCCTGGGGGACTGCACTCTTGGGTTGTTTATTTTACAACTCTGTTCTATGGCGGCCTCACGGCGAGCCCACGGCTAACCGTGCTTGGAACTTGATTGACGGAACTTGAAATGAGACTTTAACCCAGTGCCTACAACGAGCTCACGGCTAGCCCATGAAGCTCATTGTAGAAGACTACAGGCTAGCCGTAAGGTAGCTATAGAGTGTGCTGGTTTTCTTTCTAAAAAGGATTTTCTTCCCCAGTTTGATGACCTAGGTGGGACCCTTGGTTTTACCTTTGATGCCTACTTTGGACTCGATACGAGGAACGTTTTGAGTCGATGATTTCTCATAGTTATTCCAGTTTTTTTGGGTTTCAACTTATCTCAATCTTGAAAGGTACGGGACAACGGGATACCCTCCTTTATATCTATGAACGAAGATGTTCGTTCGGGTATCGCGAACCTTAATCCCTTTCGTGGACTGAGTAGGGTTGTACAAGACTTCGGGAATAACAATATACTTAGGATTGAATTGTCTATTGCTATTGATTCTGAATTGTACTGTCTGGTACTTTGTCTACATGTCACGAACATTTTTATTAGCTTCGCTTACTTTGTTTTGTTTGGGATCACATGGAGAACTTAGATGATAGACTTAGGATCCCTTTTGATGTTCTGCTTGTGCCAATGCTTGACTGAATTGTTGAGGCTAGGCGGCTTTGATTGTAAAGGGTTGACGATGACTACCTATGGTATTGATTAGTTTGAAGAAAGTTTGTTTGTTTGATATTGATTTGATGATGGAAAAGTAGTCTCTCTTTTGTTAATGAATCTTGTTCACACAGGAAAGCCTAGCCCCTCATTATTGTATGATTATGACTCATGTGTCAGGCACCACTCAGCTGTACTATTCAACACAGCTAGCACACCATTGTGATCTGACTGTTACTTTTGACCGTCTGTAGTTCGGATTTTGATGGATGGATATACACCATCGGATACTTCTGTTTATGGGATGATTATGAAGTTTGTTTGTTTGTTCCCCGTGTATCCACTTTTGCTCGCTTGGCCGGACTTTTCTCCCATGCATTCTCTCTACCACAACTCAGTTCGAGTTGGGAGGGCAGTGATAATATCCCGTGGTGATTAGCATATGTGGACTGCCTATTTTGTTAGATAATTATGTTAGATTGTTTATGATTCTGATGCTATGCATTTTTTATGATCTTGTCTGTCGTTTACTCTATTTCGTACTACATTTCTTTGATGATTTATATATCTATCTGCTTGCCGACCATCTTGTCTGATTATGCCACTCTTGGTGCATAGGTACCGATCTTTTCTTTACCAAGGAGGAGACGACGAAAGAAGTTCAAACGGATCAGTCTGATGACCTCCTAGACAATTGTACGGACGACAGTGTTTAGCCGTATCGACCTTGTACTCAAGAGCCTTCACGTTATACTTGACTAGATTCATCTTTTGGTTTCTTTTGTCTATCTTTTGGTTAGGCCTAAGTTTTGGTGTGGCCTTTCATTGTAAATAAAACTTTTGGTTAAATGTTTTAGACTTGAACTCCAGCTATATTAATTCAGTATTTGCTCTTAACTATACATCTTGAGATACCACTTGCATTTATGAAGCTTCCGCTAACTGTAGATGTATTCAAGGAAATGTTTATACCTCACAGCGGTCTTCAATCCATATGGGACATGATTGGGGCCATGTTGTATTTGTTTAATGTTAGAAAAATTTTAATTGGCCCTAATCTCACGTATAACCCCCGTTTCACGATCAGGGGTGTGACATGTTCTGTAGCCTATCCGGGCATACTATACTATTTAGTTTCTATCTTTTTTGTAACAGAGGCAACCTGGCAATTTCCATTTACTGCAAAAAAAATAAAAAAAATAAAATCAAGTTATTAAGGTTCACTGGAATAACTTGAATAAACGTATTTCATCAGGGCTCATATAAAAGATTCATGTCATCAGAATTTACAATCAGAGTTCCTATAACAAATTCATGCAATAGAATATCACTCAAGAACATTTACAGCTCCTTTTTTAGGAATTTACCAGAAAAATTACCTTAGATGGTCACTAACCAAATAAGGCCCCAATAGTTTATACGACACGGAACAACTTCCCTACAAAATGCCCGAAACCCATTTTCCTTTTCTTCCCTTGCATCATTTTCCCCGACTAGCAATTTTGTTGTCAGCTTCTTCCTTAAGCTTTTGCAACGTGGTCCTTGTTAGGGATTTTGTATATTGCAATTTGATGGATGCATTATCATTTTAGCATCATTCGAATTTTCACATTAGCATTGAATTTGAAACTTGAAATCTTGATTTTCACATGCATTGTTTTAAAGCTTTTTAAACTTATGTTACATGCATGTTTTTTATTTTAAACTTGGATGCATTAAGTTTTTTGGAAATAGTATTTTCGAATCATGCAAGCCTTTGGACCTAGAATTTCAAAATCATCTTAGGCACTAATAGGTTCATGTTTTGGAAAATATTTTTAGATTGAAACATGAGTCTAAGCATGATTCCATGACCCAGAACTCCCACTAGCAAATTACTTTGGAGTAGCTTTTTACTTAATCTTTTTAGAAGGCAAAACCTTTTTTATGCTACAGTGAATTGCTACAGTGTTTTTGCTACAGTGATGTCGGTCAACCGAATTGAATGTCAGTCAACCAAACTGTAGATGTCGGCTGACCGAACCTTGACCGAACCCACTTCGGTTTGCATTCCAGAATGGTCAAAACTAGAAGTTTTTTTACCGTTGGGAATTCAGTTAACCGAACCTAAAGTCGGTTAACCGACAAGCTAGCCATTGGAGCATTTTTTATATATATAGAAATCATTCATAGGTCAAATCAGATGATCCAAGAGGCCCTCCTTGAGGTGTTTTCAGGCCAAACAAAGGGAAATGAGCTATGGAAGGCTAGAGGGTCATAAAGGGAAGCTAAAGCTTGGAATCTTAAGTAAATCATCTAAGTAAGCTTAGTTTTCTCTATCATATGTTTTTATGCTTTGCTTTAATTATTAGTAAATCTTTTCTAGCATGATAAACTATGATTTGTTGTGTCGTTATCATGTATACGTTTTGAATTGATTTATTGTTTTGGATGCATCACCATGATTCAAACCAAGTAGTACTCAAATTGGTATATATAAGTGAATCATGTTTTGGAATCATCTTTGAAATCATATATAACATGATTCCTATACTTGGCTGAATCTTTGGTTGTTGTTTTTCATCATAAGAAAATCACTTTCAAATCTATCTTATGTTTTGGATTCAACAACTTTACAAATCATATGTACTTTTGTTTTAAAGTTTCTCAACTTACTTAGCATTGATAGGTATATCTTTTTCAAGTTGAATTTTTAAATACATATGATTTGTCCCTTAACTTCAATCAAATCTATTTTTGTGTTTTACACTTTCAAATGCTTTTAGCATACATATATTGAGCTACATTGTTAATTTGATTGAAGACCTCATGCATCACATGTTTTGTTCTTAAAATTGCACAATTTGTTTGGAATGAATAAGTATATCTTTTACAAGTTGTTTTTAATATGTGATTAGCATTCTTTCCTCAATCATAAATGTTTTTATGAACTAAAACTTTTAAAAGCCTTTGGCATACATTTATGAGCTTTTATTTTCAAATTGATTGAGGACATTATACATACACATTATGCACTCATCTTTGCATTCATAGTGTGTGTGTGTGTGTGTGTGTGTGTGTGTGTGTGTGAATTAGTTTTTCACTTTCATATTCGCCTAATTAAGAGGCATTGTAATTGATCTAAAATTGTATCTCCATCAAGTGTATTCTAGACACTACTTAGAGAGAGAACCAACCTTTTGGTTGCATAGGTTATTGCTTAGCCTTAGAAAATCATAAGTGTATGGTTAGAGGTGAACCATAAAACTCAATAGGTTATTGCTTAGCCTTGGAAAGCATATTGTAAGGCTATTGCTTAGCCTTGAAAAGCATTTTGTAAAGGTTATTGCTTAGCCTATTGAAAAGCATAAATAGTGAAAATCCGGTGGGGTGTAGGATCACAAGCCGGTAGTGGATGTAGGCATTGAGGCCGAACCACTATAAATCTTTGAGTTGTGGTTGAGTTTTGGTGATTGTTTTTATTAGCTTCCGCATTTAGTTTGATAATCATCACTAGTGGCTAATTTAATTTAAAGAATTTAAAATTGGTCATAATTGGTCACTAATTTGAAGCTCACCCTATTCACCCCCCTCTAGGGTTCGGATCCCGGACTTTCAATTGGTATCAGAGCGAGGTTACTCCATTATAGGGCTTAACAACCCGGAGTTTATCCTTAGTCTAGGTTCCTCCAATTTGAAATCCTATCGAAGTAGGACTTTCAATTGGTATCAGAGCCAAGTTGCTCTATATTGGGATCAAGTGCACTAAAAATCTTGATTAGGTGTAAAAACCTAGAGTTAGAACCCTAGTATTGTGCTTTATTGAGAATAATTAAAAATGGATTCCACTATAGTTGAAAATGGAGACTCCCCTCTAGCTCAATCTTTCCCCTAAGAAACAATCTCACCAAACTCAACATTCTCATGTGAAATTTTTCAAAGATTGGTGGGATGACAAAAGTAAACCCTCAAGGACAACTCTATCAAGACCTTAGGCGGATTCTCAAAATTGAAAATTTGACAAACCTTAAGGCCTTGAACCTCGTTGGACCAACCTATTCTTTATTGTCATATCATATTGTTGGTCATGATACATTTGCATTTTGTTCTTACATATATATATATATTTCTTAGAATGCAATGTTCTTTGTAATCAATTGATTTTATTTACTTGGTTATATCTCATGCTTCTCAATATCATTTGATTGCAATATCCTCATGATAGATTTGCATTTTGTTCACATATTGTTATATCTCTTGTAATGTATATCTATTGATGTTCAATTGATTATGGTTCCAAAAGCTTTCATAGCTAGATCTTTCATAATCAATTGATGTTGCAAAATCATTTGTTTGGATGTCATAGTAAGATTTTTTTTGAAAAACAAATGATTTGAAAAAATTTGGATTTTCCATGGATTTCTAAGTTATACTTTTATATGGAAAATTATTGTTTTCAAAAGATCAACTTGTATGTTTTCTAAATAAGTTTTAAAATGCAAGTTGAAAAATGATTAAGCCTCATTGATAAGATATAAGGATCAAAATTGTTTTTGTGTTATCTTTAAAATCATTCTCTTTATTCTCATTGTTGGATTTTGTTTATTGAAATGATTTGAAGATTGTTTGAATGGAAATGCTCTAAAACATCATTAGTTATAATCATCAAAGCATGTTCCATGTTCTCATTTCCTTATGCATTTGAATATGTCATCTTAAAAAATGGAAATGAATGTTGTTATAAGCTATTTGCATATTTGCTCATTTGGTTACATTCTTTTTATATGAAAATGTCAATTGGTTCCATGTATGGTTGTGCACTTAAGTTGTATTTGTAGATACCATACTAGAACTCTCAAATCCATCTGTTATGCTTTCTAATCATTATTTTTGAAATGGATGGTTATGATGTTGATTCATGTATATTCTCTAAGTGATGTCATCCTTATACATGTTTCAACTTCATAGTAGTGATCTTGATCATATGAACCTCTTTAAAATCCATTCCTTGTATTTCACAGTTATATCTATTGTTTGATAGATATCTTATAGATGTTGAATTCATATGATTTTGACACTTTGAAAACTGCATGCATCACCAAGCTATATCCTTTTATGCAATTTAACTTGTTCATCACTATGCTCATTAGTTATATCATTAAAAGTGATGAATATCCATTTATGATGCTTGATGGAATTTTGTGTTTGTCACATCCTTGCTCATAATCATATGTTGATATTCAATTTGTATCAATTGGTTCCATGATCAATTGGTATCATATTCATTTGGTATATCTTGAGAATGTGATAGACCTTGTGCTCATAGGGTTGAAATTGATAGTAATATATTTTCGTTCCATGTCACATTCCATTAGCATCATAATTTTCATGTTTGCCACCTCTCTTGCTCATATAGGTAAATCTCATGACCACCATGTTTATGTGATCATAATCTTGATTGGTTAATAGTTGAGGTAGGCTTTATGTTTGAACTTCATTTCACTCTTCTTGCACATGATAGTCATATTTAATGATGGATAAAATGATTTCAATACATAGCATAAAATTTTCATAGGTATATTAGTTGGTGTTATGCTATGTAACCCCCATCTCATCTCCTTGACATTGCTCTTTATTTTGGTAATTTGATCATATTAAGCTCTATAGTTAAACGTGTCTAATCCTTTCCTCGAAGTTTACCCTCAATTGGTAAAACCATCTTCTTCTTACACTACATAGTTAACTCTTTGTCAGCATGTTGACCAAAGGAGAGAATGGATTGAGGGGGAGTGTAAACCTTCATAGGAAGTATTAGTTTTTGATCAAATTCACCCTTGTATTGGCTCTTTACCCTTATAGCTTACAAACCATACATGATACCCTGTTATGTATTTCATTTCCGGTTTCCTTTATTAGCAGGTGCTACTCAAAGGTATTTTCTTTGTTTCATGTGTGTAGGATCCTTTGCAATTTAATGTCAAAGGGGGAGAGAGTGTACAAGTTGCCTAAAGGGAAAGAGAATGCACATCTTGCCAAAGGAAGAGAGTGCATGGTCAAAGGGGGAGAGTTGAAAGAAGAGAAAGCTTGGGAGTTAAAGAAGATGCTTGACTAATGAAAGAAAGATGAAAATAAAGCTTGAAGAATGATCAAGCTCTAAGCATCAAGAAGAATGAAGAAAAAGACCTAGAGGTGCCCAAGCTAAGTTAAAGGGGCATCCAAGAGATTTCAAGACTTGTCCAGCTTAGGGGGATCTGAAGACTTAGTGTGTAAATTCGGTGTTGAGAAAGTTGCCATCAAATTGCAAAGGGGGAGATTGTTAGGGATTTTGTATATTGCAATTTGATGGATGCATTATCATTTTAGCATCATTCGAATTTTCACATGAGCATTGAATATGAAACTTGAAATCTTGATTTTCACATGCATTGTTTTAAAGATTTTTTAACTTATGTTACATGCATGTTTCGGATTTTAAACTTGGATGCATAAAGTTTTGGAAATAGTATTTTCGAATCATTCAAAGCATTTGGACCTAGAATTTCAAAATCATCTTAGGCATTGATAGGTTCATATTTTTGGAATAATTTTTAAATTGAAACATGAGTCTAAACATGATTCCATGACCCAGAACTCCCACTAGCAAATTACTTTGGAGTAGCTTTTTACTTAATCTTTTTAGAAGGCAAAACTTTTTTTATGCTACAGTGAATTGCTACAGTAATTTTGCTACAGTGATATCGGTCAACCAAACTGTAGATGTCGGTTGACCGAACCCTGACCGAACCCACTTCGGTTCGCGTTCCAGAATGGTCAAAACTAGCCGTTTTTTGACCGTTGGGAGTTCGGTTAGCCGAACCTGAAGTCGGTTAACTGACTAGCTAGCCATTGGAGCATTTTTCATATATATAGAAATCATTCCTAGGCCAAATCAGAGGATCCAAGAGGCCCTCCTTGAGGTGTTTCAAGCCAAACAAAGGGGAATGAGCAAAGGAAGGCTAGAGGGTCATAAAGGGAAGCTAAAGCTTGGAATCTTGAGTAAATCATCTAAGTAAGCTTAGTTTTCCCTATCATATGTTTTCATGCTTTGCTTTAATTATTGGTAAATCTTTTCTAGCATGATAAACTATGATTTGTTGTGTCCTTAACTTGTATACATTTTGAATTGATTTATTGTTTTGGATGCATCACCATGATTCAAATCAAGTAGTACTCAAATTGGTATATCTAAGTGAATCATGTTTTGGAATCATCTTTGAAATCATATGTAACATGATTCCTATACTTGGTTGAATCTTTGGTTGTTGTTTTTCATCATAAGAAAATCAATTTCAAATCTATCTTATGTTTTGGATTCAACAACTTTACAAATCATATATACTTTTGTTTTAAATTTTCTCAACTTGCTTAGCATTGATAGGTATATCTTTTTCAAGTTGAATTTTTAAATACATATGATTTGTCCCTTAACTTCAATCAAATATATTTTTTTGTTTTACACTTTCAAATGCTTTTAGCATGCATATATTGAGCTACATTGTTAATTTGATTGAAGACCTCATGCATCACATGTTTTGTTCTTAAAATTTCACAACTTGTTTGGAATGAATAAGTATATCTTTTACAAGTTGTTTTTAATATGTGATTAGCATTCTTTCCTCAATCATAAATGTTTTTATGAACTAGAACTTTTAAAAGCCTTTGGCATACATTTATGAGCTTTTATTTTCAAATTGATTGAGGACATTATACATACACATTATGCACTCATCTTTGCATTCATAGTGTGTGTGTGTGTGTGAATTAGTTTTTCACTTTCATATTCGCCTAATTAAGAGGCATTGTAATTGATCTAAAATTGTATCTCCATCAAGTGTATTCTAGACACTACTTAGAGAGAGAACCAACCTTTTGGTTGCATAGGTTATTGCTTAACCTTAGAAAATCATAAGTGTATGGTTAGGGGCGAACCATAAAACTCAATAGGTTATTGCTTAGCCTTGGAAAGCATGTTGTAAGGCTATTGCTTAGCCTTGAAAAGCATTTTGTAAAGGTTATTGCTTAGCCTATTGAAAAGCATAGATAGTGGAAATCCGGTGGGGTGTAGGATCACAAGCCGGTAGTGGATGTAGGCATTGAGGCCGAACCACTATAAATTTTTGAGTTGTGGTGATTGTTTTTATTAGCTTCCGCATTTAGTTTGATAATCATCACTAGTGGCTAATTTAATTTAAAGAATTTAAAATTGGTCATAATTGGTCACTAATTTGAAGCTCACCCTATTCACCCCCCCCCCCCTCTAGGGTTCGGATCTCGGACTTTCAGTCCTAAAGGTCTTTCTTCAACCTCTTGAATTGAAGCATCATAAATTCAAGAACCTTATTAAAAGTCTGGGATCCGAACCTTAGAGGGGGGGTAAATAGGGTGAGCTACAACTTAGTGACCAATAATGACAAATTCTAACTTCTTTAATTCAATAGTCACAAGTCGTGATTAAGTAACTAAATGCGGAAGCTTACAAAAACAATCGCCACAAAGCATGCACCATCACACAATGATTTATAGTGGTTCGGCCTTAATGCCTACATCCACTACAGGCTTGTGTTCCTACACCCCACCGGATTTCCACTATCTATGCTTTTCAAAAGGCTAAGCAATAGCCTCTAACAATGTGCTTTTTTAGGCTAAGCAATGACCTTTACAAAATGCTTTTTTAAGGCTAAGCAATGACCTTTACAAAATGCTTTTTTAAGGCTCAGCAATAACCTCTACACTATGCTTTTCTCTAGGCTAAGCAATAACCATTATAAGAGATGATTTCTCAAATAAGTGTCTATACAAACACTTTAAGAGACACAATTAAAGTGCAATACATTTGCCTCTAACATAGGCTGATATGAAATTGAAAAACAAACTCACACAACACTCTATGAAATGCAAAGATGAATGCGCATGGTGTTTGTGTGAAAACTTCAATCAAGTTTAAACATTAAACCCAATGAATATATGCTCAAAGCATTTAAAAGTTTAAGGCATACAAGAGATTTGATTGAAGTGAAATGCAAATCACATGTATAAATATTAACTTGTTGTTGACATGAAAATCAAAGGCTCACAAGTTGTATGAAACTATTTAAGACTAAACATGTGATGCATGTATAATGTTGTTTTAAAAAACCTACTAAGTTAACCATTGTTCTTATGTGATTGAAAACAACATATGTAGATTCAACCAAGTAAATGATTCATGCTATAAAAGAAATCAAAGATTTTAGCAAAGCATGATCCATGAAATTTTAAACAAACTTGGTTTGAATCAAGGTGAAGAATCCAATATAGCTAAGATCAAAGATTAAATGTAAGCAATGGATTCAACACATCATAGTTATCAAGCTAAAATTCATCTACCAATAATTTAAACAAAGCATGTAACTTATGATTAGGAAAAGTAAAGCTTGCTTAGTGATTTAACTCAATGGAACCAAGCTTTAGCATTTCAAATGACCCTTTAATCTCCCTTAACTCATTTCCCTTTGCTTGGACTTCATTCCCTTAATGAGTGCCTCAAAAGTTGCTCAATAGCTAAAGAAAGAGCTCATTTTATAGAAAACAAGGAGGCTCCAACGGCTAGTTCAACAGTCAAATTTTTTTTATTTAAAAAAATTGCTTTTAGCAGGGGCCGCAAACTGCTGGTAAAAGTGTATATTGGCCGCCGGTATAAGTCCTCTTTGCCCAAAATTGTGCTTTTCAAAGTATTTTTCTTGTGGGGACTTTGGGCCATGGAATCATGCCTGAGTTCATGTTTTAAATCAATCTAAAGGAGTTTTAAAAACAAGAACCTAAAATGCCTAAGATGATTTGAAACTTTTAAAACCATTGGCTTGCATGATACAAAAATCTTCTTCTCAAACTTAATGCATCCAAGTTTAAAATCCAAAACATGTAGTAACATGATTTTTAAAAGTCTTAAAAAAAATGCATATGAAAATCAAAATTTCAAGTTTTTCAAAATCAATGCATGTGTGAAAATTCGAATGATGCTAAAATGATAATGCATCCATCAAAGTGAGCAATGATCAATGGCATTTCCAAAAATATAAAGTTAGTGTTTATACAAAAGATGAGTTCAATTAGTCATTCCCACAAAAATAGAGGCCACAAAGGCCAATACAACTAAAAGAATTTCCAAAATGTATAAACCTCTATCCCCAAAATATAACGCATCTCAAGGCTTGACCGATTGTCTAGACGACATCATTAGCCTGTCATTCACGTACGCGTTGCGGCTCTCCGGTCGCCTCCTCTGGCTCCTCCTCGGGGAAGGGAGCATCTGAACCTGAGTACCAAAAGAGTGGGTCAGACACGACTGTCTGACAGGTGGGTGAATAGATATAACAATAAAGGAAGTTTAAAGGTGTAATTTAGAAAGCATTAAAAACCTGTCAACGCAATAATTTCCATAAAATAAAATGCATCAATTCTTTAAAACACATATGCAATATAAAATATGTAAGGTACTAAGGAAATAAGAACGGACAAGATGACAACCACAGTGAGCTAAATCCTCCATCACTAATGTGATAAGAGCACACTAGAAGCGTTGGTCTCAGACACGCGAAGTGCCGAGAACCAACTAAAATATATATACATATAGCTAGACAAGACCACGGCCGTGGAACCGAGTAACGGACAGGACAGGACCTAGACTGCAGCTGGCAAGAGCACGAGGGGGGGACCCTAAGTCGGTGGATCAAGTTGACAAGGACGTCTAAGCTTAGTGGTGCCGACACATAGGTCACAAGAAAAACAGGACATATACATATCTATATTAGTGTAAAACACCCAGGCAGGCGGGACATGGTGCTTGATGGACCCGTCTTTTTCTCTCTCTGCCTTCCTCCATCCCGGGTCCGCCGGGGTGCGGCAGGGTGAAGAAAAAAAGAGGCGAGCATCAACATTTTTTTTCTTTTTGTACAGGTATGCCAGATTTTCTATTCTACTTGGAATCTGAAGTGGTGATCCGGAGATTCACCTTCACAAGTAGAAAGGAATCAAACCTTTTTTTCTAACTTTCCATTGCATGCAGATTTAAAGAAAGAGATAAGGTTTTAAAACGCCGTGAGAGGCGATTTTGTTTAGTTTGCCATGAAAGGCAGTTTTGTGCCGTAGAAGGCGATTTTGCCATGGAAGGCAATTTACAAATCTTATCAATGATGAAAGACAAGAATTGTGATTTTTGTCTCTTTTAAAAATATAAAATACAATAGAGAAGAAAGAAAAAGGGATCTGACTTCTCAAGCGACTGTGGGGACTCGTTCAGATCGACGGCCGCGAGTCATGTATGGACTCCGCCATCGTCCTTCAGATGAGAACACTTGATGCTTTAGTTCACTTGGCTTGGCTTGGACCTCAGATTTTTAGAGGACAAAGACCAAGGGAAGGTCTTATATCCAGTAAAAAACCAAGTAGACGGCCTAAAAAGCCGCATCTAGACCATGTTGGATAGAAGAAGAGAGGAGATCTTGGGGGGGTGGCCCCCCTAAGGGACTTTGATCACCTTGTGGTGTTTTCTTGCAACAGAGTTTCTTCAGAGTAGCTGAGCTTCTTTGCGCAGAGATTTCTCCGAAAATTTTTAGCAATTTTTTGGGGATTTTTCAGGACCCTTCAGATGATTTTTTCTTCGGGCTTTTCCCTTTGGAATGACTGCCTATTTATAGGCTTTTGGTGGCCATTAGGAGGGTTTTATGGGCATTAACGGTATTAATGCTCCATGATGGGAGGAGTTACAAGTATCTAATTCTTTATATTGTAACTCCTTTTTCTTGGATTTTGATTGGCCGATGGAGAATAATGGGCATTTAATCTCCATGATGATGGGAGTTTCATGATTAATTACCATGATTAATCTCCATAATGATAGGAGTTACATGGTTAATTGTCATGATTAATTGGACTTGTAACTCCCATTTCTTGGCTTCTGATTGGGCCTTTCAAAATAATGAGTTAATGACCCTAATAAATTGCCATAAAAGGGTCATTTAACTTCATTAATTGGCTGCCGAGTCGCTTGAAGAGTCGCGGGCCACGCCGCGTCTTTTGGAATTCTTCTTGAGATGATCATCGATGGATCCGTACGTTGCTTGATGTCGGATGACAATGAAAATTCAGACATTGGTTGCCACCAATGGGCCGGCAACATCTGTCAAGTCGATTTCTTGATCGGTCGGGCAGAAATTGTGCTTTCTTGGTCGGCCAGTTGGCAGTTTCGGAGTGTCCGATGATGATCAAATGATTCCGATGGCGGATCCGTGATGTTGACGAAGATCGACGGATATCATGCCTCAAAAATCAGATTTTAAGAAAATCATAGGGGCCAAACATCGCGAAACGCGAAAAAGAACAGAAAAACGACGCTTTTGGAAGAAATCCGGCGACTCGGATTTCCAAGGTCGCTGGCGACCATGCACCCATGGTCACCAGCGACCATGGGGCCGGCGACCATGGGCCAAGGTCGCCGGCGACCTTGGACTTTGGTCCATTTTCCGATCGCCTTCCGGTCGCCGTTTCTTGGTCGTTTATCGGGCTTTTTCGCTTCTGTTTTCTCCTGTATTTTTCTTTCACATTTCTCCTCATTTATTGGCTTAATTCCTCTGAAGAAATCCTGTCGAAAGGCTGTGCAAATCAGAGCACAAAGTTTTCTATTTTTGGAAAAACCGAAGACTCTGTAGCCGATTTTCCGCCAAGAGTTGAAACTGGGTCAAACGATGTCAGAATGACCTGAAATTTGAGGTGAAGCTTCTTGGGCATTAGATAGGACCAACCATGGGCTTTTATTTGAGTTTTGAAGCCGTTTGGGGTCCCGTCAATGCTTGACTTGATTTCACCGTGCGGAAGATGTCAAGCTTTGATGTACGGTCATCCGATGTCCGATTGACCTGAAATTTGACGGGGTGCCTATTGGAGTCATTTTGAGATGATCCATTAGCTCCAATTTGGGTGCCATGGTCCCGGGGAGCTTTGCCGCCGGTAGGCTTGATTTCGTCGTTCGAGAGTTGATGGAGGGTCAAACGGTGTCGGTTTGACTTGAAATTCGACATTGAGCCTTTTGGAGGTATTTTGAGACCATCCATAGGCTCTAATCGAAGATTTGATGTTTTTCACCCTGTCGCCATTGGTAGCTCTCGGTAAACTGTTGGAGATTTGAAGTTAGACCAAATGGTGTCGAAATGGCCCAAAACTTCATGTGTACCCTTCTTTTGGCTACTTTGAAAGATCTTGTAGTTTTTTTTTTGGTTTTGTCAAGATCTGATGCTTGAAGCAGCTTTGCCTGTTTGTAGTAGGATGCGGCTCCGTATAGCTTTTGATGTTGATGAGGCAAAGTGACATTTTTGGTGTGAACAAATGCCCCCTCGAGGTACAGCGACGAATTGGATAGCCTTTGTAGTCGTTGTGCCTCGAAGAAGACTTTGGAGGAGAACTTCTGAATTGACCAGGAGTCTCTGAGCATTTTTCTTGATGGTGTAGCCTTTTGAGTTTCCAAGGGAGTTTTATGGCAGTGAGAGACATCACATACCATCTCAAAGCAAAATTTTGAAAATGACATTTGGATTGGGTTTTTAGGTTTTGGATTTTCTTTTTGACCTTGTGAACCTAAAGGCTTTGTGTTGTGCATCAGGCGGTCAAGAAGGTTTTTCATTTTTGACCTTGTGACCTAACAAGCTGTATGTGGTAGGTTAGGGGGTCGGGTTTTGAATTTTGATTTTGGTCTTGTGACCTAACAAGCTGTATGTGGCAAGTTAGTGGACCGGGATTTGGTTTTGGTTTTGGCCTTGTGACCCAACAAGCTGTATGTGGCGAGTTAGGAGACCATGGTTTGGATTTTGGTCACTCTTTGGGACAACTTTTGGGTCCATTGGAGTGGTTTGGGTTTTTGTGGAATGTCAATTTCAAGGTTTTGGCTTAATTTGGTTCATGAGGTGGGATGGTTTGGATTTTTGGAAACTCATGAGGCTTGAATTTTTTGTATGGTCCAATCAACTCAAAGGAGGCATGGAACCATTTTTGTGTGCTCTTGGTAAGAGGAATTTTGACTAAAAGCCACTTTTAGTGCCTAGGTGGTCAAACCTGGCTTATGTGGGCTAACCCATGGGACCTTAAGCTTTAAAGATGGCTTAGATCTCATGTGGTGTCATTTTTGTTAAGAATATCTAAAAATATCTATTTTTGGTAGAGAATATCTAAAAACATTCTTACTTGGAGAGAATCTCTCAAGTTTCTTTGATTTTGGGAGAGATTTTCTCAAACTATCTTTCTTTGGGAGAAAGTTTCTCATAATCCCTCTCTTTTTTGAGAGAATTTCTTAAAAGATCTCATCATTGGGAAAGAATATCCCATAATTCCTTTCTTTTAGGAAGTTTGCTAATTTGTAGCACTTACCTCCTTCCTTTTCTCCTCCTTTCCTTTTTTGGTTTGCTCTCTTCTATAAAAGCAAGGGGAGGTTGGATCTCTTGCTCCTATTGCCTTCTTTTTGCAAAAGTCTTCAAGAGTGCTTCAAGATCAAGAATTCTCCTTCTTCTTCAAAGATCTTTAAGCTTTTTCTTCTTCTTCTCCATCAATGGCTTCAAGTAAATTTCCTTTTTTTCTTAAGAAACCCCATGTAGGAATAGAAAAAGGTTTTCATTCTTTCCTTTCCTTTTCTTTTCTTTTTCTTTCTCTTCTTTTTTTGTTCTTTTTCACGTGCATCTTTTTTTTTACACGTTTTTTTTTTCTTTCTTCTTTTTCTCTTTCTTCTTTTTCTTTTTTTTTTCTTTTTCTTGCACGGTTTTCTCCCTCTCTCTTTTTTTTACCGTGGCTCTTTTTTTTTTCTCATGGTTTCTCTTTTTTTTTTTACCGGGTGTTTTTTTTTCTTTTTTTCTTTTATTTTTTATCTCTCTTTTTTTTTGTGGGGCCGTACGGGCAAGAATTTTTCTTTCTTTTTTTTTTTTTGAATTCTGAGATGCGCATACATGACAACTTCCCTTCTATGCATTTTTTTTAGAAAATGGAATTGGAAGTATGATAGTGCACACCTGGAAATCTTTTCGCAAGTCTTGGGATTTGGAGCTCGCAGCAATGTTGAGCCCTTTCTTGGTCTTGCGGGGATTTTCTGAGGAGCTTTGCAAGTTTTGGATTCTGGAGCTCGCAGCAATATTGAGCCTTTTTCTGATCTTGCGGATATTTGAGAAGCTTTGGCTTGATCTCGCAGCAATGTTTGAGTTCGAGCCTTCTTCGAGAATTTTCCATGATTATGGGCTTGCAGCAATGTTGAGCCCATCTTCAAGCTCCTATTTCTTTCGGGGTGTTTCCCTTTTCTTCGGAATTGCCCCGTAACCATGCCAAAATTTCGCTAGAATCTTTTTAGCAAAATTCTGTCATTTTGATGATTGATTTTTTTTTCTTTCCATCCTTTGCAGGTAGTTCCTCCAGAACGAACAAGGGTAAGGAGCCGGTCACTGATGCGCCTCGCCGTTCTACCAGATCCTCTAATGCGGCCGTACAGCAGGCCTGGGAGGAGGCTGAGGTTGCTGCTTGGATACAAGCAGAACGAGCAAAGGCTTCCATGGAGTCTACTGACAAGAGCGGACCGTCCAGTGAGGACTTTGGTGAGAGGCCTGATTTTGATGGTGGGGAGGGTGCTTCCAGCAGTTCATCCCGTAGGAGCAAGAGGAGAAGGGGACACCGCCGAAGTCAGAGGCGGCACGAAAGTTCTTCTGATCTGGAAATTCCTTCCACCATTGTTGAGGAGGCATCAGGGGATGATGACGAGCCTCCAGAGAAGAGAAGCCGAGGGGAAGGGACCATTGATGATGGTATGCTTTTCCCTTTTCTCTTTCTGTTTCTTTTCTTTCATGAGAGCTTTTGTTTTGATCTACTGCTTTCTTTCTTTTGGCAGAAGATGATGGTTCAATGATGCCCGAGGTTCTGACCGATGAGACGGTGACGGATCCTATCGTGGCATCTGAGGAAGAACCCAAAGATTCTGAAGTAGATCCAAAATCTCCTCCTGGTATGATTTTTTTCTTCTTTTTTTTTCTTTTTTTTTTATCGCCACTTGCTGACATATATATATATATATTTTTGCCAGCTGACTTGCTAGAGGATTCCGACGACTTTGAGCCATCCATGGACACAACTTTTGATGATGTTTCCGATGAGCTCATGGAGGCAGAAAGCATTCCACCAGTCGTCGAAGAAGGTACTTTGTAATGATAATCTTGATATTTTGATTTTTGACAAGATCATATTCATACCTTCTTCATTTTTCATTGGCAGGTTGTGAGGTGGAAGAAGTTCCTCTATCTTTTTCAGAACCAGAGCATGGGGTACCTGTGACTGATCCAGGAGTAGGGGCTTCTTCCACCAATTTTGATGAGGCAGAGGCGAGTCGGCCTACTGATATTCCTTCCCCAGCGGCTCCGATTGGAAAGAGCTTCTTGATTACTCTTCCAACGGTGCCTGACACGGGTAGTCGACCAACGGAGCATGGCGAGTTTTCATCTGAGCCATCCCGTCAGTTTGTGAGGAAGGTGTTGAAGAGAGTCTTGAGCTCATGGGTCGAGACTCTTTCTTCTGGCCATTTGGAGGCTGGTTTTGGCATGGTGAAGCATGTGCGGGACATTCTTGCTGATAGCGAAGAAGTCGGTCTGGACATTACAAATGCCAAGGCTTTTGTTGATGAAGTCATCGCTCTAGGCAACAAGTGGACTGAGACCAAGAGCTTTCCGAATGATGATTTCTTTAACGAGATGTTTTTGAAGCCTTCCAGCAAGGTCAAATCTGATTTGAATGAGATCTCGCGGACTCGGAAGCAGCTCGTTCGGGAGAGGAACGTCACCGAGTTGGCTATTATTTAGCTGACACAGGACCAGCACCGCCTTGATAGGGAGGACACCGAAGCCAGACAGCGCCTTGAGCTATTGGAAGAACAAGCCGCTGCCAAGTGGACTGCCAGTTTGAAAGCTCGTGATAGAGAGAGGACTCTCATTCGCCAAGTTGAGGAGGTCGAAAGCAATCTCCGGAGGAAGACTCAAGAATATGAACAATGGCAGATTCTCTGGAAAGAGCTTCCTCGTACTGAGGATGGATCGCGACGGCCTACTGCTTTTTATGGGAAGATTCTGAAGAAACGCGGCCTGGAAGCTTTGGAGGCTAAGGCCAAGTGTTTGCTTGAGGAGTTAAGCCTATGGCTGAAGACCATGTCGGACTAGCCTCCTGATTTATAACAAACTTTTTCTTCTTTTCTTTTGGTACCTCCATGTATAAACATTTTTGACACTTCTTTTTTTGTATCCCCTTATTTCTCTTAAATTCACTTTTGATGAAAACATAAGCAAAAATTGAATGGGAATGGTTTGTTTGAAAATTTGATCAAAAGGTTGTCATTTTGTGAAAATCTTTTGTCAAATGGTTGTTTTTAGGCATGAAAGCCAGATTTTGTGGCAAAAAGCCTGGTTTTTGAGATGGCTTGAAGGCTGAATTTTGGATGGCGTGAAAGCCAAAATTTTGTTTGGCATGAAAGCCGGTTTTTGGCATGAGAGCCGATTTTTGTGGCGTGAAAGCTAAGTTTTGTTTGGCATGAAAGCCGGTTTTTGGCATGAGAGCCGATTTTTGTGGCATGAAAGCCAAGTTTTGTTTTGTGGCATGGAAGCCGATTTTTGTTTGTTTGGCATGAAAGCCAGATTTTGTGGCATAGAAGCCAAGTTTTTTTGAAAACCAAGTTTTGTTTTGTTGGCATGGAAGCCATATTTTTTGATTTTTGGCATGAAAGCCAGGTTTTTGTTTTGTTGGCATGGAAGCCAAATTTTGGTTTTTGGCATGAAAGCTAGGTTTTTGGCATAAAGCCGGGTTTTGGCGTGAAAGCCGGGTTTTGGCGTGAAAGCCAGGTTTTTGGTTTTAAAAAATGCAAGTATCGACTAAGAGTCGCCTCCCTGCTGAATGGTATTGCAAGTATCGATGAAATGTCACTTCCTTGCTCATTCGGTTGCGAGTATCGATGGAATGTCGCTTCCTCGCAGATTTGGGTGCAAGTATCGACTGAATGTCACCTCCTTGCTTTTTTCTCAAAAATTCGGTTTTGTGGGTATCGATGGAATGTCGCCTCCCCACGATTTTTGAAATTTGAGGTTTTTTCGAACCTTTGTTTTTTGTTTTGAAATTTGGGTTGTGTATATCAACTGAAACGTTGTGTCTCCACGATTTTTTTGAGATTTTGGAAGTATTGACGAGGTGTCGCTTTCTTGCGATTTTGAGGTTTTGGAAGTATCGAATGGGGTTCGCATCCTTCCGATTTTTGGGTTTTGTGTGAGTATCGATTAAATGTCGCTTCCCCACGGTTTTTTTAAAAACCATTTTTTGTTTAAAGACACGAGGGTCGTAAATTTTGACTCAAAACCATCTTTGGTGGTAAATGTCAGGGTGGACTAGGGTGGAAATTCCTAAGTCCTGATTTTTGTTTCAAACCATGAATTTTGGGTTGGTCAAGTTAGGGAAGAGGCTCCGAAACTTGGCTTTTGGGTTTGGTTTTGTTTTTGTTTTTTTTTTTTGAACAATGAAACATTGAAAGTAAACATTGTTTTTGGCTTTTTAGAAATTTCAACATAGGGATGAAAACTCTAAAATGGGTGGGTTTGACAAGCAAGTACCTAGGAATAGGCTTTGGCCATGCAGGCATCACTCTGACCCGATGTAGGAAGTCTTCAAGGGTAGTACCGTTTCAAGAACTTGCCATTGATGGGCAGCATACATCTGTCACCTTCCATGTTTAGAAGAGCATATGTGCCATTGGAGAAGACTTTGTCGATGACGAAGGGTCCCTCCCATTTTGGTTCGAATTTGCCTTTGGATTTGTGGGCAACCATTGGCCTTTTCACCGCAAGAACCAAGTCACCCTTTTTGTGGGTGCGTTGCCTGACCCTTTTGTCAAAAGATCCTGCCATGCATGCTTGGTAAAGCTCAACACTTTGTAGAGCCTCGAGTCGTCTTTCATCGAGATTATCCAGTTCTTGGAGTCTCAATTTGACGTTGCTTTCTTGCGTCATTTCGTTTTGTAGAGATAGCCTTAAAGAAGGAATTTGTACCTCTAGGGGGATAACTACTTCACATTCATAGACCAAGGAGAATGGTGTGCTATAGGTTGGTCCTCGAATGGTAGTCCGGTAGGCCCATAAAGCTTCAGGCAGTTTGTCGCTCCAGTCTCTTTTGTGAGTAGAGACCATTTTCTTGAGAATTTTGCAGAGTGTCTTGTTGAAGGCTTCTGCTAGTCCATTCGCTGCCGGGTTATACGGAGTCGAAGGACAACTTTGGATTTTGTATTTGTCGCAGAACCTGTAGAATCTGTGATCCCGGAATTGTGGTCCGTTATCATGGACGAATCTTTTAGGTATGCCGAAGCGACAAATGATGTTGGTTCGTAAGAATTGAATGACTGACGAGGTCTTTATTTCACTGAACGCAAATGCTTCTGACCACTTGGAGAAATAATCCGTAGCGGCGAAGATGAAGCGATGACCTTTGCTTGACGGGGGAGAGATAGGACCTATGATGTCCATACCCCAGGCTTCGAAGGGCCATGAGATCGCTGTAGGATGTAGCCATTCTGGAGGCATGTGTACATAATCTCCATGAACTTAGCATTGTTGGCAACGTTTAGCAAATTGTATTGCGTCTGCCACCATGGTAGGCCAATAATAACCTAACATTTTTATCTAATCGTAGAGCTCGGGACCAGCCTGATGGGCTCCACAAAGACCAGCATGAACTTCTTTTAGAGTTTTTTCCGCCTCTTGTTGTGACAAGCAGCGTAGAAGTACTCTATTGAAGGATTTTCTGTAAAGCATTTTGGAGGGAATATCCAAATGAAAGTTTGGGGCTCGTCTTTGGATACTTACCCGCTCTTTTAGATCTTCAGGTAGGATTCCAAACATAATATAATCAATGAACGGATCCCTCCAGTCGCCTATCGGAGGTTTAAGGATGGAAACCCGACCTCCGACCACTCGGTGGCATTCAGCAACTGCTTGGTGTGTGTTGAAAGGAGGGAGAATCCTTCTCTGACACACTATAATTTGCATGTTTTCCCCTTCTTGGGTTGCCATGGATGCAGCAAGTCTAGCCAGGGCATTTGCACGGATGTTTTCACCTCTGCGGATGTGGGTGATGTGACAGATGTCAAAGTTTTGACGAAGCGATTGCGCCTTGTTATAGTAAGGCAACAGATCAGGCTTCCTGATTCATATTCCTGATTCATCTGGTTGACGATCAGTTGAGAATCCTCAAATGCTTCCGACATGGTGATGCCAGATTCGAGGGCGAGTTCCAAGCCTATAATCAGAGCTTGGTACTCAGCTGCATTGTTTGAACATTGTTCCAGTAGTGAAAATGCATGTGGAATCATGTATTTATCGGGGCTAACAAAGAGAATGCCAATTCCCGGTATCGGCTTTCCCTTTTCATTTGTCCTGGTTGCACCATCGAAGTACATGTTCCAGGAGGCATTTGGTGAGGAAGTCTCCACGTTGTAGATAGGTTCGTCTGGGAGATCATCCCTGAGCGGAGAATCCTTAGGCAGTGGATGCTCTGCGAGAAAGTCTGCCAGAGCTTGACCTTTGATTGCTTTCTGTAGTACATACCTAATATCAAATTGTGACAGAAGGATAGACCATTTTTCCAGCCGGGCATTGAGAGAACCTGCTTTTGTGACAAGGACCTTTAAGAGATTGATCCTCGATATCAGGTATACTGTGTTTGACAACAAATAGTGACGCAGCTTTTGTACGGCGAACATCACTGCCAAGGATTCTTTTTCGACTGGAGAGTAGCTATGCTCTGCACCTACCAACATGCGACTGAGGTAGTATAGAGCAGCTTCTTTTCCTCCATCATTTTCTTGTGCAAGCAGAGCACCCAAAGAATAGTCAAGAGGTCTTGTGTACAAGATGAATCATTTTCCGGTTGTGGGAGTAGCCAACACCGGAGGCTTGGTCAGGTATGACTTGATGTCTTGAAATGCAGCTTCACATTCAGCATCCCAAACAAAGTCTACACCTTTCTTCATTAGGCGAGAAAATGGACGGCATTTTCCTGATAGATTGGAAATGAACCGTCGGTTGTATGCCAATCTTCCTTAAAGCCCTTTTAGTTCTCTTAGGGTCCTTAGAGATGGCATTTCTAGAATTTCCTTGACTTTGATGGGGTCAAGTTCTATTCCAGCTTTCCAAACTATGAATTCGAGGAACTTACCCGATGAGACACCGAAGAAGCATTTGAGGGGATTCATTCGCAGTTTGTGTTTGCGAAGCCGGAAGAAGACTTCTCGAAGATCTTGGAGATGGTCTTCTTTCCTTTTGCTTTTGACGGCGGGGTCATCAACATAACATTCGACCATCTTGTGCTGCATATCTTGGAATATCATCATCATAGCCCTTTGATATGTTGCACCAGCATTTTTCAGATCAAATGGCATGACAGTGTATCAATACATGCCAAATGGGGTCCAAAAGGATGTATGCCTTTCATCTTCGGGATGCATCTTTATCTGGTTATAGCCAAAGAAGCCGTCCATGAAAGTCATTCGCTCAAACCCGCAGGTGTTGTTAATCATTACCTCCGGTATGGGGAGCGGGAATTCATCTTTGGGGCATGCATTATTCAGGTCTCTATAGTCAATACAGACTCTGATTTGCCCATTTTTCTTTGTCACAGGGACGATGTTGGCCAACCATTCAGGATGCTGTTCCTCGCGGATGAAGCCAACGTTTTTGAGTTTCTGAACTTCTTGTTCAATTTTGTCCATCACATCAGGACGGAACCTTCTTTGGCCTTGTTTGACAGGCTTGATATTTTCTTGCAAGTTGGGTTTGTGAACTGCTATTGTGGGATCTAAGCCAAGCATTTCAGCGTAAGACCATGCAAAACAATCAACAAACTCACGAAGAAAAGAGACATACTCGGGTAACTCCTCATCCTTTATATTCTTGCTTATGAATACAAGACATGGGTTATCTGGTGTTCCCAAGTTTATCTTTTGAACAGAATCTTCTGTCGGAAGGTTTGAAGGTGGTTCCTCCATAATATTTTCGGAGGCTTCCAGCTTAACAAGACCTTCTGGATTTCCAAGGGCGTTTTTAGACCATGGCTCCGTTTCTGTCCATAAATCTTCTTGATCGGTATTCTTCTCAAGACTTGCTGTGAGATGATCCCAATCACCAGCTGAAACTGGGTCGAAGTAAGGCACTTCTTTTGGAGACGATGGCTCTTCTGAATCAGAGAACTGTGCGTCTGTGTCATCGGACAATTCCTCTTCATCGTCAGAGAAATCATACCAATTTGATGAGCTTCCTGGGTCCTTGTCGGGTAACTCTTCAAAGAGATATCCAGGGAGATCGATGTCTTCATTGACATGAGATGTTGAGGCTTGGTCGGCAAAACGACTCTGCAGCCTTTGTGTCAGCTGTCTCATTGGAGTGTCAGGATCATACCCCAATCCGTATGAAGACTTGTCTATGCGACGGTGGAGTTTCCAATCTTCCAGCTGACTTTTGGTCAGGGTGGGTTCCAATGGTGTGAGAATACCACGGCCACCTCCCAAACCAATTGGATTTTGAGCGTCATAGCCCATTTTCTTCATGATAGCTTGTGCCATCAGACTATACAAGGATAGTTGAGGCATACCTTCATTTTGGAAAGGCTCAAGCAGGCAGTTTGATGAAGAAGCGTCCAATCTATGGAAGAAGATTGGTTTATCTTCTGCCGACGTTTTCGGAACAACGAAGGTAGTAGACGCAGGATCTTCTACGTCAACAGGGGTCTCCAATGGAGTGAGAGCAGGCCGAACTCGCTGAGTATCAGCTTGCTTGACGATGTATCGTCTTCAGTCTCTGAATCCAAATCCGTGTCTTGTATGATAGACACGAAGGAGACAACAAACTTGCCCCCTGTCTTTTGCTTTGTCTTTTTTGCTTTAGTAGTGATTACCAAAGGTTTGGAAGATTTGAAGGAGATGACGAAGGGAGACTGATTGCTCTCTTTGAGTTTGCCGGAAGGTTTGTTTTCTTCCGATGATCGCTGAGGAGCCTTGCCTTTATCTTTTTGGAGATTGCCGGCAAAGGATGCTATTTTCTCCTCCTTTTCTTCTTTTTCATCCTTGTACATCTGAGAGTCTGCAAAATGGACTTCCTTGCCTTTGAAGGGCTTTTTGTCTGCAAACACTCGATCTATCAAGTCATCGTCGCCAACAAACTTAATGCACTGATGTAGAGTCGAAGGAACGACACCGTTCTCGTATATCCAAGGGCGTCCAAGAAGGATGTTGTAGCATGAAGGGGTTTTTATTGCATAGACGGTGACCTCAGAGATAAGATCACCAATTTGCAACCTGAACCGGATTTTTCCAATGGGCCTTTGAGCACTCCCATCGTATCCAAAGATGGACACGGATGTGTCGCTTAGTTTGCTAGGTGGGATACCCAGCTCTTCGAGTGCCGAAGTAGAGATGAGGTTGAGTGCAGAACCCGGGTCGATCTGGACTCTGTGTATCGGCATCTCTTTGATGTACCTTGTGAAGTACAAGGGTCGGTTGTGCTTCGTCTCGCCCAGCAGGAGGTCTTCCTTATTGAAGGCGATGGTAGCACTTGCGGCGTTTTGGACCGAGAGGCATTCAGTGCAAGGTCCTCCAACTTCTTTCTTTTCTCCCTTTGAGGAGGTTTTTGATTTTGTGACCCTATAGTCCATTTCAATTTGCAGGACTTGCGGGGCATGTTTGTCGACATCCAGATTCAGCCTTTGCAGTTCTGAAATGAGACTGTCACGAGTTTGTGGTGACATTCGTAATAAGTCTAGGATGTGCAGTCGTGTAGGTATGTGTTTGAAGTGCTCGATCAAGTCATACTTAAAAGCCTCCTTTAGGCCTGCATTTTCATTATCACCGCCGCTTGGGGCATTTACAGCTTGTTTTCCCGAAGGACTTACATAAGAAGAAGAAAAAGGTTGGTTGTAGTTTTTGTGGTAATCCCGGCCAGAGCAGGTACCTTTCCCAACTTCAAAAGCTTCTAGAGGTGGTTCTTCTTTCGGAAGACCCCCTTCAGGCTCAAGGGGTTGATCTTCCCCATTTACTGAAAACGCCTTTGCAGCAGCATTGCCGTCTTCAGTTATTACGTTGCATGGAGCATTTTCCAGGAACAAGTCCTGAACAACTTCCAACAACGTTTCTTCTTTGTCCAGTATTTCATCGGTCCAGACATCTCCTATGAGGTTGGGTACCTGGGACTAATTGACTGGGTTTTCTTTGAAGACTTCATCAGCTAGAGCTTCTTCCTGGTGATCAGTCGAAATAGGCTTGAATTCTGATGTCACCGTTTCAGAAGACGATGGCTGAGAAGGTGCTATCTCAGTGGAAGTCACCCGAGAATATGTAGCTCCAGAAGATATGCTACCAGATACATTTTGAGAGTCCGTGGCTGTCGCGACCCCGGACCGGGGGCCCCGGGACCGCGACGGGGGTGGCGTGGATGAAAAACCACCCCTTAATAATAATTGTACGTTACGTTAATTTCCCACAGGTTTCCGCGGTGAGGATTCCTCATACACTCATAGAACCTTTATATTGGTGCGAAAGCGTGTAGCAAATCAAACTTTCAATCCATTCACAACAAATAAGACTGTTAATACATAGGCAGAACATGATGTCAGAGTGAGCGATGATCTCATTCATTCCCAAAATATGAAGTTAAAGTTTACACAAAAACTCAAGTTAAATTAACATCCCCAAAAATAAAGGCCAACAAAGGCCAGTACAACCCGAAAATATAAAACAATATCATTCTCAAAATTCCCAAAATGTTCGCAGCTCCGAGCTAAACCGAATGTCTACATGACATCGTCAGCTTGCCACTCTACTAGACGTTGCGGTTCACCGACCGCCTCCTCTGGCTCCTCCTCAAGGGCAAAGACGGGAGCTGGACCTGAGTACCACAAAAATGGGTCAGACACGATGGTCTGGCAGGTGGGTGAATAGATAATACCAATAAAGAAATCAAAGCATATCATAGACATAACGAAAACTATCATAAAACATGATGCATAGTTCATTTAAAGTACAGATGCAATATAAATCATGCGGGGTATTCAAGGTACAGGAACTGACTAGGTGGCAACCACACTAAAGCTAAATCCTCTCCATCACTAAGGTGATGAGAGCACATTGAGTGCATTGGGCTCGAACACACGAAGTGACGAGAACCAATATTATAAACATATATATATATATATAAACATATAGCTAGGCAAGACCACGGCCGCGGACCGGGTAACGGGACAGTACGGGATCCAAGTTGCAACTGGCGGGAGCACAGGGGGAGACCCAAGTCAGTTGATCAGACTGACAAGGATGTCCAAGCTTAGTGGTGTCGACTCTTAGGTTACATGATAAATCAAAACATATACAAAACTATATCAATATAAAACATGCGGGCAGGCGGGACATGGTGCTCGTAGGCACACATTTCATATCATTAACAGTTCAAGTATACACGGGCTGGCAGGACATATCGGGTGTACAAATCGGAATTTGAGAGAAAACCAGTAGAATCGGGTAATGATACATATAAACTAAATAAAACAATGCAATGAATCCTTATGTCATTAGGGACTATGTATTGGGGCGTCCATATTCAAACGACATGTATAAGGATCTTGTATGTCTAAATTACCCTTAGTATGGTACTCGAATGATAGAGGACATACTAAGTTTCCTTATGCACGTTGATGAATATAAAAGTCTCAATACCTTTTCCGAAATGATGTTTCTTTCTATGTCAATCTCCTTATGTCATCCCCTGGGCCTTTCCAAGGTGGTAGGGCATCAGAACAACCCATCCAAACCTTTAAATACCATAACTGAAACCAATAGAAAAGACTCAGGAATTCTGGGTTAAACTCGGTCACCTGTCGGTCAGATGGCGGTTAGCCGCGGAGGTGATCGGCGGTTAGCCGCTGGCTGACCGCGGGGCTGACCGCGGTTCACCCTGCTAAAATGTAGCATTCTGTGTTTCTAACCGCGCCTCTCGGCTACCTGGCGGTCACTGGGTTTGGGATTGGCGGTTAGCCGCGAGCTGACCGCGCGGCTGACCGCGGTTCGCCTGTCAAAATGCAGCATTCTGTGTTTCTAACCGTATCTGGGTCGGCTAGCCGCCGGTCACCTGTCGGCTAGCCGCCAAGGTGACCGCCTGCTGACCGCCCAACTGCGGGAACTACACATCAGGTGCAGATTCCAGTGCTTTCTTTCCCAACCTATTTCCCATCATCTCCAACCCTTTCCTAACATGAAATAGGTCCATTCCCTATCATTTAACAATGAATTCATTCCACCAACCACCCTTCTCATCAATGCATTTATTCATCTACCAATCCAAATTTCATTTAATGCAAGTACAAAACCATTTAATAAGCTTATAATGACCCAAAATAACTTTGGTGAGGAATGCATATATTCACATAAAACTAGGGAAGAAACCATGTCAATAAATACATTTCTTAAACATTATGGAATCATGATAAATCAAATGACATATGAATAGTAAAAATCCACATTTTTGACAAAGTAAGAACTTATTCAAATTGAATCCATTCATCCACTTGCCTTGGTCTCCAAAGTAAGCTAGCCAAGCTCTAATCCACTAACAAGCTCAAATCTACAATCTACACACAAAATCCCCAAAAATACAACATTCAAGCCCTAAAATGGCAAAACTATGAAATAGAAAGGGATAACTTCCCATAATGGAAATGAAGCATCTTCAAGACTAGAAGAATCCAAATCTAAGAGATAAGAAGGAGAGCTTACATGGAAGTTCTTCAAATACACAAGGCTTGTTCAAAGAGGGTCCTTGAATGGTGGTTTCTCTCTAAAAATGGTACCAAGAAGGGGCTCTCATGGAGGGGAAGAAGATTGTAGCATCCACCTAGCCTTTAGCAAGAGATTTGAGAGAGGTTGAGAGATGGGGAAGCAAGGAGCAAGGAAAGAACTCTAGGGCTAGGCTGGGGTTCCTCTTTTCTCAAGAAATTGCAAGGAGAGGAAGGAGAAGAAGACTTCTCCTTATATAGCTAAGGTAATGGGTCCCACAACTTAAAAGTCTAAAAAATGGGCTAGAACATCATTCTACGGGCTCCGGACGGATTCGACGAAGAAGGAAGAATTGATCGTCGAAATTTCTACTTTCCAAAAAGTATATATTTTACGAGTTTCGGAGACATTGAAAATTGTGTCCAGATTTTGTGTAAAAAGATTGTTTTACCCCTATCAATGGCAAAGTAGGGTTTAGAAGTCTCGAATGGGAACGGGGCAAATACGAAAGTTGTAGGGAATCATAAAATACATTAGACGGAGTAATTTACCGATTTCCAGAATTATAACTAAATCCCCAAACTAATCAAGATACAAGAAAAGGAACCCCCAAAGGGCCCCACTAGATCAAAAGAGTTCCCAAAATTGTTCAAAGCTATAAAAAGCTATTCTAATCCAGATTTAACCCATTCCCACTAATCTCACTTATAGCTACAACACGTCTTAATTAACACTAAGCGGAAACTCTCGGGGCGGGGTCTTACAGTGGCCTCAGCAGATGGAGCTTCAGAGGCACTATCATCCTGAACTATCACATTACAGGCAACTTCGATAGAAGATGCCTCCATAATGGACCGTTGGGAATCAGACTCATCCTCCGATGTAAGAGGATCATCAATCCAGTAACTTTCTTCATTTTCCGGAGTCACTGGAGGAGATGCTTGTAGATTTTCCGGGACTTCCGGTTCTAGATTTTGATGAAGTTGGTTGATGCGATCTTGCTCCTGCTCTATGGCTAGACGCTGCAAGATCCTCGCATATTCTTCAAGATCAGGCATAGGAGCCAAATCTTTTTCTTCATCTGCCCCTTGTGGTTCGACCTGGTTGGGATCCACTAGAGCATTTGTTTGTGTTGTGTTAACAACATTTTGGGCAGCCGCTTGGTCTTGATCATCATCAGACCAGGATCCTTGTGGCTGGAAGGGGTTATACCAGATTACTGGCATAAGGTGAGATTGCGGGATCCATTCTTCGTCGGAGAGATATTCTCCGGTTTGAAGGGATTCCTCCCACTCATTGGTGTCACTGACAGTGTCACTGGACTCGTATCCATTCATGGAGAATCCAACTATTGAGTTACAAGAGTATGATGCCCCCTGCGTAGTCTCATCTCTGAGCCGTGGTGGCATGAAATCACTGAGAGTGAATTTTCTTATCACTCTTGGAGCTTTTGGGAGAGACCCCTCTGTTGCCCCCAGTGAAGCGGTAGAGGAGGTTTCTGCTTTTTCAGGGACCTCTTGTTTTATTTGAGCCTTCTCCTGCTGTTTGAGCTTGCGGAGTTGTCTCTCGGCTTGCCTTCGCTGTTGAGCGGTCGGCTTTGTTTTGACGATCTCCCAATTTTCATCTTCTAGGAGATCGGGATGTACCCATATGGGCTGTCCCTCTGGTGTTGGGTAAGGCACTAGCTCTTGGGACGTTTGGGTCATTTTTATCACCTTGAAGGAAGTAGTGAACTTTTCCTTTGATGATTTGGATGTTTGTCCATATGACACCATGTTAACGGAGGTAGACCCATAGTTTTTGTCAAAGGTGATGACTCCGTTTTTCCACATCTCGTTAATCTTCTCTCTCATAAAGAAACATTGGTTGAGAGGATGCGAGACCATTTGGTGGTATGGACAATATCGGGGATCGTTGGTTTTGCCAACATCTCCCGGTCTTTTGGGGTCAGGCAAGGTGAGTTTGCCATTTGCCAAGAGAGCCCCAAATATTTCTTCAACATCTTCATCGAATGGGTATTTCTTTTCTACTCGTTCTTTGAAGGCATCAGAGAGTTCAGGTTTCTTACCTACAGCTTTATTTTCAGCTTTCTTTGGTGGCTGAGGAGCTGACTTGGTTTGCACATTGAGAACCTCCTTTTTCTTTGGCTTGGAGGTCAGAATGGCAGTCTGCTCCTTCTTTGATGACTTCTGACTGTTGAGGTCTTTGATCACCGTTTCAGCCTCCATAGATGCTTCTAGGAGTTCTCCCAAGTTCTTTGATTTGTTGCCGATGATCATGGAGCGGATCCTTGCTCTCATGTTGTTTCGGCAAATGTCGACTAGTGACGCTTGTGATAGCACATCTGAGCATTTGTATGCCATTGCTTTCCACTTGTGAATGAAGTCGTATGTCGACTCATTTTCTCCCTGTTTAAGGCTACAGAGCTGAGCCATAGTAACAGGATGATCCTCACCTTTGAAGTGGGTCAGGAAATGTGTCTCTAGCATGGTCCAATTTTGAATGGAGTCCTCTGGCAAAGTGGAATACCAATCAAAGGCCGTACCTTTTAGGGTACTTGCAAAGAGCCGGATCTTGAGTGCATCTTGATCCACAGTCGTTCCTGTCACGATCTTGAAGTGGATGACATGCTGTCTGGCTGAACCTTTCCCCGTATATGTTTGGAGAAGAGGTTGTTTGAACTTTGGGGGAAACGGAATCGAGTCCATCCATAAGGGATATGGTGGCTTGATCCCATGCTCCTTCAGTGTATCCTCTTCTTTTGATTTGGTGAGGATATTGTCCACGTCCTTTTTAGTAAGGGCGCGTGACTCATCTTCTCCACCGTTTGCCTCATCTTATGGAGGAACTTCCTCATTGTTTGGTGGATGCTGGAGAGTGAGGAGGTTTTCCATCAGAACCTCTATTCTCTGCTGTCCTTGCTCTAGCTGCTGAATGCGTAGAGCCATGTCGTCATGTGGTGGAGGTTGCTCAGAGTTTGTGACCAAGACATTCATCCTTCGTGAGTCGAAAGAGGATACTGTCTTAGTGACTGAGCTGGAGCTCATTCTTTTAGATGAAAAGCCCGAGGAATGATCACTCCGATGTCCCTAGCTTGAAGGAGTGGGAGAATCTTCCTGATGTCTTCTCGTCCAGGAGACGCTGCGAGTCACCGGTCGTCTGACATGTAATTTCGTCGCTGACTTCTGGCGTCTTTTGGTTTTGCCAACCATGTGGACAGCAGCAACTTGGTCGGGTCTTTCTTTTTCGACCTATTTTTGGGAAAGCTCAAAATGCTAGGTTCTTTGATTCTCTAATCTATTTTGTCGATATGCCGCGCGGCGACGTATGCGACGAGCAATTTGAGCTTCGGTTAGCTCGGGCTGTACTCTGGCAATGAAGGACGTGGTCCCTCGTGCGCAGCAACCGAGCTTGTCTTCCTTGAAGACTGGCATGGACAGGATTTGGACGCATTCCTTAGCCTGTCGCAGTGAAGCTTTAAATTTTGCAAGCTCGTCCCCTGTTGAGATGATGGGTCGAGTTGCAGGAGAGCAGGCCCTGGCAAGTTCTTGTCGAGGCCTTGTGATGCACGACTTGATTTTGGTCTTGTATGAGCAAGCCGGCTCGTGCTGAGTAGTTTTTGTAGTTCGGTGGAGGGTAGGTTTCTCTCCTTTGATGTAAGCAAGAGGATAGAACCGGTTCTCCTTGAGAGGAGCTAGGTATGCTGGCTTTGCAGATGTCCGGGACCTTCTTTGTTTTGGTGAAGATCGCGGGGACCAAGTCTTGGGACAGACTTGTTTTTTTGTAGGTTGAGGCCTCATGGGATTGCCACGAGCCTCAGGTTTCTTGGTGACCACCTTTGGTGTCGGGGTAGTGACACGTTCGGGGGTGGTCTTCTGCTTCTTAGCAGGCACCGTCTCTTCTGCGGGTAGTGGGAATGGTCCCAGTGACCCAAAGACGATGGTCCGGGGAGTGGAGGTCGACTCGGTGTTTTGGGAGTTGCTGAGGGAGGTGATGCTTCGGCAGCTGGCGGGGCGCTTGAAAGTGCCCTTGCTTTGCTTCTCTTGAAGCATGACTTGGTACTTGTTCTCATCGAAGGTGATGGTCAACGAAGCTGCCATTGTTAGTTTTGAAAAACTTTTCTGAAACAAGAACACATCCATTAGTAATCACAAGAATATGGTGATCATAAATGGGCTATACTATGGTTTTGTCTTTTCAAATCGCTCAGGGGCATGGCCCGTTCTGAGCGTAATGAAGAAGGCCAAAAGCCATAGATGGTACAACTGTTCTAAACGCAAGTATGGTCAGCTCGAAAGGAGCGTTCCAGGGACTGCTAGAAGTAATTGTAAACCTTAATTCAAATTACCGAGAAGCGAAGCTCAATCGAGGTAAAATAATATAAGGTTAGAGATACAAATGTGTCGGTCACGAATACAGTAGACCCGAAAGGGCGTACTAGCACCACTAGACACAAATGTTGTAAATCGCATCCTTGAAGGACACGAGATGGGATTTTTTGAAATGTCAAGATTGGATTCACAAAAGAGAGCAAATGGTATTCCAATCCGAATACAGGTTCAAACATTTCTGCGAGCCTATATCCGAAAAAGGAAAGAACCAGGATTTCTCAGATTTGAATCCAATAGTGACGAGAATTTTTTTTTTTGAAAAGTCAAGATTGAATTCATAAAAGAGGGCAAATGGTATTCCAATCTGAATACAGGTTCAAACATTTCTGCGAGCCTAAGTCCGAAAAGAAAAGAACCAAAATTCCTCCAATTTGAACACAATAGTGACACAAGTTTTTTTTTTTTTTGGAGAGTGCACATAGGTCTTCCAATTCGGTCTTATGAAACCTTAGTGGATAGATTAGCCCCCAGGTAAGGGTAGGATTACTAAATGAACCCGTTTGAAGGACCCTTACCTCGAACAGTCTAGCTGCCTCCACACTCTGGACAAGGCTTTTCTTAGATCCACTTTGGTCAAAGAACGCAATTGGTGCAACCTTAATGCTCTCTCTCTGTTTTTTTTTGAAGGACCTCCAATGGACCCATCAAAGAGAGGAAAATGGCCCCTTCCAATCCGAACGTTGGCTCAAACATTTCTGCGAGCCATTGTACGAAAAGGAAAAGAACCAAAGTTTCGCTAATTTGAATCCAAAAGAGAGAAATTTGAAAAAAAAATTTTAAACTTTTTTTTTTTGAAAGATCTCCAATGGACCCATCAAAGAGAGGGAAATGGCCCCTCCTAATCCGAACGTTGGCTCAAACATTTCTGCGAGCCATTGTACGAAAAGGAAAAGAACCAAAGTTTCTCTAATTTGAATCCAAAAGAGAGAAATTTGAAAAAAAAAAATTTAAACCTTTTTTTTGAAAGATCTCCAATGGACCCATCAAAGAGAGGGAAATGGCCCCTCCCAATCTAAACGTTGGCTCAAACATTTCTGCGAGCCATTGTACGAAAAGGAAAGAACCAAAGTTTTTCTAATTTGAATCCAAAAGAGAGAAATTTGAAAAGTTTTTTTTTTTGAACTTTTTTTTTTTTTTGAAAGATCTCCAATGGACCCATCAAAGAGAGGGAAATGGCCCCTCCCAATCCAAACGTTGGCTCAAACATTTATGCCAGCCATTGCATGAAAAGGAAAGAACCAAAGTTTCTCTAATTTGAATCCAAAAGAGAGAAATTTGAAAAGTTTTTTTTTTAACCTTTTTTTTTTTTTTGAAAGATCTCCAATGGACCCATCAAAGAGAGGGAAATGGCCCCTCCCAATCCGAACGTTGGCTCAAATATTTCTGCGAGCCATTGTACGAAAAGGGAAAGAACCAAAGTTTCTCTAATTTGAATCCAAAAGAGAGAAATTTGAAAAGTTTTTTTTTTAAAAAACTTTTTTTTTGAAAGATCTCCAATGGACCCATCAAAGAGAGGGAAATGGCCCCTCCCAATCCGAACGTTAGCTCAAACATTTCTGCGAGCCATTGTACGAAAAGGAAAAGAACTAAAGTTTCTCTAATTTGAATCCAAAAGAGAGAAATTTGAAAAGTTTTTTTTTTAAAAACTTTTTTTTTTAAAGATCTTCAATGGACCCATCGAAGAGAGGGAAATGGCCCCTCTCAATCCGAACGTTGGCTCAAACATTTCTGCGAGCCATTGCACGAAAAGGAAAGAACCAAAGTTTCTCTAATTTTGAATCCAAAAGAGAGAAATTTGAAAAGTTTTTTTTTTTTTAAACTTTTTTTTTTTTGAAAGATCTCCAATGGACCCATCAAAGAGAGGGAAATGGCCCCTCCCAATTCGAACCTTGGCTCAAACATTTCTGCGAGCCATTGTACGAGAAGGAAAAGAACCAAAGTTTCTCTAATTTGAATCCAAAAGAGAGAAAACCTTTTTTTGTTGAGAAAAGAAAGAATGGAAACAAGTTCAAAGAAAGAAGTTTCCAAAGAATCCCATCTCATGTTTTTTTTTTTTAGATACAAGATCCAACATAGGCCACCAACTAGAAGGTTGCCAAGGATTCTAAGCATCGTGTTCTCAATTGAACTAGTCCCACCGGGTGTGCCAACTTGATGGACCCGTCTTTTTCTTTCTTGCCTTCCTTCGTCCCGGGTCCGCCGGGGTGCGGCGGGGTGAAGAGAAAAAAAAGAACAAGCATTAACATTTTTTCTGTACGAGTATGCCAGATTTTCTATTCTACCTGGAATTTGAAATGGTGATCCGGAGATTCACCTTCACAAGTAGAAAAGAAAATCAACTTTTTTCTAACTTTCCATTACACATATTTTAAAGAAAGAGAAAAACAATTTTAATGCCGTGAAAGGCGATTTTCATTTGTTTGCCGTGAATGGCGGTTTTGGCGTGAATGGTGATTTTGTGCTGTAGAAGGCAGTTTACAAATCTCATCAAAATGTAAAGACAAGAAATGTGATTTTTATGTCTCTTTAAAAAATACACAATACAATAGAAAAGTAAGAAAAGGAATCTGACTTCTCAAGAGATCGTGGGGACTCGTTCAGATCGACGGTCGCGAGTCATGTATGGGCTCCGCCATCGTCCTTCAGATAAGAACACTTGATGCTTTAGTTCACTTGGCTTGGCTTGGACCTCAGATTTTTAGTGGACAAAGACCAAGGGAAGGTCCTATATCCAATAAAAAAAGGGTAGACGGGCTGAAAAGCCGCATCTAAGCTATGTTGGATAGAAGAAGAGGGTGAAACCTTGGAGGGGTGGCCCCCCATGAGACTTTGATCCCCTTATAGTTTTTGCAGCAGGGTTTCTTCAAGGGAGGAGAGCTTCTTTGTGCAGAGAATTCTTCAGGATAATTTTCAGACAATTTTTCAGGATCCTTCAGATGATTTTTTCTTCGGGCCTTTTCCCTTTGGAATGACCGCCTATTTATAGGCTTTTGGTGGCCATCAGGAGGGTTTTATGGGCATTAATGGTATTAATGCTCCATGAAGGGAGGAGTTACAAGTATTTAATTCTTTATATTATAACTCCTTTTTCTTGGATTTTGATTGGCCGATGGAGAATAATGGGCATTTAATCTCCATGATGATGGGAGTTTCATGATTAATTACTATGATTAATCTCCATAATGATAGGAGTTACATGGTTAATTGTCATGATTAATTGGACTTGTAACTCCCATTTCTTGGCTTCTGATTAGGCCGTTCAAAATAATGAGTTAATGACCCTAATAAATTGCCATAAAAGGGTCATTTAACTTCATTAATTGGCTGCCAAGTCGCTTGAAGAGTCGCGGGCCGCGCCGCGTCTTTTGGAATTCTTCTTGCGATGATCATCGATGGATCCGTACGTTGCTTGATGTCGGATGACGATGAAAATTCAGACATTGGTTGCCACTAATGGGCTGACAACATCTGTCAAGTCGATTTCTTGATCGGTCGGGCAGAAAGTGTGCTTTCGTGGTCGGCCAGTTGGCAGTTTCGGAGTGTCCGATAATGATCAAATGATTTCGATGGCGGATCCATGATGTTGATGAAGATCGACGGATATCATGCCTCAAAAATCAGATTTTAAGAAAATCACAGGGGCCAAACATCGCGCAACGCGAAAAAGAAAGGAAAAACGACACTTTTGGTGGAAATCCGGTGACCCGGATTTCCAGGGTCGCCGGTGACCATGCACCCATGGTCGCCGGCGACCATGGGCCAAGGTCGCCGGCGACCTTGGACTTTGGTCCATTTTCTGGTTGCCTTCCGGTCGCCATTTCTTGGTCGTTTCTCTGGCTTTTTCTCTTCTGTTTTCTCCTGTATTTTTCTTTGACATTTCTCCTCATTTATTGGCTTAATTCCTCTGAAGAGAAGCTGTCGAAAGGCTGTGCAAATCAGAGCACAAAGTTTCCTATTTTTGGAAAAGCCGAAGACTCTGTAGCCGATTTTCCGCCAAGAGTTGAAACTGGGTCAAACGATGTCGGAATGACCTGAAATTTGAGGTGAAGCTTCTTGGGCATTAGATAGGACCAACCATGGGCTTTTATTTGAGTTTTGAAGCCGTTTGGGGTCCCGTTGATGCTTGACTTGATTTCACCATGCGGAAGATGTCGAGCTTTGATGTATGGTAATCCGATGTTTGATTGACCTGAAATTTGACGGGGAGCCTATTGGAGTCATTTTGAGATGATCCATTAGCTCTGATTTGGGTGCCATGGTCTCGGGGAGCTTCGCCGCCGGTAGGCTTGATTTTTCTTCGGAGCATCAAAACCGGGTCAAACGTTGTCAGAATGACCTGAAATTTGACGTGCAGCCCTTTGGAAGCATGCAGAAGCTACTCATGTGTTTTGTTTGATGAGTGGCGGCATCAGAGGTTCTCGCCGCCGGGAGGCTTGATTTCGCCGTTCGAGAGTTGATGGAGGGTCAAACAGTGTCGGTTTGACTTGAAATTCGACATGGAGCCTTTTGGAGGTATTTTGAGACCATCCATAGACTCTGATCAAAGATTTGATGTATTTGACATTATCGCCCTCGGGAGCTCCCGCTCAGCTGTTAGAGGATTGAAGTTTGGCCAAATGGTGTCGAAATGGCCCGAAACTTCATGTGTACCCTTCTTTTGGCTACTTTGAAAGATCTTGTAGTTTTTGCTTGGTTTTGTCAATATCTGATGCTTGAAGCAGCTTTGCTTGTTTGTAGTAGGATGCGGCTCCATATAGCTTTTGATGTTGATGAGGCAAAGTGACATTTTTGGTGTCAACAATGCTCATAGGCACATATATCACATTCAAGCTGGTCATGCAGGTACGGGGCTGACAGAACACATTCGGTGCATGTCTCAATAGTTTAAAGTAAAGCTTGCAATAACACATGAAAACAGGCTTGATCATATATATTCCGAGTGAAAACGAACATAGTGGATTTCAGCATAATTTCGGACCATACATTGAGGCTTCAGAATTTAAACAATATATATAAGGGTCTCTATCAAACCCCAACCCAGGATTAGCGCGATTAGTGTTAATTAAGTGCGTGTTTAGTTTCAATGTGAGTTTAGTGTTCGTGGGTTAGAAATTGGTTTGATTTAATCTAGAATTAGCTTTGGGGAATTTTGAGAGCGTTTTATGCTATTTAGTCACACTCAAAGGTGCCTTGAGTGTAAGAGACAAGATTTTAAAATGCCGTGAGAGGCGATTTTGTTTAGTTTGCCGTGAAAGGCGATTTTGTACCGTAGAAGGCGATTTTCCGTGAAAGGCGATTTACAAATCTCATCAATGATGAAAGACAAGAATTGTGATTTTTTGTCTCTTCTAAAAAAATACAAAATACAATAGAAAGGGAAGAAAGAGGGATCTGACTTCTCAAGTGATTGTAGAGACTTGTTCAGATCGACGGTCGCTAGTCATGTATGGACTCCGCCATCGTCCTTCAAATGAAAACACTTGATGCTTTAGTTCACTTGGCTTAGCTTGGACCCCGGATTTTTAGAGGACAAAGACCAAGAGAAGGTCCTATATCCAATAAAAAAAATCGAGTAGACGGGCTGAAAAGCCACATCTAGGCCATGTTGGATAGAAGAAGAGGGTAAAACCTTGGGGGGTGGCCCCCCAAGGGACTTTTGATCACCTTGTAGTTCTTGCAGCAGGGTTTCTTCAAGGCAGGAGAGCTTCTTTTTGCAGAGAATTCTTCAGACCAATTTTCAGATGATTTTTTCAAGATCCCTTCCCTTTGGAATGACCGCCTATTTATAGTCTTTTGGTGGCCATTAGGAGGGTTTTATGGGCATTAATGGTATTAATGCTCTATGAAGGGAGGAGTTACAAGATTTAATTTCAAAATTTTGTAACTCATTTTCCTTGGATTTTGATTGGACGATGGAGAATAATAGACATTTAATCTCCATGATGATGAGAGTTTCATGATTAATTACCATGATTAATCTCCATAATGATAGGAGTTACATGGTTAATTGCCATGATTAATTGGACTTGTAACTCCCATTTGCTTGCTTCTGATTGGGCCGTCCAAAATAATGAGTTAATGACCCTAATAAGTTGTCATAAAAAGGTCATTTAACTTCATTAATTGGTCGCCGAGTCGCTTGAAGAGTCGCGGGCCGCGCTGCGTCTTTTGGAATTCTTCTTGTGATGATCATCGATGGATCCGCATGTTGTTTGATGTCGGATGACGCTGCAAATTCAAACATTGGTTGACACCAATGGGCCGGTAACATCTGTCCAGTCGATTTCTCGATCGGTCGGGCAAAAAGTGTGCTTTCTTGGTCGGCCGATTGGCGGTTTCAGAGTGTCCTATGATGATCAAATGATTTCGATGGCGGATCCATGATGTTGACGAAGATCGACGAATATCATGCCTCAAAAATCAGATTTTAAGAAAATCATAAGGGCCAAACATCGTGAAACGCGAAAAAGAATGGAAAAACCACATTTTTGGCAGAAATCCGGCGACCCGGATTTCCATGGTCGTCTGCGACCATGGGGTGTGCAACCTTGGACTTTGGTCCATTTTTCGGTCGCCTTCCGGTTGTCATTTCTTGGCCGTTTCTCGGGCTTTTTCGCTTCTGTTTTCTCCTGTATTTTTCTTGACATTTCTCCTCATTTATTGGCTTAATTCCACTGAAGAAAACTGTCAGATGTGAATTTCGACCCCCCCTTCCTCTCCAAGAGAGACATGGTTTGGGAAAATCTCCATTCATCTATATATGCTATTTAAATTTTACATAAAAAATGTGGATTCTGACTACCCTCAAAATCGACGGATCATGATCGCCAGCTACGGTACGCCCGTAACACCGTTCTTCGACAAAGGCCGAAGAAATATTGGGAAAAAAATAATAAGGTGGGTTCTTCCTCTTGTCTAATGTGCTGCCGGCAAAACACGACGGTTGTCCTATCACATTAATTTGGGTCTCTTTGGGTCTCTTTAATTTGGGTCAATTCAGGGTCATGAGTTAAAGTCCGAATAAAGGTTAATCCTCACATAGCATAATCGTAGTATATCCAAGTAAAATAAAATAACTAAAATAAAGAAAATATAATAAAAGAGGGGGGAGGTGCCAAATAGTTAAGAAGAGGATCGGCCCCGTTCCTGGGTACCCCCTTCTGATCCCTTGGCAAAATAGGGTTTAAATGCTGATTTTTCAAACCAAAATGATGATGCAAATGAGACTTTGATTTGTGATTTCTGTGTTTCTCGTGTGCGATACACGAGTGATAAAAGTGAAAGGCTGATGGGTTGTAATTAATTGAAGGTGGCCGATGGGCCAGGATTGATTGGGAATAGCCGATGGGCCAGTGTTTGTTTTAGGGTGGCCGATGGGCCGTGATTATTCTCATTTATTCAATTTTAGAGATCAGTTCTTTATTCCCTTTTATCATTAAGTTCAATTAAATATCTGGCACCTGAGGTGGAGGAAGAAATAAAGGAAAAATCTTTTTGAGTTTATTTTGTTGATTTTATAGTTTTTATGGCTTTTTTATATTGGGCTAGAAGGGCCTAACTAAGGGATTTTTACTTGGATTTACATGATTAGTGCTTTGCTACTGATCATCGGATTAACCCTAACCTAAGGTCCTAGACTGCCCACATCAGCTCTCCCAGTCCCCTAACGAAACAGGAAAAGCGACGGGATGAAGTCTAATGCTTTAATCTATCTAATGGGGAAATCCGATCTAATCCTAGGGTATGAATAGGCTGAGTTTGATGGTTCAGCGCCTAAGCAGCTTATTAATTGTGATTTTTAATTGATTCGATTTGTTTTGAGTTGAAGATTGATTAAAAAAATGGATTAAATGTATTGTAGGGTTCTGTTTAAGTGGTTTAAGGTTCTAGAATTTAGGGTTTTAATTTAAAATGTGAAGTGATGTCGAAATTAGCGAAACGGGGTTGACAGAGGACTCGGGCGCCAGAGGGGTGGCGCCTAAGACACCCTGATGACTTGGGCGCCCAGACAGTGGTGCCCAAGTGGCTGTTTCTGGGAGGTTTGGCTAGTGATGATGGTATCGATGCTGTTTTCGGAATCCAAGGGGTCCTTACTTGGTGAGTTTTAATGTTTCAAATTGTTTTAATTCTCCGGTGTTCAAATGTCAAAGGGATTCAGATCCGAATTTTGAGACGAAGCCAAGAGTTCGCGTTTTAGTGCAAATGACAGGATGGGCGCCAAGGGGGTGGCTCCTAGGTGGATGGCTTGAGATTTTCAGGTATTCCGGATGGGATTTGATATTGGTCTTTGGGTCCGGGGGTTGTTTTAGGTTCTGGTTTCAATTAACTTAGGTTATAAGATGTTTAATTACTCGTTTTAAATTGAAGTTATGAACCAAGGTTATAGTGTAGGCTAGGCACCACAGGGGTGGTGCCTAAGTGGTTGTTCGTCGATTCGTAAGGGCTTTGGGTGCGAAGCCCGAATCGATTAAAGTTTCAAACGTTTTAAGTTAAAAGTGTTTTAATATGTTGATTCGGATTGGTTCGAATGTTAATTAATTATGTTAAGTTGTCGGTTGGGGTTCTTTATGAAAATAGGTAGGCTGGGCGCCTAGGGTGTGGTGCCTAGGTGGATTTGGAGGGTGGGCGCCCAAAGGGTGGCGCCCAGGTGACTGTGCTGAGGTTCGGTCGGTTTGGTATTTTTTTAGGCCTATTTAAGTTTAAATTGATTGAAGGACTTAGTGTGTTTGGGCCTGGGATGCTATTCATATTCAATTGGGGTTTATTTAAATACCAATTAATTGGGCTAAGTTGTGAATTGAGTTTTCCTGAAACGGGGAAGCTGGGCGCCTAGGGTGTGGTGCCTAGGTGGATTTGACAAATGGGCGCCAAGGGTGTGGCGCCCAGGTGAACTATTCTGTGGTTTGGGTCAGTTCCTTATTATTATTTTTTTTGGTTGATTTGCGGTTGAGCGTTTATGGTTTGATGTATTTTAAATTAAAAGTGTTCTGTTGCGTTGATTAAGATTAAATTTCGCTTCGATTAATTAGGCTTTAGTGACTGGGGAGGCTAGGCGCCCAGAGGGTGGTGCCCAGGTGGAATTGACTGGATGGGCGACCAGGGGGTGGCGCCTAAGTGTCTGTCTTATATGTTTGAGCTGGTTCGATGTTTTAAGTCTATCCAGGCTTATGGTTTCGATTGTTTTAGATTTCAAGGGTGTTCCGGTGTGTTGATCATGATTGAATTCAAATTTAATTTCAACTGGGGTTTCCTAGTGATTGGGTAGGATGGGTGCCAGGAGGGTGGTGCCTAAGTGGATTCGGAAGGATAGGCACCAACGGGGTGGCGCCTAAGTGGATATTTTGTGGTTTATTCGTTTTGTATTTTCTAAATTGGTTTGAGTCCAAATTGATTAAGGTTTCAGGTCTTTTAGGTTGATAAGGTTTCAGGTCTTTTAGGTTGACAGTGTTTTAATGTGTTAATTCGGGTTTAATCGATTAAGTTTAATCAAGTGATGGTTTCCAAGGGAATGGGATAGGATAGGCACCTAGGTGGTGGTGCCTAAGTGGATAGACAGGCTAGGCGCCTAGGGGGTGGTGCCCAGGTGTCTGTTTTGTGGTTTCGTGTTGCTTTTACATTCTTAGGCTGGTTTAAGTCTAAATTGATTGAAGTTTCAGGTTTCTTAAATTTAAAAGTGTCTTGTTATGTTGATTAGGATTAAATTCGGGTTGTGATTAATTATAAGTTTTAATTAGGGGTTCTTTAGAGATGGGATAGGATGGCCACCAAGAGGGTGGTGCCCAGGTGGCTGTGCAGGCTAGGCACCCAGGGGGTGGCGCCCAGGTGGACTGTTTTGGAGTTTTGTTGGTTTTGAGTTTTGTTGGTTTTGAGTTTTTGAGTTAATTAGAGGTTAAGTTAATTAAGGTTTACTTATTCTAGGTTTAAAATGTTTTATTGTGTTGATTCGGATTAGTTTAAGGTCTTAACTAATTAATTTAAGCTTTAACCGGGGTGTCTTAGGGAATTAATAGGCTGGGCACCCAGTCAGGGTTTCCAACGGAACACAATGAATGCACAAGAATCTTAGTGTTTTCAACACAACTTCCGATACTCAGCGACTGATGCGAATGTTTTAATTCGAACTACTAATGATGCAACTAACGAACCTACAAGCAAACAATGCAATGGGCGAAGATCTGGAACTTGGACCCTGTCTCAGAAGGGTAGACGCCCAGGGGGTGGCGCCCAGGTGGTTCCGAGAGAGGGCAGGCTCCCAGGTGGTTCGGGAAAGGGCAGGCGCCCAATGGGTGGCGCCCAGCCTTTCTGCCAAGGGCTTCTTGCGACCTCTTCAATACAAATGATGATGATGCTAATGCGAGATTTGACCTAGCTATGCAATTAGAACTACGAAATCAAAGCAAATCTACTATATTTAAAGGAACCTAAGCATGTGACTAACATGATAATGCATTAATACCATTTTTATCTCAAGTTAATGTAGATCTATGATGCTCAAATGGCCCTAAGCATGTTTCTAAGCATGAATGATAATGGAGTGTAGTAAAAGAAGGGAGATCTAGGAATACCGGTATGATGAAACGTTTCTTAAGTTCCTAGATTGAAGCTTTCGCAAAGACCCATGGCTCCAGTTGAAGATATGGAAGTCTCCTCCTCTCTTTCTCCTTCTTCTTCTCTAGATCTGAAGTTCTTCTCTAATGGTGGCTACCTTTCTTCTTCCTTTTCTATTCTCTCCTTTTTGTCTCTTTTCTTAGGGTTTTTTTTTGGTAGCCTCCTCTTGTAAATGAAGTTAAGAGGGATTATATAGGTTTGGGACGAGTTTAGAAGGGCTAGGGCTTCATTATTTCGGGTTTCTAGAAGGTCTCACGCATCCCTAGGCGGCTTAAGTTATTTTAGCTTGAACTAGGGTTTGGCGGGAGGATGGGCGCCCATGGGGTGGCGCCCAGGTGGTCCTAGAGAGTGGGCGCCCACAGGGTGGTGCCCAGATGGTTTGTGTTTCGCTTTTGTGGACTTTGGTCCCATTTGGAGTTGAGATTGAACGGATATATCTTCAGCTGGGGGACCAACATTAGCATTAATAGGCTGGGCGCCACATGGGTGGTGCCTAGGTGGTTCGGTTCGTCTTTGATGCTTGGTCCTTATGTATGAGTGGTCCCGGTCTAATCACGAGCCAAACAAGTAAATTTTAAGGTGGGCGCTCACCATGGGGTGCCTAGATGATTCTAGGAAGTGTGAGCGCCACAAGGTTGGTGCCTATGTGGAACTTAGTAGGGTAGGCGCTACATGGGTGGTGCCTAGGTGGAGTCGATTCATTTTCGGAGTTCGGTCCCTAGGTTGAGTGGTCCTGGGCTACTTTTAAGCTAACTAGTGGAATTTGGAGGCTGGGTGCCCACCATGGGGTGCCTAGGTGGCCCTGAGCTGTGTGGGCACCCAGCATGGGGCGCCTAGATGGATTTTAATAGGGTGGGCGCCACATGGGTGGTGCCCAGATGGAGTTTCGTCATTTCTTAGGACAAACTTCGGAAGCTCATCACTTTTGACTTGCTTATCGAATTTGGACGTTCTACATATCGTCGGAAAGCTCTTAAAGTGAGAAATCTAATGGTTCAAATGTCCTGATGATTAGGGGTCAAGAAAAGTGAGGGATATCTGGATCAATGGATTCGGTTTCCTAACTTAGGCTGATCGGGTGACATTTGGGCAAACTAATCATAGTCTTTGTAGGGATTGGCCTACGCATGTCTTAAGTGGTCAGGAAAAGGTTTGAATAGTGTCTTGGTTCACTACTTGTGTAAGTGGTGGGTTGGGCTCAAGATCTTGATGCGACTCGGCTTCTTTCTCACGAATTTCTAGAAATCATCGAACTAAGTCTAAAATTATCAACAAGTATCTTCATCGTCGTTAATTAATATAAATTATGTCATTAATCATTCAATTGTGGGTGAAATGGGGGCACTGCTATATATGATAGGTGTTTAAGGCTATCATAGGGGGCCAAATGAGGTGTCTATAGTATGCCCCTCTTTGGAGAACAACACATGGAGAGTTGTGCTCCAAAGAAAGTAGACACACCACTCCTGACTCA
The DNA here is from genome assembly GCA_029852735.1 of Persea americana. Classification (NCBI taxonomy): domain Eukaryota; kingdom Viridiplantae; phylum Streptophyta; class Magnoliopsida; order Laurales; family Lauraceae; genus Persea; species Persea americana. The sequence goes on from CM056818.1 coordinate 18,288,918, forward strand.
CGGGAGCTTTTGAGCTCGCGGGAGTGGCCACCTATGGATGTATGCAATTGCAAATTCATTCTAAAGGTGAGGTTCACTTTTCTAGGATCGATCCTGATTCAGGGGGAAAAAGAAAAAAGAAGAAGTTATGTGCCTACTGATTTGATTGGAAACTCGAGATCTGTGCCTCGGTGCCCGTGGTATTGCCACGTGGCGGGTTGGGAATTGTGCCCCGGTTGCTGAAATTTAAAATAATGGCGGGAACTGTGCCCTGGTGGTCTGAATCAGAAGTCAATCTTTCGATTGGCTAAGTCACTATTAGAGTTTCACTTGTTCATGCAATAGAGTTTAATTCAAATGGTCATATATAGCGTCTTTTAATTTTCATCCACAGTTGAATGTTCTAGGCATAGTTAAAACTAACTAGCAATAATGGGGATCTTGAAGGCAATCACAAACATAGTTCCAGCAATAGTGTGAGGTGCATATGAGAATGAGATGCATTCTTTTAAAAGATGTTTGATTTTGAAACTCAGGTATGCATCGAAAAAGCTAAATCAGCGGAAGACGGTCACTGGAAAGCCGTCACTCTCTAGGGATCTTGGTCTTCAGCCAAGCTTAAATGAGAACCTTGGATAGATTCGATCATCTTTCGGTGCTTATCATGGAGAGTTTTAAGTTACATGGTTTCTATCTTCCAATGTTATTTGAGTCAGCAAACGCACAATTCGTGAGAACACGATATTATGGTTGCCATACCGATTATAAGCACTTAAGGGAGGCCTACAGCGACTCAATTTCTAGACGCGAGGTAAAATCATGAAAATCATGGTTAGGGGTACTTACTTCGAGAGCTTTCCATAAACCTAACGTTGGGGATCATTGCCACTTTCTTTTGTTGTTTGTTTGCTAAAGCTTGAGTCATCTATCTCTATCAGTGTGCATGAAGGTTCTTCACCTTTGGTGTTTTCATTTTTGTTTTGGGGACCCGTATTGAACAAACACTAAAAGATTCTGCATTTCTAATTGTTAGTGCTCTGAAGTTCAAATTTCATTGATGGAAATGACATAGGATGTAATGCATAATGTCAGATGTATGCGTGATGGGACTAATGTGCATGTGACTGGATCTTATGTGATGGGACAATGTTTGATTGACAATGTGCACTGTGTCATTGGGCCTCTCTTAACTTGCTTTCTCTCTCTCTTATTTATTTATTTATTTATTCTCTTTTTCTTTCTTTTCATTGTTTTTCTTTTGTTTTTTTGTTTTTTAAATTTTTTCTCTTTTTTTTTCTTGTTTTTTTATATTTATATTATCATTATTATTTTTTATTGTCGATCATCATCAATTCTTGTTCGGGCTCAACTTTTCAGAATTCTAGGACAATTTGGCTCAAAGAGGCCTCCGATTCTCTAAGGTGACAGATAGGCGCCACAAGGGTGGTGCCCAGCCTATTTGGGCTTTGGCTCAAGGACTATGAAGGGAGACAGCTTGGGCGCCCAGGGGATGGTGCCTAGGCAGATTGCATAGAGAGAGTTTTAACTTCAAGGAAGTAGGTTGCATTTCAAGTTGGTTTCGAAGTAGAATTTCGATTTCAGAATAATATGTGACCTGGGCGTCCAAGGGGTGGCACCTAGATTTCATTTTGAGTTAGTCTCGAAGTAGAACTCGAATTCAAGGCAATGTGTGACCTGGGCGCCCAAGGGGTGGCGCCCAGACTGCATTTTGAGTTAGTCTCGAAGTAGGATTCGTATTCAGGGTATCGCTCCGAGAGTCCTTGTTGGAGTAAAAGCCTGACCTTAAAAGAATAGGTGATCTGGGTGCCCGGGGTGTGGCGCCTACGTGGAACTGCACCATGTTCAGCACTTAGAGCCCCTGTCAAAGAGAAGCCCTGAGTTTTAGGGAGAACAGGTGATCTGGGCGCCCAGGGAGTGGCTCCCAAGCTGTTGTTCATGCTCTTTTAAAATCCTCATGGGGTTCAGACTTTAATCTATATAAGTGGATCAAGGCCACGAATTTCCCACAACTCCTACTCTTTCAAACTTCGAATTTCATAGCCTTCAAGCTCTTCCTTGCTCCCAAGTAAGTTTCCTCTTCTCCTATTCGTTTTTTTAAGATGAATGGCATGTCTCATGTATATACCTTTAATTGTCTGATTAGTTTAGTTGATCAACTTGGTATATGATTTCAGATTAAAACATCCTTTTTTATCTGTTTTGTATGTTCTCTTTTTTCTCTGTTTTTTTTTAATTCGCTTTTATCCTCTTTGGGTTATGTGGTTGATCATTTTTTTTAATCCTTTTGATCATGTGTTGCCTTTTTGTTTCTTTTTGTGTTTGGTGATTTTACGTCTTATATTTCAAGATTATTTTCATCTTGTTATTTCTCTTAACTTGTAGTTATTGTCATGCACACGCACAATCTTCGATTTGAATTTGAGTCTAGTTTTATGCTCTTGCGTACATGTTGGCTTTTGTTTTGGTTGTGATGATGTCTTGTCCCACATTTTCTTTATTTAATTCGTCAAGACTGTTTTATGGCATAGGCAAGTCTGTCATGGTCAGATTTGGGGCGCCCTAGTTGAAAAGCACCAGCAGGGGAGGCTAGGCGCCACCCTCGTGGTGCCTGTCTTTCCTCTTTGCACTAAGGGCTTGAACCCGAATTTTGGGGCATCTTTTCATATTCTGGTTCCCTCCGGCTTTGTAGTATGTTATGAAAAGCATGACTCAAGGAAACCAAAAGGTCTTGACTTGGCCAAATAATTATGTCCTTATGGGAGATATTTCAAGGCTGGGGTGGGTGCCACCCCTGTGGTTCCTAGCTGACTCTCTGTTTTTTTTTTTTTTTTTTTTTTTTTTTTTTTTTTTTTTACGTGTGTTAAGATGTTGTATTGTATGGGCATGTAGTTTGGACTTCTTGGCTCTCAAGAGGGTTTAGGACAGCCTAGCAGTATCTCTGGAAATATCTCCCACGAATTTGAGAAGGCCTAATAAAATTACCATGGCTAAATCCATACCTTTTGCGGTGAATTCCTCAAAACAGACCTGGGCGCCATTTTTATGTTGTTTTGGAGTTCCTCTAATTATGAACTTTTCTGGGTTGTTTTTTATTCTGTAAAGGGTTTCTAAAGCCTTGTGCATATGCCTACAGGTCTTTTCTTACTCCAATGGCCGGCTCTCCGATCTTCTCATTTGTTGTTGATGGTGTTGAGGGTTCTTCCGCTTGCAAGCCCTACTCGCCAGGGGATGAGTATTGGTCCCCTGGAGCTGAAAAAATAGGGTATTATGACTCTGAGGAACGGGTAGAATTTTACCTCAAGCATGAATCCTCCCTGCCTGTTACATATGACTGCGTTTTCCAGTTTGAAGAAACGATGGACAAGCGCATTGTGGAGATTAGGTGCAGCAGATATGATTTACTGGCTATGAAGTACAAAGGTATCTGCAGGTTGTATGGGGATTTGTGTATTGTGGGCAGGACTGCTCTAAATAGGTTGAATGGTTATGATGGGCTTCTGGAAGACTTGCCATCTTTTGTCAGCAGCGTGCTCCAATCTCTCTTAAGGAGCATGTTGGATGTTAGGGGGATGTTTGAAGTTTGGGAGGCTATGAGGTCTACTAATGAACGGACTCCCGACGATGACTTTAACACCCTACACAGGTGGATGGACCAACTGGAACTCATGGTCATGTCTTGCCCTCACGAAGCTGAATCGTCCGTTCCTAGGTGCTGCAGGAAGTACTTCGAGATGTAAAACACTAGCCTCTCGTCGCTTATCCACCCGGTATATACGGCTTATCTGAATGACTTCCACACCCGGTATATACGGCTTATCTGAATGACTTCCAACAGGTCCGGGAGATTTGTGGTGTCTTGAGGAATCCACCAGATAACTTAAAAGAGGTGCAAGGGCAACTCGAAGCTCATATCGTCGAAATGGAGGCACGGGCGGTGCATTTTCCTACTTTCAACGGGATGGTCCATCCGTCCTAGGGGACTCACTAGGAGTTTTTCTATCTTAGGCTAGGATTTTCTTTTGATTGGGAGGTCAGGTCATTAGGCCCATCTTAGTTGATTATAGGCTCCATCTAGAATGTTGGGGGCAAAGGTTGTGACCTCTGTTTTAGTTCATGTTTAGGATTCAGTCGATTCAATTAATTGCTATAGTTATTGTTCAAAGACTCTTATTGGAGTTTAATAAAAGTTGATTTAGATTTTTTTTATTATTTATTATTTATTATTTTTTATGTGGGGATGTTTGGTATTGAATGATGTTGTTATCCATTATGACGATATTAATGATGATGAGGTATGAGATTTGGTTATTAATTGTGATGGTGAATCATGATAGTTCACTATTTATTATGGGTGCTTGATGACAGTGGTAATTATGTGCATTTTAATTGACGTATAATGAGGTGGATTATGCGGATAAATGCGTGGGTCTAATTTTTTGAAGAGATGCATGAATGGGAGATGCATGATACATATGACAAGTTCATGATGCATTTTAAATTGAATCAACCGACCTCTGTATGTTGTTTGCGCTGCTTCCCCTTGTAGGTTGAAATGGATTGTCGCCATGCTGCTGATAATTGCGAATCCTGTCTAGGGCCGAGGTTGGCAGCCAAGTGGGAGCCCAATTATATCAAGGCTAAATCACAGGCATTAATAAAGTCTTACTTTTAGCCTAACCTAAAAGTGGATTATGTCTTAATTTCCCCTCCACTGATGTCTAAATTAATGTCAGGTTTGATCTCTCTCTCTGTTTTTTTCTTCTTTTTTTTTTTTTTTTTGACTTCTTGGGCGAGAGACATAGGCCCATGTTTTAGGTGGGTCCCCTTGAAGGACGGCCCCACCATGTGATGGTGATGGGCCAGCGCCCAGGGCTGGGCGCACTAGGTCACAACGATTGGGGCTTTTGATGCGCCAATCTTTCACCCACTTTTCACTTTTTATTCTTTCTTTCCCTCTCTTCTTTTCTTTCGTTTTGGTTCTGGCTTCAGGTGAGGCATAGGGGAGAGTGAGCAGGGAGAGCTGAGTGGAGAAAGAGGAGAGGAGGAAAGGAAGAGTAGCAGCTTGCGATTGTCTGCTGTCACCCAGGTGAGTGGGTCTTGACCTCTTTTCTATTTCTTCTTTCTATTTTTTTTTTATTGTTTCCCATGGTTGCTGTGGTCATTTCAGGTGAAGTTCCAGTGAGCGGCAGTGGAGAAGAGGGAGGAGAGAGAAGGCTAGGTATGTGGTTTCATCCTCTTTCCATTTTCTATTTTCATTCTCTTTGTTTCCTTCTCTCTCTGTTTTTTTTTTTTTTTTACTAACCTGTTTCTGCCAGCTACAGGTGGAGGCCGAGCAAGTTAAGGAGAAAAGGGAAGAGAGAGAGAGCCAGGTTTGTGGTTTTTATTCTCTTCTCATTTTCTATTTCCATTCTCTTTGTTTCCTTCTCTCTTTTTTTTTTTTTTTACTAACCTGTTTCTGCTAGCTACAGGTGGAGGCCGAGCAAGTTGAGGAGAAAAGGGAAGAGAGAGAGAGAGCTAGGTATGTGGTTTTTATTCTCTTCTCATTTTCCATTTCCATTCTCTTTGTTTCCTTCTCTCTCTCTTTGTTTTTACTAACCTGTTTCTGCCAGCTAAAGGTGGAGGCCGAGCAAGTTGAGGAGAAAAGGGAAGAGAGAGAGAGCCAGGTATGTGGTTTTTATTCTCTTCTCATTTTCCACTCTCTATTCTCTATTTCTTTCCCCCCCCCCCCCCTTTTTTTTTTTTAAATCTACTGCTGCCGTTTCAGGTGGAGGCCGATTGGGCTGAGCAGGGAGACCAGCAACAGAGTGAGGGGAGGAGGAGGGAGAGGGAGAAGAGAGAAGGGAAGCTCGACAGCTGGTGGATCAGGTATGTGGGTCCCATTCCCTTCCATCTGTTTCTCCTTTCTTTTATTTATTTATTTATTTTTATTTTTTTTGGCGATGGCTGCAACATGGGGTCTTAGGGCTCGGTTTTGGCCAGGGGCAGCCATGGGTGTGGTGGATTTTGGTGAGGGAAGGAGTGGAGTTGTCTCAACTGTGAGGTTGGCAATCCCAGCCCCCTTGATTCAAATTTGAAAGGTTGCATAGTGGGGGTTCCTTGGCAGAATCAGTTTGGATGGAAAATGGGCATTTTCTGTGGCTAGTTAGGATTGGTGGGATGATGAGGAGTGAGGTTTGGTGTCCATGGAGGCTAACTGGTGTAGTGGAGATTGTTGAGTTCATTGAGCATTTTCATTGGCTTTAAATGAGAATGTGGTGAACATGATTTTGGACTCTTGGCACAGATCTTGGCCATTGTAGGGGGCGGCTTGGGCTCTCTTCTTGGTTTGTTTTTCTTAGTTTTTATTTTTTATTTTTCTTTCTTATGTTATTCAGGGACTTGTTTAAATTTGTGGTGCACTGGTTTTGACTTGTTTCTTACACCATGGTGTATTTTATGCTCACTTCCATATTTGTAGTTATGTTGGGAACCTTCTGCTCTTTTGCCTCTATTTTTTATTTGTTTATTTTATTATGTAGAAGAGTAAGGTTGGTAGTGGAGGGGTGTGGTGGTGATGGCTAAGGTGAGTTGGTGATGATGTGATGGGACAAAGGTTATGGGTGCTGTTTTAGTTTAAATTGTGATTCGGTTATTCATTTTTCGTTTTTATATCTTTGTATATTTCTCGTTGTTGTGGTTATCATTGTTTCCCTTCCCCCTTTTGTTTTATTTTTGTTATATGACGTGATTGTGGGGTTGGGTGTGATTCAGCCTAATGCATATGTTGAGACGATATGGTGGTGACATGGCTGCACAGGGGGTGTGAAGTTAGGGCTAAGTGGGAGGAGTTGGATTGGAATGAATGTGTTTTCACTTCTTTGCAGGCCTGTAAAACGCGTCTTAATGAGGCTAGTTCAATAAATGGGATTCGTTTTTTTCTTAGTCTCCTGGTTGGATCAACGGTCATGGTTTTTGGCTCCTCTTCCTTCTATCACTTGACTGATGAGGGTCATCACTTCTAAATTGGAGACACTGGTCATCATCTTCGAACTAATTTGTCTCTTATGCTTACGTGGACTAACATTATGCTCTCATGCTCAACTTCTCATTTTGGCTTCGGGTATAGGTTTGTCGGATGGCTAGGACTAAGGAGACTTGTAAGCGCGCTCCTATGTCATTGGACACTTCGGAGGGGGCCGGGGTAGAGCAAATCACCGCTCCCCTGAAAAAGAGACAGAAGGGTAAGGATAAATCAGAAAAGAAGCCTCACCTTTCAGATGAGATACGAGCTGGCCAGGTAAACTCTTAGTTGTTTTTATAAATCTCATACTTTGTTGTCTTCCATTATTATTGACATTCTTTCCTCTGATGTTTGTGTTGCAGCCTGTCCCTTTTGCTCGGGCTAGGGTGAGTTGGTTACAGATGAGGGACTGGTGGACCGAGCTCCCTGATCACCTAAAAGATCGGGTTTGAGCGATGGGGTTCAGGGATTTCATGTCTATTGTCGCCTTCCGCACCATCGTGCTCTCATTTGTGCTCTTTCCGAGAGATGGAGAGATGAGACGCACACTTTCCATTTCCCGCCCGGGGAAATGACGATTACACTTGAGGACATTGCGCGTTGCTGGGGGTCGAGGGTGACAGGCCTCCCCGTTTTCTCCAGGGCGAATGATGCCAAGGCTTCTATCACTCGGTTACGCCTGCATAGGATGTTCGGGGCACGCCCCCAGTCCGATGTGGGTCAGATTGACGCCGAGTGGCTGAGGGAGGCGTACAGCCCAAAGAGGAGGAGGATCCTAAATAGTAAGTATTCCATTGTCGCCTTTGCAGCATCGTATCTTTCTCTTTTGCTATTCCTACTAATCATTCCTCCCTACTTCATTTTAGAGTGGGCTCGGAACCAGGCGGACTTTTTCGCCAAGTTGAGGGCATAGGTACCGGATTTCAGAGGCTTGCCGGTTAGAGGATGTGAGGGAGGTCTTGTCCCCACAACGGCCGAGGCTCGGGCCGACACTGGTAACATTTTGTCCCTTCTCCTTTAGATTGATTCAGAGTAGAAAATACCCATGAGACCTACATATTCGATATTTATCCTTTGTTAACAGTATTCATAATTCCTTTGACAGGTGAGGGCCCCTCTTCTAGCAGATCCCGATCTACGCCGGCCCTACTGATGACGATGTAGCAGTAGTGGATGGCATTGAGAGTGATGATGAGGTGGATAGGGGTTATGATGATGTGGGCGAGTCTGAGGACGCAGATTTTGATGAGTTGGAGGGTGAGTTTATCACGTCTGATGATGGAGACGACGAGATTGATGATAGGGACAGTGAGGATGAGGGGGTGAGACCTCGCAGAGTTGTTTCTGCTGGCTTTGATGAGGGGGAGCGGTGGAGGTCCGGGTAGAGGTGACGAGGGCGATGTCGCCGGACCCTCTGAGCGTAAGCACTCGATCCAGTTTCTTTAAAACCGATCTCTGGTGTCTTGTATGCTTCTCATCCTTGTTTCTTACGTTCTTTCTCTTTTGCTACAGGGTATGAATGGCGGGAAGTGCCGGTTGATGGTACGCTCGCCAAAGAGAGTAGGGATACCTAGTGAGGTTTTCCCGGTCACGAGTGAGTACTGAAATGTTTGGTAGCTACTTTGCTCTTTATTCTAATTATCTAATGAATTTCTCATGTCAATTTGGTATTGTGCAGAGAAAGAGCATGAAAGGCAGTCTGAGGTTCGTTTGAGGAGACCTAGGCTAATTTCGGCACGGTTGGGTGATGATGAGCATCTCAGGGCTTTTCATCTGTTCTTTTTGGGGAGGTGTCTCTTCGCCAACGCCACTGGCAATAGAGCGCCCTGTACTCTCATTTGGTTTGTGTAGAACCTGGATAAGGTCGGCGACTACGCTTGGGGCATGGCCACCCTTGCCTTTCTATTCAATAGTCTGGACTCGAGGTGCCGCCTCCAGCCCGGATGTAAGAGCCTTCGAGGGTTCGTGCCGATCTTACAGGTTTAAACCCTATCCCCAAGTGTGGTGACCTATTGTAGTCCACCTTTTCTTATCATGGGTCATGTCTCATCTTTTGTAATAACCAAGCTTTGGTTGTGTGTAGGTATGGGTTTGGGAGCATATCATCCAGTGTCGGCCTGAGCGCTTGCCTGCGAGGTTGAGTTGTACTCCCCGGGCTTCGCAGTGGTATCCTAATGCCAATTTGCGGAGTTTTGCCGACATTCTGCCTCCTGAGATGGCTGAGCGTATTACGACTCTAGGAATGAGACCGGGCGAGCAAGGTTACCGGTTCATCTTAAATGAATTGAAAAATCACGAGGTATGCTCCTTTTCTCCTTTTGTTTATCATGTTAAATGTCTGCCTCTCTCTGTTCTCATTTGCTACACATCATGATTTGTCAGGTGATTTGGCAGCCCTACCGGGGTGGTCCAGATGATGAGGTGGCTGTTGTGCAGGAGTGGCGTACTCTATTTGAGAGGGACATTTGGCTCGATGCTCCCCAGGTGGCGGTCAGGCTGGTTGTCAGCCGAGTTGCGCGCCAACTGGGACAGCATCAAGTTGTCCCTGCAGAAAAGTCTATCATGCATCGGTCGTATCCAGGGTGGGGTTTGAAAACGTTCAAACGCCGTCATCCGTGTCGGAAAGAGATAAAAAATTGGAGAAGGAAAGGGAGGAAGGCCACCTTCGGTGTAGATGCTAGTGCCTGGAGTGACTATGAGGTATATTGGAGGACAGCTTTGCATCGGTATATACTCCCGGAGTCGTATTCTTGTGGGGCTTCGTATTCTGTTAGTAATTGCGCGGAAGCGGCTGAGGCCTCGTCATTGGCTCGGGTGAGCATTGAAATTTTGTTCGCTCTAATGTTGTCTTCCTTTTTATCATGGCTGACATTGTTTCTTCCTTTACTTTTCAGGAGGAGATACCGGCTGCAGAAAGGCATTGGCAGGCACGTCCAACATCCGAAGGACGGGGCGAGGTGAGGGCTTATGAGGTTTCCAACTTCGATTATGGGCCTTACAATCTCAACGATTCATGCTCTTCCCATCCTCTAACCGTGGCTCTCATGTGTGACAGGGGACGTCTGGGTGCGTAGTGTCCGATGCGGAGTCCATCCTCAGGGGAGAAACACTTCGACTGTCTCACCTAGTGGAGAAGAAGGTATGACTTCTTGACTTAGTGTTTGAATCAAATGGTGCTTACCTCCATAGTAATGTTGATCATTCTTGATGTAACAGCATGGTTTATATTTCATAAGATACGGAGGTCGTGAGACTGAGGGCACTATTGACAGCTGAGAGGGTACGAAAATTGTTAAACCTAATTAGCCACGTGCTACCTTGTTTACTCTTTCCTTACTAAAAATGCTTTGGTAATAGGAGCGCCACCGGGAAAATGAAGCGATCATCGAAGCATTGGCGGATTCTCACGAGGTATGAGGTCATGGAGTTATTTGTTCATTTTGAATTTGTGTTTATGACCTTTGGTTACTATGCAGAGCAACAGAGAGCAAGACATGTCCGAGGTCACGAGAATTCGATTGGAGAGCGATCTTCTCACTCTACAGGCAGAGGTGGATCGACTACGGACTAGCGAGGTTTGCGTTTCATTTTATCGTTCTTGTGTTCAAGACATATAATGACCGACTCTTAACCCTTTCTATTCGTGATCCTCAGGTAGAGGCTCGTAGCGAGCGCGACGGAGCGTTTGCAGAGAGAGTTGCTTCTATGGCACAGGTATGAGCGATTCTCATGTGATATTTTAATCTTGATTCCTCATCCATTGTTGATGTTGTCTATGTTGTTGTGGTGTGCAGGTTGACGAGTTACGTGCCAGGCTTAGGAGTTTTGAGGTCCCTGTGCAGGTGAAGGTCTTTTCTTCCTTTTAAATTCCATGTTTGGCGCTACAAGGTTTGTTGAACGTAATGTTTCTATAAACGTTGTCCTGTAGAGCGGTGCTATTGTTGCTTCTATTCCTCCACCTCTTAGCTTAGGCGAGGAAAAGGCCATTATTCATGATCATTACGCTCGGCGCATGGATCGCATGGAGCGACAACATGATGAGGTGGTTGCTGATTTGCGGGGGCGTCTCGCTAGACTTCATCAGAGGGCAGAGGAGAGAGGTTATGCATTCTCAGACTCGACCCGCACTCCTTCTCAGTGTGCTCCTGGTCCAACCTCTTTTGCTTCGTCGGCTCGCCGTGATGGAGCCGCTCCGTAGAGTCATCGTTCTTTGATCGATCTCCCCAGGCTGCATCATTGGTGTATCCACGTTCCATGTATCCATATTTGCTAGTCATGTATTTATGTTGCTTCGCCCCATCTTTGGCTTATGGTGAGAGCTAATATGTATTTGATGTATGTTGTGCACACGTGCATTATGTATGTACAGTTGAGATAGTGTGCTTGATGCTTTAGAAGTGCCATGGGAATGTGTTTGATTGATAAGGAGTTGTTGTGGGGTACCGGGGAATATATAAAGTGTTCTTCTTTTTACAGGTAACAGGTTCTATGTATCCGGAAATTCTCCGGGGTCCAAAAACAAGGGGAAGTGCTACCGAAATTTTTCTAAAATTTCTCGAATTTCGTGCCTCAGCAAAAATCTCATGGAATAAGAATAATAGCAATCCGGGATAGACAAGATGAGATATAATAAACCAAATGAATGTAATCCCATGCCAATTTTGACCCGGAGAAGGCAACATAGCCACAAGGTTCTCAAACAATGAGGAGTGCCTGAGTGTGTGACATTTGTGGCCTAAGCAATTCTATGGTTTTAAGGCATTTACATTGTCAGCAATAAGTATTAAGGCAGGAGCTCAAGATATTTGCATTTTCAAATCAAATATGATATCATAAAGGGTGTGCATAGCATACATCTCTAATCAAATTCATCATTATATATCATAACAACCATAATTCATACTTCCCAAGTTTGGTCATCAGCATTTTGACCTTTTCTAGTTATGAGGAGTTGTGTGCAAAATAATACCCGTAAATAATAAAAAAGTGCCCTAGCTTATGGGATGTTATGAATGTAATCGGGGTTGGTCTCCCTGCAAGGTCTCAAAGCAAATTTATTAGTTTAATATTTTTAGGCCCCCTGCATAATTGAGCTAAGGTGGCATCTTTCTTTCTCGGTAAAAATATCAGGGGGCCATTTTGGCATTCAAGCTTTGGGAAACAAAGAGATGGAATTGGTACCTTAGTAGGTGTGTTCTTTCCTACATTTAACTGAAAGTGGTGAGCAACAAAACCATGCATGAGGTGAGGGTGTGTGCAGTCCAGTGAGTGTTCGTGGCAATCGTGTATGCGATGAGGGCCCAGATTGGGAAGCCGTGCAGGACAGATAGATATATATATATATATATATAAAATGCCCCAGCATAAGACTAGTGTTCATTTTGGCTGTGGGTAGGAATGTACCCTCGTTCCATGATTGTCACCTTGGCGGTAATGTGATACTCCCTAACCATCATTTGGAGGTCGAGCCCTCACAAGCCTCCGTTTGTAGCTGCATAGTCTTTTTGGTTGAACTTCAGAAAGCACTTGAACGTCCTCAGGGCTCGCTCATGAGTTGTGTTTGTGTGTGGGGCGGTAAGTCACCGTGCGTCCTTAGTGCTGTGGCTTCTGACCACCTTCTGCTCAGTTCATGCGATGAGTACCCATGTCACTCCAGCAGGCCTAATTCTAATAGAGACTTTTTTTTTTAACACGTAATTGTGCAATGTTTAAGTTCTTTAAGCTTTCTAATTAACCCATGTAACAAGCTTTAGGACAGCGACTCCCAAACCAGAAGGCTTTAGGGCACTAGGTACATAAATACCCCTGTGGGCTTACTGGCTCAAGCTAAAAAGGCTACGAACCCAAACTAATCACGTTTTTTTTTTCTTTTTTTAGCATGTAACTGTGCAATGTCTAGGTCCTTTAAGCTTTCTAATTAACCCATGTAATGAGCATTAGGCCAATGACTCCCAAACCAGCCAGCTTTAGGGCACTAGGTATGCAAATACCCGTACAGGCTTACTGGCTCGGGTTAAAAAGGCTACGAACCCAAACTAATCACGAGTATATATATATATATTTTAGCAAACGGTCAAAAGGCTTTCATGACATGGGCGAACTCACCTTCAGACCTTCACATCAAGTGACTTTAACCATGCGTAATTTGTGCGGGGCAGATCCACCTTATTTGTGTATTTTTAAGTGTTAGTGTGTGTCCGAGTTCTAAGTTTGATCAGAGTGCATTTCTTTGGTCCTCCTATGGGATTTCTACAACTTTGCAGAAGGGCAAGGAGGGTCATATTCTACAAGAAGTGAGGAAGGGTCATACTATGTACCTTTTCAGGTACATAGCGCTCCATGGATCAGAGAGATCTTCCCCCTCTGCATTTACTAGTCTGTATGCATTTCCAGGATATACTTCTTTAATTACATAAGGGCCTTCCTAATTGGGTCGTAACTTACCTCGAGGATGCGGAAGCTGAGAAGGAGCGATGCGTTTCAGCACGAAGTCACCAACTTTGAATTTTCTTTCTTTGACATGTTTGTCGTAGGCTCTGGCAATCCGCTTCCGGTATACCTGTGCGTGCATTGCTGCTTTCATTCTCCTTTCGTCAAGCAGGTCTAGCTGAAGTAGCAATGCTTCTCTCCTCTGGTCTTCTGTCATGTCTTCATCTAGCTGGATGCACAGCGACGGGTGAAGGACTTCGAGGGGAAGGACAACTTCCATTCCATAGGTCAAAGAGTATGGGGTTTCTCCTGTGAGAGTTCTTATTGAGGTTCGATACGCCCACAACGCTTCGACCAAACGGTCTGGCCAATCACTACCTTTGGTGGTTTGCACAGTCTTCTTGATGATCTTTAGTAGGGCCTTGTTGGTTGCTTCAGCTTGACCATTTGCTTGGGGGTAGTATGGGGTTGAATGATGCAGTTCTATGTTATATTTTGTGCACAACTCGTTCATTTGTTGGGATATGAATTGCGGACCATTATCCGTTATGAATGCCTTAGGGATGCCAAACCTAGCTATTATATTCTTTTTAATGAATTTGACTACGGAGGTTGCCTTAATATTAACATATGCTTCTGCTTCTGCCCACTTAGTGTAATATTATGTTGCTGTTAATATGAATGCCTTATTTTGTGTGTTCTCTACAGTAGAGGCCAGGGGTCCTATGATATCAAAAGCCCAGGTCGAGAAAGGCCATGGAGTTGTGGTAGGGTGAAGGGATGATGCGGGAGCATGAATTAGGTCAGCGTGCAGCTGACATTCTTTGCATCTTTTGACATAATTGACTGAATCCGACTCTAGGGACGGCCAATAGTAACTTTAACGGATGATCTTCTTAGCTAACATCTGGCCGTTGACATGTCCTCCGCACTCTCCTGAATGTGCCTCTTTAACTATCTCTCACCCTTCTTCTATGGTCATACATCGTAAGACAACTCCACTAAATGATCTACGGTACAGTAGCCCTGCGACTATGACATATCTCTGAACCATCTCTCTTAATGCTCTTTTATCCGATCGGGTGGCGTAGTCGGGGATGTAGCCATCATGCAGGTAATTCCAAATATCATAGTACCACTGGTGGTCATCTTCCAGGTCATCATCATGTTGTATGTGAGCTAGGATTCCATCTTTAGGTTTAGAATCTTCCTCCCTCCTGATCGGACTCTTCGGTCTTAGCTTTCTTACTCCTATTTTTCGAGACTTTCAGCAGGACTTCGGCGCGGTTCCCCTTGGTCAAGTCTATTGGTTTGACAGACGGAAAATCTAGCCTTCTAATCAGAAATTCTTTGGAATCCTTATCATCGAGCATCTCTATGATTGAGGCTAAAATCGCTAATGAGTCAGCCAATCGGTTCAAGGCGCGAGGGATGTAGAGAAATGAAATCTTCTTGAATTTAGACATCAATTCTTTGGCTTTCTCGTGGTAGTGCGCAAGCCTAAGGGCGCTAACCTTCCATTCTCCGGCTATTTGGGAAATAACGACCTTAGAATCACCAAAGACTCTTAGCTTTTCAACACCTAGGTCTTGGGCTTCTCTCAATCCTGCTAATAAGGCTTTGTACTCCACTGTATTATTGGTCGCTGGAAATCCGATTTTATAGGCCATTGGGATGACAACTCCTTCCGAGGATAATAACACTACACCAACTCCTTTTCCATTCCGATTCAAAGCTCCATCAAAGTACATGGTCCATAAATCATCATCCTTTGCTTCTTCAACGTCTGCAAACAAGATACTTTTGTCGGGGAAATCAGTTCTAACCGGTTCATACCGTGGTAGAGGGAGGTGTGCCAGATGGTCGGCAATTGCTTGTCCCTTTATAGACTTCTGGGTAACATAGGTTATGTCAAACTCTGCCAAGAGTATTTGCCATCGCGCGACTCTTCCCGAAGTAACGGGTTTCTCGAAAATGTATTTTAAGGGGTCCATTCTGGCTAAGAGTTTGACTTGGTGGGCTAGGAAGTAGTGTCTCGATTTCTGGGTGGCCCAAACTACGGCTAAGCAAGTTCTCTCCATTGGGGAGTATTTCCTTTCGTAAGGCAGGAGAGATTTGCTCAAGTAGTAAATCGCATTTTCTTTCCTCCCAGTCTCATCATGTTGACCCAGGACCATGCCTATCGCAGACTTTGTCGCTGACACATACAAAATGAGGGGCCTATGTTTAGTAGGGGACTTCAGGACGGGAGGACTTAATAGCTATTTCTTCAGATCTTCAAATGCCTTCTGGCAGTCGTCGTCCCAGTGATATTCCACGCCTCCTTTTAGCAATTTATAGAACAGCTCACATCTTTGTGAATGCTGCGAAATGAATCTTCTGATGAACTGTAGTCATCCTATTAGGCCTCTTAATTCTTTAAGGTTCTTCGGGGGCGACATTTCAAGAATGGCCTTTACCTTAGAAGGATCGACTTCGATTCCTCGATTACTTACCATAAAGCCTAGGAGTTTTCCAGAGGATACTCCGAAAACACATTTCTTCGGATTCATCTTTAGTTGGGTGTCCCGGGATCGTTGAAGGACTCTCCTCAGAGCCGTGACATGTGTTTCACGTGTTCTGGATTTAAACAAAATATCATCTACGTAAACCTCCACACAGTCGTGTATTATATCATGAAATATTGCCATCATGGCCCACTGATAAGTGGCACCGGCATTCTTCAAGCCGAAGGGCATAACAATGTAACAGTAACTCCCCCAGGGCATGGTGAACTAGGTTTTCTCCTGATCCTCTGGTGATAGTCTGATTTGGTTGTACCCTGAGTAACCATCCCTGAATGATAGCATAGCGTGCCCTGCGGTATTATCGATAAGCACGTCGATGTGAGGTAAAGGGAAATTGTCTTTGGGAGATGCCTTGTTCAAATTTCGGAAATCAATACAGACTCAGACGCGTCCGTCTTTCTTCTTCACGGGGACTATATTGGCGACCCATTGAGGAAACAACAGAACCCTGATGAACTTCGCTTGGTGGAGTTTGTCAACCTCCTCTTTCACTTTCAGTGCAACATCAAGGAGCATTCTTCTCAATTTCTGTTTAACTGGTCTAGCATTTTCCTCCAATGGGATCCTATGTTCCATTAGGTCGGGCGCGAGTCCAAGCATGTCATTATAATCCGATGCGAACACGTCTTGATATTCTCTTAGGAACTCAAGGATCTCGTTCTCTTCGGCAGGTTCTAGGCATGCACTGATTTGGACCTGCTTGGGTCTTTCGTCCGTTCCCAGGTTTATCTCTTTCATCTTCTCGGCAGCCGCTTGTGTTTCTTCGTCAAACTTCTTAATTACTCTCCTAAATTCCTCAGAAACTTCGTCATCCCCTTCTTCAGCGTCTACTAATTCGTAAACACCCATTCCATCATTGATGTTCACATGTTGCACGGAAGGTTCGGGTTCTGGAACGACAGGCAGAGATTCGCAACCTAACTTCTCGATGTTTGTCATAATTTCTTCTAGTCGAGACTGCTCCACTGTGGGTATCTTCCATCGCCTTAGGTTGCCCATATTTAGATGATGATCACAGTCTTCTACTCCTACGGTTCCTATGTTTTTGGGTTTTCTATTTTCTAATTTTTTTGGGTTTTTAGGATTTTCTAATTTTTTTTGGGTTTTTGGGTTTTTTAATTTTTTGGGATTTTTGGAATGATATGGTACAGGTGAGGTTGCAGATGGGCTATCTACTGAGGAGGATCCTCCCCGCTGGCGTGGCCAAGTGGTGGGGCGGTATACCATTTTGTGATCATTGAGGTCATCAGTTTCCCAAATTTCATGGTTCTCTTGAGAGGAGTCTTCTCGCCAATGGCGCCAGGCAACCGGCCAATATACCACTTCTTCACCAGTAGGGTCTTCGATTTCCCATGTTTCAAGACTTTCTCCGACTTCGGCGATCGGCGTTTTTTTTTTTTTTTGGCAAATGAGTTAACTCACTCGCATTCAGCATGGTTCAAGATAGGGTCTGGAATCTTGGATTGATAGTGTGGTCTATATTGTTCACTCCTTTTGGTGAATGGAGCTCTCTCCAAGTGCCGAAGATTTCCTCGTGAGTCTCACTTTCAGATGAAGTCGAATCTTCCCAATCTTCTACTAAAACGGTCTTGCCTTTATCGTTTGGAGCCAAATTGTAGCATCCCCTTCTGAACGGTGGTGTGTTGGGGTCCAAGGTTTTGTCATGCTTCACAAAATGTTCATTTAAGGTCCAGTCCTCTTGTTTATACCTTATATTATCGTGTGTGTCATACCCTAATCCTTTTGCTCTCGCTCTAGGGTCTGTTATGTAAGGGTCGGTGATGCCTTCTCCATTCTTTCCTAGACCAAATCCGGGTTGATACCCCATCTTCTTCATTAGAGTCCATCCTCGAGCTTGCCTTTCGTTGTCAAACACCAGATTTTGCGGGAAGGATAATTCAAAAAACATATTCTGCGTAGGGTTCATATCCATCAAAGAGATGAGAGGATCGACCTTGTACCCATGAATCTTGACCTCTGGCATAATAGGAGCGGGTTGTAGGGTCGGGAGTATTTGAAGTTCTTCCGGTTCAATGACAGGCGGGTCTCCCATCAATTTCATGATCTTACCCAAGTGGGGAAATTTGACGCATTGGTGTCGACTTGACATAACGGCATTCATATGGTTCAACCATCGGCGTCCTAGGATTAAGTTAAAAGTGGCGGGGATGTCCATAATATAAAATTCGTCTGGCATTGAGATCGGGCCCGCTTGGACTAGTAACATAATTTTTCCACAGACCGTTTTCTTATTCCCGTCGTAACTGGTTACGACCATAAGAGCTGGAGTTAAGTCCTTTATTGTGAGCCCTAAGGCTTTGTAGGTTTTCAATGGACAAATATTCAGTGATGCACCAGTGTCAGCCAAAGCTCTTGACATTTCCTTCCCTGCTATCTTGACTGTTAGATGTAGGGGAGAGGTTCTCGCCTCAGGTGGTATTTCCTTTAATTCTTCCTCAGTAAAAGTAATGGCAGGGAACGAAGCTCCTGGGGCTAATGCTGAAATAGACGTTCTCAATTCTTTTGGAGTTATGTCTACCGGGACTTGTAAGCGTGTAATAGCCTTAAGTAATTGTTGCTGATGTTTGGGGGAGGTTTTAATCAGATCAAGGACAAATACTTTAGCTGGGATCTTTGTGAGGTGCCCTAAGAGGTCATATTCTATCCCGGTTTCTATCGAACTGTAAGCTCTTTCATCAACTATCTTCTCAACCTGAATATTGGGATTTTGCGAATCTAAGTTCTGAGAAACAGGGTGAGGGGGTAGTCAGGGAGGACGGATCCGTCCAGATCGTAGGTGAGCCTGAGATGCATTTGCGTCCGGGTAAGGATCTGGTTGGGAATTCGTGATGATCGGCGATTCTCGGTCGTTTGACTCATCAAAATTTACCTTGTAAAGGTCAGGGGAGTCAACGATCGTATCCATCCCTGAATTGAAGATTTTGAATTTGGTCTTCCCATCCCATGGCGTGATGTATTTTCGATAATCCTCTTCTTCAAAGAAATCACCATGACACGGTTGGCTATGGTTTACACTCCCTTGAACCGGGGCATCAATGTGTTGGTGCTCTATTACGGCGATGTTTAGTAATTGGGTCTGTGGGCCCTGTCCAGAGGTTGGTGCTCCATGCTGAGGTAAAGGGTTTGTATAAATCTGCATGTTGGGAATATTTTGTGCGGGATTGGTGGTTGGATTTTGATTGGGAGGGGCATTCCGTGGGTCATTCCCACCTATTGGCCTAATGTTACTCCAATCAATTCTACCTTCATCATTGAGGTCATAGATCAAATCTCTAACCGTGTAGCATTGGGTGAGGTCATGACCTGGCATCCTATGGTAGGCACAAAACTTAGTTTTGTCTAGGTGTTCGGACCATGCCTACGGTCGTTTCGGCGAAAGTTGGAGGGCATTCTGGTTTAAGAGAGACTAGAAGACACCAGTCCATGGTTGAGGAAGGGATGGGTAGTTTGCCCTTTTAGGTCCGAATCTTCTTCTATTTCCAATGTTCGCGTTATTCTGGTTGCCATTGTTGTCTCTATTGTAATTGAAGGGGACGGTACCATAGTTGGGTCGAGGATTCGCGTTCTGGTTTTGCGGCGGAGCTATCGGGTTCAAGACCGGCTGTATGGGATTAGGATTCTGGTTTTGATTCACTGGAGGTCCTTGGTTCCTTAGTGGTTGGTCATAACTTTGATTGTTTCTTGGAGGGTTTCGGTAGTTCTGATTGTTCCGCTGATTGTTTTGTTTACTCCTCTGATAATTCGGGTTACCACCTTGGAAATTAGGATTGCCAGTTTGCCCTTGGTTTTGGTGTTGGTTAAAGCTAACGCTGGTACGCTCTTTATACAATCGATAGACCTCTTCCTGATTCAGGCTTACTTCAGGAGTCGTGCGGCTCTCTGGTTGGGTGGTCGTGCCTGCCCTACGCGTGTTCTTTTTATGGTCAATGATGGTGTTCAATACTCCTTCATCTAAATTTTGCTTCATCCTGGATAACCTACGCTATAGGCCACTCCAACTAACGACCTCTCTGATTGTCATCAGGGCTCTCATGGGATCCTTCGTGTTTGATATGGCCATTCTTACTTGTTCTTCCTCTTGCATGTTGCAATCCGACCGCGTGAATTGGTTTTGCCATCTTACTGCAAATTCCTCATAGTCCTCATTGTTCTTCTGTTTGAGATTAGCTAGGCCATGCCATAAGGGTTTGTTTTTAGTTAGATGCTGGTATCGCGCTAGAAACTTCTCTACTACATCCTCGAAGGTATTGATTTCATGCGAAGGCACGAACGTAGACCAAGTTTATGCATCTCCTGTTAGGGATTCCTGAAAATAATTTATGAGCATGTAGTCATTGTCTGCGATGGCACGACACTTGTTGCAAAAGGAGACTAGGTGATGGTGAGGGTCAGTAGTCCCATCGTAAGGTACGAACTTAGGGGCTCTAACAGGGAAAGGTGACCTCTCTTTTTCCTCCTTTTTGGTAAAGTCGTAGAATCCTAGTTTTTTGCCAGTTGAGCTCGAGGACTTCTTTTTAATTTCGTTCTTAAGTTCCTCTACGTTTTTCTGCAACTCTTTGAATGCTAGAGGATCTAAGTATTAAATTGTCTGTGGCTGACATTCTCTTTATGGTTCTAACGAAGTAGGGGCATAGGCCGGTTCTTGGAATTGGCCTTGGAAATACGGTTGCGAGATAGGCTGATAGCTTTGGTTCAACTGAGTTCCCCCATGAGTAGTCGGTTGTCCCCTATATGGGTCAACTATCGTGTTTAAAGTGGATGGTTAATATGCTTGCTGATAGCGCGACTCATTCGCTTGGTGTGTTTGATGAGGGTTTCCAACGCCCGCGGGGTTAGTAACTTGCACGTTCTGGATTGGGAGATTCTGGTTCGTATTAGGCATCTGATAGGTCAGAACCGTTTGATTTTGATAAGTGAGAGGGGCCCCCTCGTATTGAGCCGGTTGGGGATATAACATACCAGCGCCAACCGTAACAGGATTGTAACGGACTTGGTCCATTGGTGGAGGAACTATTGGTTGGAATTGGAGTCGAGCCATCTCGTGTTATCGGTAGGCATCTGGTGCTCCTGTATGAGTCAAAGGGTTTTGGTGCAAGGTGTTGGATGTTGCCAATTGACCTATGCTTATTGAACTATGACTCATCGAGTGATATGGGTTTTCATTTATCGCAAGTGTCTGGGAAGGCGCGATGGCCCTAACCGGGGTTATGATAGGTGCGTCAGTAGGCATCCCATACTGCGGGATAGAGGACGTGATTGGCTCGGTTTGGCTGATCATGGAAGAATAGGGTATAACTTGCGAGACAACAGGATCACTCACGCGAAGAGGGTAGTCTCTTGATGAAACGTTATCGTGGACCCTATATCTTATAACTTGGCCAGTGGGATTGACCAGATCTGTGTAAGTCACCCCTGAATGCTAGGAAAACTGATTCTCTCTCGATGAAGGAGATGGGGTGGATGTATTGGAATGATTCCTTCCCATTGTTATGGTATTGACTGGTAGCGGGCCTCATTCGAAGAGGGACCGTCTTATCTGTTGTGGGTCATGGCTTGAAGCTGCCAAGGATCCATCTAATACCCTAGAGGGTTCTACACTTTGCGTGGTCTGGTGTGACCCGCCAGTGGTGCAGATCAATAGTGGGGATGAGAGGGGTTGAAAATCGGACATTCCGAACGTCTGACCCTCCATTTGTGAAAAAATGTTTAGATGAGAAAAGAGAGAAGGGGAGGACGAGAAGAGCACTTGTTATGTAGTTTTGTTGGTAAAGGTTTGTTTCTTATGGTGTAATGGGGGGAAGCTTAGTGGACGGTGCATTCGGACCTTTATTTTTATTTTCAGACTACTCATAACAACCCTAAACTGAATCGGACACGGACATCAGATCATTGATTGGATGTTCGTGTCTTAGAATATTACTCCAGGAAGACCCAAATAAGTGACAGGAAAACATAAGACGTCCCATCACGATCGCCAGGCTGTCGGATGTGAATTTCGACCCCCCCCTTCCTTTCCAAGAGAGACATGGTTTGGGGAAATCTCCATTCATCTATATATGCTATTTAAATTTTACATCGAAATGAGGATTCCGACTACCCTCAAAATCGACGGATCACGATCGCCAGCTACGGTGCGGCCGTAACACCGTTCTTCGACAAAAGCCGAAGAAATATTGGGAGAAAAATAATAAGGTGGGTTCCTCCTCTCGTCTAATGTGCTGCCGGCAACACACGACGGTTGTCCTGTCACATTAATTTGGGTCTCTTTGGGTCTCTTTAATTTGGGTCAATTCAGGGTCATGAGTTAAAGTCTGAATAAAGGTTAATCCTCACATAGCATAATTGTAGTATATCCAAGTAAAATAAAATAACTAAAATAAAGAAAATAGAATAAAAGAGGGGGGAGGTGCCAAATATTTAAGAAGAGGATCGGCCCCGTTCCCGGGTACCCCCTTCTGATCCCTTGGCAAAATAGGGTTTAAAGGCTGATTTTTCAAACCAAAATGATGATGCAAATGAGACTTTAATTTGTGATTTCTGTGTTTTTCGTGTGCGATACACGAGTGATAAAAGTAAAAGGTCGATGGGCTGTAATTAATTGAAGGTGGCCGATGGGCCGTGATTATTAAAAGTGTGTGCGAAATCACTCATCTCATCTCGTTATTCTCATTTATTCAATTTTAGATATCAGTTCTTTATTCCCTTTTATCATTAAGTTCAATTAAATATCTGGCACCTGAGGTGGAGGAAGAAATAAATGAAAAATCTTTTTGAGTTTATTTTGTTGGTTTTATAGTTTTTATGGCTTTTCGATATTGGGCTAGAAGGGCCTAACTAAGGGACTCTTACTTAGATTTACATGATTAGTGCTTTGTTACTGATCATCGGATTAACCCTAACCTAAGGTCCTAGACCGCCCACATCAGCTCTCCCAATCCCCTAACGGAACTGGAAAAGTGACGGGACGAAGCCTAATGCTTTAATCTATCTAATGGGGAAATCCGATCTAATCCTAGGGTATGAATAGGCTGAGTTTGATGGTTCAGCGCCTAAGCAGCTTATTAATTGTGATTTTTAATTGATTCGGTTTGTTTTGAGTTGAAGATTGATTAAAAAAATGGCTTAAATGTATTTTAGGGTTCTGTTTAAGTGGTTTAAGGTTCTGGAATTCAGGGTTTTAATTTAAAACGTGAAGCGATGTCAAAATTAGCGAAACGGGGTTGGCAGAGGACTTGGGCGCCAGAGGGGTGGCGCCTAAGACACCCTGATGACCTGGGCGTCCAAACAGTGGGGCCCAAGTGGCTGTTTCTGGGGGGTTTGGCTAGTGACGATGGTATCGATGCTGTTTTCGGAATCCAAGGGGTCCTTACTTGGTGAGTTTTAATGTTTCAAATTGTTTTGATTCTCCGGTGTTCAAATGTCAAAGGGATCTGGATCCCGATTTTAGGACGAAACCAAGAGTTCGCTTTTTAGTGCAAATGAGAGGATGGGCGCCAAGGGGGTGGCGCCCAGGTGGATGGCTTGAGATTTTCAGGTATTCCGGATGGGATTTGATATTGGTATTTGCATTTGGGGGTTGTTTTAGGTTCTGGTTTCAATTAATTTAAGTTATAAGATGTTTAATTACTCATTTTAAATTGAAGTTGTGAACCAAGGTTATAGTGTAGGCTAGGCGCCACAGGGGTGGTGCCTAAGTGGTTGTTCGTCGATTTGGAAGGGCTTTGGGTGCTAAGCCCGAATCGATTAAAGTTTCAAACGTTTTAAGTTAAAAGTGTTTTAATATGTTGATTTGGATTGGTTAGATTGGTTAGAATGTTAATTAATTATGTTAAGTTGTCGGTTGGGGTTCTTTATGAAAACAGGTAGGCTGGGCGCCCAGGGTGTGGTGCCCAGGTGGATTTGGAGGGTGGGCGCCCAAGGGGTGGCACCCAGGTGACTGTGCTGAGGTTCGGTCGGTTTGGTATTTTTTTAGGCCAATTTAAGTTTAAATTGATTTAAGGACTTAGTGTGTTTGGGCGTGGGATGCTATTCGTATTCAATTGGGATTTATCTAAACACCAATTAATTGGGCTAGGTTGTGAATTGAGTTTTCCTGAAAACGGGGAAGCTAGGCGCCCAGGGTGTGGTGCCCAGGTGGATTTGACAGATGGGCGCCAAGGGTGTGGTGCCCAGGTGAACTATTCTGTGGTTTGGGTCGGTTTCTTATTTTTTTTGGGTTGATCTGCGGTTAAGCATTTATGGTTTGATGTATTTTAAATTAAAAGTGTTCTGTTGCGTTGATTAAGATTAAATTCCACTTCGATTAATTAGGCTTTAGTGACTGGGGAGGCTGGGCGCCCAGAAGGCGGTGCCCAGGTGGAATTGACTGGATGGGCGCCCAGGGGGTGGCGCCTAAGTGTCTGTCTTGTATGTTTGAGCTGGTTCGATGTTTTAAGTCTATTCGGGCTTATGGTTTCGATTGTTTTAGATTTCAAGGGTGTTTCGGTGTGTTGATCGTGATTGAATTCGAATTTAATTTCAAGTGGGGTTTCCTAGTGATTGGGTAGGATGGGCGCCAGGAGGATGGTGCCCAAGTGGATGCGGAAGGATAGGCACCAAGGGGGTGGCGCCCATGTGGATATTTTGTGGTTTATTCGTTTTGTATTTTCTAAATTGGTTTGAGTCCATATTGATTAAGGTTTTAGGTCTTTTAGGTTGACAGTGTTTTAATGTGTTAATTCGGGTTTAATCGATTAAGTTTAATCAAGTGATGGTTTCCAAGGGAATGGGATAGGATAGGCACCTACGTGGTGGTGCCTAAGTGGATAGATAGGCTAGGCGCCCAGGGGGTGGTGCCCAGGTGTCTGTTTTGTGGTTTCGTGTTGCTTTTGCATTCTTAGGCCGGTTTAAGTCTAAATTGATTGAAGTTTCAGGTTTCTTAAATTTAAAAGTGTTTTGTTATGTTGATTAGGATTAAATTCGGGTTGTGATTAATTATAAGTTTTAATTAGGGGTTCTTTAGAGATGGGATAGGATGGGCGCCAAGAGGGTGGTGCCCAGGTGGCTATGCAGGCTGGGCACCCAGGGGGTGGCGCCCACGTGGACTGTTTTGGAGTTTTGTTGGTTTTGAGTTTTTGAGTTAATTAGATGTTAAGTTAATTAAGGTTTACTTATTCTAGGTTTAAAATGTTTTACTGTGTTGATTCGGATTAGTTTAAGGTCTTAACTAATTGATTTAAGCTTTAACCGGGGTGTCTTAGGGAATGAATAGGCTAGGCGCCCAGGGGGTGGCGCCCAGGTGGCTGTGGAAGGACGGGCGCCAAGGGGGTGGCGCCCAGATGGCTGTGGAAGGACGGGCGCCAAGGGGGTGGCGCCCAGATGGCTGTTTTTGGGGTTTTGGTTTTTTTTTTTTTTTTTTTGCGTTTTTAAAGTTCTTAGTTACTTCTAAATCCGAATTAATTAGGGTCTTAATGTTTTAGAACTCTTAATGATGTGATGTTGCTTAAGTTTACTAATTATGTTGTTTTAATTAATCTTAGGATTTATCCTACTTAGGCACTAAATTCGATAACTTAGACTATCTAACTATTCTTTTTGGGTTTTTTTGGATATCTTTTAATTTGTTTTTGGTTTCTCCTCTTATTTACTAGAGAGTAAGGAAAGAGACGAAGGGGTTTTATGTTTTATGATTTTTTTTTGGGATTTTCTATGGATGTGTGGTTCAAATGATATGATGTGGAGTGTGACAAAAATGGTAATTCAAAGCTCAAAACAGATCAAACAACCTAACATGTCATTAATATGCAATTTCTATATGACCTAAATGCAGAAGATTCGAAGTTGCGCACAAAAACGGAGAAATCCACTTGGTGTGGCGCCTACCCTGCCCAGTCAGGGTTTCCAACGGAACACAATGAATGCACAAGAATCTTAGTGTTTACAACACAACTTCCGATACTCATCGATTGGTGCGAATGTTTTAATTCGAACTACTAATGATGCAACTAACGAACCTAAGAGCAAACAATGCAACGGGCGGAGATCTGGAACCTGGACCCTGTCTCAGAAGGGTAGGCGCCCAGGGGGTGGCGCCCAGGTGGTTCCGAGAGAGGGCATGCGCCTAGGTGGTTCGGGAAAGGGTAGGCGCCCAGCCTTTCTGCCAAGGGCTTCTTGCGACCTCTTCAATACAAATGATGATGATGATGATGCTAATGCGAGATTTGACCTAGCTATGCGATTAGAACTACGAAATAAAAGCAAATCTACTATATTTAAATGAACCTAAGCATGTTACTAACATGATAATTCATTAATACCACTTTTATCTCAAGTTAATGTAGATCTATGATGCTCAAATGGCCCTAAGCATGCTACTAACATGATAATTCATTAATACCACTTTTATCTCAAGTTAATGTAGATCTATGATGCTCAAATGGCCCTAAGCATGTTTCTAAGCATGAATGGTAATGGAGTGTAGGAAAAGAAGGGAGATCTAGGAATACCGGTATGGTGAAACGTTTCTCAAGTTCCTAGATTGAAGCTTTCGCAAAGACCCATGGCTCCAGTTGAAGATATGGAAGTCTCCTCCTCTCTTTCTCCTTCTTCTTCTCTAGATCTGAAGTTCTTCTCTAATGGTGGCAACCTTTCTTATTATTTCTCTATTCTCTCATTTTTGTCTCTTTTCTTAGGGTTTTTTTTTGGGTAGCCTCCTCTTGTAAATGAAGTTAAGAGGGATTATATAGGTTTTGGATAAGTTTAGAAGGGCTAGGGCTTCATTATTTCGGGTTTCTAGAAGGTCTCACGCATCCCTAGGCAGCTTAAGTTATTTTAGGGTGAACTAGGGTTTGGAGGGAGGATGGACGCCCATGGGGTGGCGCCCAGGTGGTGCTGGAGAGTGGGCGCCCACAGGGTGGTGCCCAAATGGTTTGTGTTTCGCTTTTTTGGACTTTGGTCTCATTTGGAGTCGAGATTGAATGGATATATCTTCAGCTGGGGGACCTACATTAGCATTAATAGGCTGGGCGCCACATGGGTGGTGCCTAGATAGATTTCAAGGCTGGGCGCCACATGGGTGGTGCCTAGGTGAATTTCAAGGCTGGGTGCCACATGGGTGGTGCCTAGGTGGTTCGGTTCGTCTTCGATGCTTGGTCCTTATGTATGAGTGGTCCCGGTCTAATCTCGAGCCAAACAAGTAAATTTGAAGGTGGGCGCTCACCATGGGGTGCCTAGATGATTCTAGGAAGTGTGGGCACCACGGGGTTGGTGCCTATGTGGAACTTAGTAGGGTAGGCGCCACATGGATGGTGCCTAGGTGGCGTCGATTCATTTTCGGAGTTCGGTCCCTACGTTGAGTGGTCCCGGGCTACTTTTAGGCTAACTAGTGGAATTTGGAGGCTGGTCGCCCACCATGGGGTGCCTAGGTGGCCCTGGGCTGTGTGCTGGGCCTAGATGGATTTTAATAGGGTGGGCGCTACATGGGTGGTGCCCAGATGGAGTTTCGTCATTTCTTAGGACAAACTTCGGAAGCTCATAACTTTTGACTCACTTATCGGATTTGGACGTTCTATATATCGTTGGAAAGCTCTTGAAGTGAGGAATCTAATGGTTCAAATGTCCTGATGATTAGAGGTCAAGAAAAGTGAGGGATATCTGGATCAATGGATTCATTTTCCTAACTTAGGCTGATCGGGTGACATTTGGGCAAACTAATCATAGTCTTTGTAGGGATTGGCCTAAGAATGTCTTAAGTGGTCCGGAAAAGGTTTGAATAGTGTCTTGGTTCACTACTTGTGTAAGTGGTGGGTTGGGCTCAAGATTTTGACGCGACTCGGCTTCTCTCTCATGAATTTCTAGAAATCGTCAAACTAAGTCTAAAATTATCAACAAGCATCTTCATCGTCGTTAATTAATCTGAATTATGTCATTAATCATTCAATTGTGGGTGAAATGGGGGCACCGCTATATATGACAGGTGTTTCAGGCTATCATAGGGGGTCAAATGAGGTGTCTACAAAAACCTGTCGAAAGGCTGTGCAAATCAGAGCACAAAGTTTCCTATTTTTGGAAAAGCTGAAGACTCCGTAGCCGATTTTCTGCCAACAGTTGAAACTAGGTCAAACGATGTTGGAATGACCTGAAATTTGAGGTGAAGCTTCTTGAGCATTAGATAGGACCAACCATGGGCTTTTATTTGAGTTTTGAAGCCGTTTGGGGTCCCGTCGATGCTTGACTTGATTTCACCGTGCGGAAGAT
This sequence comes from Persea americana, assembly GCA_029852735.1. Lineage (NCBI taxonomy): Eukaryota > Viridiplantae > Streptophyta > Magnoliopsida > Laurales > Lauraceae > Persea > Persea americana. The sequence goes on from CM056818.1 coordinate 18,317,169, forward strand.
GTCGAGCTTTGATGTACGATCATCCGATGTCGATTGACCTTAAATTTGACAGGGAGCCTATTGGAGTCATTTCGAGACGATCCATTAGCTCCGATTTGGATGCCATGGTCCCGGGGAGCTTCGCCGCCGGTAGGCTTGATTTTGCTTCGGAGCGTTAAAACCGGGTCAAACGTTGTCGGAATGACCTGAAATTTGACGTGCAGCCTTTTGGAAGCATGTAGAAGCTACTCATGTGTTTTGTTTGATGAGTGGCGGCATCGGAGGTTCTCGCCGCCGGGAGGCGTGATTTCGCCTTTCGAGAGTTGATGGAGGTCAAACGGTGTCGGTTTGACTTGAAATTCGACGTGGAACCTTTTGGAGCTATTTTGAGACCATCCATAGGATCTGATCGAAGATTTGATGTATTTAACACTGTCGCCGCTGGGAGCTCCCGCTCAGTTGTTGGAGGATTGAAGTTAGGCCAAATGGTGTCGAAATGGCCCGAAACTTCATGTGTACCTCTTTTTGGCTATTTTAAAGGATCTTGCAGTTTTTGTTTGATTTTGACAAGATCTGATGCTTGAAGCAACTTTGCCTATTTGTCGTAGGATGCGGCTCCATGTAGCTTTTGATGTTGAGGAGGCAAAGTGACATTTTTGGTGTCAACAAATGCCCCCTCGAGGTACAGTGACGAATTGGATAGCTTCTGCAGTCGATGTGCCTCGAAGAAAATTTTGAAGGAGAACTTCTCACTTGACTAAGAGTCTCTGAGCATTTTTCTTGATAGAGTAGCCTTTTGAGTTTCCAAGGGGATTTTATGGCAATGAGAGAGATCACGTACCATCTCAAGGAAAAATTCTGAAAATGACATTTGGATTGGGTTTTTTTGGGTTTTGGAATTTTTCTTTTTGACCTTGTGAACCTAAAGGCTTTGTGTGGCGCATCAGGCGGTTAAGAAAGGTTTTTGGTTATTGACCTTGTGACCTAACAAGTTGTATGTGGCAGGTTAGGGGATCGGATTTGGTTTTGGTTTTGGCCTTGTGACCTAACAAGCTGTATGTGGCAAGTTAGGGGACCTTGGTTTGGTTTTTGGTCACTCTTTGGGACAATTTTGGGTCCATTGGAGTGGTTTGGTTTTTTGTGGAATGTCAATTTTAAGGTTTTGGCTTAATTTGGTTCATGAGGTGGGGTGATTTGGATTTTTGGAAACTCATGAGGCTTGGATTTTTTTTTTTTTGTATGGTCCAATCAACTCAAAGGAGGCATGAAACCATTTTTGTATGCTCTTGGTAAGAGGAATTTTGACTAAAAGCCACATTTAGTGCCTAGGCGGTCAAACCTGGCTCATGTGGGCTAGCCCATGGGACCTTAAGCTTTAAAGATGGCTTAGATCTCATGTGGTGTAATTTTTGTAAAGAATGTTTAAAAATATCTCTTTTTTGTAGAGAATATCTAAAAATATTCTTACTTGGAGAGAATCTCTCAAGTTTCCATGATTTTGGGAGAGATTTTCTCAAAGTATCTTTCTTTGGGAGAAAGTTTATCATAATTCCTCTCTTTTTGGAGAGAATTTCTCAAAAGATCTCCGTATTGGGAAAGAATATCCCATGATTCCTTTCTTTTAGGAAGTTTGCTAATTTGTAGCACTTACCTCCTTTCTTTTCTCCTCCTTTTCCTCTTTTGGTTTGCTCTCTTCTATAAAAGCAAGGGGAGGTTGGATCTCTTGCTCCAATTGCCTTCTTTTTGCAAAAATCTTCAAGAGTGCTCCAAGATCAAGAATTATTCTTCTTCTTCAACGATCTTCAAGCTTTTTCTTCTTCTTCTCCATCAATGGCTTCAAGTAAGTTTCTTTTTTTCTTAAGAAACCCCATGTCGGAATAGAAAAAGTTTTTCTTTCTTTTCTTTTCTTTTCTTTTTCTTTCTCTCTTTTTTTTCTCTTTTTCACGTGCATCTTTTTTTTTTCACACGTTTTTTTTTCTTCTCTTTTTTTCTTTCTTTTTTTCTTACATGGTTTTCTCCCCCTCTCTCTCTCTGTTTTTTTTTTTTTTTACTGTGGCCCTTTTTTCTTTTTTTTTTCGGTTTCTCTTTTTTTTTTTACCGTGGCTTTTTTTTTCTTTTTTTTTTTCTTTCCTTTTTTTTTTTGTGTGGCCCTACGGACAAGACTGTACGGTCATGGCCATACGGCCAAGTGGCCAGTGGGCATTTTTTTTTCTTTTCTTTTTTTTCTTTTTATTGTTGTTTAAAAAAAGAAACTTTCTTCCTCTCTTCTTTCCCCCTTTTGTTTTGGATTTCGAGACGCACATGCATGACAACTTTCCTTCTATGCATTTTTTCTTTTTAGAAAATAGAATTGGAAGTATGATAGTGCACACCTGGAAATCTTTTCGCAAGTCTTGGGATTTGGAGCTCGCAGCAATGTTGAGCCCTTTCTTGGTCTTGTGGGGATTTTCTGAGGAGCTTTGCAAGTTTTGGATTCTGGAGCTCGCAGCAATGTTGAGCCCTTTTCCAGTCTTGCGGATATTTGAGAAGCTTTGGTTTGATCTCGCAGCAATGTTTGAGTTCAAGCCTTCTTCGAGAATTTCCATCGATTATGAGCTTGCAACGATGTTGAGCTCATCTTCAAGCTCCTATTTTTTTTGGGGTGTTTCCCTTTTCTTCGGAATTGCCCTAGAACCATGCCAAAATTTCGCCAGAATTTTTTTTTAGCAAAATTTTGTCATTTTGATGATTGATTTTTCTCTATTTCCATCCTTTGCAGGTAGTTCCTCCAGAACGAACAAGGGTAAGGAGCCCGTCACTGATGCGCCTCGTCGTTCTACCAGATCCTCTAATGTGGTCGTACAGCAGGCCTGGGAAGAGGTTCAATATGTTGAAAGGAACTTGGAAGAGTGTGACTCGCTCAACCGAGATGAGATGAGGCAACGTTTGATTGCCATCAAGGGTGAGGAGTTTTATAAGATTATGGTAAGCAACCGTCCCTGGTTCACGGACGATCAGAGCATTGTGCCCAAGCCTACCTTCTTCTTTGGTGATGCCGTCCCCGACGATTCAACATACCGAAGGAGATGTTTTCAGTTCTCTTTCATAGTTGAGGGTGAGAAGAGAACTGTTTCTACCTGGTCGACCTTCGATCAGACTATCTCGATCATGAGTCTTTCCTCCACATGCTCGAAGAGGGAAGATCCTCCAAGCTGGGTGAAGAGGACAAATGTGATCAAGACCGAGGTTTTTGTTGGTGGCCTTTCTGGTTTTGCAGAGAAGTCGCCTGTCTGTATGGATTTTTTTATGCCGGCCAGCGGCTACCAAGGTTCAGACCATCATTCGGTCTATTTGAGACCGGTGGGCATTGGCATTTTCAAGGGCGACGACAGCAATTGGGTGAAGCCTTTTTGACTTCGCGGCCGTTTCAGTGCTGACTCGAGCTGGGAGTCGTGGACTGATCACATCCTGAGGTTGGCAGTGCCATTCTGAAGGAGGCTGAGACTTTTGACGCGGTTCGCCCTTTTCGGCAAACCGTGGTTTTTTCCGATGAGGCCTCCATGGCCATGCTGGAGTCGTTCCTTCCACAAACCAACACCTTCGTTATCACGAATGGTGAGATTGGTTTTTCATTAAAGGAACTGAACGCCATCACCGGGATGCCTATCCTCGGCAATCTTTATGAAGAGTTCATGCCTATCGACAGCGTCCTTGAGGAGCAGTCTGAGGAGTTCAAACTTTTGTACTTTCAGCTCGTCGCCTTCTACGACTTTTTAAAGGAGAAGGAGGGCTCAAAAGTCCAGTGTAGTAGTTGGAAGAGTAGTAGCCTTTTGTCTTCCAACTTCTTTGACAGCAGGGAGTCTTCTGAGAGTACGACCCAGGAAGCCAGGGCTAAGAACCTGGATTCGAAGAAGATCTCTGTCATGCGAGAGAATTTGAGGGTATTCTTTGCAAGCACAGATGCTATTCATTCTGACATTGCGTTGCGGAGAGATCTTGCTGTCTTCCTCACTTATTGGCTAGGTGAGGCTGTTTTTGCTGGAGGAGATGGAATGCCCATTAGGCCGCACTGCATTTTTCCGGCTTGTCAGATGGCGTTTGGAGAGCGGCTTGCTTTGGTGCCTACTCTTTACTCCTATTTATGCACCGAACTGCAGGATACAGCTTTTCTGGTTCGGCTTGGGCTTCCCATGAATAGGGTATTTTCTGCCCACATTTTCTATTCATGGTATGTATACCACTGTCCCAGTTTCCACCGATTGGGTGCTACTCAGGACGATGACCCGTTTATGATTCGGTTGGCTAAAGGGAAGCCTGTTTCCGAATCTCTTTTATCTGCCCGTTTGAGGATCTGACGATTCTGGGATGTCGAGATGGGGCAGTCTTCAGTGAAGCTTTCTCCGGGATTACGGAAGAACGCTTTTGATTTTGGTGTCTCCCGTGATTCGACCAGGGCAGGGCCGGGGAGACACTATTCTTTGACAAACGCAGAAAGGAGTTGGCTATTTAACATACGTGTCAGCACGATGGTGTACCGCAGACATCTTTTCGTCGACATCCAGCCGTATGTTCCTTCGCGTTTTGCCATGCAGTTGGGCTTCTCTCAAGTTGTTGTTGGAGCGCCTTCGAGCAAGGTGAAGCGTTTTGGAGGTCAGCAGGACGGGAGGAATGCATGGGCTTTCTATAGCGCGGAAGACACTACCGCCATGATTCCTTATCCTGAGTTGCCTACTTTCTGGACTGCTGGCTTCACAAAATGGTTTGTGGAGAGCTTTTCAGCATACCGGGGGCTTTCCAAGAAAGAGCTTGATGTAAAGCAGTCTTCCGGGAAGGGCCTTGGGAAGTCAGATGGCGTCCGCCGAGAAGAAGTTCTGGCTTTCCTTTATGGAGAAAAGCACAGAACAGGTTTTCTAAAGGAACAAGACGTCATCAGATCGGGAGCTGCACAAGAGATACCTGGTGAGGTCTTGGAACAGCTTGCCGAGGAGGAGGCTGAGGTCGCTGCTTGGATACAAGCAGAACGAGCAAAGGCTTCCATGGAGTCTACTGGTAGGAGCAGACCATCCAATGAGGACTCTCGCGAGAGGCCCGATTTCGACGGTGGGGAGGGTGCTTCCAGCAGTTCATCCCGGAGGAGCAAGAGGAGAAGAGGACAGCGCCGAAGTCAAAGGCGGCACGAAAGCTCTCCTGATCTGGAAATTCCATCCACCATTGTTGAGGAGGCATCAGGGGATGATGATGAGCCTCCAGAGAAGAGAAGCCGAGGGGAAGAGACCATTGATGATGGTATGCTTTTCCCTTTTCTCTTTTCGTTTCTTTTCTTTCATGAGAGCTTTTGTCTTGATCTATTGCTTTCTTTCTTTTGGCAAAAGATGATGGTTTGATGATGCCTGAGGTTCTGGCCGATGAGGCGGTGATGGATCCTATCGTGGCATCTGAGGAAGAACTTAGAGATTCTGAAGTAGACCTAGAATCTCCTCCTAGTATGACTTCTTTTCTTTTTTTATTTTTTTTTTTTGCTTTTCTCTACCGCTGCTTGCTGACATGCATTTTTGTTTCTTGCCAGCTAACTTGCCAGAAGATTCTGACGACTTTGAGCCATCCATGGACACAACTTTTGACGATGCTTCGGATGAGCTCATGGAGGCAGAAAGCATTCTGCCGGTCGTCGAAGAAGGTACTTTGTAGTGATAATCTTGATATTTTGATTTTTGACTAGATCATATTCATACCTTTTTCATCTTTCATTGGCAGGTTGTGAGGTGACAGAAGAAGTACCTCTATCTTTTTTAGAACCAGAGTAGGGGGTACCTGTGACCGATCCAGGAGTAGGGGCTTCTTCCACCAGTTTTGATGAGGCAGAGGTGAGTCCGCCTACTGATATTCCTTCTCCGGCGGCTCCGGTTAGAAAGAGCTTCTTGATTACTCTTCCAACGGTGCCTGACACGGGCAGTCGAACAACGGAGCATGGCGAGTCTTCATCTGAGCCATCCCATCAGTTTGCGAGGAAGGTGTTGAAGAGAGTCTTGAGCTCATGGGTCGAGACTCTTTCTTCTGGCCATTTGGAGGCTGGTTTTGGCATGGTGAAGCATGTGCAGGACATTCTTGCCGATAGCGAAGAAGTCGGTCTGGACATTACAGATGCCAAGGCTTTTGTTGATGAAGTCATCACTCTAAGTAATAATTGGGCTGAGACCAAGAGCTTTCCAAATGATGACTTCTTCAACGAGATGTTTTTGAAGCCTTCTAGCGAGGTCAAATCTAAACTGAATGAGATCTCGCGGACTCGGAAGCAGCTCATTCGGGAGAGGAACGTAACCGAGTTGGCTATTATTGAGCTGACACAGGACCGGCACCGTCTTGACAGGGAGGTCACTGAAGCCAGACAGCACCTTGAGCTATTGGAAGAACAAGCCGCTGCCAAGTGGACTGCCACTTTGAAAGCTCGCGACAGAGAGAGGACTCTCATTCGCCAAGTTGAGGTGGTCGAATGCAATCTCCGGAGGAAGACTCAAGAATATGAACAATGGCAGATTCTCTGGGAAGAGCTTCCTCGTGCTGAGGATGGATCGCGACGGCCTACTTCTTTTTATGGGAAGATTCCGAAGAAATGCGGCCTGGAAGCTTTGGAGGCTAAGGCCAAGAGTTTGCTTGATGAGTTAAGCCTTTAGCTGAAGACCATATTGGACTAGCCTCCTGATTTGTAACAAACTTTTTCTTCTTTTCTTTTGGTACCTCCATGTATAAACATTTTTGGCACTCTGTTTTTTTGTATCCCCTTATTTTACTTAAATTCACTTTTGATGAAAACATAAGAAAAAATTGAATGGGAATGGTTTGTTTGAAAATTTGATCAAAAGGTTGTCATTTTGCAAAAATCTTTTGTCAAATGGATGTTTTTAAGCATGAAAGCCAGATTTTGTGGCAAAAAGCCTGGTTTCTTGATGGCTTGAAAGCCGAATTTTGGATGGTGTGAAAGCCGGTTTTTGGCATGAAAGCCAAATTTTGGATGGCGTGAAAGCCGAAATTTTGTTTGTGGCATGGAAGCCGGTTTTTCGCATGAGAGCCGATTTTTTATTGTGGCATGGAAGCCGGTTTTTGGCATGAGAGCCGAAATTTGTGGCGTGAAAGTCAAGTTTTGGTTTTGTGGCATGAGAGCCAAAATTTTGTTTGTTTAGCGTGAAAACTAGGTTTTTTTTTTTTTTTTTGAAAACCAACTTTTGTTTTGTCGGCATGGAAGCCGGATTTTTTATTTTTTGGCATGAAAGCCAGGTTTTTGGCATGAAAGCCGGATTTTTGCGTGAAAGCCAGGTTTTGGCGTGAAAGCCAGGTTTTTGGTTTTCAAAACTGCAATTATCAACTAAGAGTCGCCTCCCTGCTGAATGGTATTGCAAGTATCGACGGAATGTCGTTCCTTGCTCATTCGGTTGCGAGTATCATTAGAATGTCATTTCCTCGCAGATTTGGGTCCAAGTATCGACTAAATGTCACTTTCTTGCTTTTTCTCAAAAATTTGGTTTTGTGGGTATCGATGGAATGTCACCTCCCCACGATTTTTGAATTTTGAGGTTTTTTCGAACCTTTGTTTTTGTTTTGAGATTTGGGTTGTGGATATCAACTGAAGCATAGTGTCTCCACGATTTTTTTTGAAAATTTGCAAGTATCGACGAGGTGTCACTTTCTTGCGATTTTGAGGTTTTGGAAGTATCGAATGGGGTTTGCATCCTTCCGATTTTTGGGTTTTGTGTGAGTATCGACTAAACGTCGCTTCCCCACGGTTTTTTGAAAAACCATTTTTTTTGTTTAAAGACACGAGGGTCGTAAATTTTGACTCAAAACCATCTTTGGTGGTAAAAGTCAGGGTGGACTAGGGTGGAAATTCCTAAGTCCTGATTTTTGTTTCAAACCATGAATTTTGGGTTCAAGGATTGAAAGTTTTGGCCAAGTTAGGGAAGAGGCTCCTAAACTTGGATTTTGGGTTTGGCTTTGTTTTTGTTGGTTTTTTTTTTTTTTTTTTTTGAACAATGAAACATTGAAAGTAAGCATTGTCTTTGGTTTTTAGAAATTTCAACATAGGGATGAAAACTCTAAAAGGGGTGGGTTTGACGAGCAAGTACCTAGGAATAGGCTTTGGCTATGCAGGCATCACTCTGACTCGACGTAGGAAGTCTTCAAGGGTAGTACCGCTTCAAGAACTTGCCATTGATGGGCAGCATACATCTGTCACCCCTCCATGTTTAGAAGAGCATATGCGCCATTGGAGAAGACTTTGTCGATGACGAAGGGTCCCTCCCATTTTGGTTCAAATTTGCCTTTGTATTTGTGGGCAATTTTGGCTAAAAAACCATTAGCCTTTTCACCGCAAGAACCAACTCACCCTTTTTGTGGGTGCGTTGCCTAACCTTTTTTTCGAAAGATCCTGCCATGCGTGCTTGGTAAAGCTCAACGCTTTGTAGAGCTTCGAGCCGTCTTTCATCAAGATTATCCAGTTCTTGGAGTCTCAATTTGACATTGCTTTCTTGCGTCATTTCATTTTGCAGAGATACCCTTAAGGAAGGAATTTGTACCTCTAGGGGAACAACTGCTTCACATCCATAGACCAAGGAGAATGGTGTTCTATGGGTTGGTCCTCGAACGGTAGTCCAGTAGGCCCATAAAGCTTCAGGCAGTTTTTCGCTCTAGTCTCTTTTGTGACTAGAGACCATTTTCTTAATAATTTTGCAGAGTGTCTTGTTGAAGGCTTCTGCTAGTCCATTCACTGCCGGGTTATACGGAGTCGAAGGACAACTTTGGATTTTGTATTTGTCGCAGAACCTGTAGAATCTGTGATCCCGGAATTGTGGTCCGTTATCATGGATGAATCTTTTAGGTATGCCGAAGCGACAAATGATGTTGGTTCGTAAGAATTGAAGGACTGACGAGGTCTTCATTTCACCGAACGCAAATGCTTCTGACCACTTGGAGAAATAATCCGTAGCGGCGAAGATGAAGAGATGACCTTTGCTTGACGGGGGAGAGATAGGACCTATGATGTCCATACCCCAGGCTTCGAAGGGCCATGAGATCGCTGTAGGATGTAGCCATTCTGGAGGCATGTGTACATAATCTCCATGAACTTGACATTGTTGGCAACGTTTAGCAAATTGCATTGCGTCAGTTACCATGGCAGTCCAATAATAACCTAACCTTCTTATCTGATCGTAGAGCTTAGGACCAGCCTGATGGGCTCCACAAAGACCAGCATGAACTTCTTTTAGAGTTTCTTCCGCCTCTTGTTCTGACAAGCAGCGTAGAAGTACTCCATTGAAAAATTTTCTGTAAAGCATTTTGGAGGGAATATCCAAATGAAAATTTGGGGCTCGTCTTTGAATGCTTACCCGTTCTTTTGGATCTTCAGGTAGGATTCCGAACATAATATAATCAATGAACAGATCCCTCCAGTCGCCAATTGGAGGTTCGAGGATGGAAATTCGACTTCCGACCACTCGGTGGCATTCAACAACTGCTTGGTGTGTGTTGAGAGGAGGGAGAATCCTTCTTTGACACACTGTAATTTGCATGTTTTCCCCTTCTTGGATTGCCATAGATGCAGTAAGTCCAGCCAGGGCATCTGCACGAATGTTTTCTCCTCTGTGGATGTGGGTGATGTGACAGATGTCAAAATTTTGACGAAGCGATTGTGCCTTGTTGTAGTAAGGCAACAGATCAGGCTTCCTGATTTCATATTTTTGATTCATTTGGTTGACGATCAGTTGAGAATCCCCAAATGCTTCCAGCATGGTAATGCCGGATTCGAGGGCGAGTTCCAATCCTAAGATCAGGGCTTGGTACTCAGCTGCATTCTTTGAACATGGTTCCAGTAGCGAAAATGCATGAGGAATCATGTATTTATCGGGGCTAACAAAGAGAATACCAATTCCTGATATTGGCTTTCCTTTTTCATTTTTCCTGGTTGCACCATCGAAGTACATGTTCCAGGAGGCATTTGGTGAGGAAGTCTCCACGCTGTGGACAAGCTCGTCTGGGAGATCATCCCTAAGCGGAGAATCATTAGGCAGGGGATGCTCTGCAAGAAAATCTGCTAGAGCTTGGCCTTTGATTGCTTTCTGTGGTACATACCTAATATCAAATTGTGACAGAAGGATAGACCACTTTGCCAGCCGGGCATTGAGAGAACCTGCTTTTGTGACAAGGACCTTTAGGAGATTGATCCTCGATATCAGGTATACTGTGTTTGACAGCAAATAGTGACGTAGCTTTTGTACGGCGAACATCACTGCTAGGCATTCTTTTTCGACTAAAGAGTGGCGATGCTCTGCACCTACCAACATGCAACTAAGGTAGTATAGAGCAGCTTCTTTTCCTCCATCATTTTCTTGTGCAAGTAGAGCACCCAAAGAATAGTCGAGAGCTCTTGTGTACAAGATGAATGGTTTTCCGGTTGTGGGAACAGCCAACAACGAAGGTTTGGTCAGGTATGACTTGATGTCTTGAAATGCAGCTTCACATTCAGCATCCCAAACGAAGTCTACACCTTTCTTCATCAAGCGAGAAAATGGACGGCATTTTCCTGATAGATTGGAAATGAATCGTCGGATGTATGCCAATCTTCCTTGAAGCCCTTTTAGTTCTCTTAGGGTTCTTAGAGAAGACATTTCTAGAATTGCCTTGACTTTGTTGGGGTCAAGTTCTATTCCTGCTTTCCGAACTATGAATCCGAGGAACTTACCCGATGAGACACCGAAGAAGCATTTGAGGGGATTCATTCGTAGTTTGTGTTTTCGAAGCCGGAGGAAGACTTCTCGAAGATCTTGGAGATGGTCTTCTTTTCTTTTGCTTTTGACGGCGAGGTCATCAACATAATATTCGACCATCTTGTGCTGCATATCTTGGAATATCTTCATCATAGCCCTTTGATATGTTGCACCGGCATTTTGTCAGACCAAATGGCATGACAGAGTAGCAATACACGCCAAATGGGGTCCGAAAGGATGTATGCCTTTCATCTTCGGGATGCATCTTTATCTGGTTGTAGCCAGAGAAGCCATCCATGAAAGTTATTCGCTCAAACCCGCAGGTGTTGTCAATCATTACCTCTGGTATGGGGAGTGGGAATTCATCTTTGGGGCAAGCATTATTCAGGTCTCTATAGTCAATATAGACTCTGATTTGCCCATTTTTCTTTGTCACGGGGACGATGTTGGCCAACCATTCAGGATACTATTCCTCGCGGATGAAGCCAACGTTTTTGAGTTTCTGAAATTCTTGTTCAATTTTGTCCATCACATCAGGATGGAATCTTCTTTGGCCTTGTTTGACAGGCTTGACATTTTCTTCCAAGTTAAGTTTGTGAACTGCTATTTTGGGATCTAAACCAGGCATTTCAGTGTAAGACCATGCAAAACAATCAACAAACTCACGAAGAAAAGAGACATACTCGGGTAACTCATCATCCTTTATATTCTTGCTTATGAATATAGGACGTGGGTTATCTGGTGTTCGCAAGTCTATCTTTTGAACACAATCTTCTGTTGGAAGGTTTGAAGGTGGTTCCTCCACAACATTTTCGGAGGCTTCCAGCTCAACAAGACCTTGTGGATTTCCAAGGGCATTTTCAGACCATGGCTCCACTTCTGTCCATAAATCTTCTTGATCGGTATTCTTCTCAAGACTTGCTATGAGATGATCCCAATCACCAGCTGAAACTGGGTCGAAGAAAGGCACTTCTTTTGGAGACGATGGCTCTTCTGAATCAGAGAATTGTGCATCTGTGTCATCGGACAATTCCTCTTCATCATCATAGAAATCATACCAATTTGATGAGCTTCCTGGGTCCTTGTCGGGTAACTCTTCAAAGAGATATCCAGGGAGACCGATGTCTTCATCGACACGAGATGTTGAGGTCTGGTCGGCAAAATGACTCTGCAGCCTTTGTGTCAGCTGTCCCATCGGAGTGTCAGGATCATACCCCAACCCATATGAAGACTTGTCTATGCGACGGTGGAGTTTCCAATCTTCCAGCTGACTTTTGGTCAAGGTGGGTTCCAATGGTGGGAAAATGCCACGGCCACCTCCCAAACCAATTGGATTTTGAGCGTCATAGCCCATTTTCTTCGTGATAGTTTGTGCCATTAGACTATACAAGGATAGTTGAGGCATACCTTCATTTTGGAAAGGCTCAAGCAGGGTGTTGGATGAAGAAGCGTCTGATCTATGGAAGAAGATTAGTTTCTCTTCTGCCAATGTTGCTAGAACGATGAAGGTAGCGGACGTAGGATCTTCTACATCAGCAGGTGTCTCCAATGGAACGAGGATAGGCTGAACTTGCTGAGTATCAGCTTGGCTTGACGATGTATCGTCTTCAGTCTCTGAATCCGAATCCGTGTCTTGTATGATAGACACGAAGGAGACAGCAAACTTGCCCCAGTCTTTTGCTTTGTCTTTTTTGCCTTAGTAGTGATTACCAAGGGTTTGGAAGATTTGAGGGAGACAACGAAGGGAGATGGATTGCTCTCTCCAAATTTGCCGAAAGGTTTGTTTTCTTCCGATGATTGCTGAGGAGCCTTGCCTTTGTCTTTTTGGAGATTGCCGGCAAAGGATGCTATTTTCTCATCCTCCTTCTCTTTCTCATCCTTGTACATTTGAGAATCTGCAAAATGGACTTCTTTGCCTTTGAAGAGCTTTTTGTCTGCAAATACTCAATGTATCAAGCCGTCGTTGCCAACAAACTTGATGCACTGATGTTGAGTTGAAGGAACGACACCGTTCTTGTGTATCCAAGGGCATCCGAGAAGAATGTTGTCGCATGAAAGGGTTTTTATTGCATACACGGTGACCTCAGAGATAAGATCACCGATTTGCAACCTGAACCGGATTTTGCTAATGGGCCTTTGAGCACTCCCATCGTATCCAAAGATGGACATAGATGTATGGCTAAGCTTGCTAGTTGGGATACCCAGCTCTTCGAGTGACGAAGTAGAGATGAGGTTGAGTGCAGAACCCGGGTTGATCTGAACTCTGTGTATCGGCATCTCTTTGATGTACCCTGTGAAGTACAAGGGTCGGTTGTGCTTCGTCTCGCCTAGCAGGAGGTCTTCCTTATTAAAGGCGATGGTAGCACTTGCGGCTTTTTGGACCGAGAGGCATTCAGTGCAAGGTCCTCCAACTTCTTTCTTTTCTCCCTTTGAGGAGGTTTTTGATTTTTTGACCCTATAGTCCATCTCAATTTGTAGGACTTGTGAGGCATGTTTGTCGACATCCACATTCAGCCTTTGCAGTTCTGAAATGAGACTATCACGAGTTTGTGGTGACATTTGTAATAAGTCTAGGATGTGCAGTTGTGCAGGTATGTGTTTGAAGTGCTCGATCAAGTCATACTTGAAAGCTTCCTTTGGGCCTACATTTTCATTATGATTGCCACTTGGGGCATTTACAGCTTGTTTTCTCGAAGGATTTACATAAGAAGAAGAAGAAGGTTGGTTGTAGTTTTTATGGCAATCCCGGCCAGAGCGGGTACCTTTCCCAACTTCAAAAGCCTCTAGAGGTGGCTCTTCTTTCGGAAGACCCCCTTCGGGCTCAAGGGGCCGATCCTCCCCATTTGCTAAAAATGCCTCTACAGTAGCATTGCCGTCTTCAGTTATTGCATTGCATGGAGCATTTTCCGGGAACAAGTCCTAAATAGCTTCCAACAACTTTTCTTCTTTGTCCAGTATTTCATCGGTCCAGACATCTCCTATGAGGTTGGGTACCTGGGACCAATTGACTGGGTTTTCTTTGAAGACTTCATCAACCATAACTTCTTCCTGGTGATGAGTCGGAAGAGGCTTGAATTCTGATGTTACCGTTTCAGGAGACGACGGCTGAGAAGATGCTATCTCAGTGGAAGTCACCCAAGAATATGTAGCTCCAGAAGATATGCTACCGGATGCATTCTAAGAGTCCGTGGCCTCAGCAGATGAAGCTTCAGAGGCACTATCATCCTGAACTATCACATTGTAAGCAACTTCGATAGAAGATGCCTCCACAATGGACTGTTGGGAATTAGACTCATCCTCCGATCTAAGAGGATCATCAATCCAGCAACTTTCTTCATTTTCCGGAGTCACTGGAGGAGATGCTTGTAGATTTTCCAGGATTTCCGGTTCTGGATTTTGATGAAGCTGGTTGATGTGATCCTGCTCCTGCTCTATGGCGAGATGCTGCAAGATCCTCGCATATTCTTTGAGATCTGGCATAGGAGCTAGATCTTCTTCTTCATCTGCTCCTTGTGGTTCAACCTGGTTGGGATCCACTAGAGCATTTGTTTGTGCTGTGTCAACAGCATTTTGAGCAGCCTCTTGGTCTTCATCATCATCAGACCAGGATCCTTGTGGCTGAAGGGGTTATACCAAATTACCGGCATAAGGTGGGATTCTGGGATCCATTCTTCGTCGGAGAGATATTCTCTGGTTTCAAGGGATACCTCCCATTCATCTGTATCACTGGCAGTGTCACTGGACTCGTATCCATTCATGGAGAATCCAACTACCGAGTTACAAGAGTATGATGCCCCCTGCGTAGTCTCTTCCCTGAGCCGTGGTGGCATGAAATCTCCGAGGGTGAATTTTCTTACCCTTCTTGAAGCCTTGGGAAGAGACTCCTCTGTTGCCCCAAGTGAAGCGGTAGAGGAGGTTTCTGCCTTTTCAGGGACCTCTTGTTTTGTTTGAGCCTTCTCCTGCTGTTTGAGCTTGCGGAGTTGTCTCTTGGCTTGCCTTCGCTGTTGAGCGGTCGGCTTTGTTTTGATGATCTTCCAATTTTCATCTTCTAGGAGATCGGGATGTACCCATATGGGGTGTCCATCTAGTGTTGTTGGGTAAGGCACCAGCTCTTGGGACGTCTGGGTCATTTTTACCACCTTGAAGGAAGTAGTGACGTTTTCCTTTGGTGATTTGGATGTTGGTCCATATGACACCATGTTAACGGAGGCAGACCCATAGTTTTTGTCAATGGTGATGACTCCGTTTTTCCACATCTCGTTGATCTTCTCTCTCACAACGAAACATTGGTTGCGAGACCATTTGGTGGTATGGGCAATATCGGGGATCATTGGTTTTGCTAACATCTCCCGGTCTTTTGGGGTCAGGCAAGGTGAGTTTCCCATTTGCCAAGAGAGCCCCAAATATTTCTTCAACATCTTCATCGAACAGTTATTTCTTCTCTACTCGTTCTTTCAAGGCATCAGAGAGTTTAGGTCTCTTACCTGCAGCTTTGTTTTCAGCTTTCTTTGGCAGCTGACGGGCTGACTTGGTTTGCACATTGAGAACCTCCTTTTTCTTTGGCTTGGAGGTCGGAATGGCGGTCGGCTCTTTCTTTGATGACTTCTGACTGTTGAGGTCTTTGATCACCGTTTCAGCGTCCATAGATGCTTCTAGGAGTTCTCCCAAGTTCTTTGATTTGTTGCCGATGATCATGGAGCAGATCCTTTTTCTCATGTTGTTTCGGCAAATGTCAACTAGCGACGCTTGTGACAGCACATCTGAGCATTTGAATGCCATTACTTTCCACTTGTGAATGAAGTCATATGTCGACTCATTCTCTTCCTATTTAAGGCTGCAGAGTTGAGCCATAGTGACAGGATGATCCTCACCTTTGAAGTGGGTCAGGAAACGTATCTCTAGCATGGTCTAGTTTTGAATGGAGTCCTCTGGCAAAGTAGAGTACCAATCAAAGGCCGTACCTTTGAGGGTACTTGCAAAGAGACGGATCTTGAGAGCATCTTGATCCGCAATCGTTCCTGTCAGGATCTTGAACTGGATGACATGTTGTCTAGTTGAACCTTTCCCCATATATGTTTGGAGAAGAGGTTGTTTGAACTTTGGAGGGAACGGAACCGAGTCCATCTATAAGGGATATGGTGGCTTGATCCCATGCTCCTTCAGTGTATCCTCTTCTTTTGCTTTGGCAAGGATATTGTCAACGTCATTTTTAGTAAGGGCGCGTGACTCATCTTCTTCACCATTTGCCTCATCTTGTGGAGGAACTTCCTCATTGTTTGGTGGATGCTGGAGAGTGAGAAGGAGGTTTTCCATCAGAACCTCTATTCTCTGTTGTGCTTGCTCTAACTGTTGAATGCGTAAAGCCATGTCGTCATGTGGTGGAGGTTGCTCAGAGTTTGTGACCAAGACATTCATCCTTTGTGAGTTGAAAGAGGATACCGTCTTAGTGACTGAGTTGGAGCTCATTCTTCTAGATGAAGAGCCCGAGGAATGATCACTCCGGTGTCCTTGGCTCGAAGAAGTGGGAGATTCTTCCTGATGTCTTCTCGTCCGGAAGACGCTACGAGTCACCGGTCGTCTGACATGTATTTTCGTCGCTGACTTCTGCCATCTTTTGGTTTTGCCAACCATGTGGACAGCAGCAACTTGGTCGGGTCTTTCTTTTTCGACCCATTTTTTGGGAGATTTAAAGCTCAGAATGCTGAGTTCTTTGCTTCTCTAATCTCTTTTGTCGATATGCCGCGCGGCGACGTATACGACGAGTAATTTGAGCTTCGGTTAGCTCGGGCTAAGCTCTGGCAATGAAGAACGTGGTCCCTCGCGCGCAGCAACAAAGCTTGTCTTCCTTGAAGACTGGCATGGACAGGATCTGAACGCGGTCCTTATCCTGTCGCAGCGAAGCTTTAAATTTTGCAAGCTCGGCCCCTATTGAGATGAAGGGTCCAGTTGTAGGAGAGTAGGCCATGGCAGGTTCTTATAGAGCCTTGTGATGCACGACTTGATTTTGGGCTTGTATGAGCAAGCCGGCTCGTGTTGAGTTGTTTTGATAGTTCGCTATAGGGTAGGTTTCTCCCCTTTAATGTAGGCAAGAGGATAGAACCTATTCTCCTTAAGAGGAGCCAGGTATGCTGGCTTTGCAGATGTCTGGGACCTTCTTTGTTTTGGCGAAGATCGCGGGGACCAAGTCTTAGGGCAGACCTGGTTTTTTGTAGGTTGAGGCTTTGTGGGATTGCCACGGGCCTCAGGTTTCCTGGCGACCGCCTTTGGTGTCAGGGGAGCGACACGTTGAGGGGCGGTCTTCTACTTCTTAGCAGGCACCGTTTCTTCTGCGGGTAGTGGGAATGGTCCCAGTGACCCCAAGACGATGGTCCGGGGAGTGGAGGTCGACCCGGTGTTTTGGGAGTTGCCGAGGGAGGTGACGCTTCAACAACTGGCGGGGTGCTTGAAAGTGCACTTGCTTTGCTTCTCTTGAAGCATGACTTGGTACTTGTTTTCATCGAAGGTGATGATGGTCAATGAGGCTACCATTGTTAGTTTTGGAAAACTTTTCTGAAACAAGACCACATCCATTAGTAATCACAAGAATATGGTGATCATAAATGGGTTATACTATAGTTTTGTCTTTTCAAATCGCTCAGCAGGCTTGGCCTATTCTGAGCGTAATGAAGAAGGCAAAAAGCCATAGAGGGTACAATTGTTCTGAACGCAAGTATGGTCAGCTCGAAATGAGCATTTCAGTGACTGCTAGAAGCAATTGTAAACGTTAATTCAAGTTACCGAGAAGCGAAGCTCACTCAAGGTAAAATGATATAAGGTTGGGGATACAAATGTGTCAATCGCGAATACAGTAGACCCGAAAGGGCGTACTAGCACCGCTAGGCACAAATGTTGTAAATAGCATCCTTGAAAAAGGACACGAGATGGGAATTTTTTTTTTTTTTGAAATGTCAAGATTGGACTCACAAAAGAGAGCAAATGGTATTCCAATCCGAATACAAGCTCAAACATTTCTGCGAGCCTAAATCCGAAAAGGAAAGAACCAAAATTCCTCCAATTTGAACACAATAGTGACATAAGTTTTTTTTTTTTAAGGTTTTTTTTTTTAGATTTCTCCTTTTTTTTTTTTTTTTTTTTTTTTTGAAGAGTGCACATAGGTCTTCCAATTCGGTCTTATGAAACCTTAGTGGATAGATTAGCCCCCAAGTAAGGGTAGGATTACTTAATGAACCCGTTTGAAGGACCCTTACCTCGAACAGTCTAGCTGCCTCCACACTTTAGACAAGGCTTTTCTTAGATCCACATTGGTCAAAGAACGCAATCGGTGCAACCTTAATGCATTTTTTTTTTTTTGAAAGATCTCCAATGGACCCATCAAAGAGAGGGAAATGGCCCCTCCAATCCGAACGTTGGCTCAAACATTTGTACGAGCCATTGTACGAAAAAGAAAGAACCAAAGTTTATCCAATTTGAATCCAAAAGAGAGAAATTTGAAAAGTTTTTTTTAAAAACCATTTTCTTTTTTTTTGAAAGATCTACAATGGACCCATCAAAGAGAGGAAAATGGCCCCTCCCAATCCGAACGTTGGCTCAAAACATTTCTGCGAACCATTGTACGAAAAGGAAAAGACCAAAGTTTTCTCCAATTTGAATCCAAAAGAACGGAATTTGAAAAGTTTTTTTTTTTTTGAAAGATCTCCAATGGACCCATCAAAGAGAGGAAAATGACCCCTCCCAATCCGAACATTGGCTTAAACATTTCTGTGAGCCATTGAACGAAAAGGAAAAGACCAAAGTTTTCTCCAATTTGAATCCAAAAGAAAGGAATTTGAAAAGTTTTTTTTTTCTTTGAAAGATCTCCAATGGACCCATCAAAGAGAGGAAAATGGCCCCTCCCAATCCGAACGTTGGCTCAAACATCTCTGCGAGCCATTGTACGAAAAGGAAAAGACCAAAGTTTCTCCAATTTGAATTGAAAAGAAAAAAAATTTTTTTTTTTTTTTTTGTTGAGAAAAGAAAGAATGGAAACAAGTTCAAAGAAAGAAGTTTCCAAAGAATCCCATCTCATGTTTTTTTTTAGATACAAGATCCAACATAGGCCACCGACTAGGAAGGAGCCAAGGATTCTAACCATCGTGTTCTCAAATGAATGAGTCCCACCGGGTGTGCCAACTTGATGGACCCGTCTTTTTCTTTCTGGCCTTCCTCCGTCCCGGGTCCGCCGTGGTGCGGCGGGGCGAAGAAAAGAAAAGAGCAAGCATCAACATTTTTTTTGTACAAGTATGCCAGATTTTCTATTCTAGGAATTTGAAATGGTGATCCGGAGATTCACCTTCACAAGTAAAAAGGAAATCAAACTTTTTTTCTAACTTTCCATTGCACATATATTTAAAGAAAGAGACAAGATTTTAAAATGCCGTGAGAGATGATTTTGTTTAGTTTGCCGTGAAAGGCGGTTTTGTGCCGTAGAAGGCGATTTTGCCGTGAAAGGCAATTTACAAATCTCATCAATGATGAAAGACAAGAATTGTGATTTTTTGTCTCTTTTAAAAAAATACAAAATACAATAGAAAGGGAACAAAGAGGGATCTGACTTCTCAAGCGATTGTGGGGAGTCGTTCAGATTGACGGTCGCGAGTCATGTATGGACTCCGCCATCGTCCTTCAGATGAAAACACTTGATGCTTTAGTTCACTTGGCTTAGCTTGGACCCCAGATTTTTGGAGGACAAAGACCAAGAGAAGGTCCTATATCCAATAAAAAAACCGAGTAGTCGGGCTGAAAAGTCACATCTAGGCCATGTTGGATAGAAGAAGAGGGTGAAACCCTGGGGGAGTGGCCCCCTAAGGGACTTTTGATCACCTTGTAGTTCTTGCAGCAGGGTTTCTTCAAGGCATGAGAGCTTCTTTTTGCAGAGAATTCTTCAGGACACTTTTCAGATGATTTTTTCTGGATCCCTTTCCTTTGGAATGACCGCCAATTTATAGGCTTTTGGTGGCCATTAGGAGGGTTTTATGGGAATTAATGGTATTAATGCTCAATGAAGGGAGGAGTTACAAGATTTAATTTCAGAATTTTGTAACTCCTTTTCCTTGGATTTTGATTGGCCGATGGAGAATAATGGGCATTTAATCTCCATGATGATGGGAGTTTCATGATTATTACCATGATTAATCTCCATAATGATAGGAGTTACATGGTTAATTGCCATGATTAATTGGACTTGTAACTCCCATTTGCTTGCTTCTAATTGGGCTGTCCAAAATAATGAGTTAATGACCCCAATAAGTTGTCATAAAAAGGTCATTTAACTTCATTAATTGGTCGCCGAGTCGCGTGAAAAGTCGTGGGCCGCGCCGCGTCTTTTGGAATTCTTCTTGCGATGATCATCGATGGATCCGCATGTTATTTGATGTCGGATGACGATGCAAATTCAGACATTGGTTGACACCAATGGGCAACATTTGTCCAGTCGATTTCTCGATCGGTCGGGCAGAAAGTGTGCTTTCTTAGTCGGCTGGTTGGCGGTTTCGGAGTGTTCGATGATGATCAAATGATTTCGATGGCAGATCCGTGATGTTGACGAAGATCGACAGATATCATGCCTCAACAATCAGATTTTAAGAAAATCACAGAGGCCAAACATCGCGAAACGAGAAAAAGAACGGAAAAACGACATTTTTGGCGGAAATCTAGCGACCCAGATTTCCAGGGTCGTCGGCGACCATGGGGATGGTGACCTTGGGCCATGGTCGCCGGCGACCATGGGCCAAGGTCGCCGGCGACCTTGGACTCCGGTCGTCGTTTCTCGGGCTTTTTTGCTTCTGTTTTCTCTTGTATTTTTCTTGACATTTCTCCTCATTTATTATCTTAATTCCTCTGAAGAAAACCTGTCGAAAGGCTGTGCAAATCAGAGCACAAAGTTTCCTATTTTTGGAAAAGCCAAAGAATCCGTAGCCGATTTTCCGCCAAGAGTTAAAACTAGGTCAAACGATGTCGGAATGACCTGAAAATTGAGGTGAAACTTCTTGAGCATTAGATAGGACCAACCATGGCTTTTATTTGAGTTTTGAAGTCGTTTGGGGTCCCATCGATGCTTGACTTGATTTCACCGTGCGGAAGATGTCGAGCTTTGATGTATGGTCATCCGATGTCCGATTGACCTGAAATTTGACAGGGAGCCTATTGGAGTCATTTTGTGACGATCCATTAGCTCCGATTCTGATGCCATGGTCCCGGGAGCTTCGCCGCCGGTAGGCTTGATTTTGCTTCGGAGCGTCAAAACCGGGTCAAACGTTGTCGTAATGACCTGAAGTTTGACGTGCAGCCTTTTGGAAGCATGTAGAAGCTACTCATGTGTTTTGTTTGATGAGTGGCTGCATCGAAGGTTATCGCCACCGGGAGGCTTGATTTCACCGTTTGAGACTTGATGGAGGGTCAAACGGTGTCGGTTTGACTTGAAATTCGACGTGGAACCTTTTGGAGGTATTTTGAGACCATCCATAGGCTCTGATCAAAGATTTGATATATTTGATACTGTCGCCGCCGGGAGCTCCCCCTCAGCTATTAGAGGATTGAAGTTAGGCCAAATGGTGTCGAAATGGCCCGAAACTTAATGTGTACCTCTTTTTTGGCTATTTTGAAGGATCTTGCAGTTTTTGTTTGATTTTGACAAGATCTGATGCTTGAAGTAGCTTTGCCTTTTTGTAGTAGGATGCGGCTCCATGTAGCTTTTGATGTTGAGGAGGCAAAATGACATTTTTGGTGTCAACAGACGAGGTGTCACTTCCTTGCGATTTGAGGTTTTGGAAGTATCGCATGGGGTTTGCATCCTTCCGATTTTTGGGTTTTGTGTAAGTATCAACTAAACGTCGCTTCTCAACGGTTTTTCAAAAAGCCATTTTTGTTTAAATACACGAGGATCATAAATTTTGACTCAAAACCATTTTTCATGGAAAAAGTCGAGGTGGACTACGGTGGAAATCCCTGAGTCTTGATTTTTTTTTTAAACCATGAATTTTGGGTTCAATGATCGAAAGTTTTGGTCAGGTTAGGGAAGAGGCTCCCAAACTTGGATTTTTGGTTTGACTTTTCTCCTTTTTTTTTTTTTTTTTTTTTTTCAAACAATGAAACATTGAAAGTAAGCTTTGTTTTGGGTTTTTAGAAATTTCAACATAAGGATGAAAACTCTAAAAGGTGTGGGTTTGACGAGCAAGTACCTAGGAATAGGCTTTGGCCGTGCAGGCATCACTCTAACCCGTTGTAGGAAGTCTTCAAGAGTAGTACCGCTTCAAGAACTTGCCATTGATGGGCAGCATACATCTATGACCCTCCATGTTTAGAAGAGCATATGCGACATTTGAGAAGACTTTGTCGATGACGAAGGGTCCCTCCCATTTTGGTTCGAATTTGCCTTTGGATTTATGGGCAAAAACCATTGGCCTTTTCACCGCAAAAACCAAGTCACCCTTTTTGTGGGCGCGTTGCCTGACCTTCTTGTCAAAAGATCCAGCCATGCGTGCTTGGTAAAGCTCAACGCTTTGTAGAGCTTCGAGGCATGTGGATATAATCTCCATGAACTTGGCATTGTTGGCAACGTTTAGCAAATTGCATCGCGTCAGCTACCACAGTATGCCAATAGTAACCTAACCTTTTTATCTGATCATAGAGCTTAGGACCAGCCTGATGGGCTCCACAAAGACCAGCATGAACTTCTTTTACAGTCTTTTCCGCCTCTTGTTGTGACAAGCAACGTAGGAGTACTCCATTGAAGGATTTTCTGTAAAGCATTTTGGAGGGAATATCCAAATGAAAGTTTGGGGCTCGTCTTTGAATGCTTATCCGCTCTTTTGGTTCTTCAGGTAGGATTCCGAACATAATATAATCAATGAACGGATCCCTCCAGTCGCCAATTGGAGGTTTCCTGATTTCATATTTCTGATTCATCTGATTAATAATCAGTTGAGAATCCCCAAATGCTTCGAGCATGGTGATGCCAGATTCGAGGGCGAGTTTCAATCCTATGATCAGAGCTTGGTACTCAGCTGCATTGTTTGAACATGGTTCCAGTAGCGAGAATGCGTGTGGAATCATGTATTTGTCGGGACTAACAAAGAGAATGCCAATTCCCGATATCGGCTTTCCTTTTTCATTTGTCCTGGTTGCACCGTCGAAGTACATGTTCTAGGAGGCATTTGGTGAGGAAGTCTCCATGTTGTAGACAGGTTTGTTTAGGAGATCAACCCTGAGCGGAGAATCCTTAGGCAGTGGATGCTCTGCGAGAAAGTCTGCTAGAGCTTGGCCTTTGATTGCTTTCTGTGGTACATAGCTAATATCAGATTGTGACAGAAGGATACACCATTTTGCCAGCCGGGCATTGAGAGAACCAGCTTTTGTGACAAGGACCTTTAGGAGATTGATCCTCAATATCAGGTATACTGTGTTTGACAGCAAATAGTGACGTAGCTTTTGTACGGCGAACATCACTGCCAGGCATTCTTTTTCAACTGGAGAGTAGCGATGCTCTACACCTACCAACATGCGACTGAGGTAGTATAGAGCAACTTCTTTTCCTCTTGTCATTTTCTTGTGCAAGTAGAGTGCCCAAAGAATAGTCGAGAGCTCTTGTGTACAAGATGAATGGTTTCCGGTTGTGGGAACAGCTAACACCGGAGGTTTGGTCAGGTATGACTTGATGCCTTGAAATGCAGCTTCACATTCAGCATCCCAAACAAAGTCTACACCTTTCTTCATTAGGCGGGAAAATGGATGGCACTTCCCTGATAGGTTGGAAATGAACCGTCGGATGTACGCCAACCTCCCTTGAAGCCCTTTTAGTTCTCTCAGGGTTCTTGGAGATGGCATTTCTAAGATAGCCTTGACTTTGGTGGGGTCAAGCTCTATTCCAGCTTTCCGAACTATGAATCCTAGGAACTTACCCGATGAGACACCGAAGAAGCATTTGCGGGGATTCATTCGCAGTTTGTGTTTGCGAAGCCGTAGGAAGACTTCTTGAAGATCTTCGAGATGGTCTTCTTTTCTTTTGCTTTTGACGGTGAGGTCATCAACATAACATTCGACTGTCTTGTGCTGCATATTTTGGAATATCTTCATCATAGCCCTCTGATATGTTGCATCGGCATTTTTCAGACCAAATGGCATGCAATGCAGCAATACATGCCAAATGGGGTCCGAAATGATGTATGCCTTTCATCTTCGGGATGCATCTTTATCTGGTTGTAGCCAGAGAAGCCATCTATGAAAGTCATTCGCTCAAACCCGCAGGTGTTGTCAATCATTACCTCCGGTATGGGGAGCGGGAATTCATCTTTGGGGCAAGCATTATTCAGGTCTCTATAGTCAATATAGACTCTGATTTGCCCATTTTTCTTTGTCACGGGGACGATGTTGGCCAACCATTCAGGATGCTGTTCCTAGCAGATGAAGCAACGTTTTTGAGTTTCTGAAATTCTTGTTCAATTTTGTCCATCACATCAGGATGGAATCTTCTTTGGCCTTGTTTGACAGGCTTGACATTTTCTTGCAAGTTGAGTTTGTGAACTGCTATTTTGGGATCTAAGCCAGGCATTTCAGCGTAAGACCATGCAAAACAATCTACAAACTCACGAAGAAAAGAGACATACTCAGGTAACTCATCATCCTTTATATTCTTCCTTATGAATACAGGACGTGGGTTATCAGGTGTTCCCAAGTCTATCTTTTGAATATAATCTTTTGTTGGAAGGTTTGAAGGTGGTTCCTCCACAATATTTTCGGAGACTTCCAACTGAACAATACCTTCTGGATTTCCTAGGGCATTTTCAGACCATGGCTCCGCTTCTATCCATAAATCTTCTTGATCGGTACTCTTCTCAAGACTTGCTATGAGATGATCCTAATCACGTGCTGAAACTCGGTCGAAGTAAGGCACTTCTTTTGGAGACGATGGCTCCTCTAAATCAGAGAACCATGCGTCTGTATCATTGGACAATTCCTTTTCATCATTAGAGAAATCGTACCAATTTGATGAGCTTCCTGGGTCCTTGTCGGGTAACTCTTCAAAGAGATATCCAGGAAGATCGATGTCTTCATCGACACGAGATGTTGGGGCTTGGTTGGCAAAACGACTCTGCAGCCTTTATGTCAACTATCTCATCGGAGTGTCAGGATCATACCCCAACCCGTATGAAGACTTGTCTATGCGACGGTATAGTTTCCAATCTTCCAGCTGACTTTTGGTCAGGGTGGGTTCTAATGGTGTAAGAATACCACGGCCACCTCCAAAACCAATTGGATTTTGAGCGTCGTAGCCCATTTTCTTCATGATAGCTTGTGCCATTAGACTATACAAGGATAGTTGAGGCATACCTTCATTTTGGAAAGGTTCAAGCAGGGTGTTGGATGAAGAAGCGTTCGATCTATGGAAGAAGATTGGTTTCTCTTCTGCCATTGTTGCTGGAAAGATGAAGGTAGCAGACACAGGATTTTCTATGTCAGCAGGAGTCTCCAATGGAGTGAGGATAGGCTGAACTTGCTGAGTATCAGCTTGGCTTGACGATGTATCGTCTTCTGTCTCTGAATCCAAATCCGTGTCTTGTATGATAGACACGAAGGAAATAATGAACTTGCCCCCAGTCTTTTGCTTTGTCTTCTTTGCTTTGGTAGTGATTACCAAAGGTTTGGAAGATTTGAAAGAGATAACGAAGGGAGACTGATTGCTCTCTTTGGGTTCGCCGGAAGGTTTGTTTTCTTCCGATGATTGCTGAGGAGCCTTGCCTTTATCTTTTTGGAGATTGCCGGCGAAAGATGCTATTTTCTCCTCCTTTTCTTCTTTTTCGTCCCTATACATCTGAAGGTCTACGAAATGAACTTCTTTGCTTTTGAAGGGCTTTTTGTCTGCAAACACCAGATGTCTCAAGCCGTCGTCGCCAACAAACTTGATGCACTGATGTAGAGTCGAAGGAATGACACCGTTCTCATGTATCCAAGGGCGTCCGAGAAGGATGTTGTAGCATGAAGGGGTTTTTATTGCATACACGGTGACCTCAGAGATAAGATCACCTATTTGCAACTTGAACCTGATTTTGCCAATGGGCCTTTGAGCAGTCCCACCGTATCCAAAGATGGACACAGATGTGTGGCTCAGTTTGCTAGGTGGGATACCCAGCTCTTCGAGTGCCGTAGTAGAGATGAGGTTAAGTGCAGAACCCGGGTCGATCTAGACTCTGTGTATCGGCATCTCTTTGACGTACCCTGTGAAGTACAGGGGTCGGTTGTGCTTTCTCTCACCTAGTAGGAGATCTTCCTTATTGAAGGTGATGGTGGCACTTGCGGCCTTTTGAACCGAGAGGCATTCAGTGCAAGATCCCTTAGTTTCTTTCTTTTCTCCTTTTAAGGAGGCTTTAGACTTTTTGACCCTATAGTCCATTTCAATTTGTAGGACTTGTGGAGCATGTTTGTCGACATCCACAATCAGCCTTTCCAGTTCTGAAATGAGACTATCACTAGTTTGTGGTGACATTCGTAATAAGTCTCGGTTGTGCAGGCATGCAGGTATGTGTTTGAAGTGCTCGATCAAGTCATACTTGAAAGCCTCCTTAGGGCGTGCATTTTCATTATCATTGCCGCTTGGGGCATTTACAACTTGTTTTCCCGAAGGATTTACATAAGAAGAAGAAGGTTGGTTGTAGTTTTTATGGTAATCCCGGCCAAAGCGGGTACCTCTCCCAACTTCAAAAGCTTCTAGAGGTGGTTCTTCTTTTGGAAGACCCTCTTCGGGCTCAGGGGGCTGATCCTCCTGATTTGCTAAAAGCGCTTTTGCAGCAGCATTGCCGTCTTCAGTTATTGCGTTGCATGGAGCATCTTCTGGGAACAGGTCCTGAACAGCTTCCAACAACTTTTCTTCTTTGTCCAGTATTTCATCGGTCTAGACATCTCCTATGAGGTTGGGTATATGAGACCAATTGGCTGGGTTTTCTTTGAAAACTTCATCAGCCAGAGCTTCTTCATGGTGATAAGTCGGAAGAGGCTTGAATTCCGATGTCACCGTTTCAGGAGACGAAGACTGAGAGGATGCTATCTCAGTGGAAATCACCTGAGAAGATGTGACCCAAGAAGATATGTTCCCAGATGCATTTTGAGAGTTTGTGGCCTCAGCAGATGAAGCTTCAGAGGCACTACCATCCTGAACTATCACATTTCAGGCAACTTCGATAGAGGATGCCTCCACAATGGACTGTTGGGAATCAGACTCATCTTCCGATGTAAGAGGATCATCAATCCAGCAACTTTCTTCGTTTTTCGGAGTCGCTGGAGGAGATGCTTGTAGATTCTCCGGGACTTCCGGTTCTGGATTTTGATGAAGTTGATTGATGCGATCCTGCTCTTGTTCTATGGCAAGACGTTGCAAGATCCGTGCATATTCTTCAAGATCTGGCATAGGAGCCAAGTCTTCTTCTTCATCCGCTCCTTGTGGTTCAACCTCGTTGGGATCCACTAGAGCATTGGCCAATGCTGGATTGACAACATTTTCTTGAACAACTTTTTGGTCTTCATCGTCATCAGACCAAGATCCTTGTGGCTGGAAGGGGTTATACTAGATTACTGGCATAAGGTGGGATTCCGGGATCCATTATTCATCGGAGAGATATTCTTCGGTTTCAAGGGATTCCTCCCATTCATCTGTGTTACTGGCAGTATCACTGGACTCCTATCCATTCATGGAGAATCCAACTACTGAGTTACAAGAGTATGATGCCCCCTGCATAGTCTCATCTTTGAGTCGTGGTGGCATGAAATCACTGAGGGTGAATTTTCTTGCCACTCTTGAGGCCTTGGGAAGAGATTCCTCTGTTGCCCCTTGTGAAGCGGTAGAGGAGGTTTCTGCCTTTTCAAGGACCTCTTGCTTGGTTTGAGCCTTTTCCTACTGTTTGAGCTTGCGGAGTTGTCTCTTGGCTTGCCTTCGCTGTTGAGCGGTCGGCTTTGTTTTGACGATCTCCCAAATTTCATCTTCTAGGAGATCGGGATGCACCCATATGGGCTATCCTTCTGGTGTTGGGTAAAACACTAGCTCTTGGGACGTTTGGGTCATTTTTATCACCTTGAAAGAGGTAGTGATTTTTTCCTTTAGTGATTTGGATGTTTGTCCATATGACACCATGTTAATGGAGGCAGACCCATAGTTTTTGTCATAGGTAATGATTCCATTTTTCCACATCTCGTTGATCTTCTTTCTCACAACGAAACAATGGTTGAGAGGATGCGAGACTATTTGGTGGTATGGACAATATCGATGATCGTTGGTTTTGCCAACATCTCCCGGTCTTTTGGGGTCAGGCAAGGTGAGTTTCCCATTTACCAAGAGAGCCCCAAATATTTATTCAACATCTACATCGAACGGGTATTTCTTCTCTACTTGTTCTTTGAAGGCATCAGAGAGTTTAGGTCTCTTACCTGGAGCTTTGTTTTTAGCTTTCTTTGGCAGCTGAGGAGTTGACTTGGTTTGAACATTGAGAACCTCATTTTTCTTTAGCTTGGAGGTCGGAATGGCAGTCGGCTCTTCCTTTGATTACTTCTGACTGTTGAGGTCTTCGATCACCGTTTCGGCCTCTATAGACGATTCCAGGAGTTCTCCCAGATTCTTCGATTTGTTGCCGATGATCATCGAGTGGATCCTTGCTCTCATGTTGTTTCGGCGGATGTCGACGCTTGTGGCAGCACATCTTAGCATTTGTATGCCATTGCTTTCCACTTGTGAATGAAGTTGTATGTCGACTCATTCTCTCCCTATTTAAGACTGCAGAGTTGAGCCATAGTAACAGGATGATCCTCACCTTTGAAGTGGGTCAGGAAGCGTGTCTCTAGCATGGTCCAGTTTTGAATGGAGTCCTCTGGCAGAGTGGAGTACCAATCAAAGGCCGTACCTTTCAGGGTGCTTGCAAAGAGACGGATCTTGAGAGCGTCTCGATCCGCAATAGTTCTCGTTAGGATCTTGAAGTGGATGACATGCTGTCTAGCTAAACCTTTCCCCGTATATGTTTGGAGAAGAGGTTGTTTGAACTTTGGAGGGAACGGAACCGAGTCCATCCATAAGGAATATGGTGGCTTGATTCCATGCTCCTTCAGTGTATCCTCTTCTTTTTCTTTGGCGAGGATATCGTCAACATCCTTTTTAGTAAGGGCGCGTGTAACACCCTGTCCCGAGTTAATCAAGATTAACTACAATTAATCGGGATTAATGCCAATTGAATGTGTTTTAAGGAATTAATGTGGCCTAATAGCCAAATTGAGTTGAAATTGTCTCAAATAAACAATTTGAGCTTAATGATAAGGTAATGAATGCATTGAAGTGAATTTAGACTTAGATTGGGAGATACGAGGACTTTTTCGTAAATACGAATTTCCGCGTATTTCGTCGAATACGGAAACTCTTGATACCGCACCTGTATCTCAAGGAGTATGTTAACTTCCGTAACTGTAGCAATACCATTCGACGTGAATTGGTTCAAATGACCCTTCATTTGACTTGAATTGTAAATAGTGGAGTAGAGAGGGGCTTAATTGCAAATTTTGGCTTATTTAGGATTGAGATGAACTCCTTTGAGTTCATTCTCTATCTCCCAGCCCAGCTCTCATTCTCTGTTTTTCTTCTTCTTTTTTCCTTCCTTTCTCAATCAAGGGTTGGAGTTTGTACGTGGTTTTGAAGAGGATCCAGCTCTTCATCTTCTTCCTCTCACTCTACTTCAATTGGCATAGAGAGAAGCTTGAGAAGATCTCAAGAATTTCCTCAAAAAGACTACAAGTAAGTGGCTTAGGTTGTCTATAGAAGTTCTGACTTCTCCTTGGCGATTTGGGATGGTTTCCTGCATTAGAAACTCATTTGAATTCTCTTGAATGGATTGACTATGCTTGTAGGTTCAAAAGAGGGTTTCAATTGAAGTTTTCATCTCAAATTCAAACTAACAAAGGAGGTTCTTGTGGATTAATCTCCAAACAAGGCAAGTATACTCAATTCTTATGAATTATGAGGTGAATGGACTTATTGGAACTCGAAGAGTTCAATCCCAGAAATTCCAGTTCAAAGAATTCTAAACTTCTGGGAGCAATTCGGCCGACCGACAACCTGACCGATGCTTTCTGGGCTGAATCTCGCAGGAGATTTCAGTTTCTGTAAAGCTAACCGAACTGGGTTCGGTCAGTCAACATTGAAGGCTCGGTTGACCGACAGTCGACCGAACCACCTAACCGAGTTCTCTGAGTAGCTTTTGAGCTCTTTGGAATGGGAACCGAGACACAGCCTAACCGAGTTCGGTTAGCCGACATTGTAGGTTCGGTTAACCGACACCTGACCGACGAGGTAGCCGAATTCTCTTTAGGAATGTCAGGAATTTGTATCAGTAAACTGAGCTCCTGGAAAGCCGACCGACAAAGTTTTGTCAGCCAAAGTCCAGGGTTCGGTTAGCCGATAGGTGACAGACGTTGATGAGGTTTCAGAATTTATTTTTGAAATTTTCCTAAACCTTCATGGGTGTTAGCTAAACTTATGCGAATGTAAATTTCACTAAAAAGTGATGTCATCTAAAATAACACATACATTGCATAGCGAACGTTTCACCCGGATGTTGTTTTAGGAAAATTTACTTGTTTACTTAATTATTTGTTTAACTGTTTGAGTATTTTAGACTTGAGTTGGCTTGTCCTCTCACGTCTAATACTATTATCCTCCTTCTTGAGCTACCACTGAATAATGTATCGAATTAATGAATGAAATGACATGAAAGGAAATGAATTGAAATGAGCAAACCGCTGTAATGAATTAAAGAATAAGTCTGCTGCGGTAGAAGGAGCGTTCCGGAGCTCCGTGGGACCGGTGATCTCTGATCAAGATACTGGTGAACCCACACATTTAATAAGTCACTTAATAAAGTGTATAACATGACATTGAATGAGTTTGTCTTAAGGCTGGGTCATGAATGGTGTGCCCTTCCGCCTATGCCATAAAGGACAATGCATGATACTGACTGCTTCCTTCAGGGAAGAATTAAATGATACTGAATGCTTCCTTCAGGGAAGACTAAATGAAATTGTACTTGTTTCCTGAATTGATTTGACTTGTTTAGAAATGCTAAACACATTGTTATTATAGAATTGTGTATACATTGTTGAACCTTCGTGTTCACAGTGTTATTTATGACATTACAGGCCAACCTGCCCGACCCGATATTACAGAGGCCGCGCCGCTAGCGGAGGAAGCCAATCCGGTTCCTCCAGGAGGACTAAGTGAGTGGACGTAACTCGGAGGGCATCGTTTAGAACATTTTGAAATGGTTTGAATATAGATTCATTTTGGTGTGAATAGTAGTCACCTGCATTGTATTTGAATATGCATGGTTGACTTAAATGTAAATAAGAAATGAAATGTGTAAGTAAACTTTACTTCTATGTAAAGTACTTATATGGTTTTAATTGATTGTCATGTATTTATATATTTCTCAAAAAGGTACATTGACAGGTATATGTAAGATCTCTTGTGAATCTCGTGTTGACTTCGGTAATGCGAGGTTTACTGGAGTAAGTATGTGATCGCGACTCAGGCTTTGGCCGTGGTAACCCTAATCTCTGGCCCGGGTCGTGACAGCGCGTGACTCATCTTCTCCACCGTTTGCCTCATCTTGCAGAGGAACTTCATCATTGTTTGGTGGACGTTGGAGAGTGAGAAGGAGGTTTTCCACCAAAACCTCTATTCTCTGTTGTCCTTGCTCTAGTTGCTGAGTGCGTAGAGCCATGTTATCGTTCAGTGGAGGTTGCTCAGAGTTTGTGACTAGGACATTCACTCTTCGTGAGTTTAAAGAGGATATTGTCTTAGTGACTGAGCTGGAGCTCATTCTTCTAGATGAAGAGCCCAAGGAATTAACACTCCGGTGTTCTTGGCTTGAAGGAGTGGGAGAGTCTTCCTGATGTCTTTGTGTCCGGGAGACGCTACTAGTCACCGGCCGTCTGACATGTATTTTCGTTGCTAACTTCTGGTGTCTTTTGGTTTTGCCAACCATGTGGACAGCAGCA
Organism: Persea americana; assembly: GCA_029852735.1. Lineage (NCBI taxonomy): Eukaryota > Viridiplantae > Streptophyta > Magnoliopsida > Laurales > Lauraceae > Persea > Persea americana. Next base: position 18,348,938 of record CM056818.1, read on the forward strand.
ACTTGGTCGGGTCTTTCCTTTTCGACCCATTTTTTAGAGATTTGAAGCTCAGAATGCTGGTTCTTTGCTTCTCTAATCTCTTTTGTCAATATGCCGCGCAGCGACGTATACGTCGAGCGATTTGAGCTTTAGTTAGCTTAGGCTGTGCTCTGGCAATGAAGGATGTGGTCCCTCATGCGCAGTAACCGAGCTTGTCTTCCTTGAAGATTGGCATGGACAGGATCTGGACGCGGTCCTTAGCCTGTCGCAGCGAAGCTTTAAATTTCGCAGGCTCGACCCTTGTTGAGATGAAGGGTCGAGTTGCAGGAGAGCAGGCCCTGGCAGGTTCTTGTCGAGGCCTTGTAATGCACGACTTGATTTTGGGCTTCTATGAGCAAGACGGCTCATGCTGGGTTGGTTTTGTAGTTCGGTGGAGGGTGGGTTTCTCTCCTTTGATGTAAGCAAGAGGATAGAACCGGTTCTCCTTGAGAGGAGCCAGGTAAGCTAGCTTTGCAGATGTCCGGGACCTTCTTTGTTTTGGTGAAGATCGCAGGGACCAAGTCTTGGGGCAGACCTGGTTTTTTGCAGGTTGAGGCTTCGTGGGATTGCCACGAGCCTCAGGTTTCCTGGTGACCGCCTTTGGTGTCGGGGCAGCAACACGTTCAGGGGCGGTCTTCTGCTTCTTAGCAAGCGCCGTCTCTTCTACGGGTAGTGGGAATGGTCCCAGCGACCCGAAGACGATGGTCCGGGGAGTGGAGGTCAACCCGGTGTTTTGGGAGTTACCGAGGGAGGTGATGCTTCGGCAGCTGGCAGGGCGCTTGAAAGTGCGCTCGCTTTGCTTCTCTTGAAGCATGACTTGGTACTTGTTCTCATCGAAGGTGATGGTCAACGAAGCTGCCATTGTTAGTTTTGGAGAACTTCTGAAACAAGACCACATCCATTAGTAATCACAAGAATATGGTGATCATAAATGGAAAACACTATGATTTTATCTTTTCAAATCGCTCAGCAGGGATGGCCTATTCTGAGCGTAATGAAGAATGCAAAAAGCCATAGAGGGTACAATTGTTTTAAACGCAAGTATGGTCGGCTCGAAATGACCGTTCCAGTGACTGCTGGAAGCAATTGTAAACCTTAATTCAAGTTACCGAGAAGCGAAGCTCACTCGAGGTAAAATGATATAAGGTTGGAGATACAAATGTGTTGGTCACGAATAGAGTAGACTGGAAATGGCGTACTAGCACCGCTAGGCACAAATGTTGTAAATCACATCCATGAAAAGGACACGAGATGGGATTTTTTGAAAGGTTAAGATCGAATTCACAAAAGAGAGCAAATGGTATTCCAATCCGAACAAAGGCTCAGCGATTTCCGCGAGCCCTAAGTCCGAAGAGAAAGGAACCAGGATTTCTCATATTTGAATCCATTAATGACGGGATTTATTTATTTATTTTTGAAAGGTCGAGATTGAATTTATAAAAGAGAGAAAATGGTATTCCAATCCGAACAAAGGCTCAAAAATTTCTGCGTACACTAAATCCGAAAAGGAATGAACCATAATTTCTCGAATTTGAACACAATAATGACAGAAGTTCTTTTTTTTTAAGATTTTTGTTTTGAAGATTTTGTTTTGAAGAGTGCACATAGATCTTCCAATTCGGTCTTATGAAACCTCAGTGGATAGATTAGCCCCCAGGTAAGGGTAAGATTACTTAATGAACCCGTTTGAAGGACCCTTACCTCGATCAGTCTAGCTGCCTTCACACTCTGGACAAGGCTTTTCCTAGATTCACTTTGGTTAAAGAATGCAATTGGCGCAACCTTAATGTGTGCGTTTTTTTTTTTTTTTTTTAAGATCTCCAATGGACCCATCAAAGAGAGGAAAATGGCCCCTCCCAATCCGAACGCTGGCTCAAACATTTTTCCGAGCCATTGTACGAAAAGGAAAGAACCAAAGTTTCTCCAATTTGAGTCCAAAAGAAAGAAATTTGAAAACTTTTTTTTTTTGTTTGAGAAAAGAAAGAATGGAAACAAGTTCAAAGAAAGAAGTTTCCAAAGAATCCCATCTCATGTTTTTTTTAGATATAAGATCCAACATAGGCCACCAACTAGGAAGGAGCCAAGGATTCTAAGTATCGTATTCTCAAATGAACGAGTCCCACCGGGTGTGCCAACTTGATGGTCCCGGCTTTTTCTCTTGCCTTCCTCCGTCCCGGGTCCGTAGGGGTACGGCGGGGCGAAGGAGAAAGCGAGCAACAACATTTTGTACGGGTATGCCAGATTTTCTGTTCTACTTGGAATTTGAAATGGTGATCCGAAGATTCACCTTCATAAGTAGAAAGGAAATCGAAATTGTTTTCTAACTTTCCATTGCACATAAATTTTAAAGAAAGAGACAAGATTTTTAATGCCATGAAAGGCGATTTTGTTTAATTTGTCGTGAAAGGCCGTTTTGTGCCGTAGAAGGCAATTTTGCCATGGAAGGCGATTTACAAATCTTATCAATAGTGAAAGACAAGAGTTGTGATTTTTTTGTCTCTTTAAAAATACAAAATACAATAGAAGAGGAAGAAGGAGGGTTCTGACTTCTCAGGGGATTGTGGGGACTCGTTCAGATCGACGGTCGCGAGTCATGTATGGACTCCGCCATCGTCCTTCAGATGAGAACACTTTGATGCTTTTGATTCACTTGGCTTGGTTTGGACCTCGGATTTTTAGAGGACAAAGACTAAGGGTAGATCCTATATCCAATATAAAACAAAGTAGACGGGCTGAAAAGCCGCATCTAGGCCATGTTGGATAGAAGAAGAGGGGAAACCTTGGGGTGGTGGCCCCCCAAGGGACTTCAATCATCTTGTAGTGTTTGCAGCAGAGTTTCTTCAGGGCAGGAGAGCTTCTTTGTGGAGAGAATTCTTCAGGATAATTTTCAGGACCCTTTCCCTTTGGAATGACCGCCTATTTATAGGCTTTTGGTAGCCATTAGGAAGGTTTATGGGCATTAATGGCATTAATGCTCCATGATGGGAGGAGTTATAAGATTTAATTTCATAATTTTGTAACTCCTTTTTCCTTGAATCTGATTGGTCGATGGAGAATAATGGGCATTTAATCTCTATGATGATGGGGTTTCATGATTAATTACCATGATTAATCTCCATAATGATAGGAGTTACATGATTAATTAGACTTGTAACTCTCATTTGCTTGCTTCTGATTGGGCCGTCCAGAATAATGAGTTAATGACCCTAATAAGTTGTCATAAAAAGGTCATTTAACTTCATTAATTAGTTGCCGAGTCGCTTGAAGAGTCGCGGGCCGCACCGCTTCTTTTGGAATTCTTTTGCAATATCTGTCCAGTCGATTTTTCGATTGGTCGGGCAGAAATGGTGTTTTCTTAGTTGGCCGTTTGGCGATTTTGGAGTGTTCGATGATGATTAAATGATTTCGATGGCGGATCCGTGTTGTTGACGGAGATCGACAGATATCATGCCTCAAAAATCAGAATTTGAGAAAATCACAGGGGCCAAACATCGCGAAAAGCGAAAAGGAACGGAAAATCGGTCATTCTGGCTGAAATCCGGCCACCCGGACATCTAGGGTCACCGGCGACCTTGGGCCATGTTTTCCCCCTTTTTCGGTCGCCATTCAGTCGCCGTTTCTTCTCCGTTTTTCGGGCTTTTTGCTTCTTTTTTTCTCCTGTATTTTTCTTGAAATTTCTCCTCATTTATTGTCTTGATTTCTTTGAAGAAAACCTGTCGAGAAGCCATGCAAATCAGAGCACAAAGTCTCCTATTTTTGGAAAAGCCGAAGACTTTGTAGCCGATTTTCCGATAAGAGTTGAAACTAGGTCAAACGATATCGGAATGACCTGAAATTTGAGGTGAAGCTTCTTGAGCATTAGATAGGACCAACCATGGGCTTTTATTTGAGTTTTGAAGCCGTTTTGGGTCCCGTCGATGCTTGACTTGATTTCACCACGCGGAAGATGTCGAGATTTGATGTGCGGTCATCCGATGTCCGATTGACCTGAAATTCTGCAGGGAGCCTATTGGAGTCATTTTGAGATGATCAATTAGTTCCGACTTAAGTGCCATGGTCCCGAGAAGTTCCGCCGCCGGTAGACTTGATTTTGCTTCGGAGCGTGGAAGCCGGGTTAAACGTCGTCGGAATGGCCAGAAATATGACGTGCAACCCTTTGGAAGCATGTAGAAGCTACTCATGTGCTTTGTTCTATGAGTGGTGACATCTGGGGTTCTCGCCGCCAAGAGGCTTGATTTCGCCGTTCGAGAGTTAATGGAGGGTCAAACGGTGTCGGTTTGACTTGAAATTCGACATGGGGCCCTATGGAGGTATTTTGAGGCCATCCATAGGCTCTAATCAAAAATTTGATGTCTTCGACACTATCGCCGCCGGGAGCTCCTGCTCAGCCGTTCTGCCAAATGGTGTCGAAATGGCCCGAAACTTCATGTGTACCCTTCTTTTGACTATTTTGAGGATCTTGCAGTTTTTGTTTAATTCTGAAAAGATCTAATGCTTGAAGCAGCTTTGCTTGTTTGTAGTAGGATGCGGCTCCATGTAGCTTTTGATGTTGAGGAGGCAAAGTGGCATTTTCGGTGTCAACACCCAGGTTCTGCACTCAACCTCATCTATACTACGGCACTCGAAGAGCTGGGTATCCCACCTAGCAAGCTAAGCCACACATCTGTGTCCATCTTTGGATACGATGGGAGTACTCAAAGGCCCATTGGCAAAATCAAGTTCAGGTTGCAAATCAGTGATCTTATCTCTGAAGTCACCGTGTATGCAATAAAGACCCCTTCATGCTACAACATCCTTCTCGGACGCCCCTGGATACACGAGAATGGTGTCGTCCCTTTGACTCTACATCAGTGCATCAAGTTTGTTGGCGACGACGGCTTGATACATCGAGTGTTTGCAGACAAAAAGCCCTTCAAAGACAAAGAAGTCCATTTTGCAGACTCTCAGATGTACAAGGACGAAAAAGAAAAGGAGGAGGAGAAAATAGCATCCTTTGCTGGCAATCTCCAAAAAGATAAAGGCAAGGCACCTCAGCGATCATCGGAAGAAAACAAACCTTCCGGAAAATCCGAGGAGAGCAATCTGTCTCCCTTTGTTGTCTCCTTCAAATCTTCCAAACCTTTGGTAATCACTACCAAAGCAAAAATGACAAAGCAAAAGACTGGGGGCAAGTTTGCTATCTCCTTCGTGTTTATCATACAAGACACAGATTCAGATTCAGAGCCAAAAGACGATACATCGTCAAGCCAAGCCGATACTCAGCAAGTTCGGCCTGCTCTCACTCCATTAGAGACACCTACTGACGTAGAAGATCCTACGTCTGCTACCTTCATCATTCCGGCAACATCGGTAGAAGAGAAACAAATCTTCTTCCATAGATCGGACACTTCTTCATCAAATTTTTTGCTTAAACCTTTCCAAAATGAAGGTGTGCCTCAACTATCCCTGTATAGTCCAATGGCACAAGCTATCATGAATAAAATGGGATATGATGCTCGAAATCCAATAGGTTTGGGAGGTGGCCGTGGTATTCTCACGCCATTGAAACCCACCCTGACCAAAAGTCAGCTGGAGGATTGGAAACTCCACCGTCTCAAAGATAAGTCTTCATACGGGTTGGGGTATGATCCTAACACTCCTATGAGATAGTTGACACAAAGGCTGTAAAGTTGTTTTGCCGACCATGCCTTAACATCTCGTGCCGATGAAGACATCGATCTCCCTAGATATCTCTTTGAAAAGTTACCCAACAAAGACACGGGAAGCTCATCAAATTGGTACGATTTCTCTCATGATGAAGAGGAATTGTCCAATGACACAGACTCATGGTTTTCTGACCCAGAAGAACCATTGTCTTCAAAAGAAGTGCCTTACTTCGACCCAGTTTCAGTAGGTGATTGAGATCATCTCATAGCAAATCTTGAGAAGAGTACCGATCAAGAAGATTCATGGGCAGAAGCAGAACCTTGGTCTGAAAATGCTTCTGAAACTCCAGAAGGTCTTGTTGAGTTGGAACCCTCTGAAAATATTATGCAGGAACCACCTTCAAACCTTCCAACAGAAGATTATGTTCAAAAGATAGACTTGGGAACACTAGATAACCCACGTCCTGTATTCATAAGTAAGAATATAAAGGATGATGAGTTACCCGAGTATGACTCTTTTCTTCGCTAGTTCAGTATGACTCTTTTCTTCGCTAGTTCATTGATTGTTTCGCATGGTCTTACGCTGAAATGCCTGGTTTAGACCCCAAAATAGCAGTCCATAAGCTCTACCTGCAAGAAAATATCAAGCCTATCAAACAGGGCCAAAGAAGATTCCGTCCTGATGTGATGGACAAAATTGAACAAGAAGTTCAGAAACTCAAAAACGTTGGCTTCATTCGCGAAGAGCAGCATCCTGAATGGTTGGCCAACATTATCCCCGTGACAAAGAAAAATGGGCAAATCAGGGTCTGTATTGAATATAGAGACCTGAATAATGCGTGCTCCAAAGATGAATTCCCGCTCCCCATACTGGAGTTAATGATTGACAACACCTGCGTGTTTGAGCAAATGACTTTCATGGATGGCTTCTCTGGCTACAACCAGATAAAGATGCATCCCAAAGATGAGAGGCATACAACATTTCAGACCCCATTTGGCGTGTATTGCTACACTGTCATGCCATTTGGTTTGAAAAATGCCGGTGTAATATCTCAGAGGGCTATGATGAAGATATTCCAAGATATGCAACAGAAGACGGTCGGATGTTACGTTGACGACCTCGCCATCAAAAGTCAAAGAAAAGAAGACCATCTGAAAGATCTTCGAGAAGTCTTCCTCCGACTTCGCAGATACAAATTGCCCTCAAATGCTTCTTCGGTGTTTCATCGGGTAAGTTCCTCGGATTCGTAGTTCGGAAAGCTGGAATAGAACCTGACCCCACCAAAGTCAAGGCTATCATAGAAATGCCATCTCCAAGAACCTTAAGAGAACTCAAAGGGCTTCAAGGGAGGTTGGCATACATCCGACAGTTTATTTCCAACTTATCAGGAAAATGCCATCCATTCTCTCGATTGATGAAGAAAGGTGTAGACTTTGTTTGGGATGCTGAGTGTGAAGCGGCATTTCAAGACATCAAGTCATACCTAACCAAACCTCCAGTGTTGGCTGCCCCCACAACTGGAAAACCTTTCATCTTGTACACAAGTGCTCTCGATTATTCTTTGGGCGCTCTACTTGCACAAGAAAATGATGGAGGAAAAGCGGCTACGCTATACTACCTTAGCCGCATGTTGGTTGGTGCAGAGCATCGCTACTCTCCAGTCGAAAATGAATGCCTCGTAGTGATGTTTGTTGTACAAAAGCTACGTCACTACCTACCGTCCAACACAACATACCTGATTTCGAGGATCAATCTCTTAAAGGTCCTTGTCACAAAAGCAGGTTCCCTCAACGCTTGACTGGCAAAATGGTCCATCATTCTGTCACAATTTGATATTAGGTATGTACCACAGAAAGCAATCAAAGGCCAAGCTCTAGCAGACTTTCTCGCAGAGCATCCATTGCCTAAGGATTCTCCGCTTAGGGATGATCTCCCAGACTAACCTGTCTACGTGAAGACTTCCTCGCCAAATGCCTCCTGGAACATGTACTTCGATGGTGCAACCAGGACAAATGAAAGAGGAAAGTTGATATCGGAAATTGGCATTCTCTTTGTTAGCCCCGACAAATACATGATTCCACATGCATTCTCGCTACTGGAACCATGTTCAAACAATGCAATTGAATACCAAGCAATGATCATAGGATTGGAACTCGCCCTCGAATCCGGTATAACCATGCTGGAAGCCTTTGGGGACTCCCAACTGATCGTCAACCTGATGAATTAGAAATATGAAATAAGGAAGCCTGATCTATTACCTTACTATAACAAGGCACAATCACTTCGACAAAAATTTGATATCTATCACATCACCCACATCCGCAGAGGTGAAAACATCCGTTTAGATGCCCTAGCTGGACTTGTTGCATCTATGGCAATCCAAGAAGGGGAAAACATGAAAATTACTGCGTGTCAAAGAAGGATTCTCCCTCCTCTCAAGACACACCGAGCAGTTGCTGAATGCCACCGAGTGGTCGGAAGTCGGATTTCCATCCTTAAACCTCCGATCAGCGACTGGAGGGATCCGTTTATCTATTATATTATATTCGGAATCCTACCTGAAGATCGAAAAAAGTGGGTAAGCACCCAAAGACGAACCCCAAATTTTCATTTGGATATTCCCTCCAAAATGCTTTATAGAAAACCCTTCAATGGAGTACTTCTACGCTGCTCGTCACAACAAGAGGCGGAAGAAACTCTGAAAGAAGTTCATGCTGGTCTTTATGGGGCCCATCAGGCTGGCCCTAAGCTTTACGATCAAATAAAAAGGTTAGGTTACTATTGGCCTACCATGGTAGCTGACGCAATGCAATTTGCTAAGCGCTGCAAACAATGACAAGTTCATGGAGATTATGTCCACATGCCTCCAGAATGGCTACACCCTACAGCGATCTCCTTGCCTTTTCAAGCCTGGGGTATGGACATCATAGGTCCTATCTCTCCCCCATCAAGCAAAGGTCATCGCTTCATCTTCGCCGCTACGGATTATTTCTCCAAGTGGTCAGAAGCATTTGCGTTCAGTGAAATGAAGACTTCACTAGTCCTTCAATTCTTGCGTACCAACATCATTTGTCGCTTTGGCATACCTAAAAGATTTTTCCATTATAACGGACCACAATTCAAGGATCACAGATTCTACAGGTTCTGTGACAAATACAAAATCCAAAGCTGCCTTCGACTCCGTATAACCCGGCAGCAAATGGACTAGCAGAAGCCTTCAATAAGACACTCTGCAAAATTCTCAAGAAAATGGTCTCTAGTCACATAAGAGATTGGAGCGACAAACTGACTGAAGCTTTATGGGCTTATCGAACCACTGTTCGAGGATCAACCCATAGCACACCATTCTCCTTGGTCAATGGATGTGAAGCAGTTGTTCCCAAAAATCCAAGTTTAAGAGTCTTTTCTCCAACTTGACCCAAATTTTCGATCCTTGAACCCAAAAATTCGTGGTTTGAAACAAAAATCAGGACTCAGAGATTTCCACCCTAGTCGACCCCAACTTTTACAACCAAAAATGGTTGAGTCAAAATTTACGACCCTCGTGTCTTTAAAACAAAAAATGGTTTAAAAAAAAAACCATGGGGAAGCAACGTTTAGTCGATACTGACACAAAACCCAAAAAATCGGAAGGATGCGAACCCATTCGATACGTCCAAAACCTCAAATCGCAAGGAAGCAACTCCTCATCAATACTTGCAAAATTTGCAAAAATCGTTGAGACGCAACGTTTCAGTTGATATCCACAACCCAAATTTCAAAACAAAAACAAAGGTTCGAAAAAACCTCAAATTTCAAAAATCGTGGGGAGGCAACATTCCATCAATACCCACAAAACAAAATTTTTGAAAAAAAAATATCAGGGAAGCGACATTCGGTCGATACTTGTATCAAAACCCGCGAGGAGGCGACATTCCATCGATACTCCCAACCGAATGAGCAAGGAAGCGACATTCCACTGATACTTGCAATACCATTCAGCAGGGAGGTGACTCTTAGTCGATACTTGCATTTTGAAAACCAAAAACCCGGCTTTCATGCCAAAAATAAAAAAACCTAGCTTTCACGCCAAAAATCAAAAACCTGGCTTTCATGCCAAAAATAAAAAATCCAGCTTCCACGCCAACAAAACAAAACTTGGTTTTCAAAAAATTTGGCTTTCATGCCAGAATTTCGGCTTCCATGCCACAAAAACTTGGCTTCCATGCCACAAACAAAACCGGACTTCACGCCACAAAATTCAACTTTTATGCCAAAAAAAAAACCTGACTTTCATGCCAAAAAACAAAATTTTGGCTCTCATGCCACAAAACCAAACTCGGCTTTCATGCCACAAAAAAACCTGGCTTTTAGGCCATAAAACAAAATTTTTGCTCTCATGCCACAAAACCAAACTTGGCTTCCATGCCACAAAAAAAAAAAAAAAGGCTCTTATGCCACCAAAATTCGGCTTTCATGCCATCTCAAATAACTAGGCCTTTTGCCACAAAATCTGGCTTTCATGCCCAAAACAACCATTTGACAAGATTTTCATAAAATGACAACCTTTTCATCAAATTTTCAAACAAACATTCCCATCCAACTTTTACTTATTTTTCATCAAAAAAAGAAGAATTTAAGAGAAACGAGGGAATACAAAAAAAAAAAAAAAAAAAGGTGCCAAAAGTGTTTATACATGGAGGTACCAAAAGAAAAGAAGAAAAGTTTGTTACAAAATCAGGAGACTAGTCTAGCATGTTCTTCAGCCAAAGACTTAACTCCTCAAGCAGACTCTTGGCCTTAGCCTCCAAAGCTCCCACGCCACGTTTCTTCAGAATCTTCCCATAAAATGCGGCAAGCTGTCGCGATCCATCCTCAGCACGAGGAAGCTCCTCCCAGAGAATTTGTCATTGTTCATATTCCTAAGTCTTCCTCTAGAGATTGCTTTCAGCCTCCTCAACTTGGCGAATGAGAGTCCTTTCTCTATCGTGAGCTTTCAAAATAGCAGTCCACTTGGCAGCGGCTTTCTCTTCCAATAGCTCAAGGCATTGTCTGGCCCCAATGACCTCCCTATCGAGACGGTGTTGGTCCTGTGTCAGCTCAATAATAGCCAGCTTAGTGACGTTCCTCTCCCGAATGAACGGCTTCCAAGTCCGCGAGATCTCATCTAGTTCAGATTTGACCTCGCCAGAAGGCTTCAAAAACATCTCATTGAAGAAGTCACCGTTTGGAAAGCTCTTGGTCTCAATCCATTTGTTGCCTAGAGCGATGGCTTCATCAACAAAAGCCTTGACACTTGCAATGTCCAGACCAACCTCTTCGCTATCAGAAAGAATGTCCTACACATGCTTAATCATGCCGAAGCCAGCTTCCAAATGGCAAGAAGAAAGAATCTCGGCCCATGAGCTCAAGACTCGCTTCAACACCTTCCTCGCAAACTGACGGGATGGCTCAAATGAAGACTTGCCATTCTCCGTTGGTCGACTGCCCATGTCATGCACCGTTGGAAGAGTAATCAAGAAGCTCTTTCCAATCAGAGCCGCTGGAGAGGGAATATCAGCATGCGTACTCGCCTCTGCCTCATCAAAACTGGTAGAAGAAGCCCCTACTCCTGGATCAGCCGCAGTCACCCCCTGCTCTGGCTCTGAAAATGATAGAGGAACTTCTCCTGTTGCCTCACAACCTGCCAATGAAAAATGAAAAAGGTATGAATATGATCTTGTCAAAAATCAAATATCAAGACTATTACTATATACCTTCTTCGACGACCGGCGGAATGCTTTCTGCCTCCATGAGCTCATCCGAAGCATCGTCAAAAGTTGCATCCATGGATGGCTCGAAGTCGTCAGAATTCTCTGGCAAGTCAGCTGGCAAGAAAACAAAAAAAAAATATGTCAGCAAGTGGCGGTAAAGAGAAACAAAAAGAAAAAAGAAAATCATACCATGAGAAGATTCTGGATCTACTCCAGAGTCCCTTGGTGCTTCCTCAAATGCCACGATTGGATCCGTTACCGCCTCATCGGCCGGAACCTCAGGCATCATCAAATCATCATCTTCTGCCAAAAGAAAGAAAGCAGTGGATCAAAACAAAATTCTCATAAAAAAAAAGAAAGAAGTGGAAGAAAAGAGAACGAGGGTCATACCATCACTACTATCTTTTCTCCTCGGCTCCTCTTCTTTGGAGGCCCATCGTCATCCCCTGATGCTTCCTCAATAATGGTGAGAGGGATTTCCAGATCAAGAGAGTCTTCGTGCCGTCTCTTATTTCAGCGCTGTCCTCTTCTCCTCTTGCTCCTATGGGACGATTTACTAGAAGTACCCGCCCCACCATCAAAATCTGGCCTCTCGCTAGAGTCCTCACTGGATGGTCTGCTCTTGCCTGTGGACTCCATAGAAGTCTTTGCCCGCTCTGCTTGTATCCAAGCAGCGACCTCAGCCTCCTCCTCTGCGAGCTGTTCCAAGACCTCACCAGATATCTCTTGTGCAGCTCCAGATCTGATGACATCCCTATCATTGAGAAAGCCTATTTTGTGCTTTTCACCTGAAAAGAGAGCCAGAACTTCCTCTCGGTGGATGCTATCTGATTTTGCAAGACCCTTCCCAGAAGACTGCTTTACATCGAGCTCCTTCTTGGAAAACCCTCAGAATGCTGAAAAGCTCTCAACAAACCATTTTGTGAAACCGGCAGTCCGGAAAGTTGGCAACTCAGGATAAGGAATCATGGCGGCTGTGTCTTCCGCGCTATAAAAAGCCCATGCATTCCTCCAATCCAACAGACCTCCAAAACGCTTCACCTTGCTCGAAGGCGCTCCAACAACGCCTTGGGAGAAGCCCAACTGCAAAGCAAAACGCGAGGGAACATACGGCTGGATGTCGACAAAAAGATGTCTACGGTACACCATCATGTCGGCACGTATGTTGAAAAGCCACGCTTTCTCTGCGTTGGTCAAAAAATAGTGTCTCCCCGACCCAGCCCTGGTAGAATCTCGGGAGACACAAAAGTCAAAAGCCTTCTTCCGGAAGCCCGGAGAAAGCTTCACTGAAGATTGCCCCATCCTGACGTCCCTGAATAGTCGGATCCTCAAACTGGCAGATAAAAGAGATTCGAAAACAGGCTTCCCTCTGGCCAACCGAATCATAAATGGGTCATCATCCTACGCAGCACCCAATCGATGGAAGCCAGGACAGTCGTATACATACCACGAATAATGGATATGGGCTGAAAATACCCTATTCATGGGAAGCCCAACCCTAACCAGGAAAGCAGCAGCCTACAGTTCGGTGCACAAATAGGAGTAAACAGCAGGCACCAAAGCAAGCCGCTCTCCAAACGCCATCTGACAAGCTGGAAAAATGCAGTGCGGCCTGATGTGCGTTCCATCTACTCCAGCAAAAACAACCTCACCCAGCCAATAGGTGAGGTAAACAGCAAGATCTCTATGCAGCACAATGGCAGAATGAATGGCGTCTGTGTTTACGAAGAATTCCTTCAAATTTTCTCACATGGCGGAGATCTTCTTCGAACCCAGGTTCTTAGCCCTGGCTTCCTGGGTTGTAATCCCAGAAGCCTCCCCGCCGTCGAAGAAGTTGGAAGACAAAGAGCTACCACTCTTCCAACTGCTACACCGAACTTTCACTCCCTCCTTCTCCTTCAAGAAATCATAGAAGGCGACGAGTTGAAAATACAAGAGCCTAAACTCCTCAGACTACTCCTCAAGGACGCTGTCAATAGGCATGAACTCCTCATAGAGCTTGCCAAGGATAGGCAGCCCAGTGATGGCACTCTGTTCCTTTAAAGAAAAACCAATCTCACCGTTCGGGACAACGAAGGTGTTGGCTTGTGGAAGGAACGACTCCAGCATGGCCATGAAGGCTTCATCGGAGAAAACCACGATTTGCCGAAAAGCGCGAACCGCGTCAAAGATCTTTGCCTCCTTCAGAATGGCACCGCTGACCTACAGGATATGATCAGTCCATGACTCTCAGCTCGAGTCAGCATTGAAACGGCCACGAAGTCGAAAAGGCTTCACCCAATTGCTGCCATCGCCCTTGAAAATACCAAGGCCCACCGGTCTCAAGTCGACCGACTAATGATCTGAACCTTGGTAGCCGATGGCCGAAATCAAAATGTCCATACGGGCAGGCGACTTCTCTGCGAAACCAGAAGGGCCAGCAACAAAAATCTCGGTCTTGATCACATTAGTCCTCTTCACCCAGCTTGGAGGATCTTCTCTCTTTGAGCATGTGGGAGAAAGGCTCATGATCGAGATAGTTTGATCAAAGGTCGACCGGGTAGAAACAGTTCTCTCCTCACCATCAGCTGTGTAAGAGAACTGAAAACATCTTCTTCGGTATGTTAATTCATCAGGGGTTGCATCACCAAAGAAGAAGGTAGGCTTGGGCACAATGCTCTGATCGTTCGTGACCCAAGGACAGTTGCTTACCATAATCCTATAAAACTCCTCATCCTTGAGAGCAATCAGCTGCTGTCTCGCCTCATCTTGGATGAGAGAATCACACTCTTCCAAGTTCTTCTCAACATACTGGACCTTCTCCCAGGTCTGCTGTACGGCCGCTTTAGAAGATCTGATAGAACGGCGAGGCGCATCGGTAACAGGCTCCTTACCCTTGTTCGTTCTGGAGGAACTACCTGCAAAGGATGGAAAAAAGAAATCAATCACCAAAATGACAGAATTTTGCTAAAAAAAATAGAGTCCTAGTGAAATTTTGCCATGGTCCCGGGGCAATTCCGAAGAAAAGGAAAGTACCCCGAAAAAGAAAGGAAGCTTGAAGATGAGCTCAACATTGCTGCAAGCTCATAATCAATAGAGAATTCTCGAAGAAGGCTTGAACTCGAACATTGCTGCGAGATCAAGCCAAATCTTCTCAAATATCCGCAAGATTGGAAAAGGGCTCAACATTGCTGCGAGCTCCAGACTCCAAAACTTACAAAAGCTCCTCAAAAATCACCGCAAGACCAAGAAAGGGCTCAACATTGCTGCGAGCTCCAAATCCCAAGACTTGCAAAAGATTTCCAAGTGTGTACTATCATACTTCCAATTCCATTTCCAAAAAAAAAAAAAAAAGTCGTAGAAGGAAACTTGTCATGCATGGGCATCTCAAAATAAAAATAAATAAAAAAGACAAAAAAAAAGAAAAGAAGAGAATCTCTTTCAAAAAATAAAAAAACCACAGGCCGTACGGCTAGGTCCATACAGCCAAGAAAAGAAAAAAAAAAGAAAAAAAAAGGAAGAAAAAAAAAGAAGAAAAAAAAACACGGTAAAAAAAAGGGGAAACCGTGAAAGAGAAAAAGAAAAAAAAAACAGAGAAAAAAAAAAGAAGAAAGAAAAAACGTGTGAAGAAAAAGAACACGTGAGAAAGAGAAAAAAAAAAAGAAAAGAAAGAAAAAGAAAAGAAAAGAACAGAAAAGAAATAAACTTTTTTTCCTACTTCTACATGGAGCTTCTTATGGAGGAAGAAGACTTACTTGAAGCCATTGATGGAGAAGAAGAAGGAAAAGCTTAAAGATCCTTAAAGAAGAAGAAAAGTTCTTGATCTTGGAGCACTCTTGAAGATTTTTGCAAAAGGAGAGCAATAGCAACAAGAGATCCAACCTTTTTGCTTTTATAAGAGAGCAAACCAAAAGAGGAAACAAGGAGAAAAGAAAGGTGGTTAGTGCTACAGATTAGCAAACTTCCTAAAAAAAAGAGATCTTGAGATATTCCTTTCCAAGGCGGAGATCCTTTGAGAAATTATCTCCAAAAAGAGAGGGAATGTGAGAAACTTTCTCCCAAAGAAAGATGCATTGAGAAAATCTCTTCCAAAATCAAGGAAACTTGAGAGATCCTCTCCAAGTAAGGATATTTTTAGATATTCTCTACCCAAAAGAGATATTTTTAGATATTCTTCACAAAAATCACACCACATGAGATCTAAGCCATCTTTAATGCTTAAGGTCCCATGGGCTAGCCCACATGAGCCAAGTTTGACCACCTAGGCACTAAAAGTGGCTTTTAGTCAAAATTCCTCTTACCAAGAGCATACATAAATGGTTCCATGCCTCCTTTGAGGTGATTGGACCATACAAAAAAATCCAAGCCTCATGAGTCTCCAAAAATCCAAACCATCCCACCTCATGAACCAAATTAAGCCAAAACCTTGAAATTGACATTCAACAAAAACCCAAACCACTCCAATGGACCCAAAATTGTCTCAAAGAGTGACAAAAAACCAAACCATGGTCCCCTAACTTGCCACATACAGCTTGTTGGGTCACAAGACCAAAACCAAAATCCAAATCCCGGTCCCCTAACTTGCCACATACAGGTTGTTAGGTCACAAGGCCAAAATCAACATCCAAAACCCGACCCCCTAACCTGCCACTTACAGCTTATTAGGTCACATGGTCAAAAACCAAAACCCTTCTTAACCGCCTGATGCACCACATAAAGCCTTTAGGTTCACAAGGTCGAAAAGAAAAATCCAAAACCCAAAAACCCAATCCAAATGTCAATTTCAAAATTTTGCCTTGAGATGGTATGTGATCTCTCTCATTGCCATAAAATCCCCTTGGAAACTCAAAAGGCTACTCTATCAAAAGAAAAATGCTCGGAGCCTCTTGGTAAAGTCAAAAGCTCTCCTTCAAAGTTTTTTTCGAGGCACATCAACTGCAAAAACTATGCAATTCGTCGCTGCACCTTGAGGGGGCATTTGTTGACACCAAAAAAGTCACTTTGCCTCCTCATCATCAAAAGCTACATGGAGCCGCATCCTACCACAAACATGGAGCCGCCTCTTACCACAAACAGGCAGAGCCGCTTCAAGCATCAGATCTTGTCAGAATCAAACAAAAACGGAAAGATCCTTCAAAATAGCCAAAAGGGTACACAAGAAGTTTCGGGCCATTTCGACACCATTTCGCCTAACTTCAATCCTCCAACGGCTGAGCAGGAGCTCCCGGCGGCGAAAGTGTCAAAGACAACAACTCTTCGATTAGAGCCTATGGATAGTCTCAAAATACCTCCAAAAGGCTCCACGTCAAATTTCAAGTCAAACCGACACCGTTTGACACTCCATCAACTCTCGAACGGTGAAATCAAGCCTCCCGGCGGCGAGGACCACCGATGCCGCCAATCATCAAACAAAGCACATGGGTAGCTTCTACATATTTCCAAAGGGCTGCACGTCAAATTTCAGGTCAATCAGACAACGTTTGACCCGGCTTTGACGCTCGAAACAAAATCAAGCCTACCGACGGCGGAGCTCCCCAGGACCATGGCATCCAAATCGGAGCTGATGGATCGTCTCAAAATGACTCCAATAGGCTCCCTATCAAATTTCAGGTCAATCGGACATCGGTTGACCGCACATCAAAGCTCGACATCTTCCGCGCGGTGAAATCAAGTCTAGCATCGACGGGACCCCAAACGGATTCAAAACTCAAATGAAAGCCCATGGTTGGTCCGATCTATTGCTCAGGAAGCTTCACCTCAAATTTCAGGTCATTCCGACATCATTTGACCTAGTTTCAACTCTTGGCGGAAAATCGGCTACAAAGCCTTCAGCTTTTCCAAAATTAGGAAACTTTGCGCTCTGATTTGCACTACTTCTCGACAGGTTTTCTTTAGGGGAATCAATCCAATAAATGAGGAGAAATGTCAAGAAAAATACAGAAAAAAAGAAGCGAAAAAGACAGAAAAACGGAGACCGAGCGGCAACCGAAAGGGGACAAAAAGCCTTATGGTCGTCGGTGACCATAGGGATCCGGGTCGCCGGGTTTTGCCCGGAAACCCACTTTTTCGAGTACTTTTCACGTTTCGCAATGTTTGGCCCCTATGATTTTCTCAAATTCTAATTTTTGAGGCATGATATCCGACGATCTTCGTCAATATCACGGATCCACCGTCGAAATCTTTCGATCATCATCGGACACTCCAAAATCGCCAATCGGCCGATCAAGAAAGCACACGTTCTGCCCGACTGATCGTGAAACCGACTGGACAGATGTTGCTTGCCCATTGGTACCAATCAATGTCTAAAATTTCATGGTCATCCAATGTCGATCAACATGGAAATCCATCGATGATCATCGCCAGAAGAATTCCAAGAGGCACAGTGCGGCCCGCGACTCTTCAAGCGACTTGTCGACCAATTAATGTTATTAATTGACCCGTTTATGACAACTTATTACGGTCATTCAATCATGGCAATTAACCATGTAACTCCTATCATTATGGAGTTTAATCATGGTAATTAATCATGAAACCTCCATCATCATGGAGATTAAATGCCCATTATTCTCCATCGGCCAATCAAATTCAAGGAAAAATGTGTTACAAAATTATGAAATTAATCTTGTAACTCCTCCTATCACGGAGCATCAATGCCATTAATGCTCATAAACTCTCCTAAATGGCCACCAAAAGCCTATAAATAGGCGGTCATTCCAAGGAGAAAGGGTCCTAAAAAATTGTCTTGAAAATCTCTGCGCAAAGAAACTCTGCTACTCTGAAGAAACTCTCCTGAAAATACTACAAGGTGATTGAAGTCCCTTGGGGGGGCCACCCCCCACCCCCTAAGGTTTCCCCTCTTCTTCTATGCAACATGGCCTAGATGTGTCTTTTTAGCCCATCTACCCGGCTTTTTTTTATTGGATACAAGACCTTCCCTTGGTCCTTGTCCTCTAAAAATCCGAGGTCCAAGCCAAGCCAAGTGAATCAAAAGCATCAAGTGTTCTCATCTGAAGGACGACGGCGAAGCCCATACATGACTCGCGACCGTCGATCTGAACGAGTCCCCACAATCTCCTAAGAAGTCAGATTCCTCTTTCTTTCTTTTCTATTGTATTTTGTATTTTTTAAAGAGACAAAAAAATCACAATTCTTGTCTTTCATCATTGATGAGATTTTTAAATCGCCTTTCATGGAAAAATTGCCTTCTACGACACAAAAATACCTTTCACGGCAAACTAAAGAAAATCGCCTTTCACGACATTAAAAATCTTGTCTCTTTCTTTAAAATATATATGCAATGGAAAGTTAGAAAAAAAGTTTGATTTCCTTTCTACTTGTAAAAGTAAATCTCTGGATCACCATTTCAAATTCCAAGTAGAATAGAAAATCTAGCATACCCATACAAAAATGTTGATGCTCGCTTTTTCTTCCGCCCCTCCGCACCCCGGCGGACCCGGGACGGAGGTAGGCGAGAGAAAGCCGGGTCCATTAGGTTGGAAGGATAATGTCAGACCCCGACCCAAGATTAGCGCGATTAGTGATAATTAAGTGAGTGTTTTAGTCATAAGTGGGTTTAGTGTTCATTGGGTTAGAATATGGTTTGATTTAGTTTTGGAATTAGCTTTGGGAAATCTGAGAGCGTTGACTTAGTCAGACACACTCGGGGATGCCCTGAACGCACGTATGAGCATGGGAGGATGATTTTTAGATCTTCTATTTTAAATTGTGATTTTTTTATTTATTTTAAATGGTCTTATGATGTCCTACAACTTTTATATTCAATCCATCTTCGTTCGGAACCCAGAAATCCATGTTTTGGCCAAAAGGGGTAAAATTGCCTTTGGACACCCAAATCTGGACCCAATTTTTGAAATCTCAAAAGTATGTCAAATTTATACGTTTTGAAAAATATATTTTTTGAGGATCCCTTTTGTCTTCTTCGTCGTTTTCATCCAGGGCGCAAGTGCATGTTTTAATCATCTCAAGTTTTATACCTGAAGGGGGCCCACAAACCCATTTAACTTAAGTCACCTCCTTCTCCCTCACATTCAAAGACTCAAGTTCTGCAACTTCCTTCTCAAAACCCCAGCTGAAGAGAAAGCTCATTTTTCCTATATTCTCTCTCCTTGCATGCCATAGTTAGAGACATTGGAATGAAAATTTGAGCTTACCTTCTTCTTCCTCTAAACTCAAGCACTTCATTGATGCAATTTTCTTAGAGTTCCCTGCTGGATAGAGTTTTCATCTTCCTCTCTTTTTCTTGTTTGGTTAGCTATAGGTGAGACCTCTTCTTCATCTCTCTAATAGAGCCTTTTGAGCTCCTAAAGGACCTATTTTTCTAGCATGCAACCCATTTTCGAAATTGGGGTTTTGGTTGTCAAAAGGTGTGGATTTTTTAAGTTCATTATTGGGGTTTCTTGTAGATTTCGGTTCAGCCATAAGAGAGGTTCTTGGAGAAGTCTTTGATTGGCATTTTTTATTAACATTTGGGCAAAAGGCAAGTAATCTTCCTAGGAGTGATGTGTATGTGTGTTTTGGATTGTATTTTATTTAAAATGCATCATTGTTAGTAAGCTTGTGATTGAAACTATCTTAGACTCTTTTCAACTGTTTTAGTTTCTTTATGTGCATTGGTACTAATTGTTTTCTAAACTTCTGAAATTCTGTATGAGCTACAAGCATATATGATGTTTAGAAAGTTTAAAATTTGTTTGAATGATGAATGGAGAAGTGTTGGTTGGATTATTGGTATAAGTTGGTTTAAATGTTTGAATAAACCCTTGGAGAGCATGGATGTCACGACCCCAGACTGGGACCTCGTCCTAATCCGACGTTGCGGCGCGGCGGGCCAGAAATCTCTGCCCCGCACGCGCTGATTTGTTTCCCACAGGTTTCCGCAGTGAGGATTCCACACGAATCACACACGTTCGATACATTTGCGGAAGCGTGTAGCAAACACTCAATCAAATCACTTTAAATAAGAAAAAGTATAAATACATTCATGGACTAATGTCAGAGAGAGAACATCACTAGCATACCCATAGTTAGATTAAAGTTTCCATCACATCCAAAAGCAAGGTTAAGTTTTACAAGTTTTCCCTAAAAGAAATAATCCAATATTGGCTGATTACCAATTCCCCAAAATGTTTCGCCTCTTGCCCCAATGCGATGCCTACATGACATCGTTAGGCTGCCACTCTTGCCCGACGAGCTGATCGCCTAACACCTCCTCAATTGCCTCCTCGGTGGCAACGTTACCTGGATCTGAGCACCAAAAACAAAGGGTCAGACACGACGGTCTGGTAGGTAATTGAATCAAGTATCATCATGCTATAAATCATTAATTTACAATTGATAAAACAAGTACAGTGAAAAGAACCAAATACAATAAATAGTTCAAATCAACATCTCTTATAAAACCGCCTGATATATCACGTCGCATATTTGAAACAAACCTTGGCAACCACATAAAGCTATATTCTCTGTCACACGAGGTAACAAGAGCACTCACGATAGAAATTCTCCGTCACACAAGGTGAAAGGGAGCACGAAAACATGACCCAGTAGAACTGGGCATCACTCACGAGTCCCGCCACGGAACGAGCTAAATAACACGCACGATAATCCAAACTGCAGTTGGCACAAAATATTTAAGGACCCAAGGTGGTTGATCAGATCGACAAGATCGTCCAAGCTGAGTGGTGCCGACAAGAAAGCAAATACACACTAATTTTCGAAATCATGCTTGCTATGTTTAAATTCAGGAACTACTCACACTATTTCAAGAACACACGCTAATTCACCCAAATTCACGAATAGTAGTCCCGACACGATGTGTATAAAAACACGGTTCACGCACTAAATCACAAAACAAGACTTTAGAAATCGCTCGTTCATTTCACAGCACTCGATCAATTCCTTGGAACCATGACCGTTGAGTTAGATACACTTTGAGATCCCATGTCGTTCATTCGTTTAGATGGTGCTCAATTTTTAACGACATTCAAGATATCAATGTGTATACATCAACTAGGAATGGTCCAAAAGGATTTGGAAATTGAAAACCTCACTGTTCTCTTCATTTCAGAATTCTGGGCACAGTCGGTCACCTATCGGTTGACCGTCGGCTAGCCGACCTTGTACAGGTCGGTTAGCCGAGTGCTGACCGAGAGCTAACCGTCCCATCGAGATAGGGGAAACAACATTATGGAATTGGAACCGAGGATGTTCGGTCACCTGTCGGTCGACCGATACCCCCAAATTCTATAAAATGCAGCATTCTGGAAATGGAACCAAGATGGCTCGGTCACCTGTCGGTTGGCCTATCGGCTAACTTACCACTGACCGACAGCTAACCAACCAGCTGCGGGGATGCATTTCTGTAGTTGTTTTCAGCCCTTTCTTTTCTCCCTCACTTCTCCTTATCACCCCCAATTTCCTGCACGAAAATGAGCCTTCATGCTTTTCCCATCTCATCAAACAACCAGTCGTTTCAACCACTTCAAAATCCATAAATCAACCTCACACAATTCCTAACAAATGTAGTGTAGAAATCTCAATTTCAATGAAACAATTCTAAAACAAAATCCCATGCAATAATTCTCAGCATATGAACAATAAAAACATGTGTTTGTGAACTTAAACATTGAAACAAAATGGGGTTAAACCAATGGAGATTTAAAGTAAGAAATCATGCTCATAATCCATAAAACATGGCATGCACAATCACATTTCATTCAATTACTTGCCTTGGGTAGAAAAACACTTAAGAAAGGTCTCCTAACACAACCCTCTCAGCTGAACTCCAATCTACAAGCAAACCCCAGGAAAACCACTCAAAATTCCACAAAATTCGAAATCAAAGGAGTCCTCAAATAAAACCCTTGCATGCATGAAAGAAAGCTTCCTAAGGGTTTAATAAAACCATGGTTGAAAGAAAGAAGCCATTGCTCACCTTTTGAAGCTCTAACAATGAAGAATAACTTCAAGGAGAAGATAATCTCAGCTGGGATTCCTTGAAAAGGGTATCAAAAACAAGCTTGAGAGATGAGGAAGGGTTTGATATTCAAAACTCTATTTTGATCAAAGAAAGTCCAACATGCAAGAGGAGAGAAGTAGGGAAGGAGGGTTGGTTTTCCTCTTGGGTCTCAGCTGGCATGAACGAATGAAGAAGAAGAAGAAGATGAAAAAGTATAACACACGTGGGTTTTATTTTTAAGTTGGTTGAGTTGTGGGTCCCACAGCCCCTAATACTTTGGGAGCTTAAAACTCCCTCTTGTGGGTCCCAGATGAGGTCGACGAAGAAGAACGAAATGATCGTCGAAATTTCTAGTTTCCAAAAAGTATAATTTTTGCACAATTTTGGGATTTCGAAATTCATGCACAGATTTTGAGGTGAAAAGACCGCTTTGCCCTTTTTGCTGAAAAACATGGCTTCGGGGGTTCAAATACACACGGAGTATTTCCAGGGTTGTTGAAATAAAAATACAAATCCAAGAGATCAAAATCGATGTTTTTCAAAAATAAAAAATTCGAATTCCAACACGAGCGAGCGATGCACGGGCCGCCCCGGGCCCGGTCAAACCCAACTCAACACCCTCGAAATTCCCCAAAGCTATTCAAAATGCTAATCTAGTTAGAAATCTAAGTTAATCGTCCTCTAACCCCACTTACTAACTAAACAAGACTAAAACAATCATTAAAGTATTAAACTTGGGTCGGGGTCTGAAATCCTCCACCCCTTGGAGCATTTGGTCCTCCAAATGAACACTAACCTCTAGCAATAGGTGAGGATACTTCTTCTGAACTTGATCCCGTAGTTCCCATGTGGCTTCTTCCGGTTCATGATTCTCCTAAAGCACCTTTACCCAATGAATGGTTCAATTCCTCAATTCTTGCTCCTTCGTATCAATGATTCTAACCGGTTTCTCAACATAAGTAGTATCCTCTCAAATCTCCAACGGTTCGTGCTGCAACACATGTGAGGGATCTCGGACATACTTTTTCAACATGGAAACATGAGACACGTTATGCACAGCCGAAAGCTCTGGAGGTAAGGCAAGTCTGTAAGCTACGTCACTAACGCGACTCAAAACTTCGTATGTTCCAATGAATCTGCTTGATAATTTGCCTTTCTGTCCGAACCTCAAAGTCCCTCTGATTGGTGACACTTTCAAAAACACTTTATCTCCTACCTGAAATTGTAAGTCTTTCCTTCGAACATCCACGTAGCTTTTCTGTCAACTTCTAGCAACCTTCAAACGTTCATGAATCAATTTCACTTTCTCATTGGTTTCACCAATCAATGTTGGTCCATGGAAGCTGCGTTCTCCGACCTTTTCCCAACACATAGGAGTTTTGCATCTTCTACCGTACAACGCCTCGAAAGGTGCCATTCCGATGCTCGAGTGGTAGCTATTGTTATATGCAAACTCGCAAAGTGGCAAACTCTCATCCCACTGAGTCTTCAAATCCAATACACAAGCTCGTAGCATGTCATCGAAGGTCTGAATAGTCCTCTCTGATTGGCCATCTGTTAGTCTTATGGTCTCAATCCATTAAGATTGATGTAATAAATTGATTAATTTCTTTATTTATCAATATATTCATGTTATCATTTCATGAGATGAATGGTGTTTATTACTTAAATGCACATAACCAATACGAATGACATGATGGTTCATGAGATGAACTGGAGTCCATAAGTATACTAGATGCAATACATGTGTATAGATGAGATCCACATACGGGAGACATGTATAGCAAATCTTATACTTGAATATCTTCACAACCAGTGATGAGATTGGACATCTCATCTGACAAGGTTGCAGTACTTTGATTACTATGAGATAGTATGATTTGTCTCGATCATCAGAATGTAAGATTCTGGATCATAGTGCTGGTACATTGGATGTATTGAAGGACCATGAGAAACACCTTATGAACACTGTCTTTACTTTAAGGTCTGCTCTCATAATTCCCTAGCAATAGGCTCTCAATCCTGAGACATTTATGAACTCAAGTTTCTATCTATTCATTTTCTTTGAGTCACCAATGAGTGAGGCCAACTGTAGGTCAACACCTCGGTGTCCTGGGTACGTGGTAGTACGACTGTGGGAACATGTAATGGTCAAGATGGAATCTATCTCTATTATCCCCTTGTGCCAATTAGTGGATTTATCATTGGTAAGTGTACACCCATCTCAATTAAGAGTTAATTGGATGGTACTAATGATTACTATTATTAATTGGGTCTCAAGGATAATAAGATATGGGTCAAAATTGGTGGGACAGTCTGTCCAATTGATCCATGGATAATGATAAAGTGGCCCACTTGTAGTGATAGGGAAGTTTAGGGTCTTCATGTAATTTATTCCTAAGACTGGAGTTCAATTGCATTTATATAGTGGAGTTATTTGCAATTAACTGTAGGCCCGGATTGCACATGACATGTGGGGTCGCGGTGTCCCAGTTGGAGCCAGCTTTCTATGGAGTCCCTAGTGGTCCCCACGCTAGCCCAAGATTGGATCATTACTAATTCTATTTGAACTCAAAAGAGAAAGCTACTATTTCTATTTCAAGTGAGACTTCTAATAGTGGTAATAGTAGAGCAAAGGGTTGCTAAGTGTAATGGAAGTTGGACTTCTAATAATACACTAAGAGAGAAGGTTGAAAAGCTATAAAAGGAATAAAAGGGAGCACCCTTGGACGTCCATGCCCTATTCCAAGGAGTGATTCATGCCCATCACCATAGTTTGCAAGAAGTTGCATTCTTCTCCCTCCCCTCTCTTTTCTAGTTCCCTTCTAGTTTCCTTAGAGATTCTAGATAGTCTTTCTCTTGGAGATTCCACCATCTCTCTTGAGGAAAGAGATCTGAGGCGGGTCATAGCGTGGAAGACGATTGGGCATTGGAGATTCTGATCTTAGAAGAGCTCTTCATCAAAGAGTTGAATCAAGTTCTCCATTAGAGCACAACCAAGCTCCATAGGTATTTTCTACTCCTTGTATGTTGCGGAATTTCGTGGTTGCATGTTTAGTGCTGTTTCTATCCTTTTGATAGGTTTGTTTGCTGATCATGATGGCTGAGTTTGAGGACATGCATCCTGGATTGGGTTTTTGATGGCTTTTGGATAGGTGTTCATCACTTCTAGTTGGTGAAAAGTTTTTGAAACCTATCCAAGAGGTCCACCCACTTCCAACACCATCTGTCTGAGGATGATAAGCAGTACTAAACTGGAGCTTCGTACCCATAGACTCATGTAGGGTTTTCCAAAATCTGGTGACAAACCTGCCGTCCCTGTCTGAGGTAATAGAAACCGGTTGACCATGTCTGCGGACTATCTCGTTAACAAACATCTGTGCAAGTGCTTGCATTTGCATCTTCTTCCCTATCTTCAATGGAATGAAATGTGCAGATTTTGTCAGACGATCAACTATGACCCATATCGCATTGTTCCCTTTGCTAGTAGCGGGTAAGCCTGAAACGAAATCCATCGTGAGATGTTCCCATTTCCATTACGGAATCTTTAATAGTTGCAAAAGTCCTGCTAGTTTCTGATATTCTGCCTTTGCCAGCTGACAAGTCATGCATCGCGACACAAAAGTTGCAATTTCTCTTTTTATATTGTTCCACCAAAATCTGTTCTTCAAGTTATAGTACATCTTGGTACTCCTCGGATGCATAGAATACTTAGTGCCATGGCCCTCAGTCATGATTTCATTTCCCAAGTCATCGATTTTTGGTACACACAGTCGGTCACGAAAGTATAGCACTCCTTCCACGATTCTGAAATCTGGTCGTTCTAAGATGTGCTCCACAATTCTCGCTAAGTCTGGGTCTTGCAACTGTGTCTCCTTGATTTTCTGGATAAAAGTGGGCTCAAACACTGTCATATTTGCTAGCATAACACCTTGTCTCAACGGTTGGAACTCAACTCCCAAATCTTCAAACTATTGTATTATGCTCAAACCTCTCAAACTAGCCATGCTTCCAGACTTTCTGCTCAATGCATCTACAACTATGTTCACTTTTCCTTGATGGTATTTGATTGAAAAATCGTAATCTTTGATATATTCCATCCATCTCCTCAACCTCATGTTCAATTCCTTTTGGGAAAACAGATATTGGAGACTGCGGTGATCCGAATGGACTTCAAATTTTTCTCCATAGAGATAATGTCTCCACATCTTTAAGGCAAAGACGACTGCGGCCAATTCCAAGTCGTGAGTTGCATATTTTTTCTCATGCTCCTTCAATTGCCTCGAGCCATATGCAATTACCTTGCCATTTTGCATTAGTACACAACTGAGTCTGACATTCGAAGCATCGGTATATACCACAAATCCACCACTGTGCTGACACCAAAAATGTCACTTAGCCTTCTCAACATGAAAACCTACATGGAGCCACATCCTACTGCAAACAGACAAAGCTACTTCAAGCTTCAAATCTTGTCAGAATAAAAAAAAACTGCAAGATCATTCAAAATAGCCAGAAAAAGGGTACACATGAAGTTTCGGGCCATTTCAACACCATTTAGCCTAACTTCAATCCTCCAACGGCTAAGCAGGAGCTCCCAGCGGTGACAGTGTTGAAGATAACAAATCTTCGATCAGAGCCTATGGATGGTCTCAAAATACCTCCAAAAGGTTCCACGTCAAATTTCAAGTCAAACCGACACCGTCTGACCCTCCATCAATTCTCGAACAGTGAAATCAAGCCTCCCGGCGGAGAGAACCCACGATGCCACCACTCATCAAACAAAGCACATGAGTAGCTTCTACATACTTCCAAAGGGCTGCACATCAAATTCCAGGTCATTCCGATGACGTTTGACCCGGCTTTGATGCTCCGAAGCAAAATCAAGCCTACCGGTAGCGGAGCTCCCAGGGGCCATGGCACCAAGATCGGAGCTAATGGATCATCTCAAAATTACTCCAATAGGCTCCCCGTCAAATTTTAGGTCAATCGGACATCGGTTGACCATACATTAAAGCTCGACATCTTCCGCCCGTGAAATCAAGTCTAGCATCGACGGGACCCCAAATGGCTTTAAAACTCAAATAAAAGCCCATGGTTGGTCCTATCTAATGCTCAGGAAGCTTCACCTCAAATTTCAGGTAATTCCGACATCGTTTGACCTAATTTCAACTCTTGGCGGAAAATCGGCTATAAAGTCTTCGGCTTTTCCAGAAATAGGAAACTTTGTGCCCTGATTTGCACGGCTTCTCGACAAGTTTTCTTTAGTGGAATCAATCCAGTAAATGAGGAGAAATGTCAAGGAAAATATAGGAGAAAAAAAGAAGCAAAAAAGCCCGAAAAACGGCCGAGAAACGGTGACCGAAAAAGGGGCAAAAACCCCAAGGTTGCCGGTCCCATGGTCTCTGGAGACCATGGGTGCATGGCCGCCGGCGACCCTGGAAATCCGGGTTGCCGGATTTTCTCCCAAAGTGCCGTTTTTCCGATTCTTTTCGAGTTTTGCGATATTTGGCCCCTGTGATTTTCTCAAATTCTGATTTTTTGAGGCATGATAGCTGTCGATCTTCTTCAACATCACGGATCCTCCATCGAAATCATTTGATCATCGTCGGACACACCAAAATTGCCAACCGGCAGACCAAGAAAGCACACTTTCTGCCCGACCGATCATGAAATCGACTGGACAGATGTTTCCGACCCATTGGTGTCAACCAATGTCTGAATTTGCATCGTCATCTAACATCAAATAACATGCGGATCCATCGATGATCATCGCAAGAAGAATTCCAAAAGACGAGGCGCGGCCCGCGACTCTTCAAGCGACTCGGCGACCAATTAATGAAGTTAAATGACCTTTTTATGACAACTTATTACGGTCATTAACTCATTATTCTGGACGGCCCAATCAGAAGCAAGCAAATAGGAGTTACAAGTCCAATTAATTATGACAATTAACCATGTAACTCCTATCATTATGGAGATTAATCATGGTAATTAATCATGAAACTCCCATCATCATGGAGATTAAATGCCCATTATTCTCCATCGGCCAATCAGAATCCAAGAAAAAGGAGTTACAAAATTATGAAATTAATACCTGTAAATCCTCCCATCATGGAGCATTAATGCAATCAATGCTCATAAACCCTCCTAAATGGCCACCAAAAGCCTATAAATAGGCGGTCATTCCAAAGGAAATGGTCCAAAAAAATTGTCTGAAGTGGTCCGAAAAAATCATTCGAAGAGTTATGAAGAATTGTCCTAGAAATCTCTGCATAAAGAAGCTCTCTTGCCCGGAAAAAACTTTGTTGCAAACACTTCAAGGTGATTAAAGTCGTTTGGGGGGCCACCCCCCCAAGGTTTCCCCTCTTCTTCTATCCAACGTGGCCTAGATGTGGCTTTTCAGCCCGTCTACCCAGATTTTTATTGGATATAGGACCTTCCCTTGGTCTTTGTCCTCTAAAAATCCGAGGTTCAAGCCAAGCCAAGTGAATCGAAGCATCAAGTGCTCTCATCTGAAGGACGATGTCGGAGTCCATACTTGACTCACGACCATCAATCTGAACGAGTCCCCACAATCTCCTGAGAAGTCAGATCCTTCTTTCTTTCTTTTCTATTGTATTTTGTATTTTTAAAGAGACAAAAAATCACAGTTCTTGTCTTTCATCATTGATGAGATTTGTAAATCGCCTTTCACGGCATTCTAAATCTGTCTCTTTTCTTAAAATATATGTGCAATGGAAAGTTAGAAAAAAAGTTTGATTTCCTTTCTACTTGGGAAGGTGAATCTCCGGATCACCATTTCAAATTCCAAGTAGAATAGAAAATCTGACATACTCGTACAAAATGTTGATGCTCGCTTTTTTTTCAGCCCCGCCGCACCCCGGCGGACCCGGGACGGAGGAAGGCAAGAAAAAGCCGGGTCCATCACGTTGCTCGATGGTAGTGTAAGAATAGGTGCTGAAGTCAATCTCCCTTTTAACACTTCAAAGCTGGCTTCGCATTTCTCATCCCACACAAATGACACATTTTTCCGAGTTAGCTTGGTTAAGGGTGCTAAAATGGACGAAAATCCCTGCACAAACCTTCTATAGTAGCCTGCCAAGCCTAGGAAACTTCTAATTTCTGTCACATTCTTCGGTTTTTCCCAATTAATGACTGCCTCAATCTTGGATGGATCGACTGCTAAACCTTCTTTGGAGATAATGTGGCCTAGAAAAGCAACTTGTTCTAGCCAAAATTCGCACTTCCCGAGCTTTGCATAAAGCTGATTATCTCTTAGGAGTTGCAATGATGTCCTCAGGTTCAGCTCATGTTCTTCTTTGGATTTAGAGTATACAAGAATATCATTGATGAATACCACTGTAAATTGACCCAAGTGTGGTGCAAAGTGTTAGTTTTATGGTCTCAATCCATTAAGATTGATGTAATAAATTGATTAATTTCTTTATTTATCAATATATTCATGTTATCACTTCATGAGATGAATGGTGTTTATTACTTAAATGCACATAACCGATACGAATGACATGATAGTTCATGAGATGAACCGGAGTCCATAAGTATACTAGATGCAATACATGTGTATGGATGAAATCCACATACGGGAGACATATATAGCAAATCTTATACTTGAATATCTTGACATCTCATCTGACAAGGTTGCAGTACTTTGATTACTATGAGATAGTGTGATTTGTCTCGATCATCGGAATGTAAGATTCTGGATCATAGTGCTTGTACATTGGATGTAGTGAAGGACCATGAGAAGCACCTTATGAACACTGTCTTTATTTTAAGGTTTGCTCTCATAATTCCCTAGCAATAGGCTCTCAATCCTGAGACATTAATGAACTCAAGTTTCTATCTATTCATTTGCTTTGAGTCTCCAATGAGTGAAGCCAATTGTAGGTCAACACCTTGGTGATTTGGGTATGTGGTAGTAGAGATGTGGGAACATTCGATGGTCAAGATGGAATCTATCTTTAATATCCCCTTGTGCCAATTAATGGATTTATCATTGGTAAGTGCGCACACATTCCAATTAAGAGTTAATTGGATCGGTACTAAATGATCATTATAATTAATTGGGGCACAAGGATAATAAGATATGGATCTAAGTTTGGAAAACAGGTCCAATCGATCCATGGATATTGATGGAGGGGCCTACTTGTGGACATTGGGAAGTTTAGGGTCTTCATGTAATTTATTTCTAAGACTGAAGTTCAATTGCATTTATATAGTGGAGTTATTTGCAATTAATTGTGGGCCCGGATTGCACATGAGATGTGGGGTCGCGGTGTCCCAGTTGGACCCAGCTTTCTATGGAATCCCTAGTGGTCCCCACGCTAACTCAAGATTGGATCTTTACTAATTCTATTTGAACTCAAAAAGGAAAGCTACTATTTCTATTTGAAGTGAGACTTCTAATAGTGGTAATAGTGGAATGAAGGGTTGCTAATTAATCTAGAAGTTGGACTTCTAATCAAATTGAGAAAGAGAGGAGCTGCAAGACTATAAATAGGAGGCCAAGGGAGGCCTTGGACGTCCATCCCATTATTCAAAGTGGAGATTCACGCCCATCGTCCCCTTGTTCAAGAGTTGCACTTCTTCTCCTTCCCTTCTCTCTCTTCTAGTTCCCTTCTAGTTTCCTTAGTGATTCTAGTTAGTCTTTCTCTTAGAGATTCCACCTTCTCTCTTGAGGAAAGAGATCTGAAGCGGGTCATAGCGTGGAAGACGATTGGGTCTTGGAGATTCTGATTCGGCTTGTGAAAGTGTTTCATCATCAAAGAAAGAAATCAACTCCTCCCTTAGAGCACAACCGAGCTCCATAGGTATGATCTACTTCCTTGTATGTTGTAGATTTCGTGGTTGCTTGTATGTCGCTATTTTTATCTTCTAGATAGAGTTTTCTACTGTACATGATCATGAGAAAGAGGCCATGGATCCTGGATTGGGTTTTGTAGCCATCTGGATAGTTGATCCCTGAGTCAAGTGGGTCAAAAGCTTTTGAAAACCTATCCTAGAGGCTCACCTATTTCCAACACAAAGATCTTGTTCATTAGAGCTATGAACACTGCCGGTACATTTGTCAATCCAAAGGGCATCACTAGAAACTCATAATGCCCATATCTAGTCCTGAAGGCCGTCTTCGGTACATCTAATTCTCTGATTCCCAACTGATGGTAGCCGGATCGTAAGTCAATCTTTGAAAAGTATGCTGCTCATCTCAACTGATCAAATAGTTCGTCTATTCTTGGCAGTGGGTATTTATTCTTGATTGTGACTTGGTTCAACCTCCTGTAATCAATACACATTCTCAAACTGCCATCTTTCTTCTTGACGAGTAAAACTGGGGCTCCCCATGGTGAGATGCTTGGTCTAATAAAACCTTTCTCTAGTAAATCTTGTAACTATATTTTTAACTCTCCTGATTCTGCCGGAGCCATTCTGTAAGGTGCAATTGAAATTGGAGCAGTCCCTGGCAATAGTTCGATCGTGAAGTCAATCTCTCGAATTGGAGGCAAACCAGGAATCTCCTCTGGAAAAACATCTGGATATTTGCATACAACGGGGATTCCCTCCACCCCTTGGGACTGTTTATCCTTCGTGATAAACGCTACATATCCCTGACAACCACTTCTTAACAATTTGGAAGCCTTCAAGGCAGAAATTAACTTTGGTTGAGGGTTCTTTAGCTCTCCCTGAAATTTAACTTTTATAGGTGCAGCATCCAATTTGAAGGTAATAACCATAGTGAAACATTCCATGGTTGCATGATGTCCAGCTAACCAATCCATTCCCAGAATAATGTCAAAATCATGCATATCCAATAGAATCAGGTTTGCTGGCATGTTAACCTCTCCTACCATAACCGAAGAATTGGGATAGTAGTTTCTACAAATAGTTTGTTTACCTATTGGAGTGGTGACAACCAAAATAAATACAAGTTTGCTAATAGGAATAGCAATTAACTTAGCGAACATAGGAGATATAAAAGAGTGAGTGGATCTAGGGTCAAACAATATCTTAGCTTCTATGCCACAGACGAGAAGTTTACCTTCAACAACATTGCTTGCTGCATCAGCATCCACTTGGTTGAGATGATAGGCACGTCCTTCCTGCCTTGGCCTATTCTATCCTTGGTTCTGCCTTCCTTGTTGGCCATTTCTATTTTGTTAAGGAGGATGATTCTGGTTTTGAGGTGGCTGCCTTGCTTGTTACTGCTGCTAGGGTTGTTTGGCTTAATTTTGTACTACTTGTTGATTCTATGGGGGTGCTTGTTGCTATTGTTGTGGAGGCCTATTACCCTGGTCATTAAGTCTTGGACAATTACGAAGCAAGTGGTAAATGATCCACACTTGAAGCATGCTCCTGTAACTTTGCGGCATTCATTGGAGTTATAGTCTCCGCCACAATGTTTACATTGTCCTTGAACTTGAGCATTCTGATCTTGTCTTGGCTTCTTCTTTTGCTGCTATCTTGAAGATGCTTGCTGACGTTTTCTCTAAGCTTCTTGGATTATCTTTTTATGGATGTCTTCAAATTTGTATGCTCTCTTCACCGCTTCTTGGAATGTAGCTGGCAGTACTACCCTGGTAGCATGTTGTTTAAAGAATAGGATTCAATCCCTCTAGAAATTTAGTAATTTTCTTCTCCTCCATATCGACAAGCTCCGGTGCATAGCGGGACAATCTCTCAAACTTAGTGACATATTGCAAGACTGTCATGTTACCCTGTTTAAGCAATTGGAATTCTACTGCCATCTATCTTTTAATATGGGTTGGCACATACTTCTCGGTGAATTGGTCCTTGAAGGAAGTCCATGCAATGTCATTTGCGATGTCCTGGTAACCATCTTTCAGCGTCTTCCACCATATGTCTACCAAACCGGTAAACATAGAAGCTGCTAGGTAGACTTGTTGTTTGCCTGTACACTGAAAGAGATCGAAGATATTCTCTATATGAGCTAACCAATCGTCTGCTGTCAAAGGATCCTCCTTACCGGTGAATTCCTTCGGGCTCCTCTTACGGAAGCGTTCAAACAAGATGTTCGGATCCTTATCACGATTGTTGATGACAATCTGAGGACCTGTATGCTAATGTTGTACCGGCTCTGGTCTCCTCCCTAATACTTCCAACAACTGTCTTTGGACTTGTGCCAATTCTTCATCCTTTTTTACCATTTGCTCTTGCAATCTGTTCTGGGTCTCATTTGCTTGCCTCTGTTGTTCCATCATCATTTCATTTGTCCTTTATTGTTGTTCCATCCTCCTCTATATGAAATCCTGAAATTGATATTCGCTGGAGGAACCTGGGGTGTGAGCATTGCTGCTGGAAGGGTTTGTGTTGGTGTAGTCTCTGTGTGGAGGCATAGTGCTGCAAAACCACTTGTTAGTACAATAAATCGCATAAAGAAAACGTAACCCGACATTCCCACGTGATACTAGCTAAGGAAAATTCTAACGAATCTTCTCCACGTCCCTATGTTTCTAGGTTGTTTTTAAGTGCCTGAAATGTGTCTCGCTCTGATACCAGTCCTGTCACGACCCTGGACCAGGACCCTATCCTAATCCGGCGTCGCGGCGCGGTGGGCCAGAAATCTCCTCCCTGCACGCGCTGATTTATTTCCCACAGGTTTCCGCGGCGAGGATTCCACACAAATCACACACGTTCGATACATTTGCGGAAGCGTGTAGCAAACACTCAATCAAATCACTTTAAATAAGAGAAAATATAAATACATTCATAGACTCATGCCACACGAGGTAACAAGAGCACTCACGATAGAAATTGTCCGTCACACAAGGTGAAAGGGAGCACGAAAACATGACCTAGTAGAACTAGACATCACTCACGAGTCCCGCTGCACAACAGGCTAAATAACACGCACGATAATCCAAACTGTAGTTGGCACGAAATATTTAAGGACCTAAGGTGGTTGATCAAACCGATAAGGTCATCCAAGCTGAGTGGTGCCGACAAGAAAGGAAATACACACTAATTTTCGAAATCATGCTTGCTATGTTTAAATTCGGGAACTACTCACACTATTTCAAGAACACACGCTGATTCACCCGAATTCATGAATAGTAGTCCCGACACGATGTGTATTAAAACACGGTTCACGTACTAAATCACAAAACAAGATTTTAGAAATCGCTCATTCATTTCACAGCACTCGATCAATTCCTTGGAACCATAACTGTTGAGTTAGTATACACTTTGAGATCCCATGTCCTTCATTCGTTTAGATGGTGCTCAATTTTTAACGACATTCAAGATATCAGTGTGTATGCATAAACTATGAAGGGTCCAAAAGGAATTGGAAATTGAAAACCTCACTGTTCGCTTCATTTCATAATTCTGGGGAAAGTGGGTCACTTGTCGGTTGGCCGTCGGCTAGCCGACCGTGAACAGGTCGGTTAGCCGAGTGTTGACCGAGAGCTAGCTGTCCCATTAGGACAGGGGAAACAACATTATGGAATTGGAACCGAGGTTGTTCGGTCACCTGTCGATCGACCAAGACCCCCAAAATTTGTAAAATGCAGCATTCTGAAAATGGAACCGAGATGGCTCGGTCACCTGTCAGTTGGCCTGTCGGCTAGCCGACCACTGACTAATAGCTGACCGACCAGTTGTGGGGATGCATTTCTTAAGCTGTTTTCAGCCCTTTCTTTTCTCCCTCACTTCTCCCTATCACCCCTCACTTGGTTGTGCTCTAATGGAGAAGTTGTTACTTTATTTGATGATGAAACTCTTTCACGTATCAAATAGGAATCTCCAAGACCTTCTGATCTTCCACGCTATAACCCATATCAGATTCTCTTTTCTCAAGAAGAGGGGTGGGATCTCTAAGAGAAAGCTCTTAAGGAAACTAGAAGAGAACTAGAAGAGGGAAGAGGGAGGAGCAAGTGCACAAAAAAGCCTTGGGCGTGAATCCCTAGGTGGGGATATGCATTGGACGTCCAGCCGTATTGTTCCTCATATATTTATAGCCACCAAGCCACCTATTCTTTCTAATTGAAATAGAAGTCGCACTTCTCTAACAATTTTTATAACTCTCTTCCTACTAATTTAAATAAAAGTCTCACTTCCATTATAATTAGTAACTTTCTGTTTTCTAATTAAAATAGAAATCTCACTTCCATTAATAATTAGTAACTTACTGTTACCATTATTAGAATTCTCACTTTAAATAGAAATAGTAACCCTCCATTTCCTTTTAGAGTTCTACTATAATTAGTATCTTTCCAATAACTTGGGCTAGCGTGGAGACCACTAGGGATTCCTTAGAAAGCTGGCTCCAACTGGAACACCGCGACCCCATATCTCATGTGCAATCTGGGCCCACATTTATTTGCAAATAACTCCACTGTATAATTGCAATTGAACTCCAATCTTATGAATAAATTACAAGAAGACCCTAAACTTCCCTATCACCACAAGTAGGCCCCTCCATCAATATCTATGGATCAATTGGATAAACTGACCCACCAATTTAGATCCATATCTTATTATCCTTGAGCCCCAATTAATTATAATGATCATAGGTATCTTTCCAATTAACTCTTAATCGGAATGGGTACGCACTTACCAATGACAAATCCATTAATTGGCACAATGGGATATTAAATATAGATTCCATCTTGACCATCAAACGTTCCCACAACTCTACTACCACGTATCCAAATCATCGAGGTGTTGACCTACAATTGGCCTCACTCATTGGTGACTCGAAGCATATGAATAGGTAGAAACTTGAGTTCATTAATGTCTCAGGATTGAGAGTCTATTGCCAGGGAATTATAAGAGCAAACCTTAAAGTAAAGACAGTGTTCATAAGGTGCTTCTCATTGTCCTTCAATACATCCAATGTACCAATACTGTGATCCAAAATCTTCCATTCTTATGATCGAGACAAATCATACTATCTCATAGTAATCAAAGTACTGCAACCTTGTCAGATGAGATGTCCGGTCTCATCACTGGTTGTGAAGATATTTAAGTATAAGATTTGCTATACATGTCTCCTGTATGTGGATCTCATCCATACATGTGTATTGCATCTAGTATACTTATGGACTCCGGCTCATCTCATGAACCATCATGTCATTCGTATTAGTTATGTGCAAACAAGTAATAAAACACCATTCATCCCATGAAAGGAAAGCATGAATATATTGATAAATAAATAAATTAATCAATTTATTACATCAATCTTAACGGATTGAGACCATAAAACTAACAATGGTCTCGGGGAGCTCCGCCGCCAAGAGGCCTGATTTTGCTTTCGAGCGTCAAAGTTAGGTCAAACGTTGTCGGAATGACCTGAAATTTGACGTGTAGCCCTTTGGAAGCATGTAGAAGCCACCCAAGTGCTTTGTTTGATGAGTGATGGCGTCGGTGGTTCTCGCCGCCGAGAGGCTTAATTTTGTTAGTCGAGGGTTGATGGAGGGTCAAACGGTGTCGGTTTGAATTGAAATTTGGCGTGAGGCCTCTTGGAGGCATTTTGAGACCATCCGTAGGCTCTGATCGAATATTTGATATCTTTGACACTGTCGCCGCCGGGAGCTCCTGCTCAGCTGTTGGAGGATTGAAGTTAGGCCAAATGGTGTTGAAATAGCCCAAAACTTCATGTGTACCCTTCTTTTGGCTATTTTGAATGATGTTGCAGTTTTTGTTTGATTCTGATAAGATCTGATGCTTGAAGCGGCTTTGCCTGTTTGTAGTAGGATGCGGCTCCATGTAGCCTTTGATGTTGAAGAGGCAAAATGACATTTTTTGTGTCAACAACTTGTGGGGCATGTTTGTCAACATCCGCATTCACCCTTTGCAGTTCTGAAATGAGACTATCACGATTTTGTGGTGACATTCGTAATAAGTCTAGGATGTGCAGTCGTGCAGGTATGTGTTTGAAGTGCTCAATCAAGTCATACTTGAAAGCCTCCCTGGGGCCTACATTTTCATTATTGTTGCCATTTAGGGCTAGGGCGTTCATAGCTTGTTTTCCCAAAGGATCTACATAAGAATAGGAAGATTGGTTGTAATTTTTGTGGTAATCCCTATCAGAGCGGGTACCTCTACCAACTTCAAGAGCTTCTGGAGAAGGTTCTTCGTTTGGAAGATCACCCTCGGGATCAAGGGGTTGATCCTTCTTATTTGCTGAAAACGTTTCCGCAGCAGCATTGTCGCCTTCAGTGATTGCATTACATGGAGCATTTTCCAGGAACAAGTCCTGATAAGCATCCAGCAACTTTTCTTTTTTGTTGAGTACTTCATCAGTCCAGACATTGTTGACACCAAAAATGTCATCAAATTGGTATGATTTCTCTGATGATGAAGAGGAATTGTCCGATGACACAAACGCACAGTTCTCTGATTCAGAAGAGCCATCGTCTCCAAAAGAAGTGCCTTATTTCGACCCAATTTCAGCTAGTGATTGGGATCATCTCATAGCAAGTCTTGAGAAGAATACCGATCAAGAAGATTTATGGACAGAAGTGGAGCCATGGTTTGAAAATGCCCTTGGAAATCCACAAGGTCTTGTTGAGCTGTAAGCCTCCGAAAATATTGTAGAGGAACCACTTTCAAACCTTCCAACAGAAGATTCTGTTCAAAAGATAGACTTGAGAACACCAGATAACTCACGTCCTGTATTCATAAGCAAGAATATAAAGGATGATGAGTTACCCGAGTATGTCTCTTTTCTTTGTGAGTTTGTTGATTGTTTTGCATGGTCTTACGCTGAAATGCCTGGCTTAGATCCCAAAATAGCAGTTCACAAACTCAACTTGCAAGAAAATGTCAAGCCTGTCAAACAAGGCCAAAGAAGATTCCGTCCTGATGTGATGGACAAAATTGAACAAGAAGTGCAGAAACTCAAAAACGTTGGCTTCATCCGCGAGGAACAGCATCCTGAATGGTTGGTTAACATCATCCCCGTGACAAAGAAAAATGGGCAAATCAGAGT
The DNA here is from genome assembly GCA_029852735.1 of Persea americana. Classification (NCBI taxonomy): domain Eukaryota; kingdom Viridiplantae; phylum Streptophyta; class Magnoliopsida; order Laurales; family Lauraceae; genus Persea; species Persea americana. The sequence continues at coordinate 18,387,264 of CM056818.1, forward strand.
CTATATTCACTATAGAGACCTGAATAATGCTTGCCCCAAAGATGAATTCCCGCTCCCCATACCGGAGGTAATGATTGACAACACCTGCGGGTTTGAGCGAATGAATTTCATGGACGGCTTCTCTGGCCACAACCAAATAAAGATGCATCCCGAAGATGAAAAGCATACATCCTTTCGGACCCCATTTGGCGTGTATTGCTACACTGTCATGCCATTTGGTCTGAAAAATGCCGGTGCAACATATCAAAGGGCTATGCTGAAGATATTCCAAGATATGCAGCACAAGACGGTCGAATGTTATGTTGATGACCTCTCCGTCAAAAGCAAAAGAAAAGAAGACCATCTCCAAGATCTTCGAGAAGTCTTCCTCCGGCTTCGCAAACACAAACTGCGAATGAATCCCCTCAAATGCTTCTTCGATGTCTCATCGGGTAAGTTCCTCGAATTCATAGTTCGGAAAGCTGGAATAGAACTTGACCCCATCAAAGTCAATGCAATTCTAGAAATGCTATCTCCAAGAACCCTAAGAAAACTAAAAGTAAGGAAGATTGACATACATCCAACGCTTCATTTCCAATCTATCAGGAAAATACCGTCCATTTTCTCGCCTGATAAAGAAAGGTGTAGAATTTGTTTGGGATGTTGAATGTGAAGCTGCATTTCAAGACATCAAGTCATACTTGACCAAACCACCGTTGTTGGCTGCTCCCACAACCGGAAAACCATTCATCTTATACACAAGAGCTCTCGACTATTCTTTGGGCGCTCTACTTGCACAAGAAAATGATGGAGGAAAAGAAGTTGCACTATACTACCTCAGTCGGATGTTGGTAGGTGCAGAGCATCGCTACTCTCCAGTTGAAAAAGAATGCCTGGCAGTGATGTTTGCTGTACAAAAGCTGCATCACTATTTGCTGTCAAACACAGTATACCTTATATTGAGGATCAATCTCCTAAAGGTCCTTGTCACAAAAGCAGGTTCTCTCAATGCTCGGCTGGCAAAATGGTCCATCCTTCTGTCACAATTTGATATTAGGTATGTACCACAAAAGGCAATCAAAGGCCAAGCTCTGGCAGACTTTCTTGCAGAGCTTCCGCTGCCTAAGGATTCTCCACTCAGGGATGATCTCCCAGACGAACCTGTCTACAGCGTGGAGACCTCCTTTTCAAATGCCTCTTGGAACATGTACTTCGATGGTGCAACCAAGACAAAAGAAAAAGGAAAGCCGATATCAGGAATTAGCATTCTCTTTGTTAGCCCTAATAAATACATGATTCCCCACGCATTTTCGCTACTGGAACCATGTTCAAATAATGCAGCTGAGTACCAAGCCCTGATCTTAGGATTGGAACTCGCCCTCGAATCCAGCATCACCATGCTGGAAGCATTTGGGGACTCCCAACTGATTGTCAACCAGATGAATAAAAAATATGAAATCAGGAAGCCTGATCTGTTGCCTTACTACAACAAGGCGCAATCGCTTCGTCAAAAGTTTGATATCTGTCACATCACCCACATCCGCAGAGGTGAAAACATCCATGAAGATGCCCTGGCTGGACTTGCTACATCCATGGCAATCCAAGAAGGGGAAAACATGCAAATTACACTGTGTCAAAGAAGGATTCTCCCTCCTCTCAACACACACCAAGCAGTTGCTGAATGCCACCGAGTGGTCAGAAGTCGAGTTTCCATCCTCAAACCTCCGATTGGCGACTGGAGGGATCCGTTTATTGAATATATTATGTTTAGAAACATACCTGAAGATCCAAAAGAGCGGGTAAGCATTCAAAGACGAGCCCCAAACTTCCATTTGGATATTCCCTCCAAAATGCTTTACAGAAAATCCTTCAATGGAGTACTTTTACGCTGCTTGTCACAACAAGAGGCGGAAGAAACTCTAAAAGAAGTTCATGCTGGTCTTTGTAGAGCCCATCAGGCTAGTCCTAAGCTCTACGATCAGATAAAAAGGTTAGGTTATTATTGCTCTACCATGGTAGCTGACACAATGCAATTTGCTAAACGTTGCCAACAATGCCAAGTTCATGGAGACTATGTACACATGCCTCCAGAATGGTTACATCTTACAGCGATCTCATGGCCCTTCGAAGCCTGGGGTATGGACATCATAGGGCCTATCTCTCCCCCGTCAAACAAAGGTCATCGCTTCATCTTCGCTGCTACGGATTATTTCTCCAAGTGGTCAGAAGCATTTGCGTTCAGTGAAATGAAGACCTCGTCAGTCCTTCAATTCTTACGAACCAACATCATTTGTCGCTTCGGCATACCTAAAAGATTCGTCCATGATAACGGACCACAATTTCGGGATCACAGATTCTACAGGTTATACGACAAATACAAAATCCAAAGTTGTCCTTCAACTCCGTATAACCCGGCAGCGAATGGACTGGCAGAAGCCTTCAACAAGACACTCTGTAAAATCCTCAAGAAAATGGTCTCTAGTCACAAAAGAGACTGGAGCGACAAACTGCCTGAAGCTTTATGGGCCTACCGAACTACCGTTCGAGGACCAACCCATAGCACACCATTGTCCTTGGTCTATGGATGTGAAGCAGTTGTTCCCCTAGAGGTACAAATTCCTTCCTTAAGGGTATCTCTACAAAATGAAATGACGCAAGAAAGCAATGTCAAATTGAGACTCCAAGAACTGGATAATCTCGATGAAAGACGGCTCGAAGCCCTACAAAGCGTTGAGCTTTACCAAGCACGCATGGCAGGATCTTTCAACAAAAAGGTCAATCAACGCGCCCACAAAAAGGGTGACTTGGTTCTTGCGGTGAAAAGGCCAATGGTTTTTGCCCACAAATCCAAAGGCAAATTCGAACCAAAATGGGAGGGACCCTTCATTATCGACAAAGCCTTCTCCAATGCCGCATATGCTTTTCTAAACATGGAGGGTAACAGATGTATGCTGCCCATCAATGGCAAGTTCTTGAAGCGGTACTGCCCTTGAAGACTTCCTACATCGGGTCAGAGTGATGCCTGCATGGACAAAGCCTATTCCTAGGTACTTGCTCGTCAAACCCACCCCTTTTAGAGTTTTCATCCCTATGTTGAAATTTCTAAAAACCCAAAACAATGCTTACTTTCAATGTTTCATTGTTCAAAAAAAAAAAAAAAGAAAATGAAAACAAAATCAAACCCAAAATCCAAGTTTAGGAGCCTCTTCCCTAACTTGACCAAAACTTTCAATCCTTGAACCCAAAATTCATGGTTTGAAACAAAAATCAGGACTCAGGAATTTCCACCCTAGTTCACCCCGACTTTTACCACCAAAAATGGTTTTGAGTCAAAATTTATGACCCTCGTGTCTTTAAACAAAAAAATGGTTTTTCAAAAAAAACCGTCGGGAAGCGACGTTTAGTCGATACTCATACAAAACCCAAAATTCAAAAGAATGCGAACCCCATTCGATACTTCCAAAACCTCAAATCGCAAGGAAGTGACACCTTGTCAATACTTGCAAGATTTCAAAAATCGTGGAGACACAACGTTTTAGTTGATATCCACAACCCAAATTTCAAAACAGAAACAAAGGTTCGAAAAAACCTCAAATTTCAAAAATCGTGGGGAGGCGACATTCCATCGATACCCACAAAACCAAATTTTTGAGAAAAAAACAAGGAAGCGACATTCGGTCGATACTTGCACCAAAATCCGCGAGGAAGCGACATTCCATCGATACTCGCAACCGAATGAGCAAGGAAGCGATATTCCATCGATACTTGCAATACCATTTAGTAGGGAGACGACTCTTAGTCGATACTTGCATTTTTTAAAACAAAAAACCCAGCTTTCATGCCAAAACCCGGCTTTCATGCCAAAAACCCGGCTTTCATGCCAAAAGACTGGCTTTCATGCCAAAAAAAAAAAACAAAAAAAAAAATCCGACTTCTATGCCGACAAAACAAAACTTGGTTTTCAAAAAACTTAGCTTCCATGCCACAATAAAAAATCGGCACTCATGCCAAAAACCGGCTTCCATGCCACAAACAAAATTTCGGCTTTCATGCCACAAAATTCGGCTTTCATGCCATCTCAAAAATCAAGCTTTCATGCCACAAAAATCGGCTCTCATGCCAAAAACCGGTTCTCATGCCACAAAACCAAAACTTGGCTTTCACGCCACAAAAATCGGCTCTTATGCCAAAAATCGGCTCTCATGCCAAAAACCGGCTTCCATGCCACAAACAAAATTTCGGCTTTCATGCCATCCAAAATTCGGCTTTCATGCCATCCAAAATTCGGCTTTCACGCCATTCAAAATTCAGCTTTCAAGCCATAAAAAAACCAGGCTTTTCCCCATAAAATCTATTTTTCATGCCTAAAAACAACCATTTGACAAAAGATTTTCACAAAATGACAACCTTTTCATCAAATTTTCAAACAAACCATTCCCATTCATTTTTTACTTATGTTTTCATCAAAAGTGAATTTAAGTGAAATAAGGGGATACAAAAACAAAAGGATGCCAAAAAATGTTTATACATGGAAGTACCAAAAGAAAAGAAGAAAAAGTTTGTTACAAAATCAGGAGACTAGTCCGACATGGTCTTCAACCAAAGGCTTAACTCCTCAAGCAAACTCTTGGCCTTAGCCTTCAAAGCTTCCAAGCCGCGTTTCTTCATAATCTTCCCATAAAAAGCAGTAGGCCGTCGCAATCCATCCTCTACACGAGGAAACTCTTCCCAGAGAATCTGCCATTGTTCATATTCTTGAGTCTTCCTCCGGAGATTGCTTTCGACCTCCTCAACTTGGCTAATGAGACTCCTCTCTCTATCGCGAGCTTTCAAAGTGGCAGTCCACTTGGCAGCGGCTTGTTCTTCCAATAGCTCAAGGTACTGTCTGGCTTCCGTGACCTCCCTATCAAGACAGTGCTGGTCTTGTGTCAGCTTAATAATAGCCAACTCGGTGACGTTCCTCTCCCGAACGAGCTGCTTCCGAGTCCGCGAGATCTTATTCAGTTCAGATTTGACCTCGCTGGAAGGCTTCAGAAACATCTCGTTGAAGAAATCATCATTTGGAAAGCTCTTGGTCTCATTCCACTTGTTGCCTAGAGTGATGACTTCATCAACAAAAGCCTTGGCATCTGTAATGTCCAGACCGACTTCTTCGCTATCGGCAAGAATGTCCTGCACATGCTTCACCATGCCGAAACCAGCCTCTAAATGGCCAGAAGAAAGAGTCTCGACCCATGAGCTCAAGACTCTCTTCAACACCTTCCTCGCAAACTGACAGGATGGCTCAAATGAAGACTCGCCATGCTCCATTGGTCGACTACCCGTGTCAGGCACCGTTGGAAGAGTAATCAAGAAGCTCTTTCGAACTGGTGCCGTTGGGGAAGGAATATCAGTAGGCGGACTTGCCTCAGCCTCATCAAAACTAGTGGAAGAAGCCCCTACTCCTGGATCGGTCACAGGTACCCCCTGCTCCGGTTCTGAAAAAGATAGAGGAACTTCTTCTGTCACCTCACAGCCTGCCAATGAAAGATGAAACATGTTTGAATATGATCTAATCAAAAATCAAAATATCAAGATTATCACTACAAAGTACCTTCTTCGACGACCAGCGGAATGCTTTCTGCCTCCATGAGCTCATCCGAAGCATCGTCAAAAGTCGTGTCCATGGATGGCTCAAAGTCGTCAGAATCTTCTGGTAAGTCAGCTGGCAAGAAACAAAAATGCATGTCAGCAAGCGGCGGTAGAGAAAAACAAAAAAAAAAAAAGAAGAAGAAAAGAAGTCATACCAGGAGGAGATTCTGGATCTACTTCAGAATCTCTGGGTTCTTCCTCATATGCCATAATCGGATCCGTCACCGCCTCATCGGTCGGAACCTCAGGCATCATCAAACCATCATCTTCTGCCAAAAGAAAGAAAGCAGTAGATCAAAACAAAAGCTCTCAAAAAAAAAAAAAAAAAAAAAAAAAGGAAAGAGAAAAGGGAAAAGCATACCATCATCAATGATCTCTTCCCCTCGGCTTCTCTTCTCTGAAGGCTCATCATCATCCCCTGATGCCTCCTCAACAATGGTGGAAGGAATTTCCATATCAGGAGAGCTTTCATGCCGCCTCTCACTTCGGCGTTGTCCTCTTCTCCTCTTGCTCCTACGGGACGAACTGCTGGAAGCACCCCCCCCCCCCCCCACCATCGAAATCGGGCCTCTCGCTAGAGTCCTCACTAGATGGTATGCTCCTGCCAGTAGACTCAATGGAAGCATTTGCTCGCTCTGCTTGTATCCAAGCAGTGACCTCAGCCTCCTCCTCGGCAAGCTGTTCGAAGACCTCACCAAGTATCTCTTGTGCAGCTCCCGATTTGATGACGTCCTGTTCCTCGAGAAAACCTATTTTGTGCTTTTCTCCAGAAAGGAAAGCCAGAACTTCTTCTCGGCGGACGCCATCTGACTTCCCAAGGCCCTTCCCGGAAGACTGCTTTACATCAAGCTCTTTCTTGGAAAGCCCCCGGTATGCTGAAAAGCTCTCCACAAACCATTTTGTGAAGCCAGCAGTCCGGAAAGTAGGCAACTCAGGATACGGAATCATGGCCGTAGTGTCTTCCGCGCTATAGAAAGCCCATGCATTCCTCCCGTCCTGCAGACCTCCAAAACGCTTCACCTTGCTCGAAGGCGCTCCAACAAGGCCTTGAGAGAAGCCCAACTGCATGGCAAAACGCGAAGGAACCTATGGCTAGATGTCAACGAAAAGATGTCTGCGGTACACCATCGTGCCGACACGTATGTTAAATAGCCAACTCCTCTCTGCGTTTGTCAAAGAATAGTGTCTCCTCGACCCTGCCCTGGTCGAATTACAGGAGACACCAAAATCAAAAGCCTTCTTCCGTAAGCCCGGAGAAAGCTTCACTGAAGACTACCCCATCTCGACGTCCCAGAATCGTCGGATCCTCAAACGGGCAGATAAAAGAGATTCGGAAACAGGCTTCCCTCTAGCCAACCGAATCATAAATGGGTCATCGTCCTGAACAGCACCCAATCGGTGGAAACTGGGACAGTGGTATACATACCACGAATAGAAAATGTGGGCAGAAAATACCCTATTCATGGGAAGCCAAAGCCGAACCAGGAAAGCAGCAGCCTGCAGTTCGGTACACAAATAGGAGTAAAGAGCAGGCACCAAAGCAAGCCGCTCTCCAAACGCCATCTGACAAGCCGGAAAAATGCAGTGCGGCCTGATGTGCGTTCCATCTCCTCCAGCAAAAACAGCCTCACCCAGCTAATAAGTGAGGTAAACAGCGAGATCTCTTCGCAGCGTAATGTCAGAATGAACGGCGTCTGTGTTTGCGAAGAATTCCTTCAAATTTTCTCGCATGGCGAAGATCTTCTTCGAATCCGGGTTCTTAGCCCTGGCTTCCTAGGTCGTACTCTCAGAAAACTCCCCGCTGTCAAAGAAGTTGGAAGGCAAAAGGCTATCACTTCTCCAACTGCTACACCGGACTTTCGAGCCCTCTTTCTCCTTCAAAAAGTCGTAGAAGGCGACGAGTTGAAAGTACAAAAGCCTGAACTCCTCAGACTGCTCTTCAAGGACGCTATCAATAGGCATAAACTCCTCAGAGAGATTGCCGGGGATAGGCAGCCCGGTGATGGCGCTCAGTTCCTTTAAAGAAAAACCAATCTCACCGTTTGTGACAACGAAGGTGTTGGTTTGTGGAAGGAACGACTCCAGCATGGCCATGAAGGCCTCATCGGAGAAAACCACGGTTTGCCGAAAAGTGCAAACTGTGTCAAAAATCTCGGCCTCCTTCAGAATGGCACCGCCAACCTGCAGGATGTGATCAGTCCACGACTCCCAACTCGAGTCAGCACTGAAACGGCCACGAAGTCGAAAAGGCTTCACCTAATTACCGCCATCGCCCTTGAGAATGCCAAGGCCCACCGGTCTCAAATCGACCGAAGGATGGTCCGAACCTTAGTAGCCGCTAGCTGGCATCAAAATGTCCATGCGGGCAAGCAACTTCTCTACAAAACCAGAAGGGCCGCCAACAAAAACCCCGGTCTTGATCACATTTGTCCTCTTCACCCAACTTGGAGGATATTCCCTCTTCGAGCATGTGGAGGAAAGTGTCGCGACCCCGGACCGAGGTTTTCCCAAAGTCCGGGACCCGCGACGGTTGTTGTCCATCCAACTATGATTAACCCACAGGTTTCCGCGGTGAGGATTCCCAAAAACGAACATGTAACAATCTCACACGAACAATGATTTGCGGAAGCGTGCAAGTAATCTCATCACAACTTAATCACATAAACCTTGTGATTCCGAATTGCATAAGTTAAGTCATCATTAAGACGATAATCAGAGGAGAAAATGTAAGCATAGCATTACCAAATTCAGTTCAAGTTTCAAAATAACAAAGTGTTAAGTTACATAACCCCAAAAGTGAAAAAGGCCAACAAAGGCCATACATTCCCAAATAGCAAAATAATCCCATCCATGTGCATCGTGCTCAAGACTCCGCCCGACGTCTAGAGGACGTCGTCGGGTTGCCACTCACGGGCTGGGGGTGGCTCAAAAGCCTCCTCCGGGCGCTCCTCCGCAAACCCAACGGCGCCTGCATCTAAACACCAAAACAAAGGGATCAGACACGACGGTCTGGCAGGTGAACAGTTTAGACATAGAACAAGTCAGAAAGATGACAGTAATCAGCACTTAAAACATTGCATGAGATCTGAACCAAAAACATGTTTAAGTGTAATTCAAAACTAACATACTTTTCAATAAAATAACATGATTCATGAATCCACATTGAGCTCATCCTTTCTCCGTCATACGCAATGACAAGAGCAAGCAGAACGAAACAGAACGAGACAAAACAAAACAGAAGTCCGAGCCACACAAGGTGGGCGGAAAACCGGCCGCGGAACCGGACAGAACAGAGATGTGTATAAATACACGGCTAATCTGCAGATTGCCCTTATGTTTAAGGACCCCCGACCTAGTGGATCAGACTGAAAGGGCAGTCCAAGCTCAGTGAAATTCTATGATATCCATGTATGCATAAAACACATCAATGCTCGTACAAAACTTAGCGAAAAATGGGGAAAAACACTTGTCAAAACAATGCAAGACGAGACTAAACAAGCAAGGCTGGAAAAGTGTCCCCATTATAGTTCTTGAGACAAATCAAAAGTTAAATACATGCTTGTAAATCCAAAACAGGTACAGAGCGTGTTCTTCGTGTTAAAATTCAAGATTTCGAAACAATTCTGTCAAGTATATGCTAAGGTTCTTTGTTTGATCCTCGTGAAGTTGAAACCCAAATGTTGAAGTTTAAATGAGTTGGTGTTCCCGAAGCTGGACAACATGTCATGTTTCAACTGCACAGCATCCGGCTAAAGACCCCATAACATATCCTAGTTTTTCTCTCCCATCTAAGCCTCTTCAAAATTTCTCCTTCTGTGCAATTCGGTCACCACGCGGCTACCCGGCGGCTGGCCGCCGGTTGCTGGTCGGCTGACCGACCAACTGACCGACTGCTGACCGACTGATCCGGAAACATACTACTCTTCAAATTTCCTGCGCAGGTCGGCTAGCCGCCTGCTGACCGCCAGCGGACCGACCTCGCTCTGTACAGAAATTGAGCTACTGTAATTCTAACCGACACAGGGGCGGTTAGCCGTGGGTCAACAGTCGGCTAGCCGCCTTCTGACCGACTGCTGACCGACCATGCCCTGTGCAGAAATTGAGTTACTGTAATTCTGACCGACACAGGGGCGGTTAGCCGTGGGTCAACAGTCGGCTAGCCGACGGCTGACCGACTGCTGACCGCCGGTGTGCGGCAGCTTCAGCTAGATTCAGAACTTCCACCCCCTTTCACCATTTCTTTCCTTTGTCAAATCCCTGCATATCCCCTGAGCCTCCATGCTCTCCAAGGGGCAATTTCCATTCAAAATCTAACAATCCACACTTCCATATCACCTTACAACCTTTCCTCCATTCTTTCATCCATTTATAAAACCCATTGGCAAGATAAAAGCAACTTCAAATGAATGAAAAACCATTAACACAAACCATTAGTATATGCATTTCAATTAAAACAAAATTTCAGACTATAACACCTTTGGAAACATACATGCCCAAATTATCATGGAATAGAAATCAAATCATAAAAACTAAAGAAATCAAACATTGCATGCATCATGAGTCTAAGTTGTTCACTTGCCTTTGCCAAAGTCCTAGCCCAACAATCTCAGAACAAAGCCTACCAAATGTACTCCACGAAATCTGAAGCTTGCTAAACAAGAAGAGGAGAAGAAAATGGAGTGAAAACACAGCTGGGATCTCCAAGAAAATGGTAGCAATGGATTCCTTGAGTGGAGAGGAAGAAGATGGTAGGGTTGGTTTGTGCTATGAAACTCTCTAGCTTAGGCATGCAAAGAGAAGAAGGGAAGGGAAGAAGAAGAGTCTCCAGCTGGGTTCAGAAGTTGCAGGGAGAGTTGACTCGTGAGTGAAGAGATGGGGGAGAAGGAGATTTGATTCAAGTGGGTTCTTGGGGGCCCCATTGCTCAGAACTTGCAATGGTTAAAACACTGACTTGTGGGCCCCGGATGAAAACGACGAAGAAGACTAAAATGATCGCCGAAAAATCTAGTTTCCAAAAAGTATAAATTTGGCATAGTTTTGAGATTTTGAAATTTGAGTCCAGATTTGGTGTGAAAAGACTGATTTACCCCTTTGGGCCAAAACTTGGGTTTCTGGGCCTAAAACACAAACAAGCTGAACACAAAAGTTTATCAATAAAATAAAACCATTCAAAAGAGATCGAAATCACGATTAAAAATCAGAAAACTAGAATTTCCTCCCAAGCTTACACGTACACCCAAGGCACCCTTAAGTGTGACAAAAAGCACAAAACGCTCTCAAAATTCCCCAAAGCAAATTCTAGACCAACTTGGACTAATTTCTAATCCCACGTACACTAAACTCACCTTACAACTAAACACGCACTTAGTTAACACTAATCGCGCTAATCCTGGGTCGGGGTTTGACATCCTCCACCCCTTAGGTTATTTGGTCCTCCAAATAAAAATAAACATACCTCTGGTAATAGTTCAGGATACTTTCTCTGGACTTGCTCTCGTAGTTCCCATGTCGCTTCTTCTGGCTCATGAAATAGTTCAGGATACTTTCTCTGGACTTGCTCTCGTAGTTCCCATGTCGCTTCTTCTGGCTCATGATTTTCCCACTGTACTTTGACCCAGTGAATTGTCCGATTTCTTAATTCTTGTTCTTTGGTGTCCACAATTCTAACCGGTTTCTCCACATACGATGCATCTTCTCGAATTTCCAATGGTTCGTGCCGCAAAACATGTGAAGGATTTGGGACGTATTTCTTCAACATAGAAACGTGAAAAACATTGTGTACCCCGGAGAGTTCCGGCGGTAACGCAAGTCTATAGGCAACGTCTCCTATCTTGCTCAAAATCTCATACGGTCCGATGTACCTCCTCGCAAGCTTGCCTTTCTGTCCAAATCTTAGAGTTCCTCTAACCGGAGATACTTTCAAAAATACCTTGTCACCTTCTTTAAACTGCAAATCTCTTCTGCGAGTATCAGCATAACTCTTTTGTCTACTTCGAGCAACCTTTAACCGTTCGTGAATCAACTTGATCTTATCACTTGTTTCTCCAACTATTGTCGGTCCGTGAAAGCTACGAACACCGACTTCTTCCCAGCAAACAGGAGTTCTGCATCTCCTACCATAGAGTGCTTCGAAAGGTGCCATCCCAATACTGGAATGGTAGCTGTTGTTATATGCAAACTCACACAGTGGTAAATACTCATCCCATTGAACCTTGAAATCTAGCACACAAGCCCGTAGCATGTCCTCTAAAGTCTGTATGGTTCGCTCCGACTGGCCATCAGTCTGAGGATGGTATGCAGTGCTGAATTGCAACTTAGTGCCCATAGATTCGAATAGGGTCTTCCAAAACCTCGAAACAAATCTGCTATCTCTGTCAGAAGTGATGGAGACGGGCTGTCCATGTCTGCTGACTATCTCAGTCACAAATAAATCTGCAAGTGGTGCCATATGCATCTTACTCCCTGTCTTCATAGGAATGAAGTGAGCAGACTTCGTAAGGCGATCTACTATAACCCATATAGCATTGTTCCCTTTCTTGGTAGTAGGCAAACCGGAGACAAAATCCATAGTGATGTGTTCCCATTTCCACTCCGGAATGTCCAATGGTTGCAACAACCCTGGAGGTTTTTGGTGTTCTGCCTTAATCTGCTGACACGTGAGGCACCGAGATACAAAAGCTGCAATCTCACGCTTCATGTTATTCCACCAGAATCGGTTCCTCAAATTTTGGTACATCTTTGTACTTCCAGGATGCATAGAGTATCTCGTGTTATGAGCTTCAGTCATAATTTCATTCTTCAAGTCCTCGAGGTTAGGCACACACAAACGGTCACGGAAGTACAACACTCCATCTACAACCCTGAAGTCTGGACGTTCGGAAATGTGTTCCACAATCTTGGTCAAGTCCGGGTCTTGCAATTGACTGTCTTTGATTTTCTGGATGAAAATAGGTTCAGACACTATCATACTTGCCAACATCACGCCCTGCCTTAACGAATGCACTTCTACTCCCAGTTCTTCAAATTGATACAAAACACTGACTCCTCTCAAGCTAGCCATGATCACTGATTTCCTGCTCAAAGCATCAGCTACTACATTCACCTTGCCCGGATGATACTTGATTGGAAAGTCATAGTCTTTGATGTACTCCATCCATCTTCTCTGCCTCATGTTCAACTCTTTCTGCGAAAATAGATACTGTAGACCCCGGTGATCCGAATGTACTTCAAATTTCTCTCCATACAGGTAATGTCTCCACATTTTCAAAGCAAACACAACCGCTGCTAATTCCAAATCATGCGTTGCATAATTCTTTTCATGCTCTTTCAACTGCCTTGAACCATAAGCAACTACTTTGTCATTCTGCATCAACACACAACCCAATCCTACATTTGAAGCATCTGTATAGATAACAAATCCTCCACTTCCCGACGGTAAAGTGAGGATCGGAGCTGTAGTCAATCTTTTCTTCAGCTCTAGAAAACTTTCTTCACAATGGTCTGTCCATAAAAAAGGCACATTTTTCCTAGTTAACTTAGTCAATGGTGCTGCAATAGATGAAAATCCCTGGACAAACCTCCTGTAGTAACCTGCTAGCCCCAAAAAGCTTCTGATTTCCGTCACACTGCTTGGCCTTTTCCAACTGACAACTGCTTCAACTTTGGACTGATCCACTGCTAAGCCTTTTTTCGAAACAACGTGGCCTAGAAAAGTCACTTGCTCTAACCAAAATTCACACTTACTTAGCTTTGCATAGAGCTGGTTGTCCTTCAAAAGCTGTAATGATGTCCTCAAGTGCTCTTCATGCTCTTCCTTACTCTTAGAATACACGAGAACGTCATCAATAAACACCACTGTAAATTGATCCAAGTACTCCGCAAAGACTTTGTTCATGAGAGCCATAAATACCGCGGGTGCATTAGTCAACCCAAATGGCATCACCAGAAACTCATAGTGCCCGTATCTTGTTCGAAAAGCTGTTTTAGGCACGTCTGTCTCTCTAACTCGCAGCTGATAATACCCAGACCTCAAATCTATCTTGGAAAAATACGCTGCTCCTTGCAATTGATCAAACAACTCATCTATTCTTGGCAACGGATACTTGTTCTTGACAGTCATGTGGTTCAGTCTTCTATAGTCTATGCACATTCTCCAGCTTCCATCCTTCTTTTTCACAAACAACACTGGTGCTCCCCAAGGTGAAACGCTTGGTCTAATGAAACCTTTACTCAATAGTTCTTGCAATTGGAGTTTTAGTTCACCTAATTCTGCTGGAGCCATCCTGTAAGGTGCAATAGAAATTGGAGCTGTCCCTGGAAGGAGCTCAATCGTGAACTCAACCTCCCGAATTGGTGGTAATCCTGGGATTTCTTCCGGAAAAACATCTGGAAACTCACATACAACGGGGATTTCCTCCACCCCTTGGGACCGTTTATCCTCCGTGATAAACGCTATAAAAGCCTCACAACCACTAGACACCATTCTGCTTGCCTTCAGTGCTGAAATAATCCCCACTTGGCCTTTCTTCCTGTTTCCCTGAACAATCAAATCTGCCTGTTCTCCTTTCAACTTAAAAGTAATAGTTTTACTAAAGCAATCCATGGTTGCATGATACTTCTCTAACCAATCCATGCCTAAAATGACATCAAAATCATGCATGTCTAAAATAATAAGATCTGCTGGAAGGTTGACTTCTCCGAATAAAACTGAACAATTTGGGTAATAGAGTCTACAAACGGCCTGCTTACCTACTGGTGTAGTGACAGTCAAGATATAATCAAGAATTCTAAATGGCATAGCAATCAGCTTCGCAAACACAGGAGATAAAAATGAATGAGTGCTTCCAGGATCAAATAAAATTTGAGCTTCTACTCCACAGATGAAAAGTTTACCTTCTACTACATCGCCCGCAGCATCGGCATCGACACGATTAAGATTGTATGCCCGCCCTTGCTGCCGTGGTCTATTCTGCCTTCCTTGTGCATTTCTGTTCTGCTGCTGCTGCTGAGGTGGACGAGCATTCTGATTTTGAACTTGTTGCCTGCCTTGCTGCTGCTGAGGTGGTCTTGCTTGGTTCTGGGCTGGAGCCTGTGGTGCTGCTTGCCTTTGTGGCTGGTTCCTATTGGCCTGATTTTGCACTTGTGGGCAATCCCGAATGGCATGGTCCATAGCCCCACATCTAAAACAAGCTCCCGTGGCTTTACGACATTGTGCAGTCTCATGATTCTTGCCACAATGTGCACACGCACCTTGCCTAGGAGGGTTTTGTTCTTGTCTTGGCTTCTTGTTCTGTGACCTCTGGTTCTGTTGGTGGTACTGTTGCTTTCTATCCCTGATGATCTGATTGTTGATGTCCTCGAACTTGTATGCTCTCTTGACCGCTTCATCAAAGGTGGCGGGTGGAACTACTCCTGTAGCATCCCTCATGATGATGGGGTTCAGCCCTTCTAAGAAGTTAGTGATCTTCTTCTGCTCGGTGTCTATCAACTCTCGGGCATATCTAGCAAGTCTTTCAAACTTTGTCACATACTCCAAAACTGTCATGTTACCCTGCTTGAGCTGCTGAAACTCTATAGCTTTCTGCCTCTTGACATGAGAAGGGACATACTTATCAGTGAACTGAGTCTTAAAAGTCTCCCATGTAGCCCCATCTGGCATAATCTGATACGGTTCCTTAACCGTTTGCCACCAAGTGTCCGCTAATCCATAAAATAGAGAAGCTGTGAGGTTGACCTTCTGTAAGCCTGTACAAGTGAATACATCAAAGATCTTCTCTACATTAACGAGCCAGTCATCTGCAGCTAACGGGTCTTCTTGACCTGAGAACTCCTTTGGTCCTCTCTTCCTGAACCTCTCGAACAAAATGTTAGGGTCTTGTTCTCGATTGTTGATGATGATATTCGGTCCCCCAGGTTGCCTAGGCGGAGGTAGAGGCCTAGTTTGTAAAACTTCCAAAAGCTGTCGTTGAACTTGTGCCATTTCCTCATCCTTCTTAGCTAGCTGTTCTTGGAACCTAGCTTGGTTCTCATTGGCCTCCCTTTGTAGCCTAGCATGGACTTCATTAGCTTCCCTCTGCATTCTTGTCTGACTTTCATTAGCTTGCCTTTGTTGTTCTAACATGGCTTGCATGAGTGCCTGAAACTGAGTCATTGTAGGTGGCTGTTCATGAAGTGTTTCACTGTTATCATTATTGGTATTGCTCCCTGAAGCATTCTGATTCGGAGTTCTTCTTGGAGGCATGATGCTGTAAAACAAATTGTCAGTACATATTAGCAAATTGAGGTTTGGTTTCTAAGTCCACACTACTGATCTAACGTGCTCACGGATCCTCGCCACGTCCCTAAGAGTTTCTAGTTTCTTTTAATCGCCTGAAACATGTCCCGCTCTGATACCAGTCCTGTCGCGACCCCGGACCGAGGTTTTCCCAAAGTCCGGGACCCGCGACGGTTGTTGTCCATCCAACTATGATTAACCCACAGGTTTCCGCGGTGAGGATTCCCAAAAACGAACATGTAACAATCTCACACGAACAATGATTTGCGGAAGCGTGCAAGTAATCTCATCACAACTTAATCACATAAACCTTGTGATTCCGAATTGCATAAGTTAAGTCATCATTAAGACGATAATCAGAGGAGAAAATGTAAGCATAGCATTACCAAATTCAGTTCAAGTTTCAAAATAACAAAGTGTTAAGTTACATAACCCCAAAAGTGAAAAAGGCCAACAAAGGCCATACATTCCCAAATAGCAAAATAATCCCATCCATGTGCATCGTGCTCAAGACTCCGCCCGACGTCTAGAGGACGTCGTCGGGTTGCCACTCACGGGCTGGGGGTGGCTCAAAAGCCTCCTCCGGGCGCTCCTCCGCAAACCCAACGGCGCCTGCATCTAAACACCAAAACAAAGGGATCAGACACGACGGTCTGGCAGGTGAACAGTTTAGACATAGAACAAGTCAGAAAGATGACAGTAATCAGCACTTAAAACATTGCATGAGATCTGAACCAAAAACATGTTTAAGTGTAATTCAAAACTAACATACTTTTCAATAAAATAACATGATTCATGAATCCACATTGAGCTCATCCTTTCTCCGTCATACGCAATGACAAGAGCAAGCAGAACGAAACAGAACGAGACAAAACAAAACAGAAGTCCGAGCCACACAAGGTGGGCGGAAAACCGGCCGCGGAACCGGACAGAACAGAGATGTGTATAAATACACGGCTAATCTGCAGATTGCCCTTATGTTTAAGGACCCCCGACCTAGTGGATCAGACTGAAAGGGCAGTCCAAGCTCAGTGAAATTCTATGATATCCATGTATGCATAAAACACATCAATGCTCGTACAAAACTTAGCGAAAAATGGGGAAAAACACTTGTCAAAACAATGCAAGACGAGACTAAACAAGCAAGGCTGGAAAAGTGTCCCCATTATAGTTCTTGAGACAAATCAAAAGTTAAATACATGCTTGTAAATCCAAAACAGGTACAGAGCGTGTTCTTCGTGTTAAAATTCAAGATTTCGAAACAATTCTGTCAAGTATATGCTAAGGTTCTTTGTTTGATCCTCGTGAAGTTGAAACCCAAATGTTGAAGTTTAAATGAGTTGGTGTTCCCGAAGCTGGACAACATGTCATGTTTCAACTGCACAGCATCCGGCTAAAGACCCCATAACATATCCTAGTTTTTCTCTCCCATCTAAGCCTCTTCAAAATTTCTCCTTCTGTGCAATTCGGTCACCACGCGGCTACCCGGCGGCTGGCCGCCGGTTGCTGGTCGGCTGACCGACCAACTGACCGACTGCTGACCGACTGATCCGGAAACATACTACTCTTCAAATTTCCTGCGCAGGTCGGCTAGCCGCCTGCTGACCGCCAGCGGACCGACCTCGCTCTGTACAGAAATTGAGCTACTGTAATTCTAACCGACACAGGGGCGGTTAGCCGTGGGTCAACAGTCGGCTAGCCGCCTTCTGACCGACTGCTGACCGACCATGCCCTGTGCAGAAATTGAGTTACTGTAATTCTGACCGACACAGGGGCGGTTAGCCGTGGGTCAACAGTCGGCTAGCCGACGGCTGACCGACTGCTGACCGCCGGTGTGCGGCAGCTTCAGCTAGATTCAGAACTTCCACCCCCTTTCACCATTTCTTTCCTTTGTCAAATCCCTGCATATCCCCTGAGCCTCCATGCTCTCCAAGGGGCAATTTCCATTCAAAATCTAACAATCCACACTTCCATATCACCTTACAACCTTTCCTCCATTCTTTCATCCATTTATAAAACCCATTGGCAAGATAAAAGCAACTTCAAATGAATGAAAAACCATTAACACAAACCATTAGTATATGCATTTCAATTAAAACAAAATTTCAGACTATAACACCTTTGGAAACATACATGCCCAAATTATCATGGAATAGAAATCAAATCATAAAAACTAAAGAAATCAAACATTGCATGCATCATGAGTCTAAGTTGTTCACTTGCCTTTGCCAAAGTCCTAGCCCAACAATCTCAGAACAAAGCCTACCAAATGTACTCCACGAAATCTGAAGCTTGCTAAACAAGAAGAGGAGAAGAAAATGGAGTGAAAACACAGCTGGGATCTCCAAGAAAATGGTAGCAATGGATTCCTTGAGTGGAGAGGAAGAAGATGGTAGGGTTGGTTTGTGCTATGAAACTCTCTAGCTTAGGCATGCAAAGAGAAGAAGGGAAGGGAAGAAGAAGAGTCTCCAGCTGGGTTCAGAAGTTGCAGGGAGAGTTGACTCGTGAGTGAAGAGATGGGGGAGAAGGAGATTTGATTCAAGTGGGTTCTTGGGGGCCCCATTGCTCAGAACTTGCAATGGTTAAAACACTGACTTGTGGGCCCCGGATGAAAACGACGAAGAAGACTAAAATGATCGCCGAAAAATCTAGTTTCCAAAAAGTATAAATTTGGCATAGTTTTGAGATTTTGAAATTTGAGTCCAGATTTGGTGTGAAAAGACTGATTTACCCCTTTGGGCCAAAACTTGGGTTTCTGGGCCTAAAACACAAACAAGCTGAACACAAAAGTTTATCAATAAAATAAAACCATTCAAAAGAGATCGAAATCACGATTAAAAATCAGAAAACTAGAATTTCCTCCCAAGCTTACACGTACACCCAAGGCACCCTTAAGTGTGACAAAAAGCACAAAACGCTCTCAAAATTCCCCAAAGCAAATTCTAGACCAACTTGGACTAATTTCTAATCCCACGTACACTAAACTCACCTTACAACTAAACACGCACTTAGTTAACACTAATCGCGCTAATCCTGGGTCGGGGTTTGACAGAAAGGCTCATGATCGAGATAGTCCGATCAAAGGTCAACCGGGTAGAAACAGTTCTCTTCTCACCATCAACTGTGAAAGAGAACTGAAAACATCTCCTTTGGTATGTTGAATTGTCGGGGACGGCATCACCAAAGAAGGAGGTAGGCTTGGGCACAATGCTCTAATCATCCGTGACCCAGGGACAGTTGCTTACCATAATCATATAAAACTCCTCACCCTTGAGGGCAATTAAACATTGCCTCATCTCATCTTGGTTGAGCGAGTCACACTCTTCTAAGTTCCTTTCAACATACTGGACCTCTTCCCAAGCTGCTGTACGGCCACATTAGAGAATCTGGTAGAACGACGAGGCGCATCAGTGACGGGCTCCTTACCCTTGTTCGTTCTGGAGGAACTACCTGCAAAGGATGGAAAGAGAGAAAAATCAATCATCAAAATGACAGAATTTTGCTAAAAAAAATTCTAGTGAAAATTTGGCATGGTTTCGGGGCAATTCTGAAGAAAAGGGAAACACCCCGAAAGAAACAGGAGCTTGAAGATGGGCTCAACATCGCTGCAAGCTCATAATCAATGAAAAATTTTCGAAGAAGGCTTGATCTCAAACATTGCTGCAAGATCAAACCAAATCTTCTCAAATATCCGCAAGACTAGAAAAGGGTTCAACATTGCCGCGAGCTCCAAAATCCAAAACTTGCAAAGCTCCTCACAAAATCCCCGCAAGACCAAGAAAGGGCTCAACGTTGCTGCGAGCTCCAGATCACAAGACTTGCGAAAAGATTTTCAGGTGTGCACTATCATACTTCCAATTCTATTTTCTAAAAAGAAAAAAATGCATAGAAGGAAAGTTGTCATGCATGTGCGTCTCAAAATCCGAAAAAAAAAAAGGGAAACAAAAGAGGAAGAAAGTTTCTTTTTTCAAACAACAACAAAAAAAAAATCACCCACAGGCCACGTGGCCGTACGATCTTGTCCATACGGCCACACAAAAAAAAAGGAAAGAAAAAAAAAGCCACAGAAAAAAAAGAAAAAGAAACTGTGAGAAAAAAAAAAAAGAAAAAAAGGGCCACGGTAAAAAAAAGGAGAGAGAGAAAACCGTGTAAGAAAAAAAAAAGAAAGAGAAAAAGAGAAGAAAAAAAGAAGAAAAAAAAAACATGTGAAAAGAAAAAGATGCACGTGAAAAAGAAAAAAAAAAGAGGAGAAAGAAAAGGAAAAGAAAAGAAAAGAAAGAAAACCTTTTTCTATTCCTACATGGGGTTTCTTAAGGAAAAAAAGAAACTTACTTGAAGCCATTGATGGAGAAGAAGAAGAAAAAGCTTGCAGATCCTTGAAGAAGAAGAAGAATTCTTGATCTTGGAGCACTCTTGAAGACTTTTGCAAAAAGAAGGTAATAGGAGCAAGAGATCCAACATCCCCTTGCTTTTATAGAAGAGAGCAAACCAAAAGAGGAAAGGAGGAAAAAAGAAAGGAGGTAAGTGCTACAAATTAGCAAACTTCCTAAAAGAAAAGAGTTATGGGATATTCTTTCCCAAAGAGAAGATCTCTTGAGAAATTCTCTCCAAAAAGACAGGGATTATGAGAAACTTTCTCCCAAAGAAAGATACTTTGAGAAAATCTCTCCCAAAATCAAGGAAACTTGAGAGATTCTCTCCAAGTAAGAATGTTTTTAGATATTCTCTACCAAAAAGTGATATTTTTAGATATTCTTTACAAAAATGACACCACATGAGATCTAAGCCATCTTTAAAGCTTAAGGTCCCATGGGCTAACCTACATGAGCCAGGTTTGACCGCCTAGGGACTAAAAGTGGCTTTTAGTCAAAATTCCTCTTACCAAGAGCATACAAAAATTTTTCCATGCCTCCTTTGAATTGATTGGACCATACAAAAAAAATCCAAGCCTCATGAGTTTCCAAAAATCCAAACCATCCCACCTCATGAACCAAATTAAGCCAAAAACCTTGAAATTGACATTCCACAAAAACCAAACCACTCCAATAGATCCAAAATTGTCCCAAAGAGTGACCAAAATCCAAACCATGGTCCCCTAACTTGCCACATACAGCTTGTTGGGTCACAAGGCCAAAACCAAAACCAAATCCCGGTCCCCTAACTTGCCACATACAGCTTGTTAGGTTACAAGACCAAAAAACAAAATTCAAAACCCGACTCCCTAACCTGCCACATACAGCTTGTTAGGTCACAAGGTCAAAAACCAAAAACCTTCTTGACCGCCTGATGCGCCACAAAAAGCCTTTAGGTTCACAAGGTCAAAAAGAAAAATTCCAAAACCCGAAAAACCAATCCAAATGTCATTTTCAGAATTTTTCCTTGAGATGGTACGTGATCTCTCTCACTGCCATAAAATCCCCTTGGAAACTCAAACGGCTATTCTATCAAAAAGAAAAATTCTCAGAGACTCTTGGTCAAGTCAGAAGTACTCCTTCAAAGTTTTCTTCGAGGCACATCGACTGCAAAAGCTATCCAATTCATCGCTGTACCTCGAGGGGGCATTTGTTGACACCAAAAATGTCACTTTGCCTCATCAACATCAAAAGCTACATGGAGCCGCCTCCTACTACAAACAGGCAAAGCTGCTTCAAGCATCAGATATTGTCAAAATCAAACAAAAACTATAAGATCTTTCAAAATAGCCAAAAAAGAGGTACACATGAAGTTCCGAGCTATTTCGACACCATTTGGCCTAACTTCAATCCTCCAACAGCTAAGAGGGGCTCCCGGCGGCGACAATGTCAAATACATCAAATCTTTGATCAGAGCCTATGGATGGTCTCAAAATACCTCCAAAAGGTTCCACGTCGAATTTCAAGTCAAACGGACACCGTTTGACCCTTCATCAACTCTCGAACGGCGAAATCAAGCCTCCCGACCGCGAGAACCTCCGATGCTGCCACTCATCAAACAAAACACATGAGTAGCTTCCACATGCTTCCAAAAGGTTGCACGTCAAATTTTAGGTCATTCCGACAACGTTTGACCCAGTTTTGACACTCTGAAGCAAAATCAAGCCCACCGGCGGCGAAGCTCCCCGAGACCATGGCATCCAAATCGGAGCTAATGGATCGTCTCAAAATGACTCCAATAGGCTTCCTGTCAAATTTCAGGTCAATCGGACATCAGATGACCGAACTTCAAAGCTCGACATCTTCCGTAGGGTGAAATCAAGTCTGGCGTCGATGGGACCCCAAATGGCTTCAAAACTCAAGTAAAAGCCCATGGTTGGTCCTATCTAATGCTCAGGAAGCTTCACCTCAAATTTCAGGTCATTCCAACATTGTTTGACCTAGTTTCAACCCTTGGCGAAAAATCGGCTACGGAGTCTTCGGCTTTTCCAAAAAATAGGAAACTTTGTGCTCTGATTTGCATGACTTCTCGATGGGTTTTCTTCAGTGGAATCAAGCCAATAAATGAAGAGAAATGTCAAAGAAAAATACAGGAGAAAACAGAAGAAAAAAAGCCTGAAAAACGGCGAAGAAACGGCGACCAGACGGCAACCGAAAAAGGGGCCACAGCCCCATGGTTGCCTACGACCCTGGAAATCCGGGTCGCCAGATTTCTGCCGAAACATCCGTTTTTCCGATTCTTTTCGCGTTTCTCTATGATTGGCCCTTGTGATTTTCTTAAAATCTGATTTTTGAGGCATGATATCCATCGATCTTCGTCAACATCACGGATCCGCCATCGAAATCATTTGATCATCATCGGACACTCCGAAACCGCCAACCAGCCGACCAAGAAAGCACACTTTCTGCCCAACCGATTGTGAAATCGACTGGACAGATGTTGCCGGCCCTTTGGTGTCAACCAATATCTAAATTTACATCGTCATCTGACATCAAACAACGTGCGGATCCATCGATGATCATCGCAAGAAGAATTCCAAAAGACGCGGCGCAGCCCACGACTCTTCAAGGGACTCGGCGACCAATTAATACTATTAATTGACCTTTTTATGACAACTTATTAGGGTCATTAACTCATTATTTTGAACAGCCCAATCAAAAGCAAGCAAATGGGAGTTACAAGTCCAATTAATCATGACAATTAACCATGTAACTCCTATCATTATGGAGATTAATCATGGTAATTAATCATGAAACCCCCATCATCATGGAGATTAAATGTCCATTATTCTCCATCGGCCAATCAAAATCCAAGGAAAAGGAGTTATAAAATTCTGATATTAAATCTTGTAACTCCTCCCATCATGGAGCATTAATACCATTAATGCCCATAAACCCTCCTAATGGCCACCAAAAGCCTATAAATAGGCGGTCATTCCAAAGGGAAGGGATCCTAAAAAATTGTCTGAAAATTATCCTGAAGAATTCTCTGCATAAAGAAGCTCTCCTGCTTTGAAGAAACCCTGCTGCAAGAACTACAAGGTGATCAAAGTCCCTTGGGGGGCCACCCCCCCAAGGTTTCCCCTCTTCTTCTATTCAACATGGCCTAGATGTGGCTTTTCAGCCCATCTACTCGGTTTTTTTATTGGATATAGGACCTTCCCTTGGTCTTTGTCCTCTAAAAATCTGAGGTCCAAGCCAAGCTAAGTGAACTAAAGCATCAAGTGTTCTCATCTGAAGGACGATGGCGGAGTCCATACATGACTCGCGACCGTCGATCTGAACGAGTTCCCACAATCGCTTGAGAAGTCAGATCCCTCTTTTTTCCCTTTCTATTGTGTTTTGTATTTTTAAAAGAGACAAAAATCACAATTCTTGTCTTTCATCATTGATAAGATTTGTAAATCGCCTTCCATGGCAAAATCACCTTCTACGGCACAAAACCGCCTTTCACGGCAAACTAAACAAAATCGCCTTTCACGGCATTTAAAATCTTGTCTCTTTCTTTAAATATATATGCAATGGAAAGATAAAAAAAAAAGTTTGATTTCCTTTCTACTTGTGAAGGTGAATCTCAGGATCACCATTTCAAATTCAAAGTAGAATAGAAAATCTGGAATACCTGTACAAAAATGTTGATGCTTGCTCTTTTTTTCTCTTCGCCCCACCGCACCCTGGCGGACCCGGGACGGAGGAAGGCAAGAAAGAAAAAGACGGGTCCATCAAAGCCTACCATTTTCTTTGGTGATGCAGTCCCCAATGATTCGACGTACCAAAGGAGATGTTTTCAGTTCTCTTACACAGTTGATGGTGAGAAGAGAACTGTTTCTACCCGGTCGACCTTCGATCGGATTATCTCGATTATGAGCCTTTCCCCCACATGCTCAAAGAGGGAAGATCCTCCAAGTTGGGTGAAGAGGACTAGTGTGATTAAGACCAGGGTTTTCGTTGGCGGCCCTTCTGGTTTTGCAGAGAAGTCGCCTGCCCGTTTGGACATTTTGATGCCGGCCAGCGGCTACCAAGGTTCTGAATATCCATCGGTCGATTTGAAACCGGTGGGCCTTGGCATTTTCAAGGGTGACGGCAGCAATTGGGTGAAGCCCTTTTGACTTCGCGGCTGTTTCAATGCTGACTCTAGCTGAGAGTTGTGGACTGATCTCATCCTGCAGGTCGGCGGTGCCATTCTGAAGGAGGCCAAGATCTTTGATGCGGTTCGCGCTTTTCGGCAAACCGTGGTGTTCTCCGATGAGGCCTTCATGGCCATGCTGGAGTCGTTACTTCCACAAACCAATACCTTCGTTGTCACGAACAGTGAGTCCGATGAGGCCTTCATGGCCATGCTGGAGTCGTTCCTTCCACAAACCAATATCTTCGTTGTCACGAACGGTGAGATTGGTTTCTCTTTAAAGGAACTGAATGCCATCACCGGGCTACCTATCCTCGGCAAACTCTATGACGAGTTCATGCCTATCGACGGCGTTCTTGAGGAGCAGTCTGAGGAGTTCAAGCTTTTGACCTTCCAGCTCGTCGCCTTCTATGATTTTTTTAAGGAGAAAGAGGGCTTGAAAGTCCGATGTAGCAGTTGGAAGAGTGGTGGCTCTTTGTCTTCCAGCTTCTTTGACAACAGGGAGTCTTCTGAGAGTACAACCCAGGAAGCCAGGGCTAAGAACCCGGATTCGAAGAAGATCTCCGCCATGCAAGAAAATTTGAAGGAATTCTTCGCAAACACAGACGCCGTTCATTCTGACATTACGCTGTGAAGAGATCTCGCTGTTTACCTCACTTATTAGTTGGGTGAGGCTGTTTTTGCTGGAGGAGATGGAACGCACATCAGGCCGCACTGCATTTTTCCGGCTTGTCAGATGGCGTTTGGAGAGCGGCTTGCTTTGGTGCCTGCTCTTTACTCCTATTTATGCACTAAACTGCAGGTTGCTGCTTTCCTGGTTCGGCTTAGGCTTCCAATGAACAGGGTATTTTCAGTCCATATTTTCTATTCGTGGTATGTATACCACTGTCCCAGTTTCCACAGAATGAGCGCTGCACAGGACGATGACCCTTCTATGATTCGGTTGGCTAAAGGGAAGCCTGTTTCCAAATCTCTTTTATCTGCCCGTTTAAGGATCCGACGATTCTGGGACGTCGAGATGGGGCAGTCTTCAGTGAAGCTTTCTCCGAGCTTGTGGAAGGAGGCTTTTGATTTTGGTGTCTCCTGTGATTCGACCAGGGCAGGGTCGAGGAGACATTATTCTCTGACAAACGCGGAAAAACGTGGCTTTTCAACATACGTGTCGGCACAATGGTGTACCATAGACATCTTTTCGTCGACATCCAGCCATATGTTCCTTCGCATTTTGCCTTGCAGTTGGGCTTCTCCCAAGGCCTTGTTGGAGCGCCTTCGAGCAAGGCGAAGCGTTTTGAAGGTTTACAAGATGGGAGGAATGCATGGGCCTCCTATAGTGTGGAAGACACTACTGCCATGATTTCCTATCTTGAGTTGCCCATTTTCCGAACTGCTGGCTTCACGAAGTGGTTCGTGGAGAGCTTTTCAGTGTACCAGGGGCTTTCCAAGAAGGAGCTTGATGTAAAGCAGTCCTTCAGGAAGGGTCTTGGGAAGTCAGATGGCGTCCGCCGGGAGGAAGTTTTGGCTTTCCTTTCAGGTGAAAAGCACAAAATAGGCTTTCTGAAGGATCAGGACGTCATCAGATCGGGAGCTGCACAAAAGATACCTAATAAGGTCTCAGAACAGCTCGCAGAGGAGGAGGCTAAGGTCGCTGCTTGGATACAAGCAGAGCGAGCAAAGGCTTCCATGGAGTCTACTGGCGAGAGCAGACCATCCAGTGAGGACTCTGACAAGAGGCCCTATTTTGATGGTGGGGCGGGTACGTCGTCCCATAGGAGCAAGAGGAGAAGAGGACAGCGCCTAAGTAAGAGACGGCATGAAAACTCTCCTGATCTGGAAGTCCCTTCCACCATTGCTGAAGAAGTATCAGGGGACGACGATGAGCCTCCAGAGAAGAGGAGCCAAGGAGAAAAGATCAGTAGTGATGGTATGACCCCCCTTTTCTCTTTTTTCCGCTTCTTTCTTTTTTTATGAGGATTTTGTTTTTATCCACTGCTTTTTTTCTTTTGATAGAAGATGATGGTTTGGTGATGCCTGAGGTTCCGGCCGATGAGACAGTGACGAATCCGGTCGTGGCATCTGAGGAAGAACCCAGAGAGTCTGAAGTAGATCCAGAATCTCCACCTGGTATGACTTCTTTTTTCTTTTGTTTTTCTTTACCGCCGCTTGCTGACATGTATTTGTTTCTTGCCAGCTGACCTGCCAGAGGATTTTGACGACTTCGAGCCATCCATGGATGCAACTTTTGACGATGCTTCGAACGAACTCATGGAGGCAGAAAGCATTCCGCTAGTCGTCGAAGAAGGTATGTAATAATAGTCTTCATATTTGATTTTTGACAAGATTATATTCATACCTTTTTCATCTTTCATTGGCAGGTTGTGAAGTGACAGGAGAAATTCCTCTATCCTTCTCAAAGCCAGAGCACGGGGTGCCCGCGGCTGATCCAAGAGTAAGGGCTTCTTCTACCAGTTTTGCTGAGGCAGAGGCGAGTCCGCATGTTGATATTCCCTCTCCAGCGGCTCCGATTGGAAAGAGTTTTTTTATTACTCTTCCAACGGTGCATGAAATGGACAGTCGACCAACGGAGCATGGCAAGTCTTCGTCTGAGCCATCCCGTCAGTTTGCAAGGAAGGTGTTGAAGAGAGTTTTGAACTCATGGGTCGAGACTCTCTCATCTAGCCATTTGGAAGCTGGCTTCGGCATGGTTAAACATGTGCAGGACATTCTTGCTGATAGCGAAGAGGTCGGTCTGGACATTACGAATGCGAAGGCTTTTGTTGATGAAGTCATCGCTCTAGGCAACAAGTGGAATGAGACCAAGAGCTTTCCAAATGGTGACTTCTTCAACGGGATGTTTTTGAAGCCTTCTAGCGAGATCAAATCTGAACTGGATTAGATCTCGCGGACTCGGAAGCAACTCATTCGGGAGAGGAACGTTACCGAGTTAGCTATTATTGAGTTGACACAGGACCGGCACCGTCTTGACAGGGAGGTCACTGAGGCCAGACTGCGCCTTGAGTTATTGGAAGAACAAGCCGTTGCCAAGTGGGCTGCTACTTTGGAAGCCCGCAATAGAGAGAGAACTCTCATTCTTCAAGTTGAGGAGGTTGAAAGCAATCTCAGGAAGAAGACTCAGGAATATGAACAATGGCAAATTCTCAGGGAAAAGCTTCCTTGTGCTGAAGACGGATCGCGACGGCCTACCGCATTTTATGGGAAAATCCTGAAGAAACGCGGCCTGGAAGCTTTGGAGGCTAAGGCCAAGAGCCTGCTTGAGGAGCTAAGTCTTTGGCTGACGACCATGTCGGACTAGTCTCCTGATTTTGTTACAAACTTTTTTTTGCTCTGGCACCTTCATGTATAAGCATTTTTCTGGCACCTTCTTTTTTTTTATATTCCCTCGATTCACTTAAATTCCTTTTTTTTTATGAAAATAAGTTAAAGTTGGATGGGAATGTTTGTTTGAAAATTTGATCAAAAGGTTATCATTTTATGAAAATCTTTTGCCAAAGGGTTGTTTTGGGCATGAAAGCCAAATTTTGTGGCAAAGAGCCTGGTTATTCGGTGGCTTGAAAGCCGAATTTTGGATGGCGTGAAAGCCAAATTTTGGTGGCATAGGAGCCAAAATTTTGTTTATAGCATGGAAGCCGATTTTTGGCATGAGAACCGATTTTTGTGGCGTGAAAGCCAAGTTTTGGTTTTGTGGCATGAGAGGCAAAATTTTGTGGCATGGGAGCCGAGTTTTTTTTTTTTTTTTTGAAAACCAAGTTTTGTTTTGTTGGCATGGAAGCCAGATTTTTTATTTTTGGCATGAAAGCCAGGTTTTGTTTTGTTGGCGTGGAAGCCAAATTTTGGGTTTTTGGCATAAAAGCCAGGTTTTTGGCATAAAAGCCGGGTTTTTTAGTTTTCAAAGCGCAAGTATCGACTAAGAGTCGCCTCCCTGCTGAATGGTATTGCGAATATCGATGGAATGTCGCTTCTTTGCTCATTCGGTTGCGAGTATTGATGGAGTGTTGCCTCCTCGCTGATTTTGGTGCAAGTATCAACTGAATGTCGCTTCCCTGCCTTTTTTTCAAAAATTTTGTTTTGTGGGTATCAATGGAATGTTGCCTCCCCACGATTTTTGAAATTTGAAGTTTTTTTTAACCTTTGTTTTTGTTTTGAAATTTGGGTTGTGGATATCAACTAAAACGTTGTCTCCACAATTTTTTTGAAATTTTTTGCAAGTATTGACAAGGTGTCACTTCCTTGCGATTTGAGGTTTTAGAAGTATCGAATGGGGTTCACATCCTTCCGATTTTCGGTTTTGTGTGAGTATCGACTAAACGTCGATTCCCTACGGTTTTTTGAAAAACCATTTTTTGTTTAAAGACACGAGGGTCATAAATTTTGACTCAAAACCATTTTTGGTGGTAAAAGTTGGGGTGGACTAGGGTGGAAATCCCTAAGTTCTGATTTTTTGTTTCAAACCATAAATTTTGGGTTCAAGGATCAAAAGTTTTGGTCAAGTTAGGGAAGGGGTTCCTAAACTTGGATCTGGGTTTTTTTTTTTTTTTTTGAACAATGAAACATTGAAAGTAAGCATTGTTTTGGGCTTTTTAGAAATTTCAACATAGGGATGAACACTCTAAAAAAAAAGGGGTGGGTTTGACGAGCAAGTACCTAGGAATCGGCCTTGGCCGTGCAGGTATCGCTCTGACCCGATGTAGGAAGTCTTCAAGGGTAGTACCGCTTCAAGAACTTGCCATTGATGGGCAGCATACATCTATCACCCTCCATGTTTAGAAGAGCATATGCGACATTGGAGAAGACTTTGTCGATGACGAAGGGTCCCTCCCATTTTGGTTTGAATTTGCCTTTGGACTTGTAGGCAAAGACCATTGGCCTTTTCACCGCAAGAACCAAGTCACCCTTTCTGTGGGCGCGTTGCCTAACCTTCTTGTCGAAAGATCCTGCCATGTGTGCTTGGTAAAGCTCAACACTTTGTAGAACTTCGAGCTGTCTTTTATCGAGATTATCCAGTTCTTGGAGTCTCAATTTGACATTTCTTTCTTGCGTCATTTCATTTTGTAGAGATACCCTTAAGGAAGGAATTTGTACCTCTAGAGGAACAATTGTTTCACATCCATAGACCAAGGACAATGGTGTGCTATGGGTTGGTCCTCGAACGGTAGTCCGGTAGGCCCATAAAGCTTCAGGCAGTTTGTCGCTCCAGTCTCTTTTCTGACTAGAGACCATTTTCTTGAGGATTTTATAGAGTGTCTTGTTGAAGGCTTCTTCCAGTCCATTCGCTGCCTGGTTATACGAAGTTGAAGGACAACTTTGGATTTTGCATTTGTCGCAAACCTATAGAATCTGTGATCCCGAAATTGTGGTCCGTTATCATGGACAAATCTTTTAAGTATGCCGAAGCGACAAATGATCTTGGTGCGAAAGAATTGAAGGACTGATGAGGTCTTCATTTCACTGAAAGCAAATGCTTCTGACCACTTGGAGAAATAATCCGTAGCGGCGAAGATGAAGCGATGACCTTTGTTTGATGGAGGAGAGATAGGACCTATGATGTCCATACCCCAGGCTTCGAAGGGCCATGAGATTGCTATAGGATGTAGCCATTCTGGAGGCATACGTTTAGCAAATTGCATCGCGTCAGCTACCATGGTAGGCCAATAGTAACCTAACCTTTTTATCTGATCGTAGAGCTTAGGACCAGCCTGATGGGCTCCACAAAGACCAGCATGCACTTCTTTTAGAGTTTCTGCCGCCTCCTGTTGCGACAAGCAGCGTAGAAGTACTCCGTTGAAGGATTTTCTATAAAGCATTTTGGAGGGAATGTCCAAATGAAAGTTTGGGGCTTGTCTTTGAATGCTTACCCGCTCTTTTGGATCTTCAGGTAGGATTCCGAACATAATGTAATCAATGAACGGATCCCTTCAGTCGCCGCTCGGAGGTCTTAGGATGGAGATCCGACTTCCGACCACTCGGTGGCATTCAGCGACTGCTTGGTGTGTGTTGAGAGGAGGGAGAATCCTCCTTTGACACACAGTGATTTGCATGTTTTCCCCTTCTTGGATTGCCATGGATGCAGCAAGTCCGGCCAGGGCATTTGCACGAATGTTTTCACCTCTACGGATGTGGGTGATGTGACAGATGTCAAACCTTTGACAAAGCGATTGCGCCTTGTTGTAGTAAGGCAACAAATCAGGCTTCCTGATTTCATATTTCTGATTCATCTGATTGACGATCAACTGAGAATCTCCAAATGCTTCCAGCATGGTGATACCGAATCAGAGGGCGAGTTCCAATCCTACGATCAGGGCTTGGTACTCAGCTGCATTGTTTGAACATGGTTCCAGTAGCGAAAATGCGTGTGGAATCATTTATTTGTCGGGGCTAACAAAGAGAATGCAAATTCCTGATATCAGCTTTCCTTTTTCATTTGTCTTGGTTGCACCATCGAAGTACATATTTCAGGAGGCATTTGGTGAGGAAGTCTCCACGTTGTAGACAAGTTCATCTAGAGATCATCCCTAAGCGAAGAATCCTTAGGCAGTGGATGCTCTGCAAGAAAATCTGCCAGAGCTTGGCCTTTGATTGCTTTCTGTGGTACATACCTAATATCAAATTGTGACAGAAGGATGGACCATTTTGCCAGCCGGGCATTGAGAGAACCTGCTTTTATGACAAGGACCTTTTTTGAGATTGATCCTCGATATCAAATATACTTTGTTTGATAGCAAATAGTGACGTAGCTTTTGTATGGCGAACATCACTGCTAGGCATTCCTTTTTGACTTGAGAGTAGCGATGCTCTACACCTACCAACATGCGACTATGGTAGTATAGAGCAACTTCTTTTCCTCCATCATTTTCTTGTACAAGTAGAGCGCCCAAAGAATAGTCGAGAGCTCTTCTGTACAAGATGAATGGTTTTCCGGTTGTGGGAGCAGCCAACACCAGAGGTGTGGTCAGGTATGACTTGATGTCTTAAAATGCAGCTTCACATTCAGCATCCCAAACAAAGTCCACACCTTTCTTCATTAGGCAAGAAAATTGACGGCACTTCCCTGATAGGTTAGAAATGAACCATCGGATGTACGCCAACCTCCCTTGAAGCCCTTTGAGTTCTTTCAACGTTCTTGGAGATGACATTTCTAGGATTGCCTTGACTTTGGTGGGGTCGAGTTTTATTCCAGCTTTCCGAACTATGAATCCGAGGAACTTACCCGATGAGACACCAAAGAAGCATTTGAGGGATTCATTCGCAGTTTGTGTTTGCGAAGCCGGAGGAAGACTTCTCGAAGATCTTTGAGATGGTCTTCTTTTCTTTTGCTTTTGACGGCGAGGTCATCAACATAACATTCGACCGTCTTGTGCTGCATATCTTGGAATATCTTCATCATAGCCCTCTGATATGTTGCACCAGCATTCTTCAGACCAAATGGCATGACAGTGTAGCAATACACGCCAAATGGGGTGCAAAATGATGTATGTCTTTCATCTTTGGGATGCATCTTTATCTGGTTGTAGCCAAAGAAGCCATCCATGAAAGTCATTCGCTCAAACTCGTAGGTGTTGTCAATCATTACCTCCGGTATGGGGAGCGGGAATTCATCTTTGGGGCATGCATTTTTCAGGTCTCTATAGCCAATACAGACTCTAATTTGCCCATGTTTCTTTGTCACGGGGACGATGTTGGCCAACCATTCAGGATGCTGCTCCTCGCGGATGAAGCCAACGTTTTTTAGTTTCTGAACTTCTTGTTCAATTTTCTCCATCACATCAGGACGGAATCTTTTTTTGCCTTGTTTGACAGGCTTGATATTTTCTTGCAGGTTTTGTTTGTGAACTGCTATTTTGGAATCTAAACCAGGCATTTCGGCGTAAGACCATGCAAAACAATCAACAAACTCACGAAGAAATGAGACGTACTCGGGTGACTCATCATCCTTTATATTCTTACTTATGAATACAGGACGTGGGTTATCTGGTGTTCCCAAGTCTATCTTTTGAACAGAATCTTATATTGTAAGTTTGAAGGTGGTTCCTCCACAATATTTTCGGAGGCTTCCAGCTCAACAAGACCTTCTGGATTTCCAAGGGCATTTTCAGACCATGGCTCCGCTTCTGTCCATAAATCTTCTCGATCGGTACTTGTCGCGACCCCAAACCGGGGCCCCGGGACCGCGACGGGGTGGTGTGGATAACGGACCACCCCTTGTTAAATAATGGCTAAACATTTCTTAATTTCCCACAGGTTTCCGCGGTGAGGATTCCTCATGCACTCATAGAACATTTATATTGGTGCGGAAGCGTGTAGCAAATCAAACTCTTAATCCATTCACATCAAATAAGACTGTTAATACACAGGTATGACATGATGTCAGAGTGAGCAATGATCTCATTAGCATTCCCAAAATATGAAGTTAAAGTTTAAACAAAAACTCAAGTTAAATTAACATTCCCCAAAAATAAAGGCCAACAAAGGCCAGTACAACCAAAGTATAAATCAATAACAACCCAAATGTTCGCAGCTCAAGGCTAAACCCAATGTCTACATGACATTGTCAGCTTGCCACTCCACTAATCGTTGCGGTTCATCAATCGCCCCCTCTGGCTCCTCCTCAAAGGCACTAACGGGAGCTGGACCTGAGTACCACAAAAATGGGTCAGACACGACGGTCTGGCAGGTGGGTGAATAGATATACCAAGAAAGAAATCAAAGCATATAATAGACATAACGAAAACTGTCATAAAACAAGATGCATAGTTCATTTAAAGTACAGATGCAATATAAATCATGCAGGGTATTCAAGGTACAGGAACTGACTAGATGGCAACCACACTAGAGCTAAATCCTCTCCATCACTAAGGTGACGAGAGCACATTCAGTGCGTTGGGCTCGAACACACGAAGTGACGAGAACCAACATTATAATCATATACATATACATATACATATACATATAGCTAGGCAAGACCACGGCCGCGGAACCGGGTAACGGGACAGTACGGGATCCAAGTTGCAACTGGCGGGAGCACAGGGGGAGACCCAAGTCAGTTGATCAGACTGACAAGGATGTCCAAGCTTAGTGGTGCCGACTCTTAGGTTACATGATAAATCAAAACATATGCAAAACTATATCATTATAAAACATACGAGCAGGCGGGACACGGTGCTCGTAGGCACACATTTCATATCATTAACAGTTCAAGTATACACGGGCTGGCAGGACATATCGGGTGTACAAATCGGAATTTGAGAGAAAACCAGTAGATTCGGGTTATTATACAAATAACTGAATAAAACAATGCAATGAGTCCTTATATCATTAGGGACTATGTATTGGGGCGTCCATATTCAAACGACATGTATAAGGATCTTGTATGTCTAAATTACCCTTAGTATGGTACTCGAATGATAGAGGACATACTAAGTTTCCTTATGCACGTTGATGAATATAAAAGCCTCAATACCTTTTCCGAAATGATGTTTCTTTCTATGTCAATCTCCTTATGTCATCCCCTGGGTCTTTCCAAGGTGGTAGGGCATCAGAACAACCTATCCAAACCTTTAAATACCATAACTGAAACCAACAGAAAAGACTCAGGAATTCTGGGTTAAACTCGGTCACCTGTCGGTCAGGTGGCGGTTAGCCGCCGAGGTGATCGGCGGTTAGCCGCTGTCTGACCGCGGAGCTGACCGCGGTTCCCCTGCTAAAATGTAGCATTCTGTGTTTCTGACCGCGCATCTCGGCTACCTGGCGGTCACTGGGTTCTGCTCAGCGGTTAGCCGCGAGCTGACCGTGCGGCTGACCGCGGTTCGCCTGTCAAAACACAGCATTCTGTGTTTCTAACCGCATCTGGGTC
This sequence comes from Persea americana, assembly GCA_029852735.1. NCBI lineage: Eukaryota > Viridiplantae > Streptophyta > Magnoliopsida > Laurales > Lauraceae > Persea > Persea americana. Next base: position 18,421,550 of record CM056818.1, read on the forward strand.
GGCTAGCCGCCGGTCACCTGTCGGCTAGCCGCCAAGGTGACCGCCCGCTGACCGCCCAGCTGCGGGGACTACACATCAGGTGCAGATTTCAGTGCTTTCTTTCCCAACCATTTCACCTCAACTCCAAACCATTTCCCAACGTGGAGTGGGTCTATTCCCTTCCATTTAACATTTACTTCTTCCCACCAACCACCATTCCACCAATGCATTAATTCATCTACCAATCCAAATTTCATTTAATGCAAGTACAATACCATTTAATAAGCTTATAATGACCCAAGATAAACTTTGGTGAGGAATGCATATATTCACATAAAACTACTAAGGGAGAAACCATGTCAATAAATACCTTTCTAAAACATTATGGAACATAATGAATCAAATGAAATATGAATAGTAGAAATCCACATTTTTGACAAAGTAAGAACTTATTCAAGTTAAATCCATTCATCCACTTGCCTTGGTCTCCAAAGTATGCTAATCAAGCTCTAATCCTTCTATCAAGCTCAAAATCTACAATCTACACAAAAATCCCCAAAATACATTCATTACAACCCTAGAATGTCAAAATCAAGAAATAGATGGAAATAGCTCCCAATAATCAAGGTGAAGCACCTCCTAGGCTAGATGAACACACAATCAAGAGATGAGAAGAAGAACTTACATGAAGAGTCCTCTAATGGCAAGAGTTGGCTCAAGAGGTAGCTTGGAATGGGAGGTTCTCTCAAAAAAAGATATTAAGAGAAAGCTCTCATGGAGGGGAAGAAGACTACCACCTCCATTTTGCCTTTAGCAATAGATTGAGAGAGGTTGAGAGATGGAGGAGCAAGGAGCAAGAAGAAGAGTCTAGGGCTGGGCTGGAATACTTCTTTCTCAAGGAGTTGCAAGAAGAGGGAGAAGAAGAAGACTCCTCCTTATATAGATAATGGCCATGGGTCCCACAACTTAAAAGTCTAAAATGGGCTAGAACGTCATTCTACGGGCTTCGGACGGATTCGACGAAGAAGGAAGAATTGATCGTCAAAATTTCTACTTTCCAAAAAGTATATATTTTACTAGTTTCGGAGACATTGAAATTAGTGTCCAGATTTTGTGTAAAAAGACTGTTTTACCCCTATCAATGGCAAAGTGGGGTTTAGAGGTCTCGAATGGGAACGGAGCAAATACGAAAGTTGTAGGGAATCATAAAATACATTAGACGGAGTAATTTACCGATTTCCAGAATTATAACTAAATCCCCAAAACTAATCAAGACACAAGAAAAGGAACCCCCAAAGGGCCCCACTAGATCAAAAGAGTTCCCAAAATTATTCAAAGCTATAAAAAGCTATTCTAATCCAGATTTAACCCATTTCCACTAATCTCACTTATAACTAAGACACGTCTTAATTAACACTAAAAGGAAACTCTCGGGGCGGGGTCTTACAGTGCTCTTCTCAAGACTTGCTATGAGATGATCCCAATCACCTGCTGAAACTGGGTCGAAGTAAGGCACTTCTTTTGGAGACGATGGCTCTTCTGAATCAGAGAACCATGTGTCTGTATCATCGGACAATTCCTCTTCATCATCAGAGAAATCGTACCAATTTGATGAGCTTCCTGGGTCCTTATCGGGTAACTCTTCAAAGAGATATCCAGGGAGATCGATGTCTTCATCGACACGAGATGTTAAGGCTTGGTCGGCAAAACGACTCTGCACCCTTTGTGTCAACTGTCTCATTGGAGTATCAGGATCATACCCCAACCCGTATAAAGACTTGTTTATGCGACGATGGAGTTTCCAATCTTCCAGCTGACTTTAGGTCAGGGTGGGTTCCAATGGTGTAAGATACCACAGCCACCTCCCAAACCAATTGGATTTTGAGTGTCATAGCCCATTTTCTTAATGATAGCTTGTGCCATTGGACTATACAAGAATAGTTGAGGCATACCCTCATTTTGGAAAGGTTCAAGCAGGGAGTTTGATGAAGAAGCATCCGATCTATGGAAGAAGATTGGTTTCTCTTTTGTCGTTGTTGCCGGAACGATGAAGGCAGCAGATACAGGATCTTCTATGTCAGCAAGAGTCTCCAATGGAGTGAGAGCAGGCCGAACTTGCTGAGCATCAGCTTGGCTTGACGATGTATCGTCTTCAGTCTTTGAATCTGAATCTGTGTCTTGTATGATAGACATGAAGGAGACAGCAAACTTGCCCCAAGTCTTTTGCTTTGTCTTCTTTACTCTGGTAGTGATTACCAAGGGTTTGGAAGATTTGAAAGAGACAACGAAGGGAGACGGATTGCTCTCTCTAAATTTGTAGGAAGGTTTGCTTTCTTCCAATGATTGTTAAGAAGCCTTGCCTTTATCTTTCTGGAGATTGCCGGCAAAGGATGTTATTTTCTCCTCCTTTTCTTCTTTTTCATCCCTATACATCTAAGAGTCTGCAAAGTGAACTTCTTTGCCTTTGAAAGGCTTTTTGTCTGCAAACACTCGATGTATCAAGCCGTCATTGCCAACAAACTTGATGCACAGATGTAGAGTTGAAGGGACGACAGCGTTCTCGTGTATCCAGGGGCGTCCGAGAAGGATATTGTAGCATGAAGGGGTTTTTATTGCATACACGGTGACCTCAGAGATAGGATCATTGATTTGCAACATGAACCTGATTTTGCCAATGGGCCTTTGAGCACTCCCATCGTATCAAAAGATGGACACAGATGTGTGGCTCAGTTTGCTAGGTGGGATACCCAGCTCTTCGAGTGCCGTAGTAGAGATGAGGTTGAGTGCAGAACCTGGGTCGATCTAGACTCTGTGTATCGGCATCTCTTTGATGTACCCTGTGAAGTACAAGGGTCGATTGTGCTTTGTCTCACCTAGCAGCAGGTCTTCCTTACTGAAGGCGATGGTGGCACTTACGGCTTTTTGGACCGAGAGGCATTCAGTGCAAGGTCCCATAGTTTCTTTCTTTTCTCCCTTTGAGGCGGATTTTGACTTTTTGACCATATAGTCCATTTCAATTTGTAAGACTTGTGGGGCATGTTTGTCGACATCCACATTCAGCCTTTGCAGTTCTGAAATGAGACTATCACGAGTTTGTGGTGACATTCGTAATAAGTTTAGGATGTGCAGTCGTGCAGGTATGTGTTTGAAGTGCTAAATCAAGTCATACTTGAAAGCCTCCTTGGGGCCTTCATTTTCATTACTGTTGCTACTTGGGGCATTTACAGCTTGCTTTCCCAAAGGATTTACATAAGAAGAAGTGGAAGATTGGTTGTAGTTTTTGTGGTAATCCCGGCCAGAGCGGGTACCTTTCCCAACTTCAAAAGCTTCTGGAGGTGGCTCTTCTTTTGGGAGACCCTCTTCGGGCTCAAGGGGCTAATCGTCCTGATTTGCCGAAAATGTTTTTGCAGCAGCATTGCCGTCTTCAGTTATTGCGTTGCATGGAGCATTTTTCGGAAACAAGTCCTGAACAGCTTCCAACAACTTCTCTTCTTTGTCCAAGATTTCATCGGTCCAGACATCTCCTATGAGATTGGGTATCTGAGACCAGTTGACCGAGTCTTCTTTGAAGACTTCATCGACCAGAGCTTCTTCATGGTGACCAGTTGGAAGAGGCTTGAATTCCGATATCATCGTTTCAGGAGACGACGGCTGAGAAGGTGCTATCTCAGTGGAAGTCACCCGAGAAGATGTGGCTCCAGAAGATATGCTCCCAGATGCATTTTGAGAGTCAACCTGGTTGGGATCCACTAGAGCATTTGTTTGCGTTGGGTCAACAGCACTTTGTTGAACAGCCTCTTAGTCTTCATCGTCATCAGACTAGGATCCTTGTGGCTGGAAGGGGTTATACCAGATTACTGGCATAAGGTGGGATTCTGGGATCCATTCTTCATCGGAGAGATATTCCCCGGTTTTAAGGGATTCCTCCCATTCATCTGCGTCACTGGCAGTGTCACTGGACTCGTATCCATTCATGGGGAATCCAACTACCGAGTTGCGAGAGTATGATGCCCCCTGCGTAGTCTCATCTATGAGCCATGGTGGTATGAAATCACCGAGGGTGAATTTTCTTGCCACTCTTGAGGCCTTGGGAAGAGACTCCTCTATTGCCCCCAGTGAAGCGATAGAGGAAGTTTCTGCCTTTTCAGGGACCTCCTACTTGGTTTGAGCCTTCTCCTGTTGTTTGAGCTTGCGGAGTTGTCTCTTGGCTTGCCTTCGCTGTCAAGCGGTCGATTTTGTTTTGACGATCTCCTAATTTTCATCTTCTAGTAGATCGGGATGTACCCATATGGGCTGTCCATCTGGTGTTGGGTAAGGCACCAGCTCTTGGGACGTTTGGGTCATTTTTATCACCTTGAAGGAAGTGGTGATTTTTTCCTTTGGTGACTTTGATGTTTGTCCATATGTCACCATGTTAACGGAGGCAGACCCATAGTTTTTGTCAAAGGTGATGACTCCGTTTTTCCACATCTCGTTGATCTTCTCTCTCACAACGAAACATTGGTTGAGAAGGTGCAAGACCATTTGGTGGTATGGACAATATCGAGGATCGTTGGTTTTGCCAACATCTCCCGGTCTTTTAGGGTCAGGCAAGGTAATTTTGCCATTTGTTAATAGAGCCCCAAATATTTCTTCAACATCTTCATTGAACGGGTATTTCTTCTCTACTCGTTCTTTGAAAGCATCAGAGAGTTCAGGTCTCTTACCTGCAACTTTGTTTTCAGCTTTCTTTGGTGGCTAACGAGCTGACTTAGTTTGCACATTGAGAACCTCCTTTTTCTTTGGCTTTGAGATCGGAATGGCGGTTGGCTCCTTCTTTGATGACTTCTGACTGTTGAGGTCTTTGATCACCGTTTCAGCCTCCATAGACGTTTCTAGGAGTTCTCCCAGATTCTTTGATTTGTTGACGATGATCATGGAGCGGATCCTTGCTCTCTTGTTGTTTCGGCAGATGTCAACCAGCGACGCTTGCGGCAGCACATCCGAGTATTTGTATGCCATTGCTTTCCTCTTGTGAATGAAATTGTATGGCGACTCATTCTCTCCCTATTTTAGGCTGCATAGTTGAGCCATAGTAACAGGATGATCCTCACCTTTGAAATGGGTTAGGAAGCGTGTCTCTTGCATGGTCCAGTTTTGAATGGAATCCTCTGGTAGAGTGGAGTACCAATCAAAGGTCGTACCTTTTAAGGTACTTGCAAAGAGACGGATCTTAAGGGCATCTTGATCCGCAATAGCTCCCGTCAAGATCTTGAAGTGGATGACGTGCTGTCTAGCTGAACATTTCCCCGTATATTTTTGGAGAATAGGTTGTTTGAACTTTAGAGGGAACGGAACCGAGTCCATCCATAAGGGATATGGTGGCTTGATTCCATGCTCCTTCAGTGTATCCTCTTTTTTTGCTTTGGGGAGGATATTGTCAACGTCCTTTTTAGTAAGAGCGCGTGACTCATCTTCTCCACCATTTGCCTCATCTTGTTGAGGAACTTCATCATTTGGTGGACGTTGGAGAGTGAGAAAGAGGTTTTCCATCAGAACCTCTATTCTCTGCTGTCCTTGCTCCAGCTACTGAATGCGTAGAGCCATGTCATCATGTGGCGGAGGCTGCTCAGAGTTTGTGACCAAGACATTCACTCTTCGTGAGTCAAAAGAGGATATTGTCTTAGTGACTGAACTGGGGCTCATTCTTCTGGATGAAGAGCCTGAGGAATGATCACTCCTATGTCCTTAGCTTGAAGGAGCGAGAGAGTCCTCCTGATGTCTTCACGTCCGGGAGACGCTGCGAGTCACCGGCCGTCCGACATGTATTTTTGTTGCTGACTTCTGGTGTCTTTTGGTTTTGCCAACCATGTGGACAGTAGCAACTTGGTCGGGTGGTTCTTTTTCGACCCATTTTTTAGAGATTTGAAGCTCAGAATGCTAGGTTCTTTGCTACTCTAATCTCTTTTGTCGATATGCCGCGCGGCGACGTATACTACGAGTAATTTGAGCTTCGGTTAGCTCGGGTTGTGCTCTGGCAATGAAGGACGTGGTCCCTCGTGCGCAGCAACCAAGCTTGTCTTCCTTGAAGACTGGCATGGACAGGATTTGGACGCGGTCCTTAGCCTGTCGCAGCGAAGCTTTAAATTTTGTAAGCTCAGCCCCTGTTGAGATGAAGGGTCCAGTTGCAGGAGAGCATGCCCTGGCAGGTTCCTGTCGAGGCCTTGTGATGCACGACTTGATTTTGGGCTTATATGAGTAAGCCAGCTCCTGCTGAGTAGTTTTTGCAGTTCGGTGGAGGGTAGGTTTCTCCCCTTTGATGTAAGCAAGAGGATAGAACCGGTTCTCCTTGAGAGGGGCCAGCTATGCTGGCTTTACAGATGTCCGGGACCTTCTTTGTTTTGGTGAAGATCGCGAGGACCAAGTCTTGGGGCAGACCTGGTTTTTTGCAGGTTGAAGCTTCGCGAGATTGCCACAGCTTCGGGTTTCTTGGTGACCGCCTTTGGTGTCGGGGCAGTGACACGTTCAGGGGCAGTCTTCTGCTTCTTCGCAGGCGCCGTCTCTTCTACGGGTAGTGGGAATGGTCTCAGTGACCCGAAGACAATGGTCCGGGGAGTGGAGGTCGACCCGGCGTTTTGAGAGTTGCCGAGGGAGGTGACATTTCGGCAACTGGCGGGGCGCTTGTAAGTGCGCTTGCTTTGCTTCTCTTGAAGCATGAGCTGGTACTTGTTTTCGTCGAAGGTGATGGTCAATGAAGCTGCCATTGTTAGTTTGGAAAACTTCTGAAACAAGATCACATCCATTAGTAATCACAAGAATACGGTGATCATAAATGGAAAATACTATGGTTTTGTCTTTTCAAATTACTCAGGGGCATGGCCCATTCTAAGGGTAATGAAGAAGGCAAAAGGCCATAGAGGTACAATTGTTCTGAAAGCAAGTATGGTCGGCTCGAAATGAGCGTTCCAATGACTACTAGAAGCAATTGTAAACCTTAATTTAAGCTACCGAGAAGCGAAGCTCACTCAAGGTAAAATGATATAAGTTTGGAGATACAAATGTGTCGGTCGCAAATACAGTAGACCCCAAAGGGCGTACTAGCACCGCTAGGCACAAATGTTGTAAATCGCATCCTCGAAAAGAACACGAGATGGGATTTTTGAAAGGTCAAGATCGAATTTGCAAAAGAGAGCAAATGGTATTCCAATCCGAATACAGGCTTAGCGATTTCCGCGAGCGCTAAATCCAAAAAGGAAGGAACCAGGATTTCTCAGATTTGAATCCAATAATGATGGAAGTTTTTTTTTCTTTTTTTTTTTTAAAGTCAAGATTTAATTCATAAAAGAGAGCAAATGGTATTCCAATCCGAATACAAGCTCAAACATTTCTGCGAGCACTAAATCTGAAAGGGAAATAACCAAAATTTCTCGAATCTGAACACAATAGTGACAGAATTTTTATTTTTATTTTTTTGAAGAGAGATTTTTATTTAGAGATTTTTTTTTTTGAAGAGTGCACATAAGTCATCCAATTCGGTCTTATGAAACCTTAGTGGATAGATCGGCCCCCAAGTAAGGGTAGGATTACTTAATGAACCCGTTTAAAGGACCCTTGCCTTGAACAGTCAAGCTACCTCTACACTCTGGACAAGGCCTTTCTTAGATGCACTTTGGTCAAAGAACGCAATCGGTGCAACCTTGACGAGTTTTTTTTTTTTTTTTGAAAGATCACTAATGGACCCATCAAAGAGAGGAAAATGGCCCCTCTCGATCCGAACGCTGGCTCTGCGATTTCCGCAAGCCATTATACTAAAAGGGAAAAGACCAAAATTTCTCCAATTTGAATCCAAAAGAGAGAAATCTGAATTTTTTCTTTCTTTTTTTAAAGATCACTAATAGACCCATCAAAGAGAGGGAAATGGCCCCTCCTAATCCGAACGCTGGCTTAGCGATTTCCGCGAGCCATTGTACGAAAAGGAAAGAACCAAAGTTTCTCCAATTTAAATCCAAATGAGAGAAATCTGACTTTTTTTTTTTTAAGTTAAGATTGGATTCACAAAAGAGTAGAAATGGTATTCCAATCCGAACAAAGGCTCAGCGATTTCCGCGAGTGCTAAATCCGAAAGGGAACAAACCAAAATTTCTCAAATCTGAACCCAGTAGAAAAAAAAAAACTTTTTTTTTTTTTGTTTTGAGAAGAGAAAGAATGGAAACAAGTTCAAAGACAAAAATTTCCAGAGAATCCCATCTCATGTTTTTTTTTTTTTTTTTTAGATGCAAAATCCAACGTAGGCCACCAACTAGAAAGGGGCCAAGGAGCCTAAGCATCGTATTCTCAAACGAACGAGTCCCACCGGGTGTGCCAACTTGATTGTCCCGGCTTTTTCTTGCCTTCCTCCTCCCCGGGTCCGCCGGGGTGCGGCGGGGCAAAAAAAAAAAAGCAAGCATCAATATTTTGTACGGGTATGCCAAATTTTCTATTCTACTTGGAATTTAAAATGATGATCCAGAGATTCACCTTCACAACTAAAAAGGAAATCAAACTTTTTTTCTAACTTTCCATTGTATATATATTTTAAAGAAAGAGACAAGACTTTTAATGCCGTGAAAAGGCAATTTTGTTTAGTTTTGTCGTAAAAGGTATTGTGCCGTAAAAGGCCATTTTGCCATAAAAGGTGATTTACAAATCTTATCAATAATGAAAGACAAGAATTGTGATTTTTTGTCTCTTTAAAAAATACAAAATACAATAGAAGAGGAAGAAAGAAGGATCTGACTTCTCAGGAGATTGTGGGGACTCGTTTAGATCGACGGTTGCGAGTCATGTATGGACTCCGCCATTGTCTTTCAAATGAGAACATGGGACTTTTGCCCCTTTTTCGGTCGTCATTCGGTCGCTGTTTCTTCACCGTTTTTCGGGCTTTTTCTCTTCTTTTTTCTCCTGTATTTTCCTTGACATTTTGTCCTCATTTATTGGCTTGATTCCTCTGAAGAAAACCTATCGAGAAGCTGTGCAAATCAGGGCACAAAGTTTCCTATTTTTGGAAAAGCCGAAGACTTTGTAGCCGATTTTCCGCCAAGAGTCGAAACTAGGTCAAACGATGTCGAAATGACCTAAAATTTGAGGTGAAGGTTCCTGAGCAATAGATAGGACCAACCATAGACTTTTGTTTGAGTTTTGAAGCTGTTTGGGGTCCCATCGATGTTAGACTTGATTTCACCGCGCGGAAGATGTCGAGCTTTGATGTGCGATCAACCTATGTTCGATTGACCTGAAATTTGGTAGGGAGCCTATTGGAGTCATTTTGAGACAATCCATTAGCTCCGATTTGGGTGCCATGGTCCCGGGCAGCTTCGCCGCAGGTAGGCTTGATTTTTCTTACGAGCGTCAAAACCAGCTCAAACATTGTCGGAATTACCTGAAATTTGACGTGCAGCCCTTTGGAAGACTGTAGAAGCTACCCATGTGCTTTGTTTCATGAGTAACGGCATAAGGGTTCTCGCTGCCGAGAGGCTTGATTTCGCCGTTCGAGAGTTGATGGAGGGTCAAACGGTGTCGATTTGACTTGAGATTCGATGGGGAGCCTTTTGGAGATATTTTGAGACCATTCATAGGCTCTGGTCAGAGGTTTAATGTCTTCGACACTATCTTCGCCGAGAGCTCCTGCTCAGCTGTTGGAGGATTGAAGTTAGACCAAACGGTGTTGAAATGGCCCGAAACTTCATGTGTACCCTTCTTTTGGCTATTTTGAAGGATCTTGCAGTTTTTGTTTGATTTTGACAAGATCTGATGCTTGAAGCAGCTTTGCCTGTTTGTGGTAGAATACGGCTCCATGTAGCTTTTGATGTTGAGGAGGCAAAGTGACAGTTTTTGTGTCAACAGTTGTTATGGTAGATGTCAACCGGTGACGCTTGTGGCAGTACGTCTGAGCATTTGTACGCCATTGCCTTCCTCTTGTGAACGAAGTCGTATGTTGACTCATTCTCTCCCTATTTTAGGCTGCAAAGCTAAGCCATAGTAACCGGATGATCCTCACGATTGAAGTGGTCAGGAAGCATGTCTCTAGCATGGTCCAATTTTGAATCGAGTCCTCCGGCAGAGTGGAGTACCAATTAAAGGCCGTACCATTTAGAGTACTTACAAAGAGACGGATCTTGAGGGCATCTTGAGCTGTGATAGTTCCCGTCAGGATCTTGAAGTCGATGACGTGCTGTCTTGCTGAACCTTTCCCCATGTATGTTTGGAGAGTAAGTTGTTTGAATTTTGCCAGGAACGGAACCGAGTCCATCCATAAGAGATATGGTGGCTTGATTCCATGTTCCTTTAATGTGTCATCTTCCTTTGCTTTGGCGAGGATATCATCAACGTCCTTTTTGGTAAGGGTACGTGACTGGTCATCTCCACCATTTGCCTGATCATTTAGAGGAACTTCATTATTTGGTGGACGTTGGAAAGTGAGAAGGAGGTTTTTCATTAGAGCCTATATTCTCTGCTGCCTTTATTCCAGCTGCCGGATGCGCGTGGTTATATCATCGTGCAGCGGAGGTTGGTCAGATTTTTTAACCAGGACATTCATTCTTCGAGAGTCGAATGAGGATACTGTCTTGGTGACTGAGCTGGAGCTCATTCTTTTGGATGAAGAGCCAAAGGAATAGTTACTCCGATGCCCTTAGCTTGAAGGAGCGGGAGAATCCTCCTAATGTCTTCTTTCCTTGGAGATGCTGCGGGTCACCGGTCTTTTGACATGAATTTTAGTTGCAGACTTCTTGCGTCTTCTGGTTTTGCCAACCATATGGACAGTAGCAACTTGGTGGGGTCTTTCTTTTTCGACCCATTTTTTAGAGACCTAGAATGTAGAATGCTGAGTTCTTTGCTTCTCTAGTCTATTTTGTCGATATGCCACACAGCGACGTATACAACGAGTAATTTGAGCTTCGGTTAGCTCTGGCTGGGCTCTAGTAATGAAGGATGTAGTCCCTTGTGTGGAGTAACCAAGCCAGTCTTCCTTAAAGCTTGGTATGGAAAGGATCTGGACGCGGTCCTTCGCCTGTCATAGTGAGGCTTTGAATTTTACAAGTTCGGCCCCTGTTGAGATAAAGGGTCAAACTGAAGGAGTATTGGCCTTAGCAGGTTCTTGCAGAGACTTTGGGACGCACAATCTAATTTTGGGCTCGTGGGAGCAAGCCGGCTCATGCTGAGTTGATTTTGTTGTTTGGTGGAAGGCAGGTCTGTCCTCCTTCATGTAAGAGGAGCCAGGTACGCTGGTTTTGTCGATCCTTGGGACCTCCTCCGTTTTGGTGAAGGTCTTGGGGACCAAGTCTTGGGGTAGACCTGGGTCTTTGCAGTTTGAGGCTTCGCGGGAGTGCTGCGGGCTTCAGGTTTCTTGATGGCTGCCTTTGGTGTCGAGGAAATGACATGTCCAGAGGCAGTTTTCTACTTCTTGGCAGGTACAGTTTCTTCAATGGGGAGTGAGAACGGTCCCAGTGACCCAAAGACAATGGTCTGGGGAGTAAAGGTCAACTCGGTGTTATGAGAGTTGCTGAGGGAGATGGCATTTCGGCAGCTAGCAGGGCACTTGTGAGTGCACTTGTTTTGCTTCTCTTGAAGCATGAGCTGGTACTTGTTCTCATCAAAGGTGATGATGGTCAATGAAGCTGCCATTGTTAGTTTGGAAAAACTTCTGAAACAATACCACATCCATTAGTAATCACAAGAATATGATGATCATAAATGGAAAAAGAATTATGGTTTTGTCTTTTCAAATCGCTCAAGGGGGCACCCCAAGCGAGGTGAAGAAGGCAAAAAGCCATAGAGGGTACAATTATTCTTATCGCAAGTATGGTAAGCCCAGAATGAGCGTTCCAGTGACTGCTAGAAGCAATTGTAAACCTTAATGCAAATTACCAAGAAGCAAAGCTCACTCGAGGTAAGTTAATATAAGGGTGGAGGTACAAATGTGTCGCCGCTAATACAGTAGACCCGAAAGGGCGTACTAGCACCGCTAGGCTCAAATGTTACAAATCGCATCCTTGGAATGGACATGAGATGGAATTTTTTAAAAGGCCAAGATTGGATTCATAAAAGAGAGAAAATGGTATTCCAATCCGAACGCAAGCTACAAACAATTTCCGCGAGCTATTGTCCGTAAAGGAAGGGACCAAGATTTCTCAGATTTTAACCCAAAAAAGACGGTAGGTTTTTTTTTTTTTTTTTGAAAGGTCAAGATCGAATTCATCAAAGAGAGCAAGTGGTGTTCCAATCCAGAAGCATGCTACAAACGATTTCCGCGAGCTATTGTCCCAAAGGGAATGAACCAAGATTTCTCAAATCCGAACTCAAAAGTGACGGAAGGTTATTTTTTTGTTTTGAAGAGATTTTTTTTAAAAGAAATTTTTTTTTTTTTGAAGATTTTTTTTTGAATTTTTTTTAAGAGTACACATAGGTCTCCAATTTGGTCTTATGAAACCTTAGTAGATAGATCAGCCCCCAAGTAGGGGTATGATTACTTAATGAACCTGTTTGAAGTACCCTTGCCTCGAACGATCTATGTAAGACCCCGCCCCGAGAGATTTTCAATTAGTACTAATTAAGTCGTGTTTTAGTTCTAAGTGACATTAGTGGATTTTGGTCTTATAAAACCTTAGTAGATAGATCGGCCCCCAAGTAGGGGTAGGATTACTTAATGAACCTATTGAAGAACCCTTACCTCGAACAGTCTATGTAAGACCCCGCTCCGAGAGATTTCCGATTAGTACTAATTAAGTCTTGTTTTAGTTCTAAGTGAGATTAGTGGATTTCTGTTAAGTTAGGGATTAGAATAGCTTCTATATAACATTGGGGAATTTTGAGAGCCTTTTTATTTTGTGGAACCCTTTGGGGGTTCCTTTGTAGTGCCTTTGCGTGACGTGGGAGATTATATGATATTTCGAAACTTCGTGTTTTAACTCTAATTGATTGATCTCATTATACTACACAACTTTCGTGTTTACTCCGTTTCCATTCAAGACCTCGAAACCCCACTCTCCTCATGCTAGGGGCAAAAATAGTCTTTTTACACAAACTTTGGACACTATTTTCAAGTCTCCGAAACCCGCAAAATCTATACTTTTTGGAAACTATAAATTTTGACAAACATTTCCTCCTTCGTCGAACTCATCCGAGGCTCGGAAACCCATGTTCTAAGCCCATCAATTTTGTAAGTGGATTGACCCACCTCAATTCTCTATATAAGGAGAGGTCTTCTTCACTTTACCCTTTCTTGCAACTTTTCATTGGAGAAGAGGAAGTTCCAGCCCTAGGCTTTCCCTTGTCTTCTTGTTGCTTCTTCATCTCCAAAATCCACACCAAACCCTTGCTAAAAGAGAAATGGAGGTCATCATCTTCTTCCTCATCTTGAAGGCTTCCAGTTGATGCAAATTGTAGAGGAAACCACGCATTCTAGGGTTCTTGTTGAGAAAACTTTCTCTATTTATGGACCTTCCAAGTAAGCTCTCCTCCTAAAGGAGCTCATCTCCATTATTGCAAGCTCTTCCTTCCTATTTCTTGGTTTGGCCATTTTAGGGTTTTTAATGAGTGTATTTTTCGGGGTTTTTGTGTAGCTTGGTGATTTGGCTTAAGAGTGGTGATTAGGAGCTTGATTAGCTATTTTAGAGCCAAGGCGAGTGGATAAATGGAGTGTCTTAAATGATTTCATGTTTTATATGGGTTTTAACTATTCATCTTCATCTATGTTCTATGGTTGATATAAATTTTGAAATGAGTATATTGATTTGCTCTCTTTTCTTATTTAGTCTCTTGGAAAATGTGTGCATTACCTTTGGTTAAAAGTTGTTTTGTCAATTTTTGCATCTTCATTAATGGTGGTTGTTTCTTGCAATAAATGAGGTGGAAATTTATGTGATTTAATGGCTTTGGTGGGGTGATTGTTGGAGGAATTGATAATGGTTATTGGGAGGCATGGAGGCCTATTTGTGTGCAGGAAAAGAGGTTTTAGAGCAAGAAAGGAAGAAAGCTTGAAACCATGTTCGGGCAGCAGTTAGACTGCTAGCTCGAGCGGACGTCAGGCCACTCGAGCGTGTAGTCTAGCTGACTACAACGCTGGGCGCAAGGTGACTACCCGCTCGAGCGCGTATATGCCGCTCGAGCATGCAACCGCTCTGCCTGACCAGCTACGGGACAGAACATCTGTCCGCTCGAGTGGACACTTGGCTGCAAGAGCAGGCAAACTTTCCGTCTGCAACACCTCCAGGTGCGCTCGAGCGAGCTCTTGCCCCCTCAAGCGTACCCCCTCTCGAACCTGGGCCATTTCTGGGGTCCGGAAAAGGAGATTTTTAGAGGAATAAGGGATTGTTAGAGTCCTACATTTTCGATTGGAGGTAGGAAAGGCTATGTGGAACCTGGTTGAGGAAGAAACCCCATTAGGGAAATTCATTGAGGATTTATGGAATTGTCAATATGTAAGGGAAGCTCAGAATGTCTTGAATTTCGAGGAGTACCAAGTGAATAACTGAGCCATCATACGGGACCCCATCCACATCGATTTATATCTTGCATCCTTAATGTATGGACGGGCATTTTGCGGAATTTCATTGTGTTTTCTTCTACTTGAATTTCACATGTTCTTGCCTGTTTTCACAAGACATTGCTAGTTTTGCTTTAAAATATTGATACATTCATTGAATGTGTCCTACTAGCCCCGAAATCTCATGACCTGATATGAATGTGATAATTGTGTCTATGAGCACCCTGTCCCACTTGCCTGGGTGTTGTACACCAATGTAGATATGTATATGTTTTGATTTTCATGTGAGCTATGTGTCGGCACAACTAAGCTTGGATGTTTTTGTCGATCTGTTCCACTGACTTGAACCTCCCCCTCGTGCTTATGCCAGCTGTAGCCTGGATCCTGTCCTGCCCCATTACCCAGTTTCGCGGCCGTGGTCTTATTGAGCTATATGTATATATATAATGTTGGTTCTCTTCACTTCAAGTGTCCAAGTCCAACACACTGAATGTGCTCTCATCACACTAATGATGGAGGATTTGGCTTTTGTGCGGTTGCCATCTTGCTAGTTTCCTGTTCATTGTTACCCTGCATGTTTTATATTGCATATGTGCTTTAAACAAATGATGCATCGTGTTTTATGGAAATTATTACTTTGACAGATTTTAATGTCTTCTAATTACTCTTTCAACTTCTCTTGTTGTTATATCTATTCATCCACCTGCCAGACCGTCGTGTCTAACTCACTATTTGGTACTCAGGTCCAGACCCCGTTGCCTTTAAGGAGGAGCCGGAGGAGACGGCCGGTGAGCTGCAACGTGTAGGCAAATGACAAGCTGAAAATGTCATTTAGACATTGGGTTGAGCTCTGAGATGCGAAACATTTTGGGGGTCTATTGATTGACACATTTTGGAAGATTCTTTTTTGTTGTTCTGGCCTCTGTTGGCCATTATTTTTTGGGAAATGATTAGCTGATCTTTTGTATAAACATTTAACTTAATATTTTGGGAATGCCTTATGATCATTGCTCACTCTGACATCATGTTATTATATGGATGCTATCATCTTGTATCTTGGGATGAGTTACCGGTTTGATTTGCTACACGCTTCCGCAATCTTGAAAGTGAATAATTCGTGTGCACATGTGATATCCTCACCTCGAAACCATATGGGAAATTACATGTGCATTCTTATGTGTATTATTGTAACCAGCACATCACCTAGCTCGCCGATCTCAGACTAGGAGTGCTTCGGTGCGCTATCTCGGTTCGGGGTCTTGAAAGACTGGTATCAGAGCGAGATGTGTTTCAGGCAATTGAAAGAAACTAAAAATCCTAAGGACGTGGCGAGGATTCGTTAGACAAATCGTTAGCTAGAATCGTATGAGCAATGTGTGACCCTATGCTTGATTATTATGTGCTAACACCTTGTTTTGCAGTGATATGCCACGTCATAGAAGACCCATAAAGGGCAATCCCACCGCAAGCAATAGCGAATATACTGGACCACTTAACAACAACGTTCCCTACCCAGACATGCATAATCAATTCAAACAAATGATGCAGGCTATGCTTGATCAACAGCATCAGGCAAATGAAAATCTTACAAGGCTACAAGCACAAGTAAACGAGAATCAGGCTAGACTGCAAAAGCAAATGGCCAAGAATGATGAGGATCATGCAAGAGAAATGACCTAAGTACAAAGACAATTGTTGGAAGGCTTGGAAAGGAGACCCGAACCGGTGCAAGCTCAACCACCGGGTACTCAAATTGTCTTCAACAATAGAGGGAATGATCCTAATGACTTGTTTGAGCGGTTCCGAAAAAGAGGTCCAAAGGAATTCACTGGACAAGAGGACCCGCTAGTTGCAGATGATTGGCTTGAACACACAGAGAATATCTTAGAGGTATTCCGATGCAAGGGAAGACAACAAGTGCAACTTACAGCATCTATGTTCACAGGCTTAGCCGATATATAGTGGAAAACGGTTAAGGCAGAATACAAGACCGTAACGAATGCTGAAGCTTGGAGAAACTTCAAGAAACAGTTTGGTGACAAGTATGTACCGGCACATGTCAAGAGGCAAAAAGCCATCGAATTCCAGCAACTTCTGTGAGGAAATATGACCGTTCTCGAATACCTCACCAAGTTCGAGAGGTTGTCCCGATATGCTCCAGATCTAATCAACACCGTGGAGAAAAAGATAGCAAAGTTCCTTGAGGGACTTAACCCGATCATTAAAAGGAATGCCACCGGGGTTGTGCCACCTACTACCTTTGAAGAGGCTGTTAGAAGAGCCTACAAGTTTGAGAACTTGAACAAAAAGATCCTTCAAATTTAGGGAAAGACACAAGCCCACCCATAAAATCATCAACAAAAAAACCAACAGAACAAAAGACTGAGACAAGACCAGTATGTTCAGAACCCGCTCGTTTGCATTCACTGTGGCAAAAACATGAGAGTGCTCAATGCTGTACGATAACAGGAGCATGTTTCATATGTGGTTCTATGGCGCACCAGCTCAAGGATTGTCGTCCAAGGCTCGTTGGGCAAGGAAATTGGCAGAATCAGCAACAACAAGAAGCACAGCGTCCAGTACCACCTCAGAATGCACTAGTTGTTCAAAATCAGCCAAGGCCACTTCAGCAACAAGCACCACAGCAGCAGTACTGACCCGAGCAACAGCAACAGACCCGTCAGCAAGGCCAATACCAAAATCCATGTCCTCTTCAACAGAATAAAAATGCACCACAAGGAAGGCAGCAGCAAGCTCGGCCACAGCAGCGAGGACAAGTGTATGCAATCAATTGAGCTAATGCAGAGGCTGCAGACAAAGTGGTGGAAGGTACACTCCTTGTCTGTGGAATTGAAGCTAAGATTTTGTTTGACCCTAGCTCTACACACTATTTTATGTCCCCTAAATTTTCTAAGTTGATTGACGTGCCTGCTAGAGAACTTGAGTTTGTTTTAACTGTGTCCACCCCAGTAGGCAAACAAGTTGTGTGTAGTACTTTTTACTCTAATTGTGCAATTAAGATAGGGGAAGTGGTGTTACCTACGAATCTCATCTTATTGGAGATGTATGATTTTGATATCATGTAACGCCCTAATTCCGAATACCGAAGATCACGCTAAGGTACCTGAAGTTGGCGCGCTACTTTTGAAAATCCGAGAACTTCCAAGATCGTAGTCTGCAGTAAGGTCAAATTTTAAAACTTTTTAAACAACATCATAATCAACTGTTATATTGCGGAAGCGTAACAAAAGATAGTGAAAGCAATAGTATAATGTAATAAGTCAGATGTAACAATGCGGAAGCCTAATATAAATCTCAAATGAAGTTATCAAAGTGTTTATACATATCTGTCAATCTACCCATGTCTCACAACAAAAATACTCTCAAAATCCCCAACAAATAACTGCACTCAGTCCCCCTGTGCAGGCTCTCCATCCTCCGGCTCGACCACTTAGTCAGCCGGCCCCCACCCGTAGTCACCAACTACAGGCGCCTCGTAGATCGCATCACCCGCGGGATCATGGTCAGGACCTAAGCACCAAAGATGGGTCAGATCCAAGGATCTAGCAAGGCACCATATGCAGATAACACAAGATGTATACACAAAGAGAGTAATGACAGGTATGTAATCATATGAGTAACAAGTATACATGATCTAGGCAGTTAAGCAGTAATAAACAGTTTAGAGTAAGAGATAAAGTATCTAATCTAATCAGACAACAAATGGCACATTCACACAAGCTAGATACACCGCCGGATATTATGACGCGGCCCTCCCGTACTGTAAACGTCCCATACCATAAACAGTTTGCGGTGGGGAAAGAGTAATAACCATACAAGGGATAACAGCCCTGAAATAATCATAATATACAATATATAACACCGATCACACCCCTTTATCGCACCGATCACACCCCTTTCTCTCACCGATCACACCCCTTTATCAGATTAACCCAGACGCGGTGTCACACCGTCCGTCTAATCACAGCTCATCATGATAGCTCTAAGTAACCAGTATATAGCTCCTACCAGAGATGATCAGTCAACTGGCTGAGCTTAGAACAACTGAGTGAATGTTTAGTGCCGACTTGGGGACTAAGTATGGGTCTGTGTCTGTCTAGGCTTATCTTACGTGAGCAAGGTCCTAACCAAGTCTCTAAAAGGTTATAGTACAACAACATGGAGCACAATCCGATATCCAAGTCCAAGTCCAACATCATCGGATCCACTCCAAGGCTCACAATCGTGGCCTGAGGTAACACAAGTACCATACCATGTCCATTCCACAAGTATTCATCCCATGCTCATACACGTTGAGTTAACAAACCATTAAAGACTAACCTCTCCAATCTAGGGTTCCACATTCCCAATCTTAGGCCGTACGAGGGCCCGTCTAGACACAGACACGGGTCATTTATCTCCAAACACCACATAGAGTCACCACTAAGTAATTCCTAGGTTCAGGTCCTCCAATTTCCATTAATTAATATGTTTAAGACAACAAAAGGGATAAGAGAGGGGAATAACACATAAAAACCCTTAAAAGCATGGAATCAAGTGGAAATAAACAAAGGACCAATCCTAGGTAGTGGTCCACTCTTGGTTCGGGCCTCATCAGGTGATTAGATCCTTAACAGTAGTCTCAGGTGTCAAAGACAGTAAATATGGTGCTCCTGAAGTTGTGGACACCATAGACTACAATTAAGGGTCGAATCAGTGACGATTCGAACCCCAAAACCTCAATTGGTGGACCCCACGAGTCAAGTCTGAGCCACGCCATTGATTCGTGTATATCACACTTGATGGAAGGCTATTTGGATGGTCAATGGACCCCACATTTGATCAAACATCAAAATTACAGAAGTCTAGAAAATCACTGATCTCAGTTTGCCCGGTCGACATCACACCCTGGGATGTCAACTGGGTGAACTAGATGTTGACCTCCCAAGTCGACATCCTGCAGTGTCCCCGGTCGACATCATGGCCGTGATGTCGACCGGGTCCACTGAGACTTGGTGTCAAGCAGCTGGGGGGTTCTGTAAGAAATGTTGTGTATCCGGTCGACATCATGGCCGTGATGTCGACCGGGTACACAAGATTTTGAACTTGTCTGGCAGATTCAGGTCTCAGTTAACTCCTACGGGCACATGTGTATCCAGTCGACCGGGTATACGCAGACTGTATTTTTACAGAACATTAACTGGGACTTGATTTCCCTCTGTTCAGTGTGCCCGGTCGACCGAGATAGGGTCCGGTCGACTGGGTACACGCAGAGAGTAGAATTTCCAGTGTGCCCGGTCGACCGAGACAGGGTCCGGACCTTGTCTCAGTTGACCGAGCACACGCAAGGAGTGGAATTCCCAGGATTCTGAGATTCTTCCTCCACCATCCATTTCTCATCCAACTCGTCCCAATTCACTTCCATACATCACAAAAACATATAAGATACTGAAAACACTTCTATAATCCATCCATCCATCCACAACCGGGCCATTGATCTTCCAAATGGAAGAACCCATCCATCAATTGCCAATTTCCATGAAAACAGGCTCAATAGAAGATCTAAACATGCATAATCATCTAATTAAATTGAGATTACATAAACAAGGAAAGAAAGCATGCATCAAGTGAAATTAGCATAGGGTACTTGCCTTAGTGAAGAAGAAAGGAAAATTGAAGTGAGAGAGGAGATCCAATAGGGTGATAGTTGCAAATTGGGATGGTCTTCTAGCCTCCTTGTGCTGGAACTTAGGGGGATTAGGGTTTTCTTAAGGAAGAAGTTAAGTTAGATGAGAGATGAGTGGCAATTAGGGTTTAGGCTAATGTTGCAATAACTTAGGTTTTATAACTTAGGGTTTTAGGCTAATTACCAAAAGGGTAATTTGGTTGCAAATGGAAATGAAATGGGGCCATGGGTAGTTTAGTCCTTAGGTGAGGTTCTAGAATGTTCTAACCCTCATTAGCCCTCCTATTAATTCTAATGAAAGCCAAATCCTAATTAAATCAAAACCTCCTAAAATTAACCAAAAAGCATATAATATCTATGAAGAAACCTAAACAAGCTAATTCTAAAACTTAGGAATATTAGAAACTATACTACAAATTTCTATTAATTAGCGTATTAAAGCAGAAAATACTTTATTAATTATTATTAATTCAAACTGAGGGCCCACCAGGGTGGGGCCTCACATATCATCCTAGGGATGGATTGGTTTGCAGGGAACCAGGCTACGATGGACTGTTTCCATAAGACCCTCACTTTTAAATTAGAGGAGACACCAGCAGGAGTAATGTTTCAAGAAGAGAGGAGGAATCCTCATGCAAGGTTTATTTCAGCATTGAAGGCTGATAGCCTTTTGAAAAGCGGATGTGAAGCTTATTTGGCGTTTATCATGGACGATAAACGGTCCCAAGGGGTGGAGGAGATCCCAATTGTTTGTGACTTTCCAGATGTTTTTCCAGAAGAGATCCCAGGATTACACCCGTTAGAGAAATTGACTTCACTATTGAGTTGTTACCAGGAACCGCTCCAATTTCTATAGCACCATACAGAATGGCTCCGGTGGAATTGGGGGAGTTGAAGATACAATTGCAAGAATTATTAAACAAAAGGTTTTGTGAGACCTAGCATTTCGCCATGGGGAGCCCTGGTTTTTTTTGTCAAAAAGAAAGGTGGCTCGATGAGGATGTGCATCGATTACCGGAGATTGAACCAAGTAACCATAAAAAACAAATACCAATTGCCAATGATAGATGAACTGTTTGATCAGTTACAAGGTGCGGCCTATTTTTCGAAGATTGACTTGAGATCCGGTTACCATTAGCGGAGAGTTAGAGATTCAGATGCGCCTAAGACAGCTTTCCAGACAAGATATGAACACTATGAATTCCTAGTGATGACATTTGGACTGACGAATGTACCGGCAGTATTCATGACTTTGATGAACAAAATATTTGCACAGTACTTAGATCAATTCACAGTGGTGTTTATTGACGATATTTCGGTGTACTCCAAATCCAGAAAAGAATATGAAGAGCATCTAAGAATAGCATTGCAACTTTTAAGAGACAACCAGCTATATACAAAGCTCAGTAAGTGCGAATTTTCGCTTGAACAAGTCGTATTTTTGGGACACATCATCTCCAAAGAAGGGTTGTCAGTGGATCGAGCCAAGATTGAGGCAATTGTGAATTTGGAAAGACCAAAAAATGCATCAGAAATCAGAAGTTTTCTTGGATTTACAGGTTATTACCGGAGGTTTGTGCAAGGATTTTCGTCGATTGCATCATCATTGACGAAGTTAACCAAGAAGAATATACCATATGTATGGACAAATCAATGTGAGGCTAGTTTCCAAGAGCTGAAAATGAGATTGACTACAGCACCGGTCCTTACTTTACCATCCGGAAGCAGCGGTTTCACTATCTTTACCGATGCTTCTGATGGACCCGTCTTTTCTTGCCTTCCTCCGCCCCGGGTCCGCCGGGGTGCAGCGGGGCGAAGAAAAAAAGCGACCATCAACATTTTGTATGGGTATGCCAGATCTTCTATTCTACTTGGAACTTGAAATGGTGATCCGAAGATTCACCTTCACAAGTAGAAAGGAAATCAAACTTGTTTTTCTAACTTTCCATTGCATATATATTTTAAAGAAAGACATAAGATTTTTAATGCCGTGAAAGGCTATTTTGTTTAGTTTGCCATGAAAGGCAGTTTTGTGCCGTAGAAGGCGGTTTTTCCGTGAAAGATGATTTACAAATCTCATCAATAATGAAAGATAAGAATTGTGATTTTTTTGTCTCCTTAAAAATACAAAATACAATAGAAGAGGAAGAAAGAAGGATCTGATTTCTCAGGAGATTGAGGAGACTCGTTCAGATCGACAGTCGCAAGTCATGTATGGACTCTGCCATCGCCCTTCAGATGAGAACACTTGATGCTTTAGTTTATTTGGCTTGGCTTGGACCTCGGAATTTTAGTGGACAAGGACCAAGGGAAGGTCCTATATCCAATAAAAAACTGGGTAAGAGGGCTGAAAAGCCGCGTCTAGGCTACGTTGAATAGGAGGAGAGTGGAAACCTTGGGGGGGTGGCCCCCCAAGGGACTTCAATCACATTGTAGTGTTTGTAGCAGAGTTACTTCAGAGTGAGAGAGCTCCTTTATGTAGAGCCTTTTCAAGATAATTTTTTAGGACCCTTTCCCTTTGGAATGACCGCCTATTTATAGGTTTTTGCTAGCCATTATGAAGGTTTATGGGCATTAATGGCATTAATACTCCATGATGGGAGGAGTTACATGATTTAATTTCATAATTTTGTAACTCTTTTTTCTTGGATTTTGATTGGCCGATGGAGAATAATGGGCATTTAATCTCCATGATGATGGGGGTTTCATGATTAATTATCATGATTAATCTCCATAATGATAGGAGTTACATGGTTAATTTTCATGATTAATTGGACTTGTAACTCTTATTTGCTTGCTTCTGATTGGGTCGTCCAGAATAATGAGTTAATGACCGTAATAAGTTGTCATAAAAATGTCATTTAACTTCATTAATTGGTCGCCGAGTCGCTTGAAGAGTCGTGGGCCGCGCCGCGTCTTTTGGAATTCTTCTTGTGATGATCATCGATGGATCCGCATGTTATTTGATGTCGGATGACGATGCAAATTTAGACATTGATTGATACCAATGGGCCAGCAACATCTGTCCAGTCGATTTCTCGATCGGTCGGGCAGAAAGTGTGCTTTCTTAGTAGGCCAGTTGGCGGTTTTGGAGTGTCCGATGATGATCAAATGATTTTGATGGCGGATCCGTGATGTTGACAGAGATCGACAGATATCATGCCTCAAAAATTAGAATCTGAGAAAATCACAGGGGCCAAACATCGCCAAACGCGAAAAGGAATGGAAAATCGGTCATTCCGGCGGAAATCCGGTGACCCGGACTTCCAGGTTCGCCGGCGACCATGGGGCCGGTGACCTTGGGCCATGGTCACCGGCGACCATGAGCCAAGGTCGCCGGTGACCATGGGATTTTTGCCCCTTTTTCGGTCGCCGTTCGGTCGCCGTTTCTTCGTCGCTTTTCGGGCTTTTTTGCTTCTCTTTTCCCCTGTATTTTTCTTGACAGTTCTCCTCATTTATTGGCTTGATTTCTCTAAAGAAAACCTGTCGAGAAGCTATGCAAATTAAAGCACAAAGTTTCCTATTTTTGGAAAAGCCGAAGACTTTGTAGCCGATTTTCCGCCAAGAGTTGAAACTAGGTCAAACATTGTCGGAATGACCTAAAATTTTAGGTGAAGCTTCTTGAGCATTAGATAGGACCAACCATGGGCTTTTATTTGAGTTTTGAAGCCGTTTGGGGTCTCGTCGATGCTAGACTTGATTTCACCGCGCGGAAGACGTCGAGCTTTGATATGCGGTCATCCAATGTCCGATTGACCTGAAATTTGGCATGAAACCTATTGGAGTCATTTTGAGATGATCCATTAGCTCTGATTTGGATGCCATAGCCCCGGGGAGCTCCGCCGCCGGTAGGCTTGATTTTGCTTCGAAGCGTCAAAGTCGGGTCAAACGTCGTCGGAATGACCTGAAATTTGACGTGCAGCCCTTTGGAAGCATGTAGAAGCTACTCATGTGCTTTGTTTGATGAGTGGCGGCATCGGAGGTTCTCAGTGCCGGGAGGCTTGATTTCACCGTTCGAGAGTTGATGGAGGGTAAAAGGGTGTCGGTTTGACTTGAAATTTGGCGTGAAGCCTTTTGGAGGTATTTTGAGACCATCCGTAGGCTCTGATCGAAGATTTGTTATCTTCAACACTGTCGCCGCCGGGAGCTCTTGCTCAGCCGTTGGAGGATTGAAGTTAGGCCAGATGGTGTCGAAATGGCCCGAAACTTCATGTGTACCCTTCTTTTGGCTATTTTGAAGGATCTTGCAGTTTTGTTTGATTCGGACAAGAATTGATGCTTGAAGCAGCTTTGCCTGTTTGTAGTAGGATGCGGCTCCATGTAGCTTTTGATGTTGAGGAGGCTAAGTGACATTTTTGGTGTCAACAAATGCCCCCTCCAGGTACAGCGACGAATTGCACAACTTTTGCAGTCGACGTGCCTCGAAGAAAACTTTGAAGGAGAACTTCTGACTTGGCCAAGAGTCTCTGAGCATTTTTCTCTTGATAGAGTAGCCTTTTGAGTTTCCAAGGGGATTTTATGGCAGTGAGAGAGACCACGTACCATCTCAAGGAAAAATTTTGAAAATGACATTTGGATTGGGTTTTTGGGTTTTGGATTTTCCTTTTGACCTTGTGAACCTAAAGGCTTTGTGTGGTGCATCAGGCGGTCAAGAAGGTTTTCGGTTTTTGACCTTGTGACCTAACAAGCTGTATGTGGCAGGTTAGGGGGTCGGGTTTTGAATTTTGATTTTGGTCTTATAACCTAACAAGCTGTATGTAGCAAGTTAGGGGACCGGGATTTGCTTTTTGGTTCTGGCCTTGTGACCCAAGAAGCTGTATGTGGCAAGTTAGGGGACCATGATTTGGTTTTGGGTCCATTGAAGTGGTTTGGGTTTTTGTGGAATGTCAATTTCAAGGTTTTGGCTTAATTTGGTTCATGACGTGGGATGGTTTGGATTTTTGGAAACTCATGAGGCTTGGATTTTTTTTTTTTTTTGTATGGTCCAATCAACTCAAAGGAGGCATGGAACCATTTTTGTATGCTCTTGGTAAGAGGGATTTTGACTAAAAGCCACTTTTAGTGCCAAGGTGGTCAAACCTGGCTCATGTGGACTAACCCATGAGACCTTAAGCTTTAAAGATGGCTTAGATCTCATGTGGTGTCATTTTTGTAAAGAATATCTAAAGATAACTCTTTTTGGTTGAGAATATCTAAAAATATTTTACTTGGAGAGAATCTCTCAAGCTTCCTTGATTTTTGGAGAGATTTTCTCAAAATATCTTTCTTTGGGAGAAAGTTTCTCATAATCCCTCTTTTTGGAGAGAATTTCTCAAAAGATCTCCTCATTGGGAAAGAATATCCCATTATCCCTTTCTTTTAGGAAGTTTGCTAATTTGTAGCACTTGCCTCCTTTCTTTTCTCCTTCTTTTCTCTTTTGGTTGCTTTCTTCTATAAAAGCAAGGAGGTTGGATCTCTTGTTGCTATTACTCTCTTTTTGCAAAAATCTTCAAAAGTACTCCAAGATCAAGAATTCTTCTTCTTCTTCAAGGATCTTCTAGTTCTTCCTCTTTCTCCATGGCTTCAAGTAAGTTTTTTTTCTCAAGAAACCCCATGTAGAAATAGAAAAATGCTTTCTTTCTTTCCTTTTCTTTTCTTTTTTCTTTCTCTCTCTCTTTTTTTTTTCTTTTTCACATGCATTCTTTTTTTCCTTTTTTTTACACGTTTTTTTTCTTTCTTTTTTCTATTTTTTTTTCTTCATGTGCCTTCTCTTTTTTTTTTCACACGTTTTTTTTTCTTTTCTTTTTTTTCCTTTTTCTTTTTCTTTCCTTTTTTTTTTTTTTGTGTGGCCATACGGACAAGACTATACTGTCATGGCCGTACGGCCACGTGGCTTGTGGGCAAAAAAAAAAAATTCTTTTCTTTTTTTCTTCTTTTCTTTTTTTGAAAAGAGATCCTCTTTTTTCTCTTTTTTTTCTTTCTTTCCTGGATTTCGAGACACGCATGCATGACAACTTTCCTTTTATGCATTTTTTTTTAGAGAATGGAATTGGAAGTATGATAGTGTGCACCTGGAAATCTTTTGCAAGTCTTGGGATTTGGAGCTCGCAGCAATGTTGAGCCCTTTCTTGGTCTTGCGGGGATTTTTGAGGAGCTTTGCAAGTTTTTGATTCTGGAGCTCGCAGCAATGTTGAACCCTTTTCCAATCTTGCGGATATTTGAGAAGTTTTGGTTTGATCTCGCAGCAATGTTTGAGTTCAAGCCTTCTTCGAGAATTTTCCATTGATTATGAGCTTGCAGCGATGTTGAGCCCATCTTCAAGCTCCCTATTTCTTTCGGGGTGTTTCCCTTTTCTTCAGAATTGCCCCAGAACCATGCCAAAATTTCGTTAGAATTTTTAGCAAAATTCTGTCATTTTGATGATTGATTTTCTCTCTTTCCATCCTTTGCAAGTAGTTCCTCTAGAACAAACAAGGGTAAGGAGCCCGTCACTGATGAGCCTCGCCGTTCTACCAGATCTTCTAACGTGGCCATACAGCAGGCCTGGGAAGAGGTCCAGTATGTTGAAAGGAACTTGGAAGGGTGTGACTCGTTCAACCGAGATGAGATAAGGCAACGTTTGATCGCACTCAAGGATGAGGAGTTTTATAAAATTATGGTAAGCAACCGTCCCTGGGTCACGGGCGATCAAAGCGTTGTGCCCAAGCCTACCTTCTTCTTTGGTGATGCAGTCCCTGATGATTCAACATACCAAATGAGATGTTTTCAGTTCTCTTACATAGTTGATGGTGAGAAGAGAACTGTTTCTACCCGGTTGACCTTCGATTGGACAATTTTGATCATGAGCCTTTCCTCCACATGCTCAAAGAGGGAAGATCCTCCAAGCTGGGTGAGGAGGACAAATGTGATCAAAACCGGGGTTTTCGTTGGCGGCCCTTCTGGTTATGCAAAGAAGTCGCCTGCCCGTATGAACATTTTGATGCCGGCCAGCGGCTACCAAGGTTCAGACCATCCTTCGGTCGATTTGAGATCGGTGGGCCTTGGTATTTTCAAGGGCGATGGCAGCAATTGCGTGAAGCCTTTTCAACTTCGCGGCCATTTCAGTGCTGACTTGAGCTGAGAGTCATGTACCGATCACATCCTGCAGGTCGGCGGTGCCATTCTGAAGGAGGCCGAGATTTTTAACGCGGTTCGCGCTTTTCGGCAAACCATGGTTTTCTCCGATGAGGCCTTTATGGCCATGCTGGAGTCGTTCCTTCCACAAACCAACACCTTTATTGTCACGAACGGTGAGACTGGTTTCTCTTTAAAGGAACTGAGCGCCATCACCGGGTTGCCTATCCTCGGCAATCTCTATGAGGAGTTCGTGCCTATCGACAGCGTCCTTAAGGAGAAGTCTGAGGAGTTCAGGCTTTTGTACTTTCAGCTCGTCGCCTTCTACGACATTTTGAAGGAGAAGGAGGGCTCGAAAGTCCGGTGTAGCAGTTGGAGGAGTAGTAGCTTTTTGTCTTCCAACTTCTTTGACAGTGGGGAGTCTTCTGAGAGTACGACCTAGGAAGCCAGGGCTAAAAACCTTGATTCGAAGAAGATCTCCGCCATGCGAGAGAATTTGAAGGAACTCTTCACAAGCACAGACGCCATTCATTCTGACATTGCGCTGCAGAGAGATCTCGCTATTTACCTCACTTATTGGTTGGGTGAGGCTGTTTTTGCTAAAGGAGATGGTACGCACATTAGGCCGCATTGCATTTTTCCGACTTGTCAGATGGCGTTTGGAGAGCAGCTTGATTTGGTGCCTGCTCTTTACTCCTATTTATGTACCGAACTGCAGGCTGCTGCTTTCCTGGTTCCGCTTGGGCTCCCTGTGAATAGGGTATTTTCAGCCCATATTTTTTATTCATGGTATGTATACCACTGCCCCAGTTTCCACCGATTAGGCACTGCACAGGACGATGACCCATTTATGATTCGGTTGGCCAAAGGGAAACCTATTTCCGAATCTCTTTTATCTGCCGGTTTGAGGATCCGACGATTCTGGGACGTCGAGATGGGCAGTCTTCAGTGAAGCTTTCTCCGGCCTTGCGGAAGAAGGCTTTTGATTTTGGTGTCTCCTGTGATTCGACCAAGGCAGGGTCAGGGAGACACTATTCTTTGACAAATGCGGAGAGGAGTTGGCTTTTTAACATACGTGTCTGCAAGATAGTGTACCGCAGACATCTTTTCGTCGACTTCCAGTCGTATGTTCCTTCGCATTTTGCCATGCAGTTGGGCTTCTCCCAAGGCGTTGTTGGAGCGCCTTTGAGTAAGGTGAAGCGTTTTGGAGGTCTGCAGGACGGGAGAAATGCATGGGCCTTTCATAGTGCGAAAGACACTACTGCCATGATTTCTTATCCTGAGTTGCCCACTTTTCGGACTGCCAACTTCACAAAATGGTTTGTGAAGAGCTTTTCAGCATACCGGGGGCTTTCCAAGAAAGAGCTTGACGTAAAGCAGTCTTCTGGGAAGGGTCTTGGGAAGTCAGATGGCGTCCGCCGAGAGGAAGTTCTGGCTTTCCTTTATGGAGAAAAGCACAGAATAGGCTTTTTCGAGGACCATGACGTCATCAGATCAGGAGCTGCACAAGAGATACCTAGTGAGGTCTTGGAATAGCTCGCAGAGGAGGAGGCTGAGGTCGCTGCTTGGATACAAGACGAGCGAGCAAAGGCTTCCATGGAGTCTACCGGCAAGAGCAGACCATCTGGTGAGGACTCTATCGAGAGGCCAAATTTTGATGAAGGGGCGGGTACTTCCAGCAATTTGTCCTGTAGGAGCAAGAGGAGAAGAGGACAGCGCCGAAGTAAGAGACGGCACAAAAACTCTCCTGATCTGGAGATTCCTTCCACCATTGCAGAGGAGGCATCAGGGGATGATGATGAGCCTCCAGAGAAGAGAAGCCAGGGAGAGAAGATTAGTAATGATGGCATGACCATTATTCTCTCTTTTGCCGCTTCTTTCTTTTTGTCGCGACCCCGAACCGGGACCCGGGACCGCGACGGGTGGTGTGGATAAAGAACTACTCCTTAATAATAATTATACATTTCCTTAATTTCCCACAGGTTTCCGCGGTGAGGATTCCACATACACTCATAGAACATTTATATTGGTGCGGAAGCTTGTAGCAAATCAAACTCTAAATCCATTCACATCAAATAAGACTGATAATACACAGGTATGACATGATGTCAGAGTGAGCAATGATCTCATTAGCATTCCCAAAATATGAAGTTAAAGTTTAAGCAAAAGATCAAGTTAAATTAACATTCCCCAAAAATAATGGCCAACAAAGGCCAGTACAACCAAAAGTACAAATCATAAATCAGTCTATAATCTCCCAAAATGTTCGCAGCTCAAAGCTAAACCGAATGTCTACATGACATCGTCAGCTTGCCACTCCACTAATCGTTGCGGTTCATCAACCGCCCCCTCTGGCTCCTCCTCAAAGGCAATAACGGGAGCTGGACCTGAGTACCACAGAAATGGGTCAGACACGACGGTCTGGCAGGTGGGTGAATAGATAATAGCAAGAAGAAATCAAAGCACTTCTTAGATATAATGAAAACTTATTAAAACGATAGCTGTCATAAAACAAGATGCATGGTTCACTTAAAGTACAGATGCAATATAAATCATGTGGGGTATTCAAGGTACAGGAACTGACTAGATGGCAACCACACTAGAGTTAAATCCTCTCCATCACTAAGGTGATGAGAGCACATTCAGTGCGTTGGGCTCGAGCACACGAAGTGACGAGAACCAACATTATATACATATACATATAGCTAGGCAAGACCACGGCCGCGGAACAGGGTAACGGGACAGGACAGGATCCAAGTTGCAACTGGCGGGAGCACAAGGGGGAGGCCCAAGTCAGTTGATCAGACTGATAAGGACGTCCAAGCTTAGTGGTGCCGACTCATAGGTTACATGAGAAATCAAAACGTATGCAGAACATATCAGTACAAAACATTCGGGTAGGCGGGGCATGGTGCTCGTAGGCACACATTTCATATTATTATCTGTTCATGCATAAACGGGGCTGGCAGGACATATCAGGTGTATAAATCCAATTTTTAGATAAAATCAGTAGGATCGGGTAATTATACATATAATCTGGGTAAACAATGCAATGACTCCTTATAACATTAGGGACTATATATTGGGGCATCCATATTCAAACGACATGTATAAGGATCTTGTATGTCTATATTACCCTTAGTATGGTACTCGAATGATAGAGGACATACTAAGTTTCCTTATGCACGTTGATGAATCTAAAAGTCCCAATACCTTTTCCGAAATGGTGTTTCTTTCTATGTCAATCTCCTTATGTCATCCCCTGGGTCTTTCCAAGGTGGTAGGGCATCAGAACAACCCATCCAAACCTTTAAATACCATATCTGAAACCAATAGAAAAGACTCAGGAATTCTGGGTGAAACTCGGTCACCTGTCGGTCAGCTGGCGGTTAGCCGCCGATGTGATCGGCGGTTAGCCGCTGGCTGACCGCGGGGCTGACCGCGGTTCACCCTGCTAAAATATAGCATTCTGTGTTTCTAACCGCGCATCTCGGCTACCTAGCGATCACAGGGTTTTTGATTGACGGTTAGCCGCGAGCTGACCGCGCGGCTGACCGCGGTTCGCCTGTCAAAACACAGCATTCTGTGTTTCTAACCGCATCTGGGTCGGCTAGCCGCCGGTCACCTGTCGGCCAGCCGCCAAGGTGACCGCCCGCTGACCGCCCAGCTGCGGGAACTACCCATCAAGTGCAGATTTCAGTCCTTTCTTTCCCAAACCATTTCACCTCAACTCCAACCATTCCCTAACCTGAAATGGGTCTATTCCCTTCCATTTAACATTTAATTCTTTCCACCAACCACCATTCCATTTATGCATTTAAATCTCCTACCAATACAAATCCCATTCAATGCAAGTACAAATATCATTTAAGAAGTTTATAATGACCAAAATAAACTTTGATGATGAATGCATATATTCTCATAAAACTAACTAAGAGAAAAACCATGTCAATAAGTACATTTCCAAAAGCCTTATGAAACATAATGAACCAAATGAAATAGGAATAGTAAAAATCCACATTTTCAACAAAATTAGAACTTATTCAAATTGAATCCATTCATCCACTTGCCTTGGTCTCCAAGTATGCTAGTCAAGCTCTAATCTTTCTATCAAGCTCAAAATCTACAATCTACACAAAAATCCCCAAAATACAATCATTACAACCCTAGAATGTCAAAATCAAGAAATAGATGGAGATAGCTTCCAATAGTCAAGGTGAAGCACCTCCATGGCAAGAAGACTACACAACCAAGAGATGAGAAGAAGAACTTACATGAAGAGTCCTCTAATGGCAAGAGTTTGCTCAAAAGATAGCTTGGAATGGAAGGTTCTCTCAAAAAAAGATATCAAGAGGAAGCTCTCATGGAGGGGAAGAAGATTATCACCTCCATTTTGCCTTTAGCAATAGATTTGAGAGAGATTGAGAGATGGAGAAGCAAGGAGCAAGATAGCTTGAAGAAAACCCTAGGCTGGGCTGGAATTCCTTTTTCTCAAGAAAGTTGCAAGAAGAGGAAGAGAGGGAAAAGGACTCCTCCTTATATAGACAATGGCAATGGATCCCACAACTTAAGAATCCAATTGGGCTAAAACATCGTTCTACGGGCTTCGGACGGATTCGACGAAGAAGGAAGAATTGATCGTCGAAACTTCTACTTTCTAAAAAGTATATATTTTACGAGTTTCGGAGACATTGAAATTAGTGTCCAGATTTTGTGTAAAAAGACTGTTTTACCTTTATCAATGGCAAAGTAGGGTTTAGAGGTCTCGAATGGAAACGGAGCAAATACAAAAGTTGTCGGGAATCATAAAATACATTAAACGGAGTAAATTACTGATTTCCGGAATTATTAAATAAATCCCAAAATTAATCAAGACACAATAAAAGGAACCCCCAAAGGGCCCCACTAGATCAAAAGAGTTCCCAAAATTATTCAAAGCTATAAAAAGCTATTCTAATCCAGATTTAACCCATTTCCACTAATCTCACTTATAGCTCAAACGCGTCTTAATTAACACTAAAAGGAAACTCTCGGGGCGGGGTCTTACACTTTTTATGAGGCTTTTGTTTATTATCTAGTGCCTTTTGTTTTTGGCAGAAGATGATGATTTGATGATGCCTGAGGTTCCGGCCGATGAGGCAGTGATGGATCCAATCGTGGCATCTGAGGAAGAGCCCAAAGACTCTGAAGTAGACCCAGAATCTCCACCTGGTATGATTTCTTTTTTCTTTTTGTTTTTTCCTTACCGCCACTTGCTGGCATATATTTTTTGTTTCTTGCCAGTTGACCTGCCAGAGGATTCTGACGACTTTGAACCATCCATGGACGCTACTTTTGACGATGCTTCGGATGAGTTCATGGAGGCAGAAAGCATTCCGCCGGTCGTCAAAGAAGGTACTTTGTAGTGATAATCTTGATTTTTTTATTTTTATTTTTTACAAGATCATATTCATACCTTTTTCATCTTCCATTGGCAGGTTGTGAGGTGACAGGAGAAGTTCCTCTATCATTCTCAGAGCCAAAGCAGGGAGTACCCGCGACTGATCCAGGAGTAGGGGCTTCTTCCACCAGTTTTGATAAGGCAGAGGAGAGTCTGCGTACTAATATTCCTTCTCCAGCGGTTCCGATTGGGAAGAGTTTCTTGATTACTCTTTTGACAGTGCCTGACATGGGCAGTCGACCAACGATGGCGAGTCTTCATCTGAACCATCCCGTCAGTTTGCGAAGGAGGTGTTGAAGAGAGTCTTGAGCTCATGGGTCGAGACTCTTTCTTCTGGCCATTTGGAGGCTGGCTTCGGCATGATTAAGCATGTACAGGACATTCTTGCCGATAGCGAAGAAGTCGGTCTAGACATTACAGATGCCAAGGCTTTTGTTGATGAAGTCATCACTCTAGGCAACAAGTGGATTGAGACCAAAAGCTTTCCAAATGAAGACTTCTTCAATGAGATGTTTTTAAAGCCTTCTAGCGAGGTCAAATCTGAACTGAATGAGATCTCGCGGACTCGGAAGCAGCTCTTTTGGGAGAGGAACGTCGCCGAGTTGGCTATGATCAAGCTGACACAGGACCAACACCGTCTCGATAGAGAGGTCATTGTGGCCAGACAGCACCTTGAGCTATTGGAAGAACAAGCCGCTGCCAAGTGGACAGCCATTTTGAAAGCTCACGATAGAGAGAAGACTCTCATTTGCCAAGTTGAGGAGGCTGAAAGCAATCTGCGGAGGAAGACTTAGGAATATGAACAATGGCAAATTCTCTGGGAAGAGCTTCCTCGTGCTGAAGATGGGTCACTACGGCCTACTGCATTTTATGGGAAAATCCTGAAGAAACGCAACCGGAAGCTTTGGAGGCTAAGGCCAAGAGTTTGCTTGAGGAGTTAAGTCTTTGGCTAAAGACCATGTCAGACTAGTCTCCTGACTTTGTAACAAACTTTTCTTCTTTTGTTCTGGTACCTCCATGTATAAACATTTTTTTTTTTGCACCTTCTTTTTTTTTTGTATTCCTTCGTTTCACTTAAATTCTTTTTTATGAAAGTAAGTAAAAGTTGGATGGGAATATTTGTTTCAAAATTTGATCAAAAGGTTATCATTTTGTGAAAATCTTTTGTCAAATGGTTGTTTTGGGCATGAAAGCCAAATTTTGTGGCAAAAAGCCTGATTTTTGAGATGGCATGAAAGCCGAATTTTGGTGGCATGAGAGCCAAAATTTTGTTTGTGGCATGGAAGCAGGTTTTTGGCATGAGAGCCGATTTTTGTGGCGTGACAGCCAAGTTTTGGTTTTGTGGCATGAGCGCCAAAGGTTTATGGCATGGGAGCCAGATTTTGTTTGTGGCATGAGAACCAAATTTTTTGAAAACCAAGTTTTGTTTTGTCAGCATGTAAGCCAGATTTTTTATTTTTGGAATGAAAGCCAGGTTTTTGGCATGAAAGCAGGGTTTTTGAGTGAAAGCCAGGTTTTTTGGCATGAAAGCCGGTTTTTTTTTTTGGTTTTCAAAGTGCAAGTATCGACTAAGAGTCGCCTCACTGTTGAATGGTATTGCAAGTATAGATGGAATGTCGCTTCCTTGCTCATTCAGTTGCGCGTATCGATGGAATGTCGCCTCCTCACAGATTTTGGTGCAAGTATCGACTGAATGTCGCTTCCCTGCTTTTTTCTAAAAAAATTTGTTTTGTGGGTATCGATGGAATGTCGCCTCCCCATGATTTTTTAAATTTGAGGTTTTTTCGAACCTTTGTTTTTGTTTTGAAATTTGGGTTGTGGATATCAATTGAAACATTGTGTCTCCACGATTTTTGAAATCTTGCAAGTATTGACGAGGTGTCACTTCCTTGCGATTTGAGGTTTTGGAAGTATCAAATGGGGTTTGCATCCTTCCGATTTTTGGGTTTTGTGTGAGTATCGACTAAACGTTGCTTCCCCATGGTTTTTTTTTTTTTTTTTTGAAAAACCATTTTTGTTTAAAGACAGGAGGGTCGTGAATTTTGACTCAAAAGCATTTTTTATGGTAAAAGTCGGGGTGGACTAGGGTAGAAATCCTTGAGTTCTGATTTTTGTTTCAAACCATGAATTTTTGGGTTCAAGGATCGAAAGTTTTGGTCAAGTTAGGGAAGAGGCTCCCAAACTTGGATTTTGGGTTTGACTTTTTTTTTTTTTGAACAATGAAACATTGAAAGTAAACATTGTTTTAGGTTTTTAGAAATTTCAACATAGGGATGAACACTCTAAAAGGGGTGGGTTTGATGAGCAAGTACCTAGGAATAGGCTTTGGCCATGCAGGCATCACTCTGACCTGATGTAGGAAGTCTTCAAGGGTAGTACCGCTTCAAGATCTTGCCATTGATGGGTAGCATACATCTATCACCCTCCATGTTCAGAAGAGCATATGCACCGTTGGAGAAGACTTTGTCGATGACGAAGGGTCCCTCCCATTTTGGCTCGAATTTACCTTTGGATTTGTGGGCAAAAACCATTGGCCTTTTTACCGCAAAAACCAACTCAACCTTTTTGTGGGCGCGTTGCCTGACCTTCTTGTCAAAAGATCTTGCCATGCGTGCTTAGTAAAGCTTAACGCTTTGTAGAGCTTCGAGCCGTCTTTCATCGAGATTATCCAGTTCTTGGAGTCTCAATTTGACGTTGCTTTCTTGTGTCATTTCATTTTGTAGAGATACCCTTAAGGAAGGAATTTGTACCTCTAGAGGGACAACTGCTTCACATCCATAGACGAAGGAGAATGGTGTGCTATGGGTTGGTCCTCGAACGGTAGTTCGGTAGGCCCATAAAGCTTCAGGCAGTTTGTCACTCCAGTCTCTTTTCTGACTAGAGATCATTTTCTTGAGAATTTTGCAAAGTATCTTATTGAAGGCTTCTGCTAGTCCATTCGCTGCCGGGTTATACAGAGTCGAATGACAACTTTGGATTTTGTATTTGTCGCAGAACTTATAGAATCTGTGATCTCAAAATTGTGGTCCATTATCCTGGACGAATCTTTTAGGTATGCCGAAGCGACAAATGATGTTAGTTCGCAAGAATTGAAGGATTGATGAGGTCTTCATTTCACTGAATGCAAATGCTTCTGACCACTTGGAGAAATAATCCGTAGCGGCGAAGATGAAGCGATGACCTTTGCCAACATCTCCCGGTCTTTTGGGGTCAGGCAAGGTGAGTTTCCATTTGCCAAGAGAGCCTCAAATATTTCTTCAACATCTTCATCGAACGGGTGTTTCTTCTCTACTCATTCTTTGAAGGCATCAGAGAGTTCAGGTCTCTCTTACCTGGAGCTTTGTTTTCATCTTTCTTTGGCGACTGAGGAGTTGACTTGGTTTGCACATTGAGAACCTCCTTTTTCTTTGGCTTGGAGGTCGAAATGGCAGTCGGCTCCTTCTTTGATGACTTCTGACTGTTGAGGTCTTTGATCACCGTTTCAGCCTCCATAGACGCTTCTAGGAGTTCTCCCAGATTCTTCGATTTGTTGCCGATGATCATGGAGCGGATCCTTGCTCTCATGTTGTTTCGGCAGATGTCGACCAACGACGCTTGCGGCAGCACATCTGAGCATTTGTATGCCATTGCTTTCCACTTGTGAATGAAGTCGTATGTCGACTCATTCTCTCCCTGTTTAAGGCTGCATAGTTGAGCCGTAGTAACAGGATGATCCTCACCTTTGAAGTGGGTCAGGAAGCATGTCTCTAGCATGGTCTAGTTTTGAATGGAGTCCTCTGGCAGAGTGGAGTGCCAATCAAAGGCCGTACCTTTCAGGGTGCTTGCAAAGAGACGAATCTTGAGAGCATCTTGATCCGCAATAGTTCCCGTTAGGATCTTGAAGTGGATGACATGCTGTCTAGCTGAACCTTTCCCCGTATATGTTTGGAGAAGAGGTTGTTTGGACTTTGGAGGGAACGGAACCGAGTCCATCCATAAGGGATATGGTGGCTTGATTCCATGCTCCTTCAGTGTATCCTCTTCTTTTGCTTTGGCGAGGATATCGTCAATGTCCTTTTTAGTAAGGGCGCGTGACTCATCTTCTCCACCGTTTATGTAAGACCCCGCCCCGAGAGTTTCCTTTTAGTGTTAATTAAGACGCGTTTTAGCTATAAGTGTGATTAGTGGAAATTGAGTAAATCTGGATTAGAATAGCTTTTTATAGCTTTGAATCATTTTGGGAACTCTTTTGATCTAGTGGGGCCCTTTGGGGGTTCCTTTTTATTGTGTCTTGATTAGTTTTGGGATTTATTCGATAATTCTGAAAATCTGTAAATTGCTCCGTTTAATGTATTTTATGATTCCCGACAACTTTTGTATTTGCTCCGTTTCCATTCGAGACCTCTAAACCCTACTTTGCCATTGATAGGGGTAAAACAGTCTTTTTACACAAAATCTGGACACCATTTTCAATGTCTCCAAAACTCGTAAAATGTATACTTGTTGGAAAGTAGAAATTTCGACGATCAATTCTTCCTTCTTCGTCGAATCCGTCCGAAGCCCGTAGAACGACGTTCTAGCCCATTTTAGACTTTTAAGTTGTGGGACCCATAGCCATTGTCTATATAAGGAGGAGTTCTTTTCCCTCCTCCTCTTCTTGCAATTTCTTGAGAACAAGGTATTTCAGCCCAGCCCTAGGTTCTAATTCTTGCTCCTTGCTCCTCCATCTCTCAATCTCTCTCAAAGCTATTGCTAAAGGCAAAATGGAGGTAGTAGTCTTCTTCCCCTCCATGAGAGCTTCCTCTTGATACCATTTGTGGAGAGAGCCTCCCATTCCAAGCTACCTCTTGAGCCAACTCTTGCCATTAGAGGACTCTTCATGTAAGTTCTTCTTCTCATCTCTTGATTGTGTGTTCATCTAGCCTAGGAGGTGCTTCACCTTGATTATTGGAAGTTATCTCCATCTATTTCTTGATTTTGACATTCTAGGGTTGTAATGATTGTATTTGGGGATTTTGTGTAGATTGTAGATTTTGAGCTTGATAGTGGATTAGAGCTTGATTAGCATACTTTGGAGACCAAGGCAAGTGGATGAATGGATTCGATTTGAATAAGTTCTTATTTTGTTGAAAATGTGGATTTTTACTATTCATATTTCATTTGATTCATTATGTTTATAATGCTTTTGGAAATGTATTTATTGTCATGGTTTTCTCTTAGTCAGTTCTATGAGAATATATGCATGCATTCATGAAAGTTTATTTTGGGTTAGTATGACTTCTTAAATGAGATTTGTATTTGCATTAAATGAGATTTGCATTGGTAGGAGAAATAAATGCATTGATGAAAGGGTGGTTGGTGGAAAGAATTAAATGTTGAATGAAAGGGAATGGATCTATTTCAGGTTAGGAAAGGGTTGGAGTTGAGGTGAAATAGTTTGGGAAAGAAAGCACTGAAATCTGCACCTGATGTGTAGTTCCCGCAGCTGGGCGGTCAGCGGGCGATCACCTCGGCGGCTAGCCGACAGGTGACCGGCGGCTAGCCGACCCAGATACGGTTAGAAACACAGAATGCTGCATTTTGACAGGCGAACCGCGGTCAGCCGCGCGGTCACCTCGCGGCTAACCGCCAATCAGAAACCCCAGTGACCGCTAGGTAGCCGAGAGGCGCGGTTAGAAACACAGAATGCTACATTTTAGCAGGGTGAACCGCGGTCAGCCCCACGGTCAGCTAACGGCTAACCGCCGATCACCTCGGCGGCTAACCGCCACCTGACCGACAGGTGACCGAGTTTTACCCAGAATTCCTGAGTCTTTTCTATTGGTTTCAATTGTGGTATTTAAAGGTTTGGATGGGTTGTTCTGATGCCCTACCACCTTGGAGAGACCCAGGGGATGACATAAGGAGATTGACATAGAAAGAAACATCATTTCGGAAAAGGTATTGGGACTTTTAGATTCATCAACGTGCATAAGGAAACTTAGTATGTCCTCTATCATTTGAGTACCATACTAAGGGTAATTTAGACATACAAGATCCTTATACAGGTCGTTTGAATATGGATGCCCCAATACATAGTCCCTAATGGCATAAGGACTCATTGCATTGTTTTACTCCGATCACATGTATAATTACCCGACCCTACTAGTTTGATTTCAAATTCTGATTCATACTCTGAATATGTCCCGCCAGCCTCGTTTATGCATGAACTGTTAATGATATGAAATGTGTGCCCACGAGCACCATGCCCCGCCTGCCCGTATGTTTTATAATGATATAGTTTTGCATATGTTTTGATTTATCATGTAACCTAAGAGTCGGCACCACTAAGCTTGGACATCCTTGTCAGTCTGATCAACTGACTTGGGTCTCCCCCTGTGCTCCCGCCAATTGCAACTTGGATCCCGTTCTGTCCCGTTACCCGGTTCCGCTGCCGTGGTCTTGCCTAGCTATATGTATATGTATATGTTTATAATGTTGGTTCTCGTCACTTCGTGTGCTCGAGCCCACCGCACTGAATGTGCTCTCATCACCTTAGTGATGGAGAGGATTTAGCTCTAGTGTGGTTGCCATCTAGTCAGTTCCTGTACCTTGAATACCCCACATGATTTATATTGCATCTGTACTTTAAATGAACCATGCATCCTGTTTTATGACAGTTTTCGTTATGTTTATGATATGCTTTGATTTCTTTCTTAGTATATCTATTCACCCACCTGCCAGACCGTCGTGTCTGACCCATTTTTGTGGTACTCAGGTCCAGCTCCCGTCTTTGCCTTTGAGGAGGAGCCAGAGGAGGCGGTCGGTGAACCGCAACGTTTAGTGGAGTGGCAAGCTGACGATGTCATGTAGACATTGGGTTGAGCTTTGAGCTGCGAACATTTTGGGATGTTATTGATTTTTATACTTTTGGTTGTACTGGCCTTTGTTGACCATTATTTTTGGGGAATGTTAATTAACTTGTTCTCTTGTTTAAACTTTAACTCAATATTTTGGGAATGCTAATGAGATCATTGCTCACTCTGACATCATGCTATACTTGTTTATTAACAGTCTTATTTGATGTGACTGGATTGAGAGTTTGATTTGCTACACGCTTCCGCACCGATATAAATGTTCTATGAGTGCATGAGGAATCCTCACCGCGGAAACCTGTGGGAAATTAAGAAATGTTTAATTATCAACAAGGGGTGGTTCATTATCCACACCACCCCCGTCGCGGTCCCGGGCCCCGGTTCGGGGTCGCGACAGGCTGGTATCAGAGCGAGACGTGTTTCAGGCAATTAAAAGAAACTAGAAATCCTAAGGACGTGGCGAGGATTCGTTAGACTTTTCGCTAGTTAGACTCGTGTGAGCAATGTGTAACCCTTATATGACTTTATGTGCTAACAATTTGTTTTACAGTGATATGCCACCTCGAAAAAGACCCGTAACCGACAATCCCACCGCAAGCAATAGTGAACACACCGGGCCACTAGGAAACGGTACTCCGGATCCAAACATGCAGAATCAATTTCAACAGATGATGCAAGCCATGCTTGACCAGCAACGTCAAGCCAATGAAAATCAAGCAAGATTGCAAGAGCAAATGGCCAGGAAGGATGAAGAGCATGCTAGGGAGATGGCTACGATGCAAAGGCAGTTGTTAGAAGTGTTAGAAAGGAGACCTGAGCCGGCACCAGCGCAACCTCTAGGCACCCAGATTGTCATCAACAATAG
Organism: Persea americana; assembly: GCA_029852735.1. Lineage (NCBI taxonomy): Eukaryota > Viridiplantae > Streptophyta > Magnoliopsida > Laurales > Lauraceae > Persea > Persea americana. The sequence continues at coordinate 18,461,945 of CM056818.1, forward strand.
GGATCATGATCCCAACGCGTTGTACGAAAAGTTTAGGAAGAGGGGTCCCAAGGAGTTCACTGGGCATGAAGACCCATTAGCTGCAGACGACTGGTTGGAGCATACGGAGAACATCTTTGAGATATTTAGATGTACCGGTAGACAGCAAGTGCAACTCACCGCTTCCATGTTCACTGGCCTAGCGGATATATGGTGGAAAACAATCAAGGCTGAGTATAGAACCATAGCAGACGCAGAGGCTTGGACAAGTTTCAAGAGGCAATTCGGTGACAAGTATGTACCGACACATGAGAAGAGGCAAAAGGCCATTGAATTCCAGCAGCTCGTACAAGGTAACACGACCGTGCAAGAGTACCTCACGAAGTTCGAAAGGTTGTCTCGATATGCCCTCGAGTCGATTGACACTGTGGAGAAAAAGATAGCGAAGTTCCTTGAAGGACTTAACCCGATCATTGAGAGGGATGCCACGGGTGTCGTACCACCTATCACCTTTGAAGAGGCTGTGAGAAGGGCCTATAAATTCGAGAACCTGAACAACAAGATCCTCAAGATCCAAGGAAAGGCACCAGCTCACCAACAGAATCACCCACCAAGGAACCATCAGAACAAACGACCGAGGCATGAACAGAATGTACAGAATGCTCTAGTTTGCGTTCATTGTAGTAAGAACCACGAGAGTGCTCAATGCCGTACGATTACGGGAGCATGCTTCAGATGTGGATCCATGGCACACCAACTCAAAGACTGTCCAAGACAAGCTGGGCAAGGTAACAACAGACAGAACCAGCAGCAACAAGGAACACAGCGCCAGGCACCACCTCAGAATGCATTAGCGGTACAGAACCAGCCCAGGCCACTCCAGCAGCAGGCTCCACAGCAACAATATAGACCTCCACAGCAGCATCAAGCTCGTCAACAAGGACAGAATCAGAATCAGCGTCCTCCTCAGCAGAATAGGAATGCACAGCAAGGAAGGCAGCAACAGGCTCAGAACAGGCCTCAGCAGCGAGGACAAGTGTATGCAATTGACCAAGCTGATGCAGAGGCGGCAGATAACGTGGTGGAAGGTACACTCCTAGTTTGTGGATTTGAAGCTAAGATTTTGTTTGACCCTGGCTCTACGCACTCCTTCTTGTCTCCAAAATTTTCTAAGTTGATTGATATGCCTGCTAGAGAACTTGAGTATGTGTTGACGGTGTCCACTCCCGTAGGCAAACAAGTTGTGTGTAGGAAATATTATCCTAGATGTGCTATTAAGATAGGAGATGTGGTGTTACCGGCGAATCTCATTTTGTTGGAGATGTATGATTTTGATGTCATTCTAGGAATGGATTGGTTAGCAGGGTACCATGCTACGATGGACTGTTTCCATAAGACCCTCACGTTCAAATTAGAGGAGACCCCAGCAGGCGTTTTGTTCCATGGGGAGAAGAAGAATTCTTGTCCAAGATTCGTCTCAGCATTGAAGGCTGATAGACTAGTGAGAAGTGGATGCGAATGCTATTTAGCGTTTATCACGGAGGATAAACGGTCCCAAGGGGTGGAGGAGATCCCAATTGTTTGTGAATTCCCAGACATCTTTCCAGAAGAAATCCCAGGTTTACCACCTGTTAGGGAGATTGACTTCACCATCGAATTGTTACCAGGGACCGCTCCGATATCTATCGCACCATACAGAATGGCTCCAGCGGAATTAGGAGAGTTGAAGATTCAGTTGCAAGAACTGTTGGATAAAGGTTTTATTAGACCGAGCGTCTCACCTTGGGGAGCTCCAGTTTTATTCGTCAAGAAGAAAGACGGTTCCATGAGAATGTGTATAGATTACCGGAAATTGAACCAAGCTACCATCAAGAACAAGTATCCGTTGCCAAGGATAGATGAATTGTTTGACCAATTGCAAGGTGCTGCTTACTTTTCGAAGATCAATCTAAGATCCGGTTATCATCAGCTGAGAGTTAGAGATTCAGACGTATCGAAGACAGCGTTCCGGACGAGATATGGACACTATGAGTTTCTAGTGATGCCATTTGGACTGACGAATGCACCAGCAGTATTCATGGCTTTGATGAACAAAATATTCGCTGAGTACTTAGACCAATTCACAGTGGTGTTTATTGATGACATTTTGGTGTACTCTAAGTCTAGAGAAGAACACGAAGAGCATTTGAGGATAGCATTGCAACTCCTAAGAGACAATCAATTGTATGCGAAGCTCTCTAAGTGCGATTTTTGGCTTGAAGAAGTCGCATTTTTAGGTCATATCATTTCCAAAGAAGGATTATCAGTGGACCCAGCCAAGATAGATGCAGTTGTGAAGTGGGAGAGACCGAAGAACGCGTCAGAAATCAGAAGTTTTCTTGGATTGGCGGGTTACTATCGAAGATTTGTGCAGGGATTTTTGTCGATTGCAGCTTCATTGACGAAGTTGACCAAGAAGAATGCGCCTTATGTGTGGACAGACCAATGCGAGGCCAGCTTCCAAGAGCTGAAAAAGAGATTAACATCAGCACCCGTCCTCACTTTACCATCCGGGAGCGGCGGTTACACCATTTTTACAGATGCTTCGAATATAGGACTCGGTTGTGTGTTGATGCAAGATAGAAAAGTCGTTGCTTATGGATCCCGTCAGTTGAAGGACCACGAGAAGAACTATGCAACGCATGATCTGGAGTTAGCAGCGGTCGTTTTTGCGCTAAAGATGTGGAGACATTACCTCTACGGAGAGAAATTCGAAGTCCACTCCGATCACCGCAGCTTACAATATTTGTTCTCTCAGAAGGAGTTGAATATGAGACAAAGAAGATGGATGGAATACATCAAAGATTATGATTTTCCGATCAAGTACCACCCGGGAAAGGCAAATGTAGTAGCCGATGCCTTGAGTAGGAAGTCAGCAAGTGTGGCAAGCCTAAGAGTTACGTGCTTCTTTCAGCAATTTGAAGAGTTGGGGGTAGATTTTCAGCCCCTAAGCGAGGGAGTGATGTTAGCCAACATGTCAGTGTCTGAACCCTCGTTCATTCGGAAGATCAAGGACGACCAATTGCAAGATCCAGAGTTGGCCAAGATTTCAGAGCATATAGCAGAACGTCCTGATTTTCGTATTGTGGACGGAGTTTTATTCTATCGTGATCGTCTATGCGTGCCCAACATTGAAGATTTGAAGAATGATATTATGACAGAGGCGCACAGTACGAAGTACTCTATGCATCCGGGTAGCACGAAGATGTATCAGAACTTGAAGGGCAGATTTTGGTGGAACAACATGAAGAGGGAAATAGCAGCTTTCGTTTCACGATGTATGACGTGTCAGTTGGTGAAGGCAGAGCATCAAAGACCTCCAGGATTATTGCAGCCATTAGAGATCCCAGAATGGAAGTGGGAACATATCACCATAGATTTCATCTCAGGATTGCCAAGGACCAGAAAAGGGAACAACTCCATATGGGTCATTGTGGACCGTCTTACCAAATCAGCTCATTTTATTCCTATGAAGACCGGAGAGAAAATGCATATGTTACCTCTCGCAGAGTTGTTTGTCAACAAGATTGTCAGCCGTCATGGGCAGCCAGTCTCCATTACTTCGGACAGAGATAGCAGATTCGTCTCGAGATTTTGGAAGACTTTGCATGAGTCTATGGGAACAAAGCTTCAGTTCAGCACAGCGTATCACCCACAAACAGATGGTCAGTCGGAAAGAACAATTCAGACCCTTGAAGATATGCTTCGAGCGTGTGTACTAGATTTCAAGACTCAATGGGATGAGACCCTACCGCTTTGCGAATTCGCCTACAACAACAGTTATCATTCGAGCATTGGGATGGCGCCTTTTGAGGCATTGTATGGTAGGAGATGTAGAACTCCAGTTTGTTGGGAAGAAGTAGGTATTCGCAGTTTTCATGGACCGACTATGGTGAGTGAAACCAGTGACAAAGTCAAGTTGATCCAAGAACGTCTGAAAGTAGCCCGGAGTAGACAGAAGAGTTATGCAGACTCTCATCGCAGGGACTTACATTTTAAGGAAGGAGATAAGGTTTTCTTGAAGGTGTCACCTACTAGAGGAACTTTGAGATTCGGACAGAGAGGCAAATTATCTCGGCGATACATTGGACCCTATGATATCGTGAGCAAGATTGGTGACGTGGCTTACAGATTGGCCTTACCACCTGAGCTTTCCAGCGTACACAATGTGTTCCATGTGTCTATGTTGAAAAAGTACGTCCCCGACCCGTCACATGTACTCCGTCATGAACCCTTAGAGATCAGAGAAGATGCCACCTATGTCGAGAAGCCTATTCAGATCATCGATACGAAGGAACAAGAATTGAGGACAAGGACTATACAATGGGTGAAAGTGCTTTGGGAAAATCACGGACCTGAAGAGGCAACGTGGGAATTACGGGATCAAGTTCAGAAGAAGTATCCACATCTACTACCCGAGGTTAGTTATTTTATTTCATTTGGTGGACCAAATGCCCTAAGGGGTGGAGGATGTAAGACCCCGCCCCGAGAGTTTCCTTTTAGTGTTAATTAAGACGCGTTTTAGCTATAAGTGTGATTAGTGGAAATTGAGTAAATCTGGATTAGAATAGCTTTTTATAGCTTTGAATCATTTTGGGAACTCTTTTGATCTAGTGGGGCCCTTTGGGGGTTCCTTTTTATTGTGTCTTGATTAGTTTTGGGATTTATTCGATAATTCTGAAAATCTGTAAATTGCTCCGTTTAATGTATTTTATGATTCCCGACAACTTTTGTATTTGCTCCGTTTCCATTCGAGACCTCTAAACCCTACTTTGCCATTGATAGGGGTAAAACAGTCTTTTTACACAAAATCTGGACACCATTTTCAATGTCTCCAAAACTCGTAAAATGTATACTTGTTGGAAAGTAGAAATTTCGACGATCAATTCTTCCTTCTTCGTCGAATCCGTCCGAAGCCCGTAGAACGACGTTCTAGCCCATTTTAGACTTTTAAGTTGTGGGACCCATAGCCATTGTCTATATAAGGAGGAGTTCTTTTCCCTCCTCCTCTTCTTGCAATTTCTTGAGAACAAGGTATTTCAGCCCAGCCCTAGGTTCTAATTCTTGCTCCTTGCTCCTCCATCTCTCAATCTCTCTCAAAGCTATTGCTAAAGGCAAAATGGAGGTAGTAGTCTTCTTCCCCTCCATGAGAGCTTCCTCTTGATACCATTTGTGGAGAGAGCCTCCCATTCCAAGCTACCTCTTGAGCCAACTCTTGCCATTAGAGGACTCTTCATGTAAGTTCTTCTTCTCATCTCTTGATTGTGTGTTCATCTAGCCTAGGAGGTGCTTCACCTTGATTATTGGAAGTTATCTCCATCTATTTCTTGATTTTGACATTCTAGGGTTGTAATGATTGTATTTGGGGATTTTGTGTAGATTGTAGATTTTGAGCTTGATAGTGGATTAGAGCTTGATTAGCATACTTTGGAGACCAAGGCAAGTGGATGAATGGATTCGATTTGAATAAGTTCTTATTTTGTTGAAAATGTGGATTTTTACTATTCATATTTCATTTGATTCATTATGTTTATAATGCTTTTGGAAATGTATTTATTGTCATGGTTTTCTCTTAGTCAGTTCTATGAGAATATATGCATGCATTCATGAAAGTTTATTTTGGGTTAGTATGACTTCTTAAATGAGATTTGTATTTGCATTAAATGAGATTTGCATTGGTAGGAGAAATAAATGCATTGATGAAAGGGTGGTTGGTGGAAAGAATTAAATGTTGAATGAAAGGGAATGGATCTATTTCAGGTTAGGAAAGGGTTGGAGTTGAGGTGAAATAGTTTGGGAAAGAAAGCACTGAAATCTGCACCTGATGTGTAGTTCCCGCAGCTGGGCGGTCAGCGGGCGGTCACCTCGGCGGCTAGCCGACAGGTGACCGGCGGCTAGCCGACAGGTGACCGGCAGCTAGCCGACCCAGATACGGTTAGAAACACAGAATGCTGCATTTTGACAGGCGAACCGCGGTCAGCCGCGCGGTCACCTCGCGGCTAACCGCCAATCAGAAACCCCAGTGACCGCTAGGTAGCCGAGAGGCGCGGTTAGAAACACAGAATGCTACATTTTAGCAGGGTGAACCGCGGTCAGCCCCACGGTCAGCTAGCGGCTAACCGCCGATCACCTCGGCAGCTAACCGCCACCTGACCGACAGGTGACCGAGTTTTACCCAGAATTCCTGAGTCTTTTCTATTGGTTTCAATTGTGGTATTTAAAGGTTTGGATGGGTTGTTCTGATGCCCTACCACCTTGGAGAGACCCAGGGGATGACATAAGGAGATTGACATAGAAAGAAACATCATTTCGGAAAAGGTATTGGGACTTTTAGATTCATCAACGTGCATAAGGAAACTTAGTATGTCCTCTATCATTTGAGTACCATACTAAGGGTAATTTAGACATACAAGATCCTTATACAGGTCGTTTGAATATGGATGCCCCAATACATAGTCCCTAATGGCATAAGGACTCATTGCATTGTTTTACTCCGATCACATGTATAATTACCCGACCCTACTAGTTTGATTTCAAATTCTGATTCATACTCTGAATATGTCCCGCCAGCCTCGTTTATGCATGAACTGTTAATGATATGAAATGTGTGCCCACGAGCACCATGCCCCGCCTGCCCGTATGTTTTATAATGATATAGTTTTGCATATGTTTTGATTTATCATGTAACCTAAGAGTCGGCACCACTAAGCTTGGACATCCTTGTCAGTCTGATCAACTGACTTGGGTCTCCCCCTGTGCTCCCGCCAATTGCAACTTGGATCCCGTTCTGTCCCGTTACCCGGTTCCGCTGCCGTGGTCTTGCCTAGCTATATGTATATGTATATGTTTATAATGTTGGTTCTCGTCACTTCGTGTGCTCGAGCCCAACGCACTGAATGTGCTCTCATCACCTTAGTGATGGAGAGGATTTAGCTCTAGTGTGGTTGCCATCTAGTCAGTTCCTGTACCTTGAATACCCCACATGATTTATATTGCATCTGTACTTTAAATGAACCATGCATCCTGTTTTATGACAGTTTTCGTTATGTTTATGATATGCTTTGATTTCTTTCTTAGTATATCTATTCACCCACCTGCCAGACCGTCGTGTCTGACCCATTTTTGTGGTACTCAGGTCCAGCTCCCGTCTTTGCCTTTGAGGAGGAGCCAGAGGAGGCGGTCGGTGAACCGCAACGTTTAGTGGAGTGGCAAGCTGACGATGTCATGTAGACATTGGGTTGAGCTTTGAGCTGCGAACATTTTGGGATGTTATTGATTTTTATACTTTTGGTTGTACTGGCCTTTGTTGGCCATTATTTTTGGGGAATGTTAATTAACTTGTTCTCTTGTTTAAACTTTAACTCAATATTTTGGGAATGCTAATGAGATCATTGCTCACTCTGACATCATGCTATACTTGTTTATTAACAGTCTTATTTGATGTGATTGGATTGAGAGTTTGATTTGCTACACGCTTCCGCACCAATATAAATGTTCTATGAGTGCATGAGGAATCCTCACCGCGGAAACCTGTGGGAAATTAAGAAATGTTTAATTATCAACAAGGGGTGGTTCATTATCCACACCACCCCCGTCGCGGTCCCGGGCCCCGGTTCGGGGTCGCGACAGTTTACCTCATCTTTTGGAGGAACTTCATCATTGTTTGGTGGACGTTGGAAAGTGAGAAGGAGGTTTTCCATCAAGACCTCTATTCTCTGTTGTCCTTGCTCTAGCTGCTGAATGCGTAGAGCCATGTTATCGTCCGGCGGAGGTTGCTCAGAATTTGTGACTAGGACATTCACTCTTCGTGAGCCGAAAAAGGATATTGTCTTAGTGACTAAGTTGGAGCTCATTCTTCTGGATGAAGAGTCCGAGGAATGATCACTCCGATGTCCTTGGCTTGAAGGAGTGGGAGAGTCTTCCTGATGTCTTCTTGTCCGGGAGACACTGCGAGTCACCGGCCGTCTGACATGTATTTTTGTTGCTGATTTCTGGCGTCTCTTGGTTTTGCCAACCATGTGGACAGTAGCAACTTGGTCGGGTCTTTCTTTTTTGACCCATTTTTGGGAGATTTGAAGCTCAGAATGCTGGGTTCTTTGCTTCTCTAATCTCCTTTGTCGATATGTTGCGCGGCGACGTATACGACGAGCGATTTGAGCTTCGGTTAGCTTGGGCTGTGCTCTGGCAGTGAAGGACGTAGTCCCTCGTGTGCAGCAACTGAGCCTGTCTTCCTTGAAGACTGGCATTGACAGTATCTTGACGCAGTCCTTAGCCTATCGCAACGAAGCTTTAAATTTTCAAGCTCAGCCCCTGTTGAGATGAAGGGTCAAGTTGTAGGAGAGCAGGCCCTGGCAGGTTCTTGTCGAGGCCTTGTGATGCACGACTTGATTTTGGGCTTATATGAGTAAGCCAACTCCTGCTGAGTAGTTTTTGTAGTTCGGTGGAGGGTAGGTTTCTCCCCTATGATGTAAGCAAAAGGATAGAACCGGTTCTCCTTGAGAGGGGCCAGGTATGCTAGCTTTGCAGATGTCCGGGACCTTCTTTGTTTTTGTAAAGATCGCGAGGACCAAGTCTCGGGGCAAACTTGGTTTTTTGCAGTTTGAGGCTTCGCGAGATTGCCACAGCCTCGGGTTTCTTGGTGACCGCCTTTAGTGTCGGAGCAGCGACACGTTCAGGGGCAATCTTCTGCTTCTTAGCAGGTGCCGTCTCTTCTACAGGTAGTGGGAATGGTCCCAGTGACCCGAAGACAATGGTCCGGGGAGTAGAGGTCGACCCGGCGTTTTGAGAGTTACCGAGGGAGGTGACGTTTCGGCAACTGGCGGGGCGCTTGTAAGTGCACTTGCTTTGCTTCTCTTGAAGCATGAGCTGGTACTTGTTTTCGTCGAAGGTGATGGTCAACGAGGCTGCCATTGTTAGTTTTGGAAAACTTCTGAAACAAGACCACATCCATTAGTAATCACAAGAATATGGTGATCATAAATGGAAAATACTATGGTTTTGTCTTTTCAAATCGCTCAGCGGGCATGGCCCATTCTGAGCGTAATGAAGAAGGCAAAAAGCCATAGAGGGTATAATTGTTCTGAACGCAAGTATGGTCGGCTCGAAATGAGGGTTCCAGTGACTGCTAAAAGCAATTGTAAACCTTAATTCAAGTTACCAAGAAGCGAAGCTCACTCGAGGTAAAATGATATAAGATTGGAGATACAAATGTGTCAGTCGCGCATACAGTAGACCCGAAAAAGCGTACTAAAACTGCTAGGCACAAATGTTGTAAATCGCATCCTTGAGGAGGACACGGGATGGGATTTTTTTGAAAGGTCAAGACCGAATTCACAAAAGAGAGCAAATGGTATTCCAATCTGAACAAAGGCTCAGCGATTTCCACGAGCACTAAGTCCGAAGAGGAAAGAACTAGGATTTCTCATATTTGAATCCAATAATAACGAAAGTTTTTTTTTTTAAAAGCCAAGATTGAATTCATAAAAGAGAGCAAATGGTACTCCAATCCGAACAGAGGCTCAAACATTTCTACGAGCACTAAATCTAAAAAGGAATGAACCACAATTTCTCGAATTTGAACACAATAATGACAAAAGTTTTTTTTTTTTTTTTTTTTTTAAGAGTGCACATAGGTCTTCCAATTCGGTCTTATAAAACCTTAGTGGATAGATTAGCCCCCAGGTAAGGGTAGGGTTATTTAATAAACCCGTTTGAAGGACCCTTGCCTCGAACAGTCTAGCTGCCTCCATACTCTGGACAAGGCTTTTCTTAGATTCGCTTTGGTTAAAGAACGCAATTGGCGCAACCTTAATGTGTGTGTGTGTGTGTGTTTTTTTTTCTTTAAAGATCTCTAATGGACCCATCAAAGAGAGGAAAATGGCTCCTCCCAATCCAAACGTTAGCTCAAACATTTCTACGAGCCATTGTACTGAAAGGATAGAACCAAAGTTTCTCCAATTTGAATCCAAAAGAAAGAAATTTGAAAAAAAAAAATTTATTTAATTTTTTTTTTGAAATATCACAAAATGGATCCATCAAAAAGAGGGAAATGGCCCCTCCCAATCCAAAATTTGGCTCAAACATTTCTGCAAGCCATTGTATAAAAAGGAAAGAACCAAAGTTTCTCCAATTTGAGTCCAAAAAAGAGAAATCTGAAAAAAAAAATTCAAGTTAAGATTGGATTCTCAAAAGAGAAAAAATGGTATTCCAATCCGAACAACGGCTCAGCGATTTCCGCGAGCCCTAAGTCCGAAAAGGAAGAAACCAAGATTTCTCAAATTTGAACCAAATGGGAAAAAAAACTTTTTTTTTGTTTGAGAAGAGAAAGAATGGAAACAAGTTCAAAGACAGAAATTTCCAAAGAATCCCATCTCAAGTTTTTTTTTTTTTTAGATACAAGATCCAACATAGGCCACCAACTAGGAAGGAGCCATGGATTCTAAGCATCGTGTTCTCAAATGAACGAGTCCCACCGGGTGTGCCAACTTGATGGACCCGTCTTTTCTTGCCTTCCTCCGCCCCGGGTCCGTTAGGGTGCGGCGGGGCAAAGAAAAAAAGCGAGCATCAACATTTTGTATGGGTATGCCAGATCTTCTATTCTGCTTGGAATTTTAAATGGTGATCCGGAGATTCACCTTCACAAGTAGAAAGGAAATCAAACTTTTTTTTCTAACTTTCCATTGCATATATATTTTAAAGAAAGACACAAGTTTTTTAATGCCGTGAATGGCGATTTTGTTTAGTTTGCCGTGAAAGGCTGTTTTGTGCCGTAGAAGGCGGTTTTGCCGTGAAAGGCGGTTTACAAATCTCATCAATGATGAAAGACAAGAATTGTGAATTTTTTGTCTCCTTAAAAATACAAAATACAATAGAAGAGGAAGAAAGAGGGATCCGACTTCTCAGGAGATTGTGGGGACTTGTTCAGATTGACAGTCGCGAGTCATGTATGGACTCCGCCATCGTCCTTCAGATGAAAACACTTGATGCTTTAGTTTACTTGGCTTGGCTTGGACCCCGGATTTTTAGAGGACAAGGACCAAGGGAAGGTCCTATATCCAATAAAAATCTGGGTAGGCGGGCTGAAAAGCTACGTCTAGGCCACGTTGAATAGGAGGAGAGTGGAAACCTTGGGGGGCTGGCCCCCCAAGGGACTTCAATCACCTTGTAATGTTTGCAGTAGTGTTCTTCAGAGTGAGAGAGCTTCTTTATGCAGAGGCTTTTCAAGATAATTTTTCAGGACCCTTTCCCTTTGGAATGACCGCCTATTTATAAGTTCTTGGTAGCCATTAGGAAGGTTTATGCGCCTTAATGACATTAATGCTCCATGATGGGAGGAGTTATAAGATTTAATTTCATAATTTTGAAACTTCTTTTTCTTGGATTTTGATTGGCCGATGGAGAATAATGGGCATTTAATCTCCATGATGATGGGGGTTTCATGATTAATTACCATGATTAATCTCCATAATGATAGGAGTTACATGGTTAATTGTCATGCTTAATTGGACTTGTAACTCCCACTTGCTTGCTTCTGATTGGGTCGTCCAGAATAATGAGTTAATGACCGTAATAAGTTGTCATAAAAAGGTCATTTCACTTCATTAATTAGTCACCGAGTTGCTTGAAGAGTCGCGGGCCGCGCCGCGTCTTTTGGAATTCTTCTTGTGATGATCATCGATGGATCCGCATGATATTTGATGTCGAATGACGATGCAAATTCAGATATTGGTTGATACCAATGGGCCGGCAACATCTGTCCAGTCAATTTCTCGATCGGTCGACCAGAAAGTGTGCTTTCTTAGTCGGCGGTTGGCGGTTTTGGAGTGTCCAATGATGATCAAATAATTTCGATGGCGGATTCATGATGTTGACGGAGATTGACGGATATCATGCCTCAAAAATCAGAATTTGAGAAAATCACAGGAGCCAAACATCGCGAAACGCGAAAAGGAATGGAAAATCGGTCGTTCTGGCGAAAATCCAGCGATCCGGACTTCCAGGGTCGCCGGCGACCATGCACCCATGGTCGTCGACGACCATGGGGTTTTTGCCCCTTTTTCGGTCGCCGTTCGGTCGCCGTTTCTTCGCTGTTTTTTGGGTTTTTTTGCTTCTTTTTTCTCTTGTATTTTTCTTGACATTTCTCCTCATTTATTGGCTTGATTTCCCTGAAGAAAACCTATCGAGAAGCCATGCAAATCAAAGCACAAAGCTTCCTATTTTTGGAAAAGCCGAAGACTTTGTAACCAATTTTCCGCCAAGAGTTGAAACTAGGTCAAACAATGTCGGAATGACCTGAAATTTGAGGTGATGCTTCTTGAGCATTAGATAGGACCAATTATAGGCTTTTATTTGAGTTTTGAACCCGTTTGGGGTCCCGTCGATGCTAGACTTGATTTCATTGCGCGGAAGATGCCAAGCTTTGATGTGCGGTCATCCGATGTCCGATTGACCTGAAATTTGGCAGGAAGCCTATTGGAGTCATTTTGAGATGATCCATTAGCTCCGATTTGGATGCCATGGCCCTGGGGAGCTCCGCCACCAGTAGGCTTGATTTTGCTTCGGAGCGTCAAAGCCGGGTTAAACGTCGTTGGAATAACCTGAAATTTGACGTGCAGCCCTTTGGAAACATGTAGAAGCTACTCATGTGCTTTGTTTGATGAGTGGAGGCATCGGAGGTTCTTGCCGTCGGGAGTCTTGATTTCGCCGTTCGAGAGTTGATGGAGGGTCAAACGGTGTCGGTTTGACTTGAAATTTGGTGTGAAGCCTTTTGGAAGAATTTTGAGACCATCTATAGGCTCTGATCGAAGATTTGTTATCTTCAACACTGTCGCCGCTGGGAGCTCCTGCTCAACCGTTGGAGGATTGAAGTTAGGGCAGATGGTGTCGAAATTGCCCAAAACTTCATGTGTACCCTTCTTTTGGCTATTTTGAAGGATTTTGCAGTTTTTGTTTGATTCTGACAAGATTTGATGCTTGAATCAGCTTTGCCTATTTATAGTAGGATGCGGCTCCATGTAGCTTTTGATGTTGAGGAGGCTAAGTGACATTTTTGGTGTCAACAGCTTCGAATGTAGGAGTCGGTTGCATGTTGATGCAAGATGGACAAGTCATTGCTTATAGATCCCGGCAGTTGAAAGATCATGAGAAGAACTATGCAATGCAAGACCTTGAGTTAGCAGCAATCGTTGTTGCACTAAAGACATGGAGACGTTACCTCTATGGAGAGAAGTTCGAAGTCCACTCCGACCACCGCAGCTTACAGTATTTGTTTTCTCAGAAGGAATAGAATATGAGGCAAAGAAGATGGATGGAGTGTATCAAGGACTATGAGTTCCTGATCAAGCACCATCCGGGGAAGGCAAATGTAGTTGCCGATGCACTGAGTAGGAAATTAGCAGGCCTGGCAAGTCTGAGGGGTACTAGTATCTTTCCGCAGTTTGAAGAGTTGGGTATAGACCTATAGCCCCTAAGGGAGGGAATGATGTTAGCTAACATGTCAGTGTCTGAGCCCTCCTTCATTCAGAAGATGACCAATTGCAAGATCCAGAGTTGGCCATAATTTCAGAGTATATAGCAGAGCGTCCAGACTTCCATATTGTGGGTGGAGTTTTGTACTATCATGATTGTCTATGCGTGCCTAACATTGAAGAATTGAGGAATGACATCATGACAGAGGCTCACAATACAAAGTATTCCATGCATCCAGGTAGCACAAAGATGTATCAGAACATGAAGGGCAGATTTTGGTGGAACAACATGAAGAGAGAGATTGCAGCATTTGCCTCCCGATGTATGACATGCCCGTTGGTGAAAGTAGAGCATTAGAAGCCTCCAGGGTTGTTGCAACCATTAGAGATCCCGAAATGGAAGTGGAAACATATTGCCATGGATTTTATTTTGAGACTACCGAGGTCCAGCGGGGGCAATAATGCAATTTGGGTCATTGTGGTTCGACTCACCAAGTCAGCCCATTTTATTGCCATGAAGACTGGAGAGAAGATGCACATGTTACCTCTTACAGAGTTGTTCGTCAATGAGATCGTTAGTCATCATGGACAGCCAGTTTTCATTACTTCCGACAGAGACGGCAGATTCGTCTCGAGATTTTGGAAAACATTGGATGAATCTAAGGGTACGAAGCTACAGTTCAGCACGGCTTATCACCCACAAACAGATGGTCAATCAGAGAGGATAATTTAGAATCTTGAAGATATGCTTTTTGCTTGTGTGTTAGACTTCAAGACTCAATGGGACGAGACCCTACCACTTTGTGAGTTTGCCTACAATAACAGTTATTACTCGAGCATTGGGATGGCGCCTTTTGAGGCATTGTATGGCAGAAGGTGTATAACTCTAGTTTGTTGGGAAGAAGTAGGTGTTCGCAGTTTTTATGGGCCGACAATAGTCAGTGAGACTAGTGATAAGGTCAAGTTGATTCAAGAACGTCTAAAGGTAGCCCGAAGTAGATAGAAAAGCTATGCAGACTCTCACAGAAGGGACTTACAATTCAAAGAAGGAGATTAGGTTTTCTTGAAGGTGTCACCGACTAGGAGAACATTAAGATTTGGACAAAAGGGCAAGTTATCACGGAGGTACATTGGACTTTACGAAATTATGAGCAAGATTGGTGATGTGGCTTATAGACTAACCTTACCGCCTGAGCTCTCCAGCATATACAAAATTTTCCATGTGTCAATGTTGAAGAAGTACGTCCACGACCCATTACATGTACTCCGTCATGAACCGTTGGAAATCAAAGAAGATGCCACTTATGTTGAGAAACCTATTCAGATCATTGATAGAAAGGAACAATAGCTGAGGAGACGGACAATTCACTAGGTGAAACTGCTTCAGGAAAATCACGGACCTGAAGAAGCAATGTGGGAATTATGGGATCAAGTCCAGAAGAAGTATCCACATGTACTACCTGAGGTTAGTGTTAATTTCCATTTGGAGGACCAAATGCCCTAAGGGGTGGAGGATGTAAGACCCCGCCCCGAGAGATTTTCGATTAGTACTAATTAAGTCGTGTTTTGATTCTAAGTAAGATTAGTGGATTTTGGTTAAGTTTGGGATTATAATAGCTTTTATATAACTTTGGGGAATTTTGAGAGCCTTTTTATTTTGTAGGACCCTTTGGGGGTTCCTTTGTAGTGCCTTTGCATGACGTGGGAGATTATCTGATATTCCGAAAATTCGTATTTTAGCTCCAATTGATTGATCTCATTATACTCTACAACTTTCGTGTTTACTCCATTTCCGTTCGAGACCTCGAAACCCTACTTTCCTCATGCTAGGGGCAAAAACAGTCTTTTTACACAAAATTTGGACACTATTTTCAAGGTCTCCGAAACCAGCAAAATGTAAACTTTTTGGAAACTAGAAATTTCGACAAACATTTTATCCTTCTTTGTCGAACTCATCCGAGGCTCGGAAACCCATTTTCTAAGCCCATCAAGTTTGTAAGTGAAGGGACCCACCTCAATTCTCTATATAAGGAGAGGTCTTCTTCACTTTACCCTTTCTTGCAACTTTTCATTGGAGAAGAGGAAGTTTCAGCCCTAGGGTTTCCCATGTCTTCTTCTTGCTTCTTCATCTCCAAAATCCACACCAAACCCTTGCTAAAAGAGAAATGGAGGTCATCTTCTTCTTCCTCATCTTGAAGGCTTGACACTGATGCAAATTGTAGAGGAAACCACCCATTCTAGGGTTCTTGTTGAGCAAGCTTTCTCTATTTAAGGAACTTCCAAGTAAGCTCTCCTCCTAATCTTCTAGATTTGTATTCTTCTAGTCCAAAAGGAGCTTCATCTCCATTATTGCAAGCTCTTCCTCCCTAGTTCTTGATTTGGCCATTTTAGCGTTTGTAATGAGTGTATTTTTAGGGTTTTTGTGTAGCTTGGTGATTTGGCTTGAGAGTGATGATTAGGAGCTTGATTAGCTATTTTAGAGCCAAGGCAAGTGGATGAATGGAGTGTTTTAAATGACTTCATGTTTTATATGGGTTTTAACTATTCATCTTCATCTATGTTCTATGGTTGATATAAATTTTGAAATGAGTATATTGATTTGCGCTCTTCTCTTATTTAGTCTCTTGGAAAATGTGTGCATTACCTTTGGTTAAAAGTTGTTTTGTCAATTTTTGCATCTTCATTAATGGTGGTTGTTTCTTGTAATAAATGAGGTGGAAATTTATATGATTTAATGGCTTTGGTGGGGTGGTTGTTGGAAGAATTGATAATAGTTATTGGGAGGCATGGAGGCCTATTTGTGTGCAGGAAAAAAGGTTTTAGAACAAGAAAGGAAGAAGGCCTGAACGACATGTTTGGGCAGCAGTTAGATTGTCCGCTTGAGCGCGCAATCTAGCTGATTGCAACGTTGGGCGTAAGGTGACTGCCCACTCGAGTGCATATATGCCGCTCAAGCGCGCAGCCTCCCTGCCTGACCAACTACGGGATAGAACACTTGTCCGCTCGAGTAGACACTTGGCCGCTCGAGCGGGCAGACTTTCTGTTTACAACACCTCCAGGCCCGCTTGAGCGCCCTCTTGCTTGGACCTGGGCCATTTCTGGGGTCCGGAAAAGGAGATTTTTAGAGGAAGAAGGGATTGTTCGAGTCCTACTTTTTCGATTGGATGTAGGAAAGACTATGTGGAGCCCGGTTGAGGAAGAAACCCCATTAGGGAAATTCATTGAGGATTTATGGAATTGTCAATATGTGTGGGAAGCTCGGAATGTGTTAAGTTTCGAGGAGTACCAAGTGAATAATTGAGCCGACATACGGGACCCCATCCACATCGATTTATATCTTGCATCCTCAATGTATGGACGGGCATTTTGCGGAAATTCATTGTGTTTTCTTCTACTCGGATTTCACATGTTCTTGCCTGTTTTCACAAGACATTGCTAGTTTTGCTTTAAAATATTGATACGTTCACTGAATGTGTCCTACTAGCCCGGAAACTTCATGACCTGATATGAATGTGATAATTGTGTCTATGAGCACCCTGTCCCGCCTACCTGGGTGTTGTACACCAATATCGATATGTATATGTTTTGATTTTCATGTGAGCTATGTGTCAGCTCCACTAAGCTTGGACGTTTTTGTCGGTCTGATCCACTGACTTGAACCTCCCCCTCGTGCTCCTGCCAGTTGCAGCCTGGATCTTGTCATGCCCCGTTACCCGGTTCCGCGACCGTAGTCTTGTCCAGCTATATGTATATATAAATAATGTTGGTTCTTGTCACTTCGTGTGTCCAAGACCAATGCACTGAATGTGCTCTCATCACACTAGTGATGGAGGATTTGGCTTTTGTGTGGTTGCCATCTTGCTAGTTCCCTGTTCATTATTACCCTTCATGTTTTATATTGCATATGTGCTTTAAACAAATGATGCATCCTGTTTCATGGAAATTATTACTTTGACAGATTTTAATGTCTTCTAAATTACTCTTTCGACTTCTCTTGTTGTTATATCTATTCACCCACTTGCCAGACCATCGTGTCTGACTCACTCTTTGGTACTTAGGTCCAGACCCTGTTGCCTTTGAAGAGGAGCCGGAGGAGGCGGCCGGTGAGCCGCAACGTGTAGGCAAATGACAAGCTGACAATGTCATTTAGACATTGGGTCGAGCTCTGAGATGCGAAACATTTTTGGGGTCTATTGATTGACACATTTTGGAAGATTCTTTTGGGTTGTACTGGCTTTTGTTGGCCATTATTTTTAGGGAAATGATTAGCTGATTTTTTGTATAAACATTTAACTAAATATTTTGGGAATGCCTTATGATCATTGCTAACTCTGACATCATGTTATTATATGGATGTTATCGTCTTATATCTTGTAATGAGTTACCAGTGCGAAACCCTGTGGGAAATAAAATGTGTATTCTTATGTGCATTATTGTAACCATCACATCACCTAGCTTGCCGATCCTGGACTAGGAGTGCTTCGGTGCGCTAACCCGGTTCGGGGTCGCGACAATCTAACTGCCTCCACACTCTGAACAAAGCTTTTCTTAGATCAACTTTTGTCAAAGAACACAATTGGTGTAACCTTAGTGGTTTTTTGAACCTTTTTTTTTTTTTTTTTTGAAAGATCACTAATAGACCCATTAAAGAGAGTGAATGGCCCCTCCCGATCTAAACGTTAGCTACAAACGATTTCCGCGAGCTATTGTCCAAAAATAAAAGAACCAAAGTTTCTCAAATTTGGATCCAAAAGAGAGAAAGCTGATTTATTTTTATTTTTTTGAAAGATCTCTAACGAACCCATCAAAGAGAGCGAATGGCCCCTCCCGATCCGAATGTTAGCTACAAACAATTTCTGCGAGCTATTATCCAAAAAGGAAAGAACTAAAGTTTCTCAAATTTGAATCCAAAAGAGAGTTAACAGAATTTTTTTTGTTGAAAGATCTCTAACAGACCCATCAAAGAAAGCGAATGGCCCTAGATTGAGAGCCTATTGCTAGGGAATTATGAGACTAGACCTTTAACTATAGACAGTGTTTCATAAGGTGCTTCTCATGGTCCTTCAATACATCCAATGTACCAACACAATGATCCAAAGTCTTACACTCTGATAATTGAGACAAATCACACTATCCCATGTGATCAAAATGCTGCAACCTTCTCAGATGAGATGCTCAATCTCATCACCGGTTGTAAATCAATTTAAGTATAAGATTTGTGACATATGTCTCTTGCATGTGGATCTCATCCATACACATGTGCCGCATTTAGTATACTTGTGAGCTCCGGTTAATCTCATGAACCTTTATGTCATTCATATTGGTTATGTGCAAACAAGTAATAAAAAACACAATTCATCTCATGAAAGAAAAACATAATTATATTGAAACAAACCAATTTATTACTTCATCTACTGGATTGAGACCACACAATCTAATATGGGGTGCGCCGGTAACAAACCCCTTACCTTTGATCATTCTGGAGGAACCACCTGCAAGGGTTGGAAAAGAAGAGATCAATCACCAAAATGACAGAATTTCCCTAAAAAAAATCCTGGCTAAATTTCAACATGGTTTTAGGGCATTTCCGAAGAAAAGGGTAACTCCTCGAGAAAGATGGGAAGCTTGAAGATAAACTCAACATCGTTGCATACTCATTAGAAGATTCTCAAAGAAAGCTTGGACTCAAACATTTTTGCGAGATCAAGAAAATATTCTTAAATCCCCACAAGATTGGAAAAGGACTTAATATTGCTGCAAGCTCCAAACTTCGAAACATGCAAAACTTTCCAAGCATGCATTATCATGCCATTCTTCCAATTCAATTTAAAAAAAAACATGCATCGAAAGAAAATTGTCATGCATTAGATGCTAGGAAACCCATGATGAAAGTTTGACCAATTCCAACCCAACTTGGCCAAAACCAATCAAACCCATGTTGGCTTGACCTAGAAACCCTAGCCTTTTATTTGATACATAAAAAAAAATGCATGAACATATTGATTTGCTTAAACTTCTTTATCATGGTGAGCACAAAAAAAAAAAAAAAAAAAAAAAAAAAAAAAAAAAAAAAAAAAACAACCTCTTCAACAAAAAGAGAGAAAGAAAAAAAAAAGTGATGGACCCGACTTTTTCCTTCGGTCCTGGGACTGCCGGGGTCGGCGGATGTCGCGACCCCGGACCGAGACCCGGGACCGCGACGGGGTGGTGTTGTGAATAATGAACCACTCCTTAATAATAATTATACATTTCCTTAATTTCCCACAGGTTTCCGCGGTGAGGATTCCTCATACACTCATAAAACATTTATATTGGTGCGGAAGCGTGTAGCAAATCAAACTCTTAATCCGTTCTCATCAAATAAGACCGATGATACACAAGTATGACATGATGTCAGAGTGAGCAATGATCTCATTAGCCTTCCCAAAATTTGAAGTTAAAGTTTAAACAAAAGATCAAGTTAAATTAACATTCCCCAAAAATAATGGCCAACAAAGGCCAGTACAACCAAAAGTATAAAATCAGTATCATTCTATAAACTCCCCAAAATGTTCGCAGCTCAAAACTAAACCAAATGTCTACATGACATTGTCAGCTTGCCACTCCACTAAACGCTGCGGTTCATCGACCGCCTCCTCTGGCTCCTCCTCAAAGGCAACAACGGGGGCTGAACCTGAGTGCCACAAAAATGGGTCAGACACGACGGTCTAGCAGGTGGGTGAATAGATATACCAAGAAAGAAATCAAAGCATATCATAGGCATAACGAAAACTGTCATAAAACAGGATGCATAGTTCATTTAAAGTACAGATGCAATATAAATCATGCGGGGTATTCAAGGTACAGGAACTGACTAGATGGCAACCACACTAGAGCTAAATCCTCTCCATCACTAAGGTGATGAGAGCACATTCAGTGCGTTGGGCTCGAGCACGCGAAGTGACGAGAACGAACATTATATACAGATACATATACATATAACTAGGCAAGACCACGGCCGCGGAACCGGGTAACGGGACAGAACAGGATCCAAGTTGCAACTGGCGGAAGCACAAGGGGGAGACCCAAGTCAGTTGATCAGACTGACAAGGACGTCCAAGCTTAGTAGTGCCGACTCATAGGTTACATGATAAATCAAAACGTTTGCAAAACATACCAGTATAAAACATTCGGGTAGGCGGGGCATGGTGCTCATAGGCACACATTTCATATTATCATCTGTTCATACGTAAACGGGGCTGGCAGGACATATCAGGCGTGTAAATCCAAATTGAGATAAAATCAGTAGGATCGGGTACTTATACATATAATTTGAGTAAAACAATGCAATGAATCTTTATATCATTAGGGACAAAATATTGGGGCATCCATATTCAAACGACATGTATAAGGATCTTGTATGTCTATATTACCCTTAGTATGGTACTCGAATGATAGAGGACATACCAAGTTTCCTTATGCACGTTGATGAATCTAAAGGTCCCAATACCTTTTCCGAAATGGTGTTTCTTTCTATGTCAATCTCCTTATGTCATCCCCTGGGTCTTTCCAAGGTGGTAGGGCATCAGAACAACCCATCCAAACCTTTAAATACCATATCTGAAACCAATAGAAAAGACTCAGGAATTCTGGGTGAAACTCGGTCACCTGTCGATCAGCTGGCGGTTAGCCGCCGATGTGATCGGAGGTTAGCCGCTGGCTGACCGCGGGGCTGACCGCGGTTCGCCCTGCTAAAATGTAGCATTCTGTGTTTCTAACCGCACATCTCGGCTACCTAGCGGTCACTGGGTTTTTGGGGTGGCGGTTAGCCGCGAGCTGACCGCGTGGCTGACCGCGGTTCGCCTGTCAAAACACAACATTCTGTGTTTCTAACCGCATCTGGGTCGGCTAGCCGCCGGTCACCTGTCGGCTAGCCGCCAAGGTGACCGCCCGCTGACCGCCCAGCTGCGGGGACTACACATCAGGTGCAGATTTCAGTCATTTCTTTCCCAAACCATTTCACCTCAACTCCAACCATTCCCTAACATGAAATGGGTCTATTCCCTTCCACTTAACATTTAATTCTTTCCACCAACCACCATTCCATCAATGCATTCAATTCTCCTACCAATACAAATCTCATTCAATGCAAGTACAAATAACATTTAAGAGGTTTATAATGACCAAAATAAACTTGATGATGAATGCATATATTCTCATAAAACTAACTAAGAGCAAAACCAGGTCAATAAATACATTTCCAAAAGCATTATGAACCAAATGAAATAGGAATAGTAAAAATCCCCATTTTCAACAAAAGAAGAACTTATTCAAATCGAATCCATTCATCCACTTGCCTTGGTCTCCAAAGTATGCTAATCAAGCTCTAATCCACTATCAAGCTCAAAATCTACAATCTACACAAAAATCCCAAAATACAACATTACAACCCTAGAATGTCAAAATCAAGCAATAGATGGAGATAGCTTCCAATAATCAAGGTGAAGCACCTCCAAGGCTAGAAGAATACACAACCAAGAGATGAGAAGAAGAACTTACATGAAGAGTTCTCTAATGGCAAGAGTTTGCTCAAATGATAGCTTGGAATGGAAGGCTCTCTCTACAAAGGGTATCAAGATGAAGCTCTCATGGAGGGGAAGAAGATCACCACCTCCATTTAGCCTTTAGCAATAGATTTGAGAGAGATTGAGAGATGGAGAAGCAAGGAACAAGAAGAAAACCCTAGGCTGGGCTGGAACTCTCTCTTTCTCAAGAAAGTTGCAAGAAGAGGAAGAGAGGGAAAATGACTCCTCCTTATATAGACAATGGCCATGGGTCCCACAACTTAAGACTCCAATTGGGCTAAAACATCGTTCTACGGGCTTCGGACGGATTCGACGAAGAAGGAAGAATTGATCGTCGAAATTTCTACTTTCCAAAAAGTATATATTTTACGAGTTTCGGAGACATTGAAAATAGTGTCCAGATTTTGTGTAAAAAGACTGTTTTACCCCTATCAATGGCAAAGTAGGGTTTAGAGGTCTCGAATGGAAACGGAACAAATACGAAAGTTGTCGGGAATCATATAATACATTAAACGGAGCAAATTACCGATTTCCAGAATTAATAAATAAATCCCAACTAATCAAGACACAATAAAAGGAACCCCCAAAGGGCCCCACTAGATCAAAAGAGTCCCCAAAACTATTCAAAGCTATAAAAAGCTATTTTAATCCAAATTTAACCAATTTCCACTAATCTTACTTATAGCTAAAACGCGTCTTAATTAACACTAAAAGGAAACTCTCGGGGCGGGGTCTTACAGCGGACGTGGGAGTCCATGGGGCCCAACCCTTTCGTGACCGGGGAGTTGGGAAAAGCAAGCATCAAGATTATTGTACGGATATGCCAGATTTTCTACTTTACTTGGAATTTAGAAGTGGTGGTCTGGAGATCCACCTTCATAAGTAGAAATGGAAATCAACTTTTTTCTAGTTTTTCATTGTACATATATTTAAGAAAAGAGATAAGTTCTTTTGAATGCCGTGAGAGGCGATTTCATTTTGTTTTTGCCGTGAAAGGTGATTTTTGCCGTGAAAGGCGATTTACAATTCTCATCAAAATGTAAAGATAACAGCTGTGATTTTTTTGTCTCTTCAGAAAAATACAAATACAATGAAAAGCAAGAAAATGAATTCTAACTTCTCAGTCGATTGCGGGAACTCGTTCAGACTAACGGTCGCAAGTTATGTATGGACTTCGCCATCATACTTTGGATGAAAACAAAGGATGCTTTGATTTGCTTGGCTTGGCTTGAACCTCATATTTTTAGAGGATAAAGACCAAGAAAAGGTCCTATATCCAATAAAAAGCTGAGTAGATGAGCTGAAAAGCCACGTCTAGGCCATTTGGATAGAAGGAGAGGGCCTTAGGGGGGTGGCCCCCAAGGGACTTCGGTCACCTTGTAATGTTTGTTGTAGAGTTTCTTCGACGGAGGAGAGGTCATTGTAGCAACTTTTACAGAAGGATTTCTTGTTGATTTTCTGGAGATTTTTCTGGGGATTCTGGATCTTGATTTTTGGTTTTTAATCCTCCTTTTATAAGCTTTTGGTGGCCATTAGGAGGGTTTATGAGCACCAATTGCATTAATGCTCCATGATGGGAGGAGTTACAAGTTTTTAATTCATGATTTTGTAACTCATTTTTCTTGACTTCTGATTGGCCGATGGAGAATAATGAATATTTAATTGCTTTTCAAGTCTATGATGAGAGGAGTTACATGATTTAATGACATGATTGCTTCGATTTGTAACTCCTTTTTCCTCGCTTCTGATTGGGTCGCTAAAAATAATGAGTTAAAGACCGCATTAACTTGTCATAAAATGGCCCTTTTGGTGAAAATTCGGCAACCCAGATTTCTAGGGTCACCGGTGACCAGAGGGGATTTTTCCCCTTTTGGTCGCCTGTTTTCGGTCATTTTTTTGGTTTTTTTCATTTCTTTTTTCTTCGGTATTTTTCTTGACATTTTTGCACATTTATTGGCCTGATTTCCCTAAAAGAAACTTTGCGAGAAGTCGTGCAAATCAAAGCACAAAGTTTCATGTTTTCCGAAAAAGATGAAGACTTTGTTGCCGATTTTCCGTCAGAAGACAAAACTAGGTCAAACGATGTCGAAATGACCTAAAATTTGATGTGAGGCCTGCTGAGCAGTAGATAGGACCAACCATGGGCTTTTGTTTGAGTTTTGAAGCCGTGTGGAGTCTTGTCACCAGTAGACTTGATTTTATCGCGAGGAAGATATCGCGCTTTGATGTACGGTCAACCGATATCCGATTGACCTGAAATTTGACAAGGGACCTATTGGAGTCATTTTGAGATGATCCATTAGCTTTGATTTAAAAATCATGGTCCTGTGAAGCTTCGCCGCCGGGAGGCCTGATTTAGCTTCTGAGCGTCAAAGTTGGGTAAAATGTTATCGAAATTACCTGAAATTTGACATATAACCCTTTGAAAACACGTTGAAGCCACCTATGTGCTTTGTTTGATGAGTGATGGCCTCAGTGATCCTCGCCGCCGAGAAGCTTGTTTTGCTGCTTGAGGGTTGATGGAGGGTCAAACGTTGTCGGTTTGACTTGAAACTTGACATGGAGCCTTTTGGAGGTGTTTTGAGACCATCTATAGGCTCTAATCGAAGATTTGATGTCTTCGACACCGTCGCCACCAAGAGAGCTAACTTTGCTGCGATTGTTTCCTCTTTAGGCAAAACAATGTCGGAATGGCCTGGAATTTGATGTAAAGCCTCCTAGTGGCATTTTGAGGCCAACCATGTGCTCTGTTTTGTGTGTTAGGGTCTCTGGCTTCACCGCCACTGGAGCTCCTGCTCAGCTGCTGGAAGAGTGAAGTTAGGCCAAATGATGTTAGAATGACCTTAAACTTCATTTGTACCCTTCTTTTGGCTGTTTTGAAGGATCTTGCAGTTTATGTTTGATTCTGACAAGATTTGATTTTTGAAGCAGCATTACCTGTTTGTGGTGGGATGCGACTCCATGCAACTTTTGATGTTGAAGAGTATATGAGGAGGCCAAGTGACTTTTTTGGTGTAAAAAAAAGAAAGAAAAAGAAAACAGAAAGAAAAAAACGTGAAACACAGAATGGAAGAAAAAAAAGAAATAAAAGAAAAGAAAGAAAGAATAAAAAGAAAAGAAAAGAAAGTTTTTTCCTATTTCTACACAGAGTTTATTGTTGAAAAAGAAAACTTACTTGAAGACATGGATGGAGAAGAAGAAGAAGAACTTGAAGATCCTTAGGGAAGAAAATCTCTGGGTCTTAAAGCAGTCTTAAAATCTTTGCAAAAGAAAGCAATAAGAGCAAGGGATCCAATCTCCCTTTGCTTTTATAGAAGAGATCAAGTCAAAGAAGGAAAAAAGGAGAAAAGTAAGGAGGTAAGTGCTACAAATTAGCAACCTTCCTAAAAAAAAGATACTTTAAGAAATTCTCTCACAAAAGAAAGGAAACTTGGGAGATTCCCTCCAAGAAAGGATATTTTAAGATATTCTCTATCCAAATGAGATATTTTGGGATATTCTCTACAAAGTGACACTACATGAGATCTAAACCATCTTTAAACCTTAAGATCCCATGGGTTAGCTCATATGAGCCAAGTTTGACCACCTAAGCACTAAAAGGGGCTTCCTACTAATTGAACCCCATCCAAAATTTTGGAAATCCTTTTCCATAAACCAAGAGCATACAAAATGGTTCATGCCTCTTTTGAGTTGATTGGACCACAAAAAAAAAAAAAAATCCAAGCCTTATGAGCTTCCAAAATTCAAACTAACCAACCTCATGCACCAAATTAAGCCAAAACCTTGAAAATCACATTTCACAAAAATCCAAACCACTTCAATGTACCCAAAATAGTCCAAAGAATGACAAAAAAAACCCTAACCCCCTAACTTGCCACATACAACTTGTTAGGTTACAAGCTCAAAACTAAAATTCAAATTCTGAGCCCTTAGCTTGCCACATACAGCTTGTTAGATCACAAGGTCAAAACCAAAACCAAAATCCAAATCCTGACCCCCCTAACTTGCCACATACAACATGTTAGGTCACAAGGTCAAAAACCAAAAAACCACAAAACCAAAAACCTCCTTTTGACCGCTTAATGCGACACATAAAGCCATTAGGTTCATAAGGTCAAAAAGAAAACTGAAAAACCCAAATCAAAATCTCTCATGTCATTTTTAAAACTTTGCCTTGAGACGGTACATGATACCTCTTACTGCCATGAAATTCCACTAGAAACTCAAAAGGCTACTCTACCAAAAGAAAACTTCTCAAAGTCTCTTGGTCAAGTTAGAAGCTCTCATTCAAAGTTTTCTTCGAGGCACATCGACTACAAAAGTTATGCAACTCGTTGCGGTACCTCAAGGGAGCATTTGTTTACACAAAAAATGTCACTTTGCCTCTTCAGACACTTGCAACATTAAGAAGCTAAATGAAGCCACATCCTACCACAAATAGGCAATGCTACTTCAGGCATCAAATCTTGTCATAATCAAACAAAAACGGCAAGATTCTTCAAAATAGCTATAAGAAGAGTACACATGAAGTTTCAGGTCATTTCAACATTATTTGACCTAACTTTACTCTTCCAACAGCTGAATAGAAGGGTGGTGGTGAAGCCAAAGACCTTGATTCATAAAAACAAGAGCACGCAGTTGGCCTCAAAATGCCACCAGAAGGCTCTACATCAAATTCTAGGCCATTCTAACATCGTTTGGCCCAAAAAAGAAACAGTCGCAACAAAGTCAGCTCACCCGACGGCAACAACACCGAAGACATCGGATCTTCAACAGAGCCTATGGATGGTTTAAAAACACTTCCAAAAGGCTTTATGTCAAGTTTTAGGTCGAACCGACAACGTTTGACCCTATATCAACCCTCATATAGCAAAACCAAGCCTCTTGGCGATGGGAACCACCGAGGCCATCACTCATCAAACAAAGTACATTCGTGATTTCAAAATACTTCAAAGGGGCTACATGTCAAGTTTCAGATCATTTCGACAACATTTGACTAGGCTTTAACTCTTGGAAGCTAAATCAGGCCTCCAGCGGCAGAGCCCCCTGGAACCATGATTTCCAAATCAATTTGGTTGGTCTTATTTAATGCCCAGGAGGCTTTGCCTAAAATTTCAGGTCATTCCAACATCATTTGACTTAGTTTTGCTTCAGACGGCAAATCCGCAACTGTACGCGACAAAGTCTTCGGCTTTCCCGGAAAAATCAGAAACTTTTCCCTCTGATTTGCACGGCTTCTAATCAAGTTTTCTGCAGGGGAATCATGCCAAAACACGTGCAAAAATGCCATGAGAAATATCAAAGAAGAAAGAAGCGAAAAAAAACTAGAAAACGGCTGAAAAAAGGCGACTAAAAGGGGCAAAAATGCCCTACGGTCGCCGACGACCCTGGAAATCTGGGTCACTGGATTTTCTCCGAAAACCCATCTTTGGGTCCCTCTTCACATTTCGAGATGTTTGGCCTCTGTGATTTTCCAAAATTTTGATTTTTGATATCCGTCGATCTTCGTCAACATTATGGATCCGCCATCAAAATCATAGGATCGTCATCAGACGCTTCGAAATCACTAACCGGCAGATCAAGAAAGTAAACTTTATGCTCAATCGATCGAGAAATCGATAAGACAGATAGTACCGATCCACTGGTAGTGATTAATGTCTGAAATTACATGATCATACGACATCAATCGGCATGAAAATCCATTAGCGAATCAAAACCATCCTTTGTTCTCATCTGAAGGATGATGGCAAAGTCTACACTAGACTTGCGACCGTTAATCTAAATGAGTCCCCACAATCTTCTGAGAAGTTAGATTTCATTTTCTTACTTTTTATTGTAGTTGTGTTTTTTAAAGAGACATAAAAATCACAATTCTTGTCTTCTCTTTTTTATAAGAATTGTAATTCGCCTTTTATGGCAAAAATCACCTTTACGACAAAAATCACCTTTTACGGCAAAAACACTGCCTTTCATGGCAAAAAAATGAAAATCGCCTTTCACGGCATTCAAATCAAACCATGTCTCTTTTCTTAACATATGTGCAATGAAAGTTAGAAAAAAGTTAATTTTCGTTTCTACTTGTGAAGGTGGATCTACGGACCACCAATTGTCAATTCCAAGTATAGTAGAAATTTTGGCATACCTGTACAAAAAAAGTTGATGTTCGCTTTGTCTCCGGTCACGAAAGGGTTGGACCCCACGAACTCTCACGCCCGCTGACCCCATAGTTCCGCGAACAAACAATCTAGCCGATCAACAATATTACAGTAGTATAATATTTTTATTATTTGGCAATTTTTGAAGAATATTATAAATTTTAAATTGAGCTGTTTAGAAGGTGCTAGGATTAAAGTAAATTACATTCTTACAATACTTCTTTATTAAATATTTTAATTTATATGTAATTTGCCACGTCTAAATAAAAAAGTAATATGGCTTGTATCCAAGCAGCGACCTCAGCCTCCTCCTCTACGAGCTGTTCTAAGACCTCACCAGGTATCTCTTGTGCAGCTCCCGATCTGATGACGTCCTGGTCCTCGAGAAAGCATGTTCTGTGCTTTTCTCCAGAAAGAAAAGCCAGAGCTTCTTCTCAACGGACGCCATTTGACTTCCCAAGACCCTTCCCAGAAGACTACTTTACATCGAGCTCCTTCTTGGAAAGCCCCCAGTACACTGAAAGGCTCTCCACGAACCATTTCGTGAAGCCAGCAGTTCGGAAGGTGGGCAACTCAGGATAAGGAATCATGGCGGTAGTATCTTACGCGCTATAAAAGGCCCATGCATTCCTCCCGTCTTGCAAACCTCTAAAACGCTTCACCGTACTCGAAGGCGCTCCAACAACGCCTTGGGAGAAACCCAACTGCAAGGCAAAACGCGAGGAAACATACGGCTGGAAGTCGACGAAAAGATGTATGCGGTACACCATTGTACCGACACGTATGTTAAGAAGCCAACTGCTCTCTGCATTTGTCAAAGAATAGTGTCTCCCCGACCCTGCCCTGGTAGAATCTCGAGAGACATCAAAATCAAAAGCCTTCTTCCGTAAGCCCGAAGAAAGCTTCACTGAAGGCTGTCCCATCTCGACGTCCCAGAATCGTCGAATCCTCAAACGGGCAGATAAGAGAGATTCGGAAACAGGCTTCCCTCTAACCAACCAAATCATAAAAGGGTCATCATCCTTTGCATCGCTCAATCGGTGGAAACTAGGACAGGGGTATACATACCACGAATAGAAAATATGGGCTGAAAATACCCTGTTCATGGGAAGCCCAACCCGATCTAGGAATGCAGTAGCCTGTAGTTCGATACACAAATAGAAGTAAAGAGCAGGCACCAAAGCAAGCCGCTCTCCAAACGCCCTCTGACAAGCCAAAAAAATGCAATGCGGCCTGATGTGCGTACCATCTCCTCCAGCAAAAACAGCCTCACACAGCCAATAAGTGAGGTAAACAGCGAGATCTCTCCGCAACGCAATGTCAGAATGAATGGCGTCTGTGCTTGCGAAGAGCTCCTTCAAATTCTCTCACATGGCAGAGATCTTCTTCAAATCTAGGTTCTTAGCCCTGGCTTCCTGGGTCATACTCTCAGAAGACTCCCCGCTGTCAAAGAAGTTGGAAGACAAAAAGCTACCACTCCTCCAACTGCTACACCGGACTTTCGAGCCCTCCTTCTCCTTCAAAAAGTCAGAGAAGGCGACGATCTGAAAATACAAAAGCCTGAACTCCTCAGACTGCTCCTCAAGGACGCTGTCGATAGGCATGAACTCCTCATAGAGATTGCCGAGGATAGGCAGCCCAGTGATGGCTCTCAGTTCCTTTAAAGAGAAACCAATCTCACCGTTCGTGACAACGAAGGTATTGGTTTGTGGAAGGAAAGACTCCAGCATGGCCATGAAGGCCTCATCGGTGAACACCACGGTTTGCCGAAAAGCGCGAACCGCGTCAAAAATCTCGGCCTCCTTCAGAATGGCACTAACAACCTGCAAGATGTGATCAGTCCACGACTCCCAACTCCAGTCAGCACTGAAACGGCCGCGAAGTTGAAAAAAGGCTTCACCCAATTGCTGCCATCGCCCTTGAAAATACCAATGCCCACTGGTCTCAAATCGACTGAAGGATAGTCTGAACCTTGGTAGCCGTAAGCCAGCATCAAAATGTCCATACACGCAGGCGACTTCTCTGTAAAACCAGAAGGGCTGCCAATGAAAACCTCGATCTTGATCACGTTTGTCCTCTTCACCCAGCTTGGAGGATCTTCCCTCTTTGAGCATGTGGAGGAAAGGCTCATAATAGAGATAGTCCGATCGAAGGTCGACCGGGTATAAGCAGTTCTCTTCTCACGATCAACTATGTAAAAGAACTGAAAACATCTCCTTTGGTATGTTGAATCGTCGGGGACTGCATCACCAAAGAAGGTAGGCTTGGGCACAATGCTCTGATTGTCCGTGACTCAGGGACAGTTGCTTACCATAATCTTAAAAAACTCCTCGTCCTTAAGGGCGATCAAACGTTGCCTCATCTCATCTCGATTGAGCGAGTCACACTCTTCCAAGTTCCTTTCAACATACTGGACCTCCTCCCAGGCCTGTTGTACGGCCACATTAGAAGATCTAGTAGAACGGCGAGGCACATCAGTGACATGCTCCTTACCCTTGTCTGTTCTGGAGGAACTACCTGCAAATGATGGAAAGAGAGAAAATCAATCATCAAAATGACAGAATTTTGCTAAAAAATTCTAGCGAAATTTTGGTATGGATCCGGGGCAATTCCGAAGAAAAGGGAAACACCCTGAAAGAAATAGGGAGCTTGAAGATGTGCTCAACATCGCTGCAAGCTCATAATCAATGGAAAATTCTCGAAGAATGCTTGAACTCAAACATTGCTGCGAGATCAAACCTAGGCTTCTCAAATATCCGCAAGATTGGAAAAGTGCTCAACATTGCTACGAGCTCCAGAATCTAAAACTTGCAAAGCTCCTAAAAAATCCCTGCAAGAACAAGAAAAGGCTCGACATTGCTGCGAGTTCCAAATCCCAAGACTTGCAAAAGATTTCCAGGTGTGCACTATCATACTTCCAATTCCATTTTGTAAAAGAAATGCATAGAAGGAAAGTTGTCATGCATGCGCATCTCGAAATCCGGGAAAGAAAGAAAGAAAAAGAGAGAATAAAAGAATCTCTTTCAAAAAAAAAAGGAGGGCAGGTCACGTGGCCGTATGGCCATGACCGTACGGTCTTGTCTGTACGGCCAGACACACAAAAAAAGAAAAAAAAAAAAAAGAAAGAAAGAAAAACACGGTAAAAAAAAAAAAGAAGAGAAACCGTGAAAGAAAAAGAAAAAAGAGAAAGAGAAGAAAAAAAAGGAAAAAAAAAAGAAGAAAGAAATAAAAACGTGTGAAAAGAAAAAGAAGAAAAAGAAAGCATGTGAAAAAGAAAAAAAACAGAGAGAAAGAAAAAGAAAAGAAAATGAAAGAAAGAAAACTTTTTTCTATTTCTACATGGGGTCTCTTAAGGAAAAAGAAGAAACTTACTTGAAGCCATTGATGGAGAAGAAGAAGAGCTTGAAAATCCTTGAAGAAGAAGAAGAATTCTTGATCTTAGAGCACTCTTGAAGATTTTTTGCAAAAAGAGAGCAATAGCAACAAGAGATCCCAACCTCCTTGCTTTTATAGAAGAAAGCAAACCAAAAGAGGAAAGAAGGAGAAAAGAAAGGAGGTAAGTGCTAAAAATTAGCAAACTTCCTAAAAAAAGGAGAAATTTGAGATATTCTCTCCTAAAGAGAAGATTCTTTGATAAATTCTCTCCAAAAAGAGAGGGATTATGAGAAACTTTCTCCCAAAGAAAGATATTTTGAGAAAATCTCTCCCAAAATCAAGGAAACTTGAGAGATTCTCTCCAAGTAAGAATATTTTTAGATATTCTCTACCAAAAAGAGATATTTTTAGATATTCTTTACAAAAATGACACCACATGAGATCTAAACCATCTTTAAAGCTTAAGGTCCCATGGGCTAGCCCACATGATCCAGGTTTGACCACCTAGGCACTAAAAGTGGCTTTTAGTCAAAATTCCTCTTACCAAGAGCATACAAAAATGGTTCCATGCCTCCTTTTGAGTTGATTGGACCATAAAAAAAATCCAAGCCTCATGAGTTTCCAAAAATCCAAACAATCCCACCTCATGAACCAAATTAAGCCAAAACATTGAAATTGACATTCCACAAAAACCAAACCACTTCAATGGACCCAAAATTGTCCCAAAAAGTGATAAAAAATCAAACCATGGTACCCTAACTTGCCACATACAGCTTGTTAGGTTACAAGACCAAAATCAAAATTCCAAACCCGACCTCCTAACCTACCACATACAGCTTGTTAGGTCACAAGGTCAAAAACCAAAAACCTTCTTGATGGCCTGATGCGCCACATAAAGCCTTTAGGTTCACAAGGTCAAAAAGAAAAATCCAAAACCCAAAAACCCAATTCAAATGTCATTTTCAAAATTTTTCCTTGAGATGGTACGTGATCTCTCTCACTGCCATAAAATTCCCTTGGAAACTCAAAAGGCTACTCTATCAAAGAAAAATGCTCAGAGACTCTTGGCCAAGTCAGAAGTTCTCTTTCAAAGTTTTCTTCGAGACACATCGACTGCAAAAGCTATGCAATTCGTCGCTGTACCTCGAGGGGGCATTTGTTGACACAAAAAATGTCACTTTGCCTCCTCAACATCAAAAGCTACATGGAGACACATCCTACTACAAACAGGCAAAGCTGCTTCAAGCATCAGATCTTGTCAAAATCAAACAAAAACTGCAAGATCCTTCAAAATAGCCAAAAGAAGGGTACACATGAAGTTTTGGGCCATTTCGACACCATTTGGCCTAACTTTAATCCTCC
Source organism: Persea americana (assembly GCA_029852735.1). Classification (NCBI taxonomy): domain Eukaryota; kingdom Viridiplantae; phylum Streptophyta; class Magnoliopsida; order Laurales; family Lauraceae; genus Persea; species Persea americana. The sequence continues at coordinate 18,494,885 of CM056818.1, forward strand.
AACGGCTGAGCAGGAGCTCCCGGCGGCGACAGTGTCAAAGATAACAAATTTTCAATTAGAGCCTATGGATGGTCACAAAATACTTCCAAAAGGCTCCACGCCAAATTGCAAGTCAAACCGACACCATTTGACCCTCCATCAACTCTCGAATGACGAAATCAAGCCTCTCGGAGGCGAAAACCCCCGATGTCGCCACTTATCAAACAAAGCACATGAGTAGCTTCTACATGCTTCCAAAGGGTTGCACGTCAAAATTTCAGGTCATTCCAACAACGTTTGACCCGGCTTTGACGCTCGGAAATAAAATCAAGCCTACCGGCGGCGGAGCTCCCCGGGACCATGGCATCCAAATCGGACCTAATGGATCATCTCAAAATGACTCCAATAGGCTCCCTGTCAAATTTCAGGTCAATCGGACATTGGTTGACCGTACATCAAAGCTCGACAACTTCCGCACGGTGAAATCAAGTCTAGCATCGATGGGACTCCAAACGGCTTCAAAACTCAAATAAAAGCTCATGGCTGGTCCTATCTAATGCTCAGGAAGCTTCACCTCAAATTTCAAGTCATTCCGACATCATTTGACCAAGTTTCAACTCTTGGCGGAAAATCGGCTACAAAGTCTTCGGCTTTTCCAAAAATAGGAAACTTTGTGCCCTGATTTGTTCGGCTTCTCAATAGGTTTTCTTCAGAGGAATCAAGCCAATAAAATGATGAGAAATGTCAAGAAAAATACAGGAGAAAAAAGAAGTAAAAAAGCCCGAAAAATGGTCGAGAAACGGCGACTGAAGAAGGGACCAAAATCCCATGGTCGCCAGCCCCATGGTCACCGGCAACCATGGGTGTATGGTCGCCGGCGACCCTGGAAATCCGGGTCGCTAGATTTCAGCCAAAAAGGTCGTTTTTCCGATTCTTTTCACGTTTCGCAATGTTTGGCCCCTGTGATTTTCTCAAATTCTTATTTTTGAGGCATGATATCCGTCGATCTTTGTCAACATCACGGATCCGCCATCGAAATCATTTGATCATCATCGGACACTCCAAAATCGCTAATCGGCCGACCAAGAAAGCACACTTTCTGCCCGACCGATCGTGAAATCGACTGGATAGATGTTGCTGCCCATTAGTGTCAACCAATGTCTGAATTTACATCCTTATCCGACATCAAATAACATGCAGATACATCGATGATCATCGCAAGAAGAATTCCAAAAGACGCGGCACGGCCCGCGACTCTTCAAGCGACTCGGCGGCCAACTAATGAAGTTAAATGACCTTTTTATGACAACTTATTACGGTCATTAACTCATTATTTTGGACGGCCCAATCAGAAGCAAGCAAATGGGAGTTACAAGTCCAGTTAATCATGACAATTAACCATGTAACTCCTATCATTATGGAGATTAATCATGGTAATTAATCATGAAATTCCCATCATCATGGAGATTAAATGCCCATTATTCTCCATCAGCTAATCAGAATCCGAGAAAAAGGAGTTACAAAATTATGAAATTAATACTTGTAACTCCTCCCATCATGGAGCATTAATGCAATCAATGCTCATAAACCCTCTTAAATGGCCACCAAAAACCTATAAATAGGCGGTCATTCCAAAGGGAAAGGGTCCGAAAAAATCATCTAACGAGTGTTCTGAAGAATTGTCCTAGAAGTCTCTGCACAAAGAAGCTCTCTTACCTTGAAGAAACTCTGCTGTAAACACTTTAAGGTGATTGAAGTCCCTTGGGGGGCCGCCCCCCCAAGGTTTCCCCTCTTCTTCTATCCAACGTGGCCTAGATGTGGCTTTTCAGCCCGTCTACCCAGATTTTTATTGGATATAGGACCTTCCTTTGGTCTTTGTCCTCTAAAAATCTGAGGTCCAAGCCAAGCCAAGTGAACTAAAGCATCAAGTGTTCTCATATGAAGGACGATGACGAAGTCCATACATGACTCGTGACCGTCGATCTGAACGAGTCCCCACAATCTCCTGAGAAGTCAGATCCCTCTTTCTTTCTTTTCTATTGTATTCTGTATTTTTTAAAGAGACGAAAAAATCACAATTCTTGTCTTTCATTATTAATAAGATTTGTAAATCCCCTTTTAAGGCAAAATCGCCTTCTACGGCACAAAACTGCCTTTCACGGCAAACTAAACAAAATTGTCTTTCACGGCATTTTAAATCTGTCTCTTTCTTTAAAATATTTGTGCAATGGAAAGTTAGAAAAAAAGTTTGATTTCCTTTCTACTTGTGAAGGTGAATCTCCGAATCACCATTTCAAATTCCAAGTAGAATAGAAAATCTGGCATACCCGCACAAAATGTTAATGCTCGCTTTTTTTTTCGCCCCGCCACACCCCAGCGGACTGGGGACGGAGGAAGGCAAGAAAAAGCTGGGCCATCAGAATCAAAACCATCATTTGTTCTCATCTGAAGGATGATGGCAAAGTCTACATAAGACTTGCGACCGTTAATCTGAATGAGTCCCCACAATCTTCTAAGAAGTTAGATTTCATTTTCTTACTTTTTATTGTAGTTGTGTTTTTTAAAGAGACATAAAAATCACAATTCTTGTCTTCCCTTTTTTATAAGAATTGTAATTTGCCTGTCATGGCAAAAATCACCTTTTACAGCAAAAACACTGCCTTTCACGGCAAACAAATGAAAATCGCCTTTCACGGCATTCAAATCAAACCATGTCTCTTTTCTTAACATATGTGCAATGAAAGTTAGAAAAAAGTTAATTTTCTTTTCTACTTATGACCACCACTTGTCAATTCCAAGTAGTGTAGAAATTTTGGCATACCTGTACAAAAAAAGTTGATGTTCGCTTTGTCTCCGGTCATGAAAGGGTTGGACCCCACGAACTCTCACGTCCGCTGACCCCAGTAGTTCCGCGAACAAACAATCTAACCGATCAGCAATATTATAGTAGTATAATATTTTTACTGTTTGGCAATTTTTGAAGAATATTGTAAAATTTAAATTGAGCTGTTTAGAAGGTGCTATGATTAAAGTAAATTACATTCTTACAATAGTTCTTTATTAAATATTTTAATTTATATGTAATTTGCCACATCTAAATAAAAAAGTAATATGGTAAAGTAAAGTTCAATTGTTATGGTTTTACAATAAGTTAGTTTTCTTTTATGACATAAAACCATAGTAAAGTCGAGTAAAGTAAAGTAAATAAAAAAAAAAACAACTATTTTATAACTTTCTCTCCCACTTTGCTTTACTACATATTTCATATGACCTTACTTTACCTCATTCTTTACCATGACATGACATCAATCTTTATTTTACTTTACCATGCCTGCAAACAAGTCTCTTTTTATTTACCATATAAAACTCCAATAAAATGTGATAAAGTAAAGTAAAAAGAAAAAAGAAACTATTTTACCATTCCTTCCCACTTTAATTCACCATATACTTTATCCCACCTTTACTTTACCCCACATTTACCATCCTATGACATTTACTTTGACTTTACTTTATCATATATGTAAACAAACACATCATGATGGATTTGGTGAACTAAAGTCTTTTCCTTACTCTACCACTTTGTAATCGTCATTTTGAATGATTCTTATCTTGTAAAAAGTTTTCTACAGAGGGGAGTTATAGGAGAAAATATTGAGCTTTTTGAAAGAAAAAAATATTTTCTTCAAATTTTTTTTGGATTACCAAACGCACAAGATTTTATTCTTTAGAAAATGAAAGATTATATTCTATAAAATATTATTTTCTTATGTTGTTTTCTTGTGCATCCAAACAAGCCCTTAGTTTAGTTTAACTTTTTATTTGGATAGATTCTGAACTTTTGAATTTTTTCCAAGGTACAATTTCAAGATTGAAAAGGATCTAAATTTCAAACCGCTCCCTAAGGATCAATTCCGTATTCTCTGGGTTACTAAACTACAATTGAGCCCTTGCACTTGGGGCCCGCCAACATATTACAACTTTTTTGTGGAAACTGAAGAATAACCAAGGTATTTTTTTTATGCAAATAACCTTTTTCCATTGTCTAATGTGTATTTTTTCTTTGAACAAAAAAAAAGAAAAACAGAAAGTAGTTTGGTTTTCTTGCATTTTCTATTGGGGCAAGTGGGTTGGGGGCAGGAACCTTTAGAAAAAAGAAAGTTCGTGGACTTCTATTTCTAGTGGACACTGCCCAAACGTGATCTAAAGATGCATTAATGCAATTATGCAATTTTTGCCCTCCCACAGGAAATGATTTTCCTTAAGGTTGTGGAAAAAAGATAGTTCAACTTTCTCCTCTTTTTAAGCCACAAAATAAATCAAGTATCTAAGTGGTGCACATGTAGTGCACATTTATGGAGCCACATGTTTACATAAAATGGGAAGCTTTTTCTTCGCTAAAAACTTTCATCATTTGGTCGAGCGCTTTTTCATGAGGAAAATCACAAAAAAATACTTTATTTTTTGTGATTTTGCGGAAAAAAAATGTTTTCGAGAAAGGAGGGGTTAAGGTTTTTTTTTTTTTTTTTTCCGAATAAGTAGAAGCCCATGAAATTGGTTTCCTATGTTCTAAACAAACATGCAAGAAGAAATAGTTAAAGAAAAATACTACATCAAACAATAAAAAAAAATAATAATGGAGAAAAATCGAAGACATTTCCTTACTACGATACCAATGAATTCTTGGAACATATTGGTGTTTTTACTAACACAAATAGACAGTGTTATTCATCGCCGAACCATCTGAGCTCGACGGAAGCTCGCCTAATCCCAGCCCATTTAGATTCACCGCACCTAATCCCAGCCCATTTAGCTTTTAGGCCTAATATCAATCACCACAATCCAGCTCACTAGACTAGAAACTCATTTGCAGACAAAGCCCATTTCATAACCAAAATGCCCAATCCCATTTAATAATTGAACCAGAAAGTTATACTTGGGAGACTATCATGGGCCTTAAAACAAACCCAAGTTCAGATTGGCACGGCCCACGTCCATTCTAGCCAAGCACGTACGGCAGATATACCCACTTGGCTCGAATTCCCTTACCCTAACCCTCCTTCATTTGGATATTTTCTCCCCACCGCTTTTCCTTTCACTTCTCTCTCTATATATACATCTCGTTGTTCCATCTTTTCTATTTCTCGCTTCGCCTTCTCCCTATCCATCTAGGGTTAGGGTTTTGTAACAGACCCAGACTCTTCTCTTTCCTTCCTTTCTACTCTAGGGTTTCGAAGATGATGCAACCAGGTGCCGGAGTCGTTCCCCAGCCGATGGCTCCCCCGACCATGGATCAGCAGCACCCGCCGCAGCAGCAGCAGCAGCAGCAGCCGCCGTCGTGGATGATGATGCCTCCGCCGCCTCAGGCGCATCACCCGCCACCGCAGATGTGGGCCCATCAGCAGCAGGCACAGCCGCCGCAGATGCAGCAGCAGGTGGCTCCGCCACAGATGCAGCAGCAGCAGCAGCAGCAGCAGATGCCTCCGCCTCAGCAGCAACAGCAGATGCAGTACTCGGCAGTGGCGCAGCCACAGTACTCGGCAGTGGCGCAGCAACAGTATTCGGCGGTGGGGCAGGCGCAGTATCCTCAGGCTCAGGCGCAGCCCGCACCAACGAGCGTGGATGAGATCCGGACGCTTTGGATTGGGGACTTGCAGTATTGGATGGAGGAGAACTATATACACAGCTGCTTTGCTCAGTCGGGGGAGGTAAAGATGCTTTCTTTTGGGCTTAACTTTATTTGTCTTTCTTTGTTGGATTTTTTCTTTTAGAATTTCACAGATACCCTATTATTTGTATGTTCTGGTTTTTTTTTTCTTGGTTTATTTTGCTGTAGTATGTGTTATATATCTTTTTTTTAAAAAAATGGGTGTCTTTGTTTTTCGCAGTAACCTCTTCTATGTTTCATCATAATCTTGCCAATAATAATCAGAATAAGAACCAATCATTAGTCAACATGTTGTATAGTTTTTATGAGCGTATGACTTTTCAGCTGTTAGAAAAAGATATACCCCCTTGTTTAACGGCCATGCTGGATCTGGCAACCAGAAAACTGAGATTCTTGTTGCTACTTTTTGAAAAATTGAATTTTAAGAAACAGTTGTACCCAATTTGCTATCTCAATTCTTAGACGCAGAGTTTCCTCATACACCAAGAAGAAAGCTGGTTGATTTCTTCTTGTTTGTGCACTTTTTGGCACTATAATTTTCGTTAATGCTAGAAATGGGGCTGTCAATGGTCTGTCTTGACCCGTGGATAATTGACAGAAGAGGTTGATCATGCTGGACTGAGTAAGCTTCATTTCTTCCCCTGTAGTATGTCAATTGATGGCTTGTACATTTATTTTGGAAAGTACTCTTTGAAACAAATATTTTAATTGGTGACCACAATTGGAACTTTGCCAAATTGACTTGTTGAACCAGAGAGCAATTTGAGAATCATCTATGTCAATGTCGATTTCCGTATTTCTTATTTGGCTATCCACGTTCCTCAATCTCTCCACTGATCCCTGTGCATGAACATACATGGAGATGATGGCATTGGTGGCTTACTCTGTCCATGAACATACATGGAGATGATGTCATTGGTGGCTTACTGTGGTTGTTTTTATTTTAATGTTTTGTCAATAAACTATATGAATCTAGTGCGATCAACAAAATGTATATACTAAAGTATAACATCTTTGATTTTTCACATATAACATTCCTAACTTATTTTTTTATCAGTTATTCATTCCTATGTATTATAAGCTTGAAAGATATATTGTGGCTTGCAACACACTGTTTTGCATTTCAAAATGTTATTGACAACCTGTCAGAAACACGAGTAGTGAAGCAATGGGCACTGATAAACAAAGACTAGAATTAATTAATAAAAAAAAGATACAATTGGATATGGCTTTCCATTTATTTATGTTTTTCTTTATTATTGACATTGATAACTTGGTAGCCTATGCTGATATTAGACTGACTATTTTTCAGTTCTTATCGAATTCTATTAATTTATATCACCATGTTCTTATAGTTGGTATTTTTTTTGTCCGGCCATTTAGTTTCGACTTCAATTACATAATCGTTTTCTTGCCAGGTTTTGTCAGTGAAGGTTATCCGAAATAAGCAGACTGGACAGACAGAGGGCTATGGTTTTATTGAGTTTGCTAATCGTGCTGCGGCAGAAAGAACCCTGCAGGCATACAATGGCACATTGATGCCTAATTCTGAGCAAACTTTTAGACTTAACTGGGCATCTTTTGGCTCAGGAGATAAGCGCTCAGATGATGGTCCCGACTTCCCAATATTTGTGGGAGACTTGGCTTCTGATGTTACAGATTACATGTTACAAGAGACATTTCGGAGTCACTATCCCTCGGTTAAGGGAGCCAAAGTTGTTACCGATAGAGCTACTGGTCGTTCTAAGGGCTATGGATTTGTGAGGTTTGGAGATGAAAGTGAACAATTGCGTGCTATGACTGAAATGAATGGAGTTTTCTGTTCTACAAGGCCTATGCGGATTGGTCCAGCTACTACAAAGAAAAGTGTGGGCTCACAGCAGCAATATCCCGCAAAAGGTATTTGATAGATGTTTGCATTCTCCTCTCATATTGGCTGCTGTCAAAACTTTTAGGGCCTGTTTGTTTAATCAGTACTGAATTTTTAGGATCTGTATATAATGCTGTGAAGATCTACGAGGAGCCACCAAATAAATAAGAAAAGATTACCCACCCAATGCCCTAATAACTAGATCCCAGTAAAGTTACCTTGTAAGCTTGTACCCTTTATTGCTAACTTCCTTAATACTTCAACAAAACCCCCTTTATTTTGAGTATGGGAATTCCTAGGAATTTAATTGTAAATGAATTTTAATTACTGAACATGTTGCAAGGATTCTTTTAGAATTTATTGTTCACAGATGCTAGTCCTCTTTTATATTTTTTGTTTTCTTTCATTGAATTTCTGGTTTTATAATGCTAGAGTCAGAATCCGCCATTGTTCTTAGCATGTTTTTCTTCCAGTTATGCACTTGAAGATACGGAGCAGTTTGTTGCTTCAATAGATGTACAAAGTCATTTCCTTCCTTGCACTTTGTGAAGTTGGGCAGATTTAATGCTCTTAAAAGTTACATTCACTTATAAAAACTCATGTTGTCTCGAAGCAGGATGCCAAGGGGCTCTCTTCATTTAGGGGCCCGGAACTGATTTCAGCTGAAATGCATATTCCTTTAGTGCGTGGCCTCAGTTAGGTCAGTTTTCCTGTTATGTCATGATTTGTCCTTAATTTCACATTTGTGGCATTTTTTATGCTACATTCTCGAATTACTCTTTCCAGTTTTATTTAAGAGTTCTCAGTCAAGTTACATTTCATTTCCTCTTTGTTCAATTTTTTTCTTTTTTAAGTAAGTACTCTTTGCTTTAGTTTTTTCCTAATCAGTTTCTTTACACCACTTTATAGTTGAAATGACTCTTTTCCCAATTGTTGTCCCATGTTTAACTCTAAATTCATTTTTCTTGATTTTTTGTTCTCAAGAAAAAAAAGAAGGTTCAATCTAGTTGAGTTGCTCTTGTTGCTTGAGTTTCCTTTGTTTGACATTGATATTAGGTGTCACGATAAAACTTCATGCGGGTAGCTTTCCTTTTAGCCTAGGATAGGTTATTTATCGTAGATTTCTACCTTTAGCCCTTTCCCTATCCCATTAATTTTTGATCACAAAAAATGTTTATAATTATGAGAAGATTTTCTTGTAATGAAATTTCTTGTTCATTCTGTTTGTAGACTTACTGACATGTAGACTTATTGGCATGACTTTTGTAGGATATTATAAGCTCTCATCTTAGTTTCACAGATGCTGCTGTTTAATTTGACAAAAACCTTTGACCAAGAAATAGTTTGCCATCGTATGTCTGCATTAAGGAGGAAAGTATATATTTAACAAGTACTCATCAGCAGTTGTCCCCGGTTGTTGCTCAGCTGGTTAGGAACATGGTTTAGCATGCATAGGTGCGGGTGTTTGAGTAGGAAAAAAAGGCTGTTTGCTGTGGGCTTACAGAACTGGTGGAGTGCCAACCCAATGCGTTGGCACATTTGTCATTAGTTAGATCCACTACATTGGTGTATTTGCTGTGAGTTAGCATTATAAGATATGCAATTTTGCATATATTAGTTGGAAAAGACCAAAAACTGATGTTACTCTGAAAAATGGATATGCAATTTTGGATATATTGTTTGTGGGCAGACAGATTGTGACTTGGATAATGTGCCCACTATAAAGGAATGTTACCCTTCTGACCTTTTCAAAGAATCTATGATGTGTTACTTGTTTTTTCCAAACTTGTTCTAACTCCTTTTTTTTTTTTGTTTCCAATTTTTAACTTAATCTTATAGTTGAGAAATATGATACCAGTGATTCCTCTGTCTGGTTATACTCTAGATATATCTTTTGTAAGGGGGGAAGCTATTATTGTGAAAGTTTATATTGTTTGTGGGCAGACAGATTGTGACTTGGATAATGTGCCCACTATAAAGGAATGTTACCCTTCTGACCTTTTCAAAGAATCTATGATCTGTTACTTGTTTTTTCCAAACTTGTTCTAACTCCTATTTTTTTTTTGTTTCCAATTTTTAACTTAATCTTATAGTTGAGAAATATGATACCAGTGATTCCTCTGTCTGGTTATACTCTAGATATATCTTTTGTAAGGGGGGAAGCTATTATTGTGAAAGTTCTCTTTAAATGTCCGCACCAGTTTAAGTATCTTCTGTATCACTTAAAATGTGAGACATCAATGTAGTTTACTGTCATCTTCATAAACTTTTTGTGGGGTGTATTGTGGTTGACTCCATCACATTCACTTACCCCATGCGTATTGGCAGTTGCAAACTTGACCCTTGCTTGGAGTGGTTTTTCACCATTGATTAGAGTACCTTGTGTTGTAGACTGTTGATGTTTATCACATAATCAAAGTTTTTGTAGCCAACCTTATTGATGATGCATTGATGTGACCTATCTAACAAACTCATGAGTGGCAGTGGATCCAACTAAAAGTGTGTGTGTGTATATTGTGCGCGTGGGTGTGCTGGGGATAGTTACCTTATATTTGTCAAAACTCATGATTTAGGAAGATGGTTTGTTGGAATTTGTGGCTCCATTTGAGTGCCATGGATGATAGTGAGTGGAGCTTCACCCACTTAAAATTACCCCAACATCTGTGATTGAAAATTTGACTTATATTGCATTCCCAAGGACCGTCCACAACTCTAGGTTGATTAGATGGGGGCGAAACTACTCATGTAGCTACAACCCTTCTTCTACCTGTGAATTCTGAACCAGGTGGGTTCCACTAATTGTTTGTACAGTACACGCAGAGAGAGAGAGAGAGAGAGAGAGAGAGAGAGAGAGAGAGAGAGAGAGAGCTCATTGTAATTCATGCTTTTTACTATCAATTAATTGAGTTTTTGAGTTATTGTAATCCATCTCTGAGTTCAATCAATCCTTTGGGAGATTGATCTATTTCTCAATCGATGATCTGGGGCTGCATCAAGACCTATGGTTAGTTTCACTTCCACCATCACGCTAAGATAGCCCATGTATACCCAAATTTGATCCTTATCACTTTGATATTCATCATGAAATTGAATCACCTGATTTTTCATATTGTTGGATCTTTTGAAATTTATGGCTCTCATCAGGTCCATCCCTTATGCTGACTTGTCTCACTTGACTCTGGTGTCCAAGGTGAGCCCCAGAGGAGGTGCCTCATGTGACTTGCATGCTTGCAACAGATGTTGCCCTTTACTGTGTGTTTTTGTCAGTTGCCACAAATTTGGTCCTGAATAAAGTGATCGTCAGTGCTGGATAGAATCATGGCAGTCTTTCATTAGTGAATCATGCTTAGACCATTTCATCTTCTTCTTCCCTTGACTGGTTGTGGCCACTGAATGTTTATTTGTTTATTTAAATTTGGTTATCAAAAGATTTAGGTTTTTGTTGTACCTTGATGCTTCTCTGGCTCTTTACTCTCTAGATCATATTCTAGAGTACAGGATGAATTGTTCATGTTGCATAGCCAATTTGAAAGACTTCTCATCTTGGTCTTATTTAATAGTCTGCTGCCTTTCTTGTGAAGTTTGTTAATATTACACACATGCCTCATGCCATTACATTAGATGGGGGGACCATGAATTGGATCGTCTTCATATGTTCATTAGTATTTTCTTCTGTAGTGGTGTGCCAACTTGTTCTGTGTATCTAGCTGCTTGTTGGGCTAGAGCATATAGACAATTGGATCTATCATCAGTGGCTTACATCCTGCATGGCCTACCACCTTGGCTTATTTAATAATGGGAAATTAACAAACTTCCAAGAGAATGGTGTTCTTTAAAATCTACTATATAAATGTTCTGAGAAATGGTGTCAAATGTCTTGAAATCTTACATCTGTGACTCTCCAGCTCTGAAATTGATATGAGCAGGTAAGTTGGATAGTTATGTTGGCTAGAAACCTACAGATATAAAAGCCGGGTGTTTCGGATTGAGCCCTAACCTCTCTCATGGTGCTTTTTGCTGCATGTTTGCACTTTTGTTCCCAGCTTTCCTGTCAACAATAACAATAAGAATAACAATTCAATACTTAGATGGTGGGAACATTGTAGAATTTATATTCGGCCTTCTATGTTTGTCTATTATGGTAAATGAGATTTGTGCTTTATGGTTGGAATCAATGAATAATAGTGTTGGTCTCACTGTATGGTTGGAATCAATGAATAATAGTGTTGGTCTCACAATCAACCCATATTTTCATTGGATACTCATCTCTAATTTTTTATTCCTATATTACATGACATACCTATGTATTATATGTGACACATCATGAAGAATGCATTTTTTGGAATCCTTGTTACGGCTTTGACACCGGTATCCTGTACAAAACATTGATGTTCAGAGCATAGTCACAGGAACCATATTTCCCCTAAAAGTACCTATGTATTTTGATTCCCATTTCTCTCTCATTTGTTCATTATCCTGCACGAATGCTTTGTGGAAATTTGCAAAACAAGTCACACATTCTATTCTTACTTCTCCTTTTGCATCCACTTCTCAGTCTGGAAACTGTGGTTTATAAAGATCATGAGGAGATACCTTACCACTTCAGTCAAAATTATCTTATGACACATAATATCACTATTGGACCATTTTTTTATCTGCTTTGACACAGCGTTAGTGTTTTGGTGCACTTCAATGGGGTTGTAAGTTGTAATTGAATCAGTGGTGCCTCTTGTCAAAGGAATATTTGGGAGTAAGTTTTGTAGAGGTGATAATTGGTTTTGTGAACTTAATGTGGTAAACCAAAGACTATGACTTAATGGAATCTCAAGGGTGGAGTTCTGCTCTATACTGTTTTTCTTTTCTTCTTTTCATTTAGTTTAAGGCATAAAATTTGTTTCTTTACTTATATTTTTCTTCCTTTTTCAACCTATATTGCTATTTGCAGCTTCTTACCAGTCCACGCAGGCAGCTCAGTCCGAGAATGATCCAAACAATACAACTGTGGGTACTTTGCTCTAGATTATGTAGGGTAACACATTTTTGTGCCATAAAATTGTCACTTACTAGTTACGATATGTTTATATTCAGATTTTTGTTGGTGGTCTGGATTCCAATGTTACTGATGACACTTTGAGACAAGTTTTTAGCCAATTTGGGGAATTGATCCATGTTAAGATACCTGTAGGCAAACGTTGTGGGTTTGTTCAGTTTGCTAACAGGTGTGCAATTTTTGTTGAGTTTTGTGTTATATGCATTATAGAAATACTTCAACTGCTAAATACCTTAACATGTTTTGTGCATGCACTTCAGAGCTTGTGCAGAGGAGGCTTTGCTTATGTTGAACGGAACTCAGTTGGGTGGGCAAGCCATACGGCTTTCGTGGGGCCGTAGTCCTTCAAACAAACAGGTTAGTTGAGTTCTATGTACTATTGTTTTCACATTTGTCTGCTGCCTTTCTACACAAATAAGTTGTTACCCTTTCCTTAAACTAACATTGTTGGACATAAATGGGTTCAGCCTCAGCCAGATCCAAATCAGTGGAATGGTGGTTACTATGGGTATGGGCAAGGTTATGAAGCCTATGGGTACGCCCCGCCTCCTCAAGATCCCAACATGTATGCTTATGGAGCATATCCAGGGTATCAGAACTATCAGCAACAGCAGGTAAGATCAGTTTTAGCATTATTTTAGTAATTGATTATTCAAAAATTTTGGTAGCAGTCTTTTTGTCATAGTATTCGTTTTCACCTTTTGCTTTCTCTTCTTGATTCATCAATGGCCTTTGGTTGCTTCATGATTTTTATGTTGTGATGTTCTTCGCACAGCCCACCCAACATAGTGGGGATAAGGTTATGATGATGATGGCGATTTCTCTGTTCACATCTTACGTTATCTACTAAAACTGTGGACAAGCACATTGCTCACATTTGTGATTTGATTGTGCCTTTCTGTCCATTTTTAACTTAGCTGAAAAATCCATGGGATAAAATTTATGCACTTTTTTGGTTATTGGAAGTTCTCATTTACTTTCATAAGGTTTGAAAATCTGCAGTAACATTCTTTTAAAATGGAAAAGAGGTTCCCATTGCTTTGAGGATGTAATATGCTAATAGCTCATATTAATAGTGCTCTTGCTATTGATTTAAGCTGGCAATGTCATGGTCAGTGTTTAAAACTGGAGTCACCAATTGAGTCCTAGTCCTATTGTTTTTAGCCCTAAATATACTTATGTTTTTTTTTTCCTGTTGATAGAAGTCACAATATGCACCTGTGGACGTTTTGCACTAATTCTAAAAGGTCAAAATCACTTTTTTTTTTAAAGATTCAAGCGTCTGAAGATCAGTGGTACTATTTATCCAATTGAATGAACTTTTAATGTAGGCCTATATGACAACTTAAATTCATTATTAATAAATTAAACACAATAAATCTTAAAGTTCTAGATTCATATAACTATTATTTTCTATTTGTAGATTATTTTTGCTATTTTTTCATATTTTTTAAATATTATTGGGCCTAGGGTACCACTTGATCTGACTTTTTAATGAGTTTGACTCGACTTGAGGGTGACCAAGTCAGCCCCAAGTCCAATTTTTAGAGAGAAGAGGGAGAGAGATCAAAACCTCATCCAATTGCGTGAGATTTATGAATTCTAGTTCTCCATTCATCCTCATTTTCGTTTACATTCAACTATTGAGTGAAATTCCATTAGAGCCTCCTTTTTCAGTGAAACACTCAATTTCAGATTTCTACCAAGTGGTCCCCACTGGAGAGCCCACGAATCTCATGTGAGCACAATGTAAAGATGAAAAGAACACCTTTAAATGAAATTAACCATAAAAAAAAAAGGAACACCTTTAAATGGGCATTTAGCCGTTTTCATCTGGGCATAAAGAGAAATGAAACAGTATCCTATGCGCAATACCTTGGAGAAAAGGAAAGAACAAAGGGGAGTAAAAGGAAGATGGAAAAAGGAGAGACGTGAAGATAGAAGAGGAGCACTGCTTACCTGTCTTCGCTTGTCATTGATGACTGGCATGATGGCAACCAAACCTTTTTCTTCTTTTTTCCTTCACCTGAGGTGAGGAGGGGGTTCACTTTTCTGAAACAGAGAAAAAGAAAAAAATTGGTCGAAACTAAGGGTTTAAGCCATTTCAGCTGAAATCTAGGGTTTCAAACCGAAATTCAGAACGAATTTTGTTTAGACAACCATCCGAACAGAAACTATTCATCCATTTTGGCTGAAATGAACTGAATTTGAGAACTATGGGTACTATTCCTGAGTTTCATGGGAATAGGTCACAACCACCCCCACCCCAACCCCACCTAAAAAAAAAAAAACCAAAAGGCAAAAGAGCCTCAATAATGTCGTATACTGTATTTTCTGCTCTTCATTTAACAAAGTTGTTATTCCCCCAAAAAAAAAAATATTTAATTCCAGGCTCATTATTTGCGATTCATTTCTGATGTGATATGGAATGGAGCCATGTAGAACTCTCTTGATTTTTCTGTACCTTGTGGCTTACAAATGAGCAATTTTCATTACCAATGATGGGAGAAAGGACAAAAAGAATGTTTGATTACCGTTCCAATTCCTAGGTTTATCACATTATTTGCGATTCATTTCTGATGTGATATGGAATGGAGCCATGTAGAACTCTCTTGATTTTTCTGTACTTTGTGGCTTACAAATGAGCAATTTTCATTACCAATGATGGGAGAAAGGACAAAAGAATGTTTGATTACCGTTCCAATTCCTAGGTTTATCACATGAACCTGTCTGATCAGAGGCATGGGCCACATGCAAGAAATCAGGGATATCAGGATCCCCTAATATTTGTACTTCGTGCAAATTAGGGCCCCATGCATGGAACTGAGACTTTAGGATCCTGACTTCAAAATTTTAAAATGAAAAATTGTTTATTTTTTCTAACTGTCTGTATGTATGCATTTTTTATGTATAATGTTGTTTCTCTATTTTGACTCCACAGTGATGGATCTTCTGCTGTGGGGTCTACTTGGGAGATGCAGGGAGACAAATGAGATGGTGATTTTCATTACCTAGACCGGGATTACTTAGCATGGTATTTGTGGAGAGAGAATTTCATCCTATTTTCATGTAAACTTGTATGCGGTTTGACCAGGTCTGCTGAAGATTGGTTCCTATATCCATTTCTCTCTCTTATGTGAAAAGCTTGGCAGTAGAAAGTTATTTGGAGTTGGTTTACAGACTTGGAATTTCATGTGTGGGTGTGTGCATTTAGGGGACCTAAGCCTTTTGCTCCTAGTGAGACTCATGTATCTTAAAACTCTTGGATAGTCTTCTTTCCTTATTATCTACATTGAGCAGAGGAAGTATGTTTGCATGCTTGTACCTCAATTTATATGTTTGTTGCGCTTCTATAATCTCTCTGCAATTAGGAGCTTGCTCGTGTTTGGTAAATATAGTTGGCCTTTGCTCAGATTAATTTTATCCAAGCTTTTTCATTGAAGTTTGGATGCTATTATCACTTGGTAAAAAAGCAGTTGTGGATGCTTGCGGGGCCATTTATTATGGCTGTTGCGTTTGGTTGCTTATTTTATGCAACTCTTTAACCATTTCGTTCATTTCCAGGATTTTTCCTTGTGTCTGCAAATGTGTGGGTTGAAATGTACTGGTAAAGATGTCTGTTACCTCGAGATTTTCCTGGATTTCTTTGTTGAATTTAAATTGGTTTGTCTCTTTGTTTAAAATTATTCTTTTGTGGCTTTTGCCCCATCTCTTCTCAGTATTGAATGGTTTAGAGGAATCTTGATCGGTCAATTTTAAGAATGTGATTTGAGATTTATATATGATCTTTTTTACCTTAGATGTTTGGACTTTTTGTATAAATATGTAATCTCTTCGTGGATTGACTGTTTGATATATTATTTTACGTCTGTCTTTATCTTCCTTGTGGGTTAATTGCTTGATACTGTGTGGATTTGTGGGTGGTGGTATTTTGCGCTGCTTTGTTTACCCAATAAGTGGTATTAGAGTCTAGGGTTGTGATGAAGATCCTTAACCAAAAAGGATCGTGTTGAGCTTTGGTGGGCTACTATCTTGTGTTCACAGAGCATTTGGATATTTGCATTGGAAACCAAATTCTAGTTTCATTTCTTGAGGATAGCCTTTCTTGTTTGAGTTGAGTGATGGAGAGTTACCCAGATGATCCTTTTATAGACCCAGAGTACGTAAGAGTCTCATTCCAAATCCAAACCCAAATAGACCCAAAATACTTAAAAGAGTATCATTCAAAACCCAAACTCAAAACTCCCAGTTTATTTTTCACATTTGCCCATTCTCTCAATATTTCTTTTACAACCCCTACACATGAAATATAATAATGTATTTTGAAACTCTCATCAATCCAGTGGTGGGTCACGTATGGATCGAATAGATCATAACTGGGTTATAAACAATTGTTGATTGTCGTTATGATCAATTTGGATTTAATGAAATGAGTAATGAGTCCTGTATCAATAAAAAAAAAAGTTTATGTAGAGTTATTCTCTCACACTAAGTGTAATTGTTAATGTTACATTCTTTATACTAAAAAAATTTGAGCCAAGATTTTGAAATTATACATACAAGGACAAAAGAGATGAACATAAGTGTCATTTCGCTCAAAAAAATATATGGTGGTCCAAAAAAAATATATGGTGGTTGGAAGACTATTGATTCTGAGACACTGAAGGTATTAAAATGAAAATGTAAGGGTCTATTTGTAAATACTAAAATTTTAGGGGTCTATTTACAAATCCTACAAACGTCAGGGATACATGTAAAAATCTTTTTTCATTTTCCAAAAGGTCAACTCTGCTTCCAAAGAATCATGATTTTTTCCCAATTTGGCACGTTACTTTTTCTCGCTCTACGAGTAAACTTACCAAAATGGCTATAAGAGATGATCAGTCCCTGCTCTATCCATGAATGCAAGCAGGGGGTAGTCATTAATCATACATAGAGAAGAAGATC
Organism: Persea americana; assembly: GCA_029852735.1. Classification (NCBI taxonomy): domain Eukaryota; kingdom Viridiplantae; phylum Streptophyta; class Magnoliopsida; order Laurales; family Lauraceae; genus Persea; species Persea americana. The sequence goes on from CM056818.1 coordinate 18,512,396, forward strand.
TAGATTGAGAAGGGTTGATGCGAAAGATCTAGGCATCCATTTGAAAAACCCTTCCACGAGATCATCATAGGTGAGACATGGGACAAAGACTTCGCATTCTTTGACTCCTGGCATGGCCCAATAAATCACAACTATAGAATCTCAACATTGGCCACGATTTATTTTTAGGCTTACAGTCATTATTCATTTTCATTAAAGATTTTGGTAAGTTGAAAAATTCGGTGATCCATGGAAATTTAAACCTATGAACTCCATGGCCATTTCAAAAATATGCCCTCCATTCAATATCCATTCCAAAAGATTCAAGTAGACAGTCTAAATCTCTACTAGAGTTCTTGCTCTGTCTTGGTAGATTGACAAATGCAATCATAAGAAAATAGAAGCCTGTAATAAAAAGCCAGTACAGTACCAACAAGGAAGCATTGTAGTTTGTCTGTCAGGCCTGTTTTTGTCACAGACCTGACTCAAGGAGATATAGAGAACTTAATGTATTTTTCCCATCAAACTTGATTCTAACATGAAATTGCTAATGTTCATTACAGATGTTTGTTGTTAGTTTTTCTTAAACTACATTTTGTTTCCACTATCATCCCATATAAAACTATTAGATACTCCCATCCGAAAAAACAAAGCACTAAATTAATTTGAAAATGCTAAAATTATTTGCAGAACGAATAATCATGCACACAAAGGACCAGTTCTTTTCTTTCTTTCTTTCTCTTTTTCCTTTTTTCCGATAAAAGTTCCCTACTGACAAGACTATTACCCCAGGTGCACGGGCACACAAAGAACTAGTTTAAAGTAGTTCGAGAAAACAAAATAAAAATAAAGAACGTTTGGGTTCTCCACTTTTTGAGGCGGACGTGATGTACTGTGCCCATACAGTTAGCATTGTATCTGTCTTCAAATTTATCAAGTTAGCTATGTTGCTGTAAATTAATAATTGAATTGATCCACAACAAAATTAAATGGTAAAATAGATCACAGCAAAAGATGCTGAGCCTCAGGATTTTTCTATGACCTCATTTGTTCATTTTTTTTTTCCTAATTTAGCCCTGTTTGGTAAACTAAAAATAAGCACTTATTTAGTCATTTAGAGCTTATTAACAATTTAGAGTGTTTGATAAAACTCTAAATGCATTTTAGATTTAGAACTTAGGGGATTTAACAGGAAAAACCCTCATAAACGGCCATTTGATTAATTTGGCCCCAATAAAACTGGGCAGACAAAAGGGACCTTGAATTTATGTTTTTTTATTTTTATTTTTTAAGCGCTATAGTCGATATCGACTATCCTTGTGTATCAACTAAAGGCTGAAACCCCTTTATTCCCCATTCATCTTCTTCCTCTTTTCCCCATTTTCCCGTTTCTACTTCCCTTTGTCGTTACCTACACCCCCTCATCCCCAATCAGTGTTGGTTAAAATTCAATAAGGACATTCTTCTCACAAATGAGTTAAAGAAGCCAAATCTTGGATTTTTCAGCTTCAAACAAGAAGATGATTACTTTTGAAAATGGAGATTGGGTTCCAGAAGAAGAGCTGCTGTTCTGAAAGGGACGTTTAGGAAAATGGGATTGGAACTGCGACGTGGGGCTTTGGGGGGGTGAATGGAAGTCGAAAAGAGGGGATTTCGTTGGGTTTGAATCGAAGAAGGGTAAAATATAAGGATTTTTATAGAAATTACTTAGAAAATAGGAGTTTTTGGAGATGGGTTTTCATCTTTTTGGTTGTAGCTGAGTTTGGGCTACTAGTATTTTAAGATGGCAGCGTTTTTCGTGGATGTAGTTATTGAGAATGAAAAGCTCTTGTTTTCTTTCAGAGGCTCGTCGAGATGCGTTTTTCCCATTGCAATAAGATGTAAGGAATCAAGTAGAAAGATGAATGGAATGCAAGTTCGGAGTCCTTAAACTGATCATTTAACTGTAACCATATTAAGCTGGAGGGGTCTTCAAAATAAAGCCCTTGAGAGAGAGAAGTAAGAAATTTAGAGAAGACCTAGAAGAGAAATACAGTGTAATCTTGTAAGAAATTTGAAGAAGCAATGAGCCACAAATCTGTGTTGGGGTAGTTTTCATGAAGGTGTTCGATGAAATGATGAAGGGAAAGGAGAATGAAATTTCATGCTCATTTGTCTTATTTTTCTCATGGGAAAGAAGTCTGCTGGTGTTGTGGGGTTTGTCATTCCTTGGTTTTTCTCATTAGGAGATATTGGAGGAGAGGAATTAGAGAACATGGGCCTGGTTTTTATTCCTTGATTTTTGTAACTTTCAAACATATTTCATGTACATATTTTTTGAAATGTAAGGTCAAGACATGAAGAACTTGTGATGTTGTGAATGGTTTCCCCCTATTTGAGGTGTTTGAAATGTGTTTGAGGTGTTTAAAATGTGTTTGAGATGTCCGAACTCTTGAACTTTTGAAATGTCTGAGTGAAGGGCTGAAACCTTCCCTACCAAAACTCTCTACTATGACGTCTAAGGATGAAATTGGTATTGGTTGAATTGGTGGAAGCATTTTTTGGAATGGGGATGCGAACTCCTCTTTGGTTGGTGTTAATATTTGGTGTTAATGTGATAGAAGATGTAGTCATCGGGACAGTGTACAATGTCTACTGAAGCGTTTTTTGGAAGGGTGATGCAAGAGTCAATGTGAACTCCTTTTTGGTTGGTGTTAATATTTAGTGTTAATGTTAGAAGATGCGGCCGTTCTAGATAGTGTACAGTCTACTGAAGCATTTTTTGGAAGGGGGATGCAAGAGTTAATGTGAACTCCTCTTTGGTTTGTGTTAATATTTGGTGTTAATGTGATAAAAGATGCAGCTGTCTGGACAATGTAATCTCCACATGGAAAAGATTTTTTGGAAGGGGGATGAACATGTTAATGTTATCATGTCCATTTTTTTTTTTGTGTTAATATTTGGTGTTAATGTGATTCATAGAAGATGTAGCCGTGATGGGCTTGCACATTTTGTTGAAGCATTTTTTGGAAGGGCACAAGTGTTGAACATACTTTTCCCTTTGTAAGGATCGCCCTTTTTTGGGGTTATATGTTGTTAAAAACTTATCTATGATAATATAATGGTTGTTTATATTGTCCCATTATTGATGTTTTTATTTTTTCTACTTTTACTATTGAGAATGATTAGCTAACCCCATCTAGAGCTACACTTAGTAAGTCAATATAGTATTATAACATAGTCGATATCGACTATGACTGTGTTTTTTATGTTTCAGCTAAATAGTCGGTCAATATCGACTATGATTGTGTTTTTTATGTTTCAGCTAAATAGTCGATATCGATTATGACTGTATTTTTTATGTTTAAGCTAAATAGTCGATATCGACTATAACTGTGCTTTTTATGTTTCAGCTAAATAGTCAATATCGACTAATTCTGTGTTTTTTAGGTTTCAGCTAAATAGTCGATATCGACTATGACTGTGTTTTTTAGGCTTCAGCTAAATAGTCGATATCGACTATTGGTCATGTTAAATAAACCAGACAATGGTACATTCCATTGTACTAAACATTGTTCCAAATACATTGGTACATTCCATTCACACATTCAATTAACAACCATATATTAACAAACCGTTCAATTTCAAATAATGGTACATGAAGTTCCACAACATAAATCCAACTGCCCAAAACCATAGAAGTTCCACAACCACTGCCCACAAGCTCCACAATTTCAATTACAAAGTAAAGAAAGTAAGTATCTATGTTTGGCCTCTCCGTTTCCGTCTACTACCCAAAAAATCTTCCCAAAACTTCTACTAACCAGCTAAGAAAATTATATCAAACCGGTAGGTTCAACAACTTAGGAAGATTCAACCTCTAGTTCATCCTCTGTATATGAAAGAGATGTTTGTTAATTAAACACAATGCTACAGATATTAATGAGGATGGATACTACATGAAAGTAATGGGGGAAACATTAGTATCACTACAACAAAAATCATTTTTCGCGACGCAAATATTTGTCGCAGAAAATCCGAAAATCGCCGCCCAATATATTCAGGGATGAAACCATTTTTGTCGCCAGTTCGTCGCCTATTTGGCGTTGGTGAATATTTTTGCCAACGATCACAACTAATTGTCGCCAAATATCAATATTTTGCGACAACACGTTATTGTCGTCAAATGAGGTTTTCTGCGACAACACGTTATGTCGGCAAAAAGGATATTTTTTGTCGCCAAATATCTATAATTCATTGCAAAAAAATGGATAAAAAATGGTGAAAAGGAATTTGGCGACAACGTGGAGAGTCGTCGCTGAATTATATCTTTTATCGACAAAACTATATTGTCACTAAATAGTGTATGAATTGCCATAAGTTATAATACGCGACGAATTAGTTTTGTCGCGCATTGTTTGTAGACATTAGGCGACCACCTTAATTCGTCACCCAATATTTAACCTTACCACAGATTCTCTTAGGCGACAAAGTATATACGTCGGGGATAATATGCAAAGATATATTTATTCTTATTAGGAGACAAATAAAATTCGTCGCTAAAATAATATATTTATTTTATAAATTACTGCCTGCCACCTCAAAAACCTCTTTTACATTGAATATAATAAAACCTGCTCATTCAACAAAAATAAAATGTAAAATAAAACCTTCCCAGTCAACAAAAATAAAATGTACAATAAAACATGCCCATTCAATTCCAACAAAATATACAATAAAACCTGCTCATTCAACTCAAATAAAATGTACAATAAAATCTGCTCATTTAACTAATCAAAAATGTACAAAACCTGCTCCTTCAACATATTAGGAAACATAGAACTATTAAATCCAACCCACAAGTTAAGCCACGTCATCGTTACTAATTCAAGTAAAAATGTAGCATCCAAAATAGTGTAAGTACAATATTCTTATGAAAAACAAAAAGTTGTTCAAGCAATTGGCCTCTATGACATTGATCTCCAGTCCCAACCTGTGGAAAAACTAAAAAGGTGTTAGGAATTAAATATGAGAATAAAAACAAACTCATATGCAATCATGCTCATCAATCCATAAAACAAACAAATAACAAATATTGCAACAAATAACAAGTATATATATAGGTTTGGTAGGGAAGGTTTCATCCGACTCATTTTGGAACTTACACCAATTCAACCAATACCAATTTCATCCTTGGACATCATAGTAGAGAGTTTTGGTGGGGAAGGTTTCGGCCGTTCACTCATACATTTCAAAAGCTTAAGAGTTCGGACATCTCAAACACATTTCAAACACCTCAAATAGGGGAAAACCATTCATAACATCACAAGTTCATTGTGTCTTGACCTTACATTTCAAAAAATATGTACATGAAATATGTTTGAAAGTTACAAAAATCAAGGAATGAAAACCCCACCCATGTTCTCTAATTCCTCTCCTCCAATATCTCCTAGTAAGAAAAACCAAGGAATGACAAACCCCACAACAGCAGTAGACTTTTTTCCCATGAGAAAAATAAGACAAATGAGCGTGAAATTTTATTCTCCTTTCTCTTCATCATTTCATCGAACACCCTCATGAAAACCACCCCAACACAAATTTGTGGCTCATTGCTTCTCCAAATTTCTTACAAGATTCCACTGTATTTCTCTTCTAGGTCTTCTCCAAATTTCTTATTTCTCTCTCTCAAGGGCTTTATTTTGAAGACCCCTCCAGCTTGATATGGTTATAGTTAAATGATCGGTTTAAGGACTCCGAATTTACATTCCATTCATCTTTTTACTTGATTCCTTATATCTCATTGCAATGGGAAAAACACATCTCCACAAGCCTTTGAAAGAAAACAAGAACTTTTCATTCTCAATAACTACATCCACGAAAAACACTGCCATCTTAAAATACTAGTAGCCTAAAATCAGCTACAACGCAAAAGATGAAAACCCATCTCTAAAAACCCCAACTTTCTAAGTAATGTTTGTAAAAATCCTTACCTTTTACCCTTCTTCAATTCAAATCCAACAAAATCCCCCTCTTTTCGACTTCCATTCACCCCCCAAAACCCCACGTCGCAGTTCCAATCCCATCTTCTTGAATATCCCCTACAGAGCAACAGCTCTTCTTCTGGAACCCAATCTCCGTTTTCAAAAGCAATCATCTTCCTCTTTGAAGATGAAAAATCCAAGATTTGGCTTCTTTAATTCATTTGTGAAAAGAATGTCCTCATTGAATTTCAACCAACACTGATTGGGGATGAGGGGGGTGTAGGCTACGACAAGGGGAAGTAGAAACGAGAGAAGGGGGGAAATAGGAAGAAGACGAATGGGGAATAAAGGGGTTTCGGTCTTTAGTTCACACACAGGGATAGTCGATATCAACTATAGCGCTAAAAGACAAAAAAAAAGAAAAAAAAAAAAGAAGAGAAACGTAAATTCAGGGCCCCTTCTGTCTGCCTATTTTTATTGAGGCTAAATTAATCAAATGACCGTTTATGAGGGTTTTTCCTGTTAAATCCCCTAGAACTTATTTTTAGATATTAGTGATTTTAACCTCTTAAATATAAGCCGCTTTGGGCAGCTTTTTTTTTTTATAACTTATTCACCTAAAGGAGGAGGCCAACGTGAATGACGGAAATTTTGGGTTACTTGGATGAAGATGTCCTTAGAAACATTTACCGAAATACCCTCACCCATATTTCCAGCACCGAGTCACTTCTCTACACCTCTTGCTTTCGCTCGACTCACTCCTCCGCACATCCCTAAGAAAGGAACCTGAAAGGCAAAAGCCATTATCCCTTCCAAAGTAGAACTCAGGTCCCCAGTCACCTGCTCAAAGATTGGACTGCCGGGGTCTTTCACCATCTCCTAGTAGATTCAGTGGGGTTGTTAGTCAAGATCGTTTTGAAGAATTCGCATGACCGCAGGGAAGGAGAATTGCCCACCCAGGAGAGGAGATCGTGGGCTCAGAACTCCATCTCAAGTTGATCAAAATGTTTTTGGGGAGGCTTTCTAATCATGACTCCAACGGCTCTATTTCTGTGGAAGATATTAATAATCCTCACATTTCTTTGGACTGCTCTATCTTTCTTTGAATGGGATCTCTTTCCACTTTCATGTATGTCTCAAGTATTTGAGGATTGCAAAGAAAATTATGTTTATTTAGATTAGTTACCTAACACTCTACTATAAAATAAGAGTCTTCTTTTATAATTTTACCAAACAGTCTAATTATAAATTAGAATTTAAAAATTAGAGCTTTTATTTTAGATCTTAATTTAATTAGCTCTTATTAGTTAAATAAGAGTTACCAAACGGGCCCTTAGTTTCTTTTCTTAATCTTTATTTGAAACAATTCTATTTGTAACAACTAGATATGATCCTTTTAGACGTAACCACATTGGCAAGAATTTCATCAATGATTCTAGTCGTAATTCTTAGTGGGGCTTATACTGTAGTGCTTGTTACGAACGCTGGGCTTGAAAAGAATGGTTTAACTATGATAACAATTCAAAAATAATAACAATCAAATATCTCAATATCTCATCCTACGATGGCAATTTAAAAATATGAATAACAGCAAAATAGGATCATTGAACTATCAAACATCAATCCTGTTATCTACGCAACCTATGATTCTGGATACTTGTACAAGTCCAACTTATCTGAATCGGACCGATACAATATTTGTATTGGTATTTGATACTCTATACCGATACTTCAAAGTATAAGTTTAGTATATCCCACTTAGCAAGTTCATTATTTCATTTAGTTCTTTAAACTTTCTTACTTCTCAACATAGAAAATGTTAGAAAGGAATATAAAACAATAATAATAATTTCATTAATTCAAACATGATCTAAAAGAAAAATTGGAACGCCCGTATCCTAAATTTCCCAAAGTGTGGTCGTATTCCCGATCTCCGTATCCGTATATGTATCCATATCTGTATCTAGTACTATGACACATCATAGTACGCAACCCCGATGGAAATCAGTGACACACCCAATGATGGAATGTACATGCATTTCAATGATGTAAATGCAATGGGCCACACTGTTCACTTCATGATAGGTTCGTCAGATTCACTATAAGGGAAAAAAAAAGAGAAGAAATCGGCTGTGGTGATCTAAAATTTTTTACATCTATTTATATTTATCCAAGTATCCGTTCTATTTTAATCCTTTGCTGGTCATTTTGGTGTGTTCATAATTGATCGAGTCTTTCCTGTTTCATGTTTTGATATTCACAAAGCCAGACAGTCCAATCTTGTTATTTTATAGGACCTACTGAACATAGGAAAATAGGATGTGCCCAAAATAAATCGTTGGAGGCAACCACTCAACAATGGTTGCCACTTGATTGCTTCTCCACCTATCCGATTTCCATCATAGATTGGCACCTGTCAGTGGGATAGTATTGGGCTGAACCCCACATGCAACATTTCCTGTCTTGATAAGGATGCAAAGCTATGTGAGGTGGGATGATGAATTGATGATGACAAAGAGGCAATCCTCTCTGTAGGCCCCATGTTCACAATCCCAAAGAATGTGTCCCCACTTTATAATTCCTAGAGGTGGGTCACATGGTTACAATCACAAAGGTGAGCCCATATTATAATTCTATAATGGTGGGATTGTTAGTTTTATAGTCTCAATCCATTAAGATTGATGTAATAAATTCATTAATTTCTTTATTTATCAATATATTCATGCTTTCCTTTTATGAGATGAATGGTGTTTTATTTACTTAGTTGCACATAACCAATACAAATGACATAATGGTTCATGAGATGAACCGGAGTCCACAAGTGTATTAGATGTAATACATGTGTGTGGATGAGATCCACATACAGGAGATATGTGTCACACATCTTATACTTAAATTGATTCACAATCGGTGATGAGATTGGGCATTTCATCTGACAAGGTTGCAGTATTATGATCACTATGAGATAGTGTGATCTGTCTCGATCATCAGAATATAAGATTTTGGATCATCATACTAGTACATTGGATGTATTGAAGGACCATGAGAAGCACCTTATGAACACTGTCTTTACTTTAAGGTCTGCTCTCATAATTTCCTAGCAATAGGCTCTCAATCTTGAGACATTGATGGACTCAAGTTTCTATCTATTCATTTGCTTTGAGTCACTAATGAGTGAAGCCGACTGTAGGTCAACACCTCAGTATCTTGGGTACGTGGTAGTAGGACTGTGGGAGCATTTAATGGTCAAGATGGAATCTATCTCTATTATCCCCTTATGCTAATTAATGGATTTATCATTGGTAAGTGTACACACATCTCAATTAAGAGTTAATTGGATGGTACTGATGATCACTGTGATTAATTGGGTCTCAAGGATAATAAGATATGGATCTAAATTGGTGGGACAGTTTATCAAATTGATCCATGGATATTGGTGGAGGGGCCTACTTGTAATGATAAGGAAGTTTATGGTCTTCATGTAATTTATTCCTAAGACTGGAGTTCAATTGCATTTATTTAGTGGAGTTATTTGCAATTAACTGTGAGCCTGGATTGCACATGAGATGTGGGGTCGCGGTGTCCCAGTTGAAGCCAGCTTTCTATGGAATCCCTAGTGGTCCCCACGTTAGCCCAAGATTTGATCATTACTAATTCTTTTTGAACTCAAAAGGGAAAGCTACTACTTCTATTTGAAGTGAGACTTCTAATAGTGGTAATAGTAGGAATAGAGAATTACTAATTATTATGGAAGTGGAACTTCTAATAATAAACAAAGAGGATGATGCTTCAAGCTACAAATAGAGGGGTAATAGGGCTGGACGTCCCATGCTTAATAATCCCCTAGGGATTCACGCCCAGCCCCATTGAAGTGCAAGAGTTGCACATCCCTTCTTCTCCTTATCTCTTCTAGTTTCTCTTCCGGTTTCCCTTTGAGGTTCTAGTTAGTTTTTCTCTTGGAGATTCCACCATTTTCTTTGAGAAAAGATATCTGAAACAGGTCATAGCATGGAAGACAATTGGTATTGGAGATTCTGATTTGTTTTGTGAAAGAGTTCCTCATAAAAGGGATTAATCAAATTCTCTATTAGAGCACAACCGAGCTCCATAGGTATAATCTACTCTTTGTATGTTGTAGAATTTCATGGTTGCTTGTTAGGTGTTGTTTCTATCTTCTAGATAGAGGTTATTGCTGATTATGGTTGATAAGATTGAGTTTTGGATCCTGGATTAGGTTTTTGTTGCCTTATGGATACTTGATCCATGAGTCAAGTGGGTCAAAAGTTTTGAAAACCTATCCACGAGGCCTACCTACTTCCAACAATTTGTATAAGAGCCATACCTCATCTCTAATCATGTTAGAGCAATAAGCTTGCTCTATTCTTTGCATGAGATGCGAAGATGATAAAGGAATGGCTATGTACGGATCAGTTTTTATGGATTTGCTTTGTTTAATGGTAAATTCATAATTGGATAGTCACAAAAGGGTTTAATAATGATGGAAGGATGATAGGAAGCCATTAGAACACTTCAGAAGAGTTTTGGAGTTGAATGGACACAAAACAAAAAAAAAACCCAAAAATTTGGTTCGTCTGTCCGGTCGACCGGGTACATGCGGCCGGTCGACCTGGGACATTGTAACAGCAGGTGCAGAATCTGAATTTTTCAGTTTTGGGTCTTCTTTTGTATCCTATTTTCCCAGCATTGTTTGGCAACCTATTTGTGTGTTTTGTATGGTTGTATGAGATACTAACATGCAGGTTATCTTGTCCTCTCCATATGGCCCACAAGTCTTTTACTTTATTTATATGGTTGATGGTTTATTTAAGGCTAAGTGTAAAGGGCATCATGGTTTCCTTGGTTTCCCATGAAAGGGCAAGGCATGGTGGTTTCCCTATAGCCCTTTTTATTCCATTATTGGGTAAGTCTTATAGTTGAGGCATAGGAATTTATGTAATTTTCTGAAAATTTTAAGTTCTGGGGATGTCCGAGACGAAAAAGGAAAATGAAGCTGGACTCCTAATCAAAGAGTTTGAAGATTACCAAAAGTGTTTTGGAAGTGCCCAAAGAGCTTGAGGAATTCCAAAGCTTTGGAAAGTCTAGGAAGTCCATGAAGTCTATTCTGCTTGGGCCATGTGGAGGAGAGGACTAGTTTCTATTTTTAGTACTTTCTATTTATGGATGAATGCTTGATTTAGAATGTTTCCAAATTTGATCCAAACATAACAGTTACTAAAAATTGGTCAAATCAAATTAATTTTTGGAAAGAGTTCTAATTAGTGTTGATGGACCCATTGGTAATACTAATTTTAGAAACTGGATTTTCCTTAAATATAACTTGACTTGGAACTAATCTTTGGTCATATCATGAGATGATTTGATGTTAATATGGTGGGCTCATAGACCTTAAAAGGAAATCCTCAATTCTAAAATATTAAGTGGGAGCGGGGCATTTAAATTAAGAAATCCCCATGGTTTTCCACCATTGGTTCATTGTAAGGAAAGTATTAGCCTCACACCATCTTGAGAATGGCCGTTCCCCACGAAGGGCTTTTATTTGTCTGGATACTAGATATGGATCTCCTTATGGATGGTGTTGGTGAGACGGGGTGGGGGTTCACTTCCAAAGGAGGAGCTGCCTACAACGGTTATCATGCAATGCTAGTTGGTGGGTCACACTTAACTAAAATAGTAATGTAGTATCCCCAAGGATTTGCCTCGTGTATTTTAGAAACCAAAGTCAATCGAGAGTCATACATTATTTGGTATGAGATACCTAAATAATAATGAATGATAGGGAATCATAGATAGTTAGTCTTAATACAAATTTTGACTTACTTTGATCCGCACCAATTTAGGTGGTATTCGCACTCCCCAGGGAGGCATACCCCAGGGATTGGAATTCCAATGTATTCTAAAATTTAGTGGTTATGAGGATTCCCACATAAATTTGGTAGACTACTAAACCCTAATGTCATTAATATTCTTTAATTGAATGTATGGTTATGTGCTATAGTTGATTCAGCATGAATTCGAATACTTTTAATCCACTTGAGACCATTCTCAACCAGAATAAGTTGGTGGGATCCAATTATGTTGACTGAAAACGGAACCTGGATATTGTCCTGACTGCATCAGGATATAAATATGTCTTTACCATACCCCCCCGATGAGCCTAGACCAGATGCACCACAGGACGAGAAGGACCGTTATGCCAAATGGACCAAAGATGATGAGATGGCTAGATGTTACATCCAGGCATCCATGTCTAGTGTTTTGCAACACCAACATCAATCCCATAAGACCGCATACGATATTATATCAAACTTAAAGGAGATGTTTGCGGACCAAGGCAGGCCTACTAGGCAGGCTGCTATGAGGGTGCTCATAAGCACCAAAATGGCTGAGGGTACACCAGTACATGACTAAATGCTCAAGATGATGGACTCATTGAATGAGTTAAATGTACTGGGTGCTGTGATTGATGCAGAATCGCGGATCGACATAATCCTCGAGTCGCTACCAGATTCATTCAACCATTTTAAGATCAATTACAATATGAATAAATGGATCTGATCTTAGCTGAGCATTCTAGCAAGCTGGTAGCACATGAGGGAATTATGAAGAAAAAGCCAATTGCCCTGATAACAGAAAAGTTAGTTGCCAGGTCCAAGCAGAAAGGCAAAGGCCGGAAAGGCAAAAAGAAATCAGTCTCCAAGGGTCCTAAGGCGGAGAATGGTTATACTGGTGGTGTGGCCAAGGCTAAGGGTTCGGGGACCAAGTTAAAGTGTTTCCACTGTGGTATGACAGGACATTGGAAGAGGAATTTTCCAGGTTTTCTGTCTAAGAAGAAGACCTCAGGTATGATTGAGTCACTTGTTTCTGAAGTTAGTTTTGCAACTGGTACTTCAGAATCCTGGTGTGTTGACTCCGGTGCAACTAATCACTTTTGTAATTCGTTGCAGGGGTTTCGGAAAACCGGGAGGCTTAGTGACGGCGAAATCATTGTCAACCTAGGATTTGATGCTAGGGCAGAGGCGATTTTAGTGGGAGTTATTACTTTATGTTTTTCATATAATAAATTGATTTTGTCAGATACATTATATGTACCGTCTTTAAGGCGGAATTTAATTTCAGTTTCTAATTTGGTGAATAAAAGTTATTCCATTACTTTTGGTACTGAAGTTGTCATAAAGAGGAACGGTACTTTCATATGTTCTCACAAGGTAATCAATGGACTTTATTTGTTAACTCCCACGATGTATGAGATACATGATGCCGAAATAAATAATAGACCATCATTAAAGAGAAAATCACCTTTATCTAATCCAACAAAGCTTTGGCACCTGAGGCTATGTCACATTAACCTAAACAAGATTGATAGGCTAGTGAAAAATGGTATCTTGCCTTCATTGGTGGTAGAACCAATGCCTGTTTGCGAGTCCTATCTTGAAGGTAAAATGATCAAAAGACCATTTTCATCCAAGGGCAATAGGGCCAAAGATTTATTGGAATTAGTGCATACTGATGAGTATGGACCCATAAATGTTAGAGTGATAGGAGGATATGAGTACTTCATCACTTTCACAGATGATTACTCTAGATATGGATACATATACCTTATGCACCGTAAGTCCGAGGCTTTTGAAAAGTTCAAAGAGTTTCGAGCGGAAGTAGAAAAGCAATTAGGTAGAAGTATTAAGACTCTTCGATTAGATTAAGGAGGGGGATATCTCTAAGCTGATTTTATGTGATACTTATAAGAGAATGGGATTCTATTCCAGTTGTCTGCTCCTGGTATGCCTCAACATAACAGAGTAGTAAAAAGAAGGAACCAAACTCTTTTAGATATGATCAGGTCTATGATGAGTTTCTCATAATTACCTAAATCCTTTTGGGGATATGCTTTGGATACTGTAATGTACATACTAAACCTTATACCATCTAAGTCTGTACCTAAGACTCCTCGGAAGTTGTGGTCCGGGCGAAAGCCTAGTCTGCAACATTTACACATTTGGGGTTGTCCGGCACATGTGTTGAAGGTTAAGACGGATAAGTTGGAATCGAATTCGGAAGTGTGCACTTTTGTAGGATATCCTAAAGGAACCAAAGGTTGGTTATTCTATAATCCCATAGAGCAGAAAGTGCTTGTAAGCACCAATACGGTTTTTCTGGAGGAAGCTTATATGATTGATTGGAAATCTTTAGAAAAGTTTATCTTGGAAGAAATTCAAGAGCAATCAATTCCAAATCCTAGTATGACCGAACTTGAAGAAAATCCACCCATACCTGACCCAGTAGTTACACCAGTGCCTTGTCGTAGTGGAAGGATTGTCAGTCCCCCTGACAGGTTCTCGTTTTTGGGAGTCTTACGAGGCAATCTAGGAAGAACTGGAACAAGATCCCTGTAACTATGATAAAGCAATAAATGACATAGATTCGGGACGTTGGCAGGAAGCTATGAAAGCTAAGATGGAGTCCATGTACTCTAATCAGGTCTAAACACTTGCGGACTTGCCTGCCAATATTAAACATATTGGGAAAGAGAGGACCGGACGGAAGAGTTGAAACCTTTAAGGTCAGGCTTGTTGCGAAAGGATACACTCAGAAAGAATGTATCGATTATAAGGAAACCTTCTTGCCGGTAGCCATGCTCAAGTCTATCCAGATACTCCTATTCATTGCGGCTCATCTCGATTACGAGATTTGACAAATGGATGTCAAGGCGGCATTTCTCAACCACCATCTTGAGGAAGACATCTATATGATGCAGCCAGACGGTTTCTTGGCCAATAACCAAGTGCAAAGAGTTTGCAAGCTGCAGATGTCCATTTATGGACTGAAGCAGGCATCCCAAAGCTGGAACATCCGTTTTGACTAGGCAATCAAGGCATTTGGTTTTTGTCAAAATCCGGATGAGTCATATGTGTACATGAAAAGTGAAGGAGACAAGGTAGTTTTTCGGGTATTGTATGTCGATGACATCCTTCTCCTCGGGAGAGACATAGGAATGCTGTCAACGGTAAAAGTTTGGTTGGCTAAGACTTTTGATATGAAGGACTTGGGAGAAGCTAGCTATATCCTACGGATCAAACTCCATTGAGACCGAAAAAAAAGGATGATTGGCTTATCTCAAGCCGCGTACATAGATAATGTGCTAATGCGGTTTGCAATGCAAGACTCCAAGAAGGGTATCACACCTTTCAAGCATGGAGTGCACCTTTCCAAGGATCAGTGTCCTAAGACACCTTAGAAAAAGGAGCAGATGAGAGAAGTGTCATACGCCTCGGCTGTTGGTAGCCTCATATATGCTATGCTTTGTACTAGACCGAATATCTGTCACGCAGTGGGCTTAGTCAGCAGATCTCAGTTTACTGCTGTGAAGTGTATTCTCAAATACTTGAGAAGGACTAGAGATTACATGTTAATGTAAGGCAGTGATGAGTTGATTCCAGTCGGTTACACAGATTCTGACTTCATGTCATATAAGGATTCCAGGAAATCAACCTCTGGGTATGTATTTATGCTTGGCCGCGGAGCTATCAGCTGGAGGAGCATTAAACAGGAATATGCCACTGATTCCACCTCGAAAGCTGAATATGTAGTGGGTTCTAAAGCAGCTAAGGAATCCATTTGGCTCAAAAGATTCCTCATGGAACTCGGAGTGGTACATTTGACGCGACAGCCGCTCACAGTTTACTATGACAGCAGCGGGGTAATCGCACAGTCCAAGGAACCCAGAAGCCATAAAAGCCAAAAGCATGTACAGAGAAAATATCATTTTGTCAGAAAGATTGTGCAGAGAGGTGACATTGCCATCACCAAGATAACATCTGTGGACAATCTCACAAATTCTTGACTATGCCTTTGACTACTAAAGTCTTTGAGTAACATGTAGAAGGGATGGGCAAGAGATACAACCCTGACTAACATTGAGCCCAAGTGGGAGATTATTAGTTTTATGGTCTCAATCCATTAAGATTGATGTAATAAATTCATTAATTTCTTTATTTATCAATATATTCATACTTTCCTTTTATGAGATGAATGGTGTTTTATTACTTAAATGCACATAACCAATACAAATGGCATACTGACTCATGAGATGAACCGGAGTCCACAAGTGTATTAGGTGTAGCACATATGTGCGAATGGGATCCACATAAAAGAGACATGTGTCACAAATCTTATACTTAAATTGATTCATAACCGGTGATGAGATTGGGCATCTCATCTGACAAGGTTGCAGTATTATGATCACTATGAGATAGTGTGATCTGTCTCGATCATCAGAATATAAGATTCTGGATCATCATACTGGTACATTGGATGTATTGAAGGACCATGAGAAGCACCTTATGAACACTGTCTTTACTTTAAGGTCTGCTCTCATAATTTCCTAGCAATAGGCTCTCAATCCTGAGACATTGATGGACTCAAGTTTCTATCTATTCATTTGCTTTGAGTCACTAATGAGTGAGGCCGACTATATGTCAACACTTCGGTATCTTGGGTACGTGGTAGTAGGACTGTGGGAGCATTTAATGGTCAAGATGGAATCTATCTCTATTATCCCCTTATGCCAATTAATGGATTTATCATTGGTAAGTGTACACACATCTCAATTAAGAGTTAATTGAATGGTACTGATGATCACTGTGATTAATTGGGTTTCAAGGATAATAAGATATGGATCTAAATTGGTGGGACAGTTTATCAAATTGATCCATGGATATTGGTGGAGGGGTCTACTTGTAATGATAAGGAAGTTTACGGTCTTCATGTAATTTATTCTTAAGACTAGAGTTCAATTGCATTTATTTAGTGGAGTTATTTGCAATTAACTGCGAGCCAGGTTGCACATGAGATGTGGGGGCGTGGTATCTCAGTTGAAGTCAGCTTTCTATGGAATCCCTAGTGGTCCCCACGTTAGCCCAAGATTTGATCATTACTAATTCTTTTTGAACTCAAAAGGGAAAGCTACTACTTCTATTTGAAGTGAGACTTCTAATAGTGGTAATAGTAGGAATAGAGAATTACTAATTATTATGGAAGTGGAACTTCTAATATTAAACAAAGAAGATGATGCTTTAAGCTATAAATAGAGGGGTAATAGGGCTGGACGTCCCATGCTTAATAATCCCCTAGGGATTCACGCCCAGCCCCATTGAAGTGCAAGAGTTGCACATCCCTTCTTCTCCTTATCTCTTCTAGCTTCTCTTCCGGTTTCCCTTTGAGGTTCTAGTTAGTTTTTCTCTCGGAGATTCCACCATTTTCTTTGAGAAAAGATATCTGAAACAGGTCATAACATGGAAGACAATTGGTATTGGAGATTCTGATCTGCTTTGTGAAAGAGTTC
This sequence comes from Persea americana, assembly GCA_029852735.1. Classification (NCBI taxonomy): domain Eukaryota; kingdom Viridiplantae; phylum Streptophyta; class Magnoliopsida; order Laurales; family Lauraceae; genus Persea; species Persea americana. The sequence goes on from CM056818.1 coordinate 18,529,694, forward strand.
TTCATAAAAGGGATTAATCAAATTCTCTATTATAGCACAACCGAGCTCCATAGGTATAATCTACTCCTTGTATGTTGTAGAATTTCATGGTTGCTTGTTAGGTGCTGTTTCTATCTTTTAGATAGAGGTTATTGCTGATCATGGTTGATGAGATTGAGTTTTGGATCCTGGATTGGGTTTTTGTTGCCTTATGGATACTTGATCCCTGAGTCAAGTGGGTCAAAAGTTTTGAAATCCTATTCACAAGGCCTACCTATTTCCAACAGGGACCACATTATAAATCTAATGAATTTAGACTCAATCGTTTAATTTATAAAGGTAGGCATCACATTGTAATTTCTAAAGGTGGGTCCCAAGTCCACAATCACATTTTAATGGTGGCCCCATGTTTGGATTTCCAAATGTGGGTGTCACGACCCCATACCTGGACCCTGCAGCGGCCCGACCTCAGGGAGCATGAAATTGGGATTTAAGTAACCATTATATTTCTCCCAGGATCCGCGTGTGTGAGGATGACAATTCCAACACACTTTGAATATTTTGCGGAAGCTTACGTGGCATTGCGACTCGGATTCCGTGGCCATCGGATTCCGCATCGCACTCAACCGCTAGCATATAGCTATCGTATCAAGAATCATATCAGACTGGAGCAAACCATCACATTAAAATACAGAGCTGACCGTAACAGGATATTTCATTCCCACATATGTTCAAGTTACAAGTATCAATGTGCATTAATTAAAAATCCTGAAGAACAGGCTAATAAAAGCCATACAAATATCAAGGTAAATAACACTACCCCACATGTGACGTAACTCCGATGTCAAGCTAAATGTTTACATGACATAGCCGACGCAACAATCTGTAACTCATGGCTCCACAGCCAACACATGCACTCAGTTCGAAGCGAAGAAATCTAGACCTGAGTACCAAAAGAGTGGGTCAGACACGACGGTCTGGCAGGTGGGTGAAAAGATATAAATAATAATCTGAATAATAAAACATATGATAAATCATGGTATTCGATCAAAAGTTGCATAGATTTAAAACCAGTGTAAAACGTGTATACCTGACAAAACATGTATTCATTTTGAAGCATGTGTAAAACATATATATCTGGTAAAACATGTATTCATTTGGAACAAGTGTAAAACATAGATATCTGGTAAAACATGTATTCCTCACATTGCAAACCCAGTCCATAGGCGGACCCTGCAAATTGCCCTTCTTTAGGGGAGCCACAATCGTGGGGAACATATTGGTAATCATACTTAAGCTAAATCCTCCATCACTAATGTGATGAGAGCACACTAAAGGCGTTGATTTCAGAGCACACGAGGTGACGAGAAACAACTATATACATATATAATATACTGAGCAAAACCACGGCCGCGGAATCGGGTGACAAGACAGAACAAAATTCAGACTGCAGCTGACAGAAGCTAAAGGGGGACCCCAAGTCGGTGAGTCAAATCGACAAGGTCGTCCAAGCTTAGTGGTGCCGACTCATAGGTTAAAACACATTCAAAACATATACATATCTGAAGGAGTGTATAACACCCAAAGCATACTGAACTAAAGGTTCGGAAGCGCATTTAACATAATAATATCTTATCAAAATGCATAAGGTTGATCAAATGTTCAAATTACAAATTTTAGTGGTTTAGAAATGCCACTTGTACTAATATGCGAAAACCAGTCGAAAGCGTATGAAATTCGATAAAAGCGGACACTAGGAACCCCCACCTAATTCCGGACCAGGCATTGAGGTTTCAAGATTCAAACAATAGGTATAAGGGTCATGTATGTCGATTAAAGTTTATAGCATGGTACTCCGGAAGGTTTGGGACATCCCGAGGTCCCTATACAAATTGATAAGTCCATCATCCTCAATAATCTTCGGAATTGGCGTTCTTTTCCAAATCAGTCCCCATAAAACACCTCTTATTCCTCCACATCATATTAGGGCTCCGAACTAACTTCACTGGACCTTAAAACAACCTTCTAATTATGTTTGGAACTAGCCCAGTAATTCTATATAGTTCGCTCGAGCGAACTGAAAGGTTCGTTCGAGTGAACAACATTATGGGAGGGGTTCGCTTGAGCGAACTGGTCCGAGTCAGGTAGGGTCGAGCGAACAGATAGAATGGCTCGAGCGAATGAGTCTCTGGAAGGGGTTCACTCGAGTGAAGTTGAGTTCGCTCGAGCGGACTACTTCGAGTCAGGGAAGGTCGAGCGAAGAAAGAGGGAGGCTCAAGCGACCAAGGTTCCATGAGGGGTTCGCTCGAGCGAACTCCTCTAGAACAGGAAGGCTCGAGCGAAGAAGATGGTTAGCTCAAACGACTGAAGTTCTGTGAAGGGTTCGCTAGAGCGAATGTGGGTTCGCTAGAGCGAATGTGGGTTCGCTCGAGCGAACTGCTTCAGAAACAGTCCGTTTCAGCAGTCCGAACCTCCACTTCTCTTCTTTTCACAACCTCATTCAAGCCAACTATTAACACAATATTTATGGCTCTCCTACCACCCACTTCAACCACATCAAGTCTTCCAACAACCATCCCATTGCAACCAAAAATCACATTAATTCACAAGATACCCACTTCATTCAATGCAATAAACAACCCACATAAATGAAGATGTAAAGAATGACTCAATAACCTTTAACCAAAAACAATGCATTTATTTGTTTCCAAAAGACTAAATAGAAGGAGAAGCTCATCAAAACATTTATGTGCATGCTTGTATAAACCATGGCATCATAAATGGAAACAATAATGAAAATTCAAAGAAAACATGAAATCATCAATTTATTCTATTCAACCACTTGCCTTGGTTTCCAAAGTAGCTAATCAAGCTCCTAATCAACCTTTCAAGCCACAAATCTCCAATCTACACAAAAACTCCCAAAATAAACCCATCTTAGAACCCTAAAATGGCAAACCAAAGAACAAGAAGAAGAGAGCTCCCGATAGAGAAGGTAGAGACTCTCTAAAGCTAGGAAAACACAAATCTAGGAGATTGAAAGGATTGCTTACTTGGAAGTGCTTCAAATAAAAAAGACTAGCTCAAGGAGAACCACAATGTGGTTGGATTTCTCTTCTAATGGCATCAATAGAGAGCTTCAGATGAGGGGAAGAAGAAGATGAGCACAAATCTCTCATTTTGGCAAGCTTGGAGGTGGGTTTTGTGAGAAAACAAGAAGAAGGAGAGAAAAGGGGAAAAACCCTAAGGAGCTGAAGCTCCTCTCTCTCTCTCTCTCTCTCTCTCTCTCTCTCATTCTACTGGAACCAAATGGGGAAGAAGGAATGGGCTGGCCTTTTTATAAAAGGGTGGGTGTGGGTCCCACCATCACTAAAACTTGTCGGGATTAAAACATCAATTTCTGGGCCCCGGATGCGATCGACGAAGAAGAGAAAAATGTTTCTCATAAAATCTATTTTTAAAAAACTATAATTTTGGCATGGTTTTGAGATCTCAAAATTTGGGTCCAGATTCAATGTGAAAAGACTGGTTTACCCCCAGGGCTGGAGAAACTGATTTTCAAAGCTTCGAATGGGTATGGAGCGAACAAAAAAGTTGTAGGGGATAGCGAGACTAGTCAAATAAGTTGAAATGGAAATTTTTGGGAATCATAAAGAGCCTCCCCAACTGACCACGCAAAACAAATAGGACCATACGGTCACTAACTCGGCTCACTGGCTTTCAAAACTCTCCAAAGCTAATGAAAGGTCTTTCTAACCCACACACTCAACCAAACAGCCACTAATCTCACTTTAGGAAACTAATCCACAAATAAGTAAACACTAATCTCGGAAATTAAGGGTTGGGGTCTCACAGTGGGTACCACATTGTAATTTTTTAAAAGTGAGTCCCGTGTTCACAATTAACAAAAATGATGGCCCCTCATTATAATTCCTATAAAGGTGGGCCCACATTATAAATTTTATGAACGTGCTACCCCCATATTCTAATTTTTAAAGGTGGACACAACATTCTAATTTCTAAAAGTGGCCCCTGTGTCGACAATTACAAAAAATGTGGCTCCACTCTGTAATTCATAAATATGGGTTACATGATCGGGTTTACAAAAGGTAGACCCACATTGGCTCATTTTTTAATTTCTAAAGGTGGATCCCATATTTACATTCACAAAAAGTTGGCCCACATTATAATTCCTATAAAAGTGGGCCCACATTATAAATCCTATGGATATGGGTTGCATGTTCTAATTTTTAAAGGAAGGTACCATGTTGTAAATTCTACTGGTGGGCCCCATGTATGATAATAATAGTGCTACAAACAATAAAAGGTGGGGTCCCACGTTGTAAATCCTATGTTTGCTCTTTGGAGCAAAACTTTTATAATGTTATTAAATAAGTTCCGTACAGCATATTAGTAGTAGAGTAATTTAATATAATGTTGCCAAACAAGTTCTACAGAGTATAGACTCGGTATAACCCAATCTCAACAAAACCTGATCCGACCACAAAACTGAAAAGAACACAAGAACGATGCCAAATAGGCCCTAAGATTGAAGATATAGATGAGTTTCGAATTTGAGGTAGCCTTTTCAATATATAGATGAGTTTTGAATTTAATGCAACCTTTTCAATTTCTAACAGCAAGAATGTTGACTCTTTAATGTAGTTTATTTTTTCTTTTTTTTTTTATTGGAATGCCACTTTCAAATGTTAGTCTCTTCATATATAGGATGGTTATAAACATAAACAGATACAATAAAGAAGTTGTTTAAATCATAATGCAAATGAATGGATGGACTAGATCAAGTTAACTAAAGGTACATCTATTAAACTACTCAATTACCTCATTTGTCCATAATGTGGATGATTAGGATAACTTGTTTTAACCATGAATTATTATCACCTTTATTATATTAATCATTTCATCTACTAAAATTGTTTGAGTAGTGTAGTATCTGCAAAGCTTATTGACTTGGGAAACTTATTATTTTAGCTTGTTGACTGTTAGGCTATACTTAACCCCAAGGGGTAGCTCAGTTGGCCTATGACCAATGTTTGCACCTGAAGGTTGTAGGTTCGAAACTGCACTACCACACTAGGGCTACATGGGAGTTTACCCAGCTTCCCTCTGGGCCCGGAGGGATTAGTCCAGCCCAAAGGGTTGGAAACCCTCTGATAGCAAAGAAAAAAAAACTGTTAGGCCATAGTTAAAGTGCCTAACAAAGAGGCTGCTGCTTACATATATATATAAATATATGAGGGGAGTTCCCCTAAGCTGAAGCTTAGGGGAAGATCAGCTGAATTGTGCGACTTGCATGTGTTGGCCCACGAAAAATAATTCAGCCCACTTTCCTTTCGGTTTCACTTTTCATTTTCCCCCCTTTCCAAATCTATCCCCATTCCCAAACCTAAGCAGAACACTCCCACTCTTGTCTCTTTCACGGTCTCTCCCCAGCTCGCGTGAAGCTCTCCCGGTTGTCATCTCATCGCTCAATCTCTCCAACAAAGGCAGCCCAGTTCACTCGAACTCTCCAACGTCTCTCCTGGTCGTCATCTCGTCTCTCTATCTCTTCCAGTCACGTGAGCCCTCCGACGATTGCAGCCCACTTCTCCCTTTCTCATCTCTCTCTCAATGGGCTGTGCGACCTCTTCGCTGTGACTCTCATCTCCTCTTGTCTCTCTCCCCCGATGTGACGCCAAGGAAGAAAAGACCCATATTGATGAAGCCTCTCTCTCCCTCTCTGGACTACGCCTGACTGTAGAGCCCAAGCTCAGTGAGATGTTTCTAAACTCTATTTTTTTCCCTTTTTGATGTGGGGTTTGATGCATGTTTCTTTGGATTTAGATGGAACTATGGGATGGTTTTACTATTGATGCCGACACCGATTTGGGGTTGAGATTTGAAACTAAAAAGGTGATTTTTTTTCTTTTGTGACATGTCATTCCAATCAATCTCAATCCCACCACCATCAGGTTTGCTTCTCTATTCTGGAATTTGATGGCTGACAAATGACATGCGGATATATGTGTATGAGCCAGTGGCTAATCAAGGCTTTATCATGATTTGAAAATCAGAAAGAAAAAGATAAAAAGAAGCACATAACAAAAGAAAAGAAAAGAGACAGACTCTGTTTTTCCAAGGTTTTGAATAGTCACTGAATACTCAGGAGTTTGTCCCCAGATCTGACCCAGTTCCTATTGGCCTTGATAGGAATTCATGACATCAAGTAATGTGGTGTCCAGCTCAATGTTATGTTTGTCCGTGAGGATTTACGACAGAACTTAGGTGAATAGAAGAATTAGGATGAAAATTGTCTTCGTTTTTTATACTTCTTCTTTTTTTTTTATATGTCCAAATGGAAGAATCGACATGCTATTTGAAATAGTTTGGCGGTATGAATTCTGTTCTATTATCCAATGAAATAGGATGAAAATATGGCCATGTTAAATACCCAAACTAACTTTTGTTTTAGACCAATCAACACATATTTGCTTCAAACAAATCTAGCTCTAATTCGTGACCATATTTTTATTATTTGTAGTCCAGATTGCAAATGGATGTGGCCTCCTCATCATCATCTTTTGTTCACTATCAAGTTATAGATGAAAACATGACACCAAAATTGGGCATGCATTTTGATGATTTAGATGAGGCATATAACTTCTACAATTCTTATGAAAAACTTGCTGGGTTTAGTATAAGAAAAGAATCTACCAATAGAGGTAAAGATGCCGAGGTAGTTTGGAAGTGATTTGTATGTTCAAAGTAGGGTAAAACATATGAGAAACACTGAATTGATAAGGAACTTGTTCAAAGGCGTTGCATGGAAACAAGATTCGATTGTAAGGCTTAGATGCAAGTGACAATTGATAAATCATGTGGTTATGTAGTATCCAAGTTTGTTCCTCAACACTCCCATGCCCCCACTACTCCTAGTAAGAGATTTATGTTGAAGTCGCATCGTGAAGTGCCAGAATCAAAGCGACAAATTATAAATACATATGATTCAGCAAATGTGGGAAGCAAACAACAAATGCAAGTGTTTGCATCTCAATCTGGGGGACTTGACAATATTGGATTTACAGATACCGACGCAAAGAATCACCGTAGGGATGAGAAGGAAAAGAAAAAGTATTTAGATGGTCAGTTGTTATTTCAACTCTTTGAAAACCGCAAAGAGATGTGTAGTGGTTTCACATATACCATTGAGGGAGATAGAGATAAAAAGACAACACATGTTTTTTGGGCAAACGGGGCATTCTTTTCGGCTTACAAAGTTTTTGGTGATGCTGTGAATTTCGATACAACATATAAGATAAATTGTTATGGACTAATTTTTGCTGCATTTGTAGGTTGCAATTACCATGGTTAAACAACTTTATTTGGATGTGGGTTTCTACCAAATGAAAAAACTGAGTCATTTAAGTAGCTGTTTACAAAATGGCTTTGAGACCATGTCATTTAGTCCACCGAAGGGAATTATAACTGATCAAGATTTGATGATGGCAAAAGCCATTAAGAATTTCATGCCAAACACAATTCATCGGTATTGCCTATGGTACATTTTGGATAAATTGCCATCGAATTTAGGAGGGGTTCATATATATTCACAATGAGGGCTTAATTGAAAAGATAAAAAATGTATTCATAACTCTGACACTTCTTCTCATTTTGAGAGTTTTTGGAATCAGATCATAACATGTAATAATCTTAGTGACAATGAATGGTTGGCAGATATATTCAAGATTCGTCGTAGGTGGGTTTCGGCATATTTAAAGGAGAATTTCTTTGGATGCATGTCAACCACTCAAAGAAGTGAAAGCATGAATGCATTTGTGAAGCAGTATGTATAGTACAAAAATTCATTTTTTGATTTCATATTGCATTTTGACGCCCGGGTTGAACGTTTGAGATATCTTGAAAAGAAAGAGGATTTCGAGAATAGCAACGTGAGGCCTAAATTGAAAATGTACTCACCAATGGAAAAGCAAATGGCCGAAATCTACACAAGAGACTTATTTTATAAGTTTCAAGATGAGTTATTCATCACCACGTCACTTGGTGAAAAGCTTGTTTACGACGATGATGTGACTTGTAAGTTTGTTGTGAAAAATTACCTCGATGAGAAGGAAATTGATAGAGATGTTTTATGGAAAAAAGATGAGATGCATGCATATTGTTCATCTAAAAAGTTTGAATTTGAAGCATCTATCTATACTATTTTTACTAGAGCGTTACATTTTAAAGCAATGGACGAAGGTTGTTACAAAAGAAATATATGTTGACAATGTTGAAATTGGATCTGCCGGTGTTAACTCATGCTTGGCCCAACATAGTCACTTGTCATGTATGTTCGCAAGGCTTATTGACATAGTTAGTCAATCCAGAGAAGGTTTCAAATGTTTGGTTGACGGTCATACTGAATTGGAAATGAGATTAAGTCAAATGACGTTAAGTAACCCAACAAACACAGCATTGATATTGGAAAAAGACTTGTGGTCAGTAATGCAGTGGAATATCATGAGCCACTGCATGTTGTGACGAAAGGATGCACTAAGAGATTTAAATCATCAAAGGAAAAGGCAACAAAAGGGTGTCTTTATAGGGGTTGCAACAAGCGCGATGTATCACATGACAAGTGAAACTGTCCGGTGTTGTTGAACATGTAAATAATCATACTTAGAGTGAAACTGTCCGGTGTTGTTGAACATGTAAATAATCATACTTAGAGTGAAACTGTCCGGTGTTGTTGAACATGTAAATAATCATACTTAGGAACTTTTCTTTCTATTCCCCCATGTTGCTTTCTCTCTAAAGTAACTTTTCTTTATATTTCAGATTAGTTGATGCTAAGCCAAGCCAATCACTAGACTTTAAGGCCCTGTTTGGCGTCTCTTATCTATATGAAACAGATCTGCATAAAACAGATCTGTTTCAAATGGCCTTGTTTGAAATAGATGGTCTAGAAATAGTTTGTTTGGTTACATAGAAAAAATGATTGAAATTGACATTTTTAAAACAATGGTTGAAAATTTTTCATAAATATCTCAAGATCCATGAAGATTCAAGTATTGAAATTTGACGTCATAGTTGTGTTTAGCCTTACAAAGAGAATTAATGGTTTGGATCTTGCATTTGGGGGCCATAGTTTTAAAAAAGGTAGATATAAATGTTTGTTGTTTTTTGTAAATATCTCAAAATCTATGATGATCCAACGGCTAAAATTTGGACCCATAGTTGTGCTTGATCTTCTGAATATATCCAATGGTTTGGATCATGATTTTTGGTGGCTGAATTCACCAAAAAAAAAGAAAAAACCACACTGCTGTGTACAAGTTCAAACCTCAGTCAATTATCATGGTACATCAACGGTCAAAAACATTTTTATAAATATCTCATGATCCACTTGGATTTAGAGGCTCATTTTTGGACTTGTGGCCGTTTTTGGCGATCCAAAGGGAATCAACAGATCGGATCATGATGATGGGGCGCACAATGTCCAGAATATTAGATCAAAGGGCTCACGTTTTTTTGCAAATATCTCGAGATTCGAGAAAGATCAACAGCTAAAATTTGGATATGTGGCCGTGTTTGACCTTCTTCACATTTCTAACGGTGTGGATCATGGTTGTGGGTCCCATAAATTAAAAAAAAATGAAAAAAAGGACTGTCCTATGAGGACATCCGTTTCACTGTAGCGATTCTGTCTTTCCGCTTCAGACATTAAGCTCTGATTCAAAACAGGGCCAAAGGCCGACTTTTTGAAATGGAGGCAAACTCTCTATAACCCATTTGAAATAGACATTGCAACCTCACTTCCCAAACAGTCTAAAACCTATTTCAAACAGTTTTAAGACAAGTAGAGGCAAAATTAAGAGATGCCAAACTGAACCTAACTATTCGAGTAAAGAAAGCTCTGATGATGAAATGCAATGATTTACAATGGTAAGGAATTTCTTACGTTAAGAATTTTATTTTCCTCTATTGAAATGTCATGAAGACTTATTTAATTTAAGTGTAGCTAACTAGCTAGTGATATTTTCACCCATATCTTATCTCATGTTACATGTCTATTGCAGCTCAATTACTGCAGAGAAGCACGAGGTGCCAAGCTTTAGTGGGGAGCTCGGAACCATGGCTATAGATGATTTTATCAGCTGAATTCAAGGTGCAATTGTGATTTTATCATTATGTGGCTAAACAGTTTTTGGTGTTCGGTTTAATATCTTTCAATATCAGTCTTTTTGATCTTTTAGTGTGGGTGACCAGTAAGATCCTGTAGTTGAATATCAGTCTTTTTGATCTTTTAGTGTGGCTGAACAGTGTCTCATGTAATTGAATGAATTTTGACAATGATGTGGTGGAAAGCATTTCTTTTTTTCAAAAAAAGATGCAGAATTTTGATATCTATGATTCCCATCCTTGTATGTATGTTTCTATCAGAACTCTACAGGCCCATGGTTCATCATATCATAGGTTCTTTCTGCACAGATCGGAATGAAAATCTGATTAGAAATATCACAAGCTCAACAATCAAAACACAGAAACAAAAACCAAGGGTAGAACCTCCTGTGCTGATGAAACTTGATTTATGATGTTGGGCATATAGATGATCTGTTGTGAATGATTTTGTTGATGATTTGATGGTGATGGTAATATTGATGATGATAATCAAACGGTTAGAATTTGAGCTGAAACCTTTGTGACACATTAAAATGTGAGGGTAAGCTAAATGTTGAGCCTTGAAGTGATGTATTGGATGGTCTAAGCAGACAAAACATATGGAGATCCAACCAAAACTCATCAAATTTGTTGATATGTAATTGGGCAGGTGTCGCGACCCCGGACCGAGATCTGGGCCCGCGATGCATAGATGAAGCTTAGGTGAACATACATTAACAATGATTATACATTCACTAAATTTCTCATAGGTTTCCGCGGTGAGGATTTCATACACACTCACAAAACATTTACATTGGTGTGAAAGCGTGTAGCAAATCAATTTCATAATCCATTCCATAATATAAGACTGATAAACAAATGTAACTGACATGATGTCAAAGTGAGCAGTGATCTCATTGGCATTCTCAAAATATGACATTTGAAGTTTAAACAAAAGATCATTTAAGTTAACATTCTCCAAAAATAATGGCCAACAAAGGCCACTACAACCCAAAAGTGTAAATCAGAACATTATATAAATTCCCCCAAAATGTTGCGCAATTAGTAGCTCGAACCAATGTCTACATGACACTGTCAGCTTGCCATTCCACTAATCGCTGGGGTTCACCAACCGCAGCCTCTGGCTCCTCCTCGTAGGCAATGACGGGGACTGGACCTGAGTACCGCAAAAATGGGTCAGACACGACGGTCTGGCAGGTGGATGAATAGATAATACAATAAGAGAAATCGAAAGATAACATTTAAAAGACGTTGAAATCTGTCCACACCTGTACTTCCATAAAACAAGATATATCATTTGTCAAAGGCATATATAAAGTAAAACATGTAGGATATCAAAGAACAGGGGACTAGCAAGATGGCAACTACACTAAAGCTAAATCCTCTCCATCACTAAAGTGATGAGGGCACAATCAGTGCAATGGGCTCCAACACGCGAAGTGACGAAAGCCAATAATATATACATATACATATAGCTAGACAAGACCACGGCCGTGGAACCGGGTAATGGGACAGGACAGGATCCAAGTTGCAACTGGCAGGAGCACGAGGGGGAGGCCCAAGTCAGTTGATCAGACTGACACGGACGTCCAAGCTTAGTGGTGCCGACTCATAGGTTATATGAGAAATCAAAACATTTACCAAAACAATATCGGTATAAAATACTCAAGTAGGCGGGACATGTTGCTCATAGGCACACATTTCATATCACTATCTTTTCATGTATAAACGGGGCTAGCAGGACTTGTCGAGTGCATAAATCATAGTTTGAGATAAAAATAGTGATATCGGGAGAAATCGGGTTAAGACAAGTATAATCCGAATAAAACAGTGCAATGAGTTCTTATACGATTACGGACTACGTATTGGGACTTCCGTATTCACACAATATGTATGAGGACCTTGTATGTCTACTATTGCTCTTGGCATGGTACTCGAATGATGATAGACATCCCAAGATTCCTTGTACAGTTTGGTAAATCCACAATTCTCAATACATTTCCGAAATGGTATTTCTTTCCAGGTAAATCTCCTTATGTCATCCCCTAGGTCTACCCAAGGTGGTAGGGCATCAAAACAACCCATCTCAGCCTTAGAACATCATGTTTGGAAACAATGGAAAAGACCCAGGAATTCTGTATAGTTCGCTCGAGCGGATAGGATGTTCGCTCGAGCGGACTGGTCCAGTTTAGGAGGGCTCAAGCGAAGAATGGGGAGGCTTGAGCGAATATAGTTCTGTGAGGAGTTCGCTCGAGCGAACTACTCTGAGTCAAGAAGGGTCGAGCGAAGAGGAAGGGAGGCTCGAGCGACCATAGTTCTGTGAGGGGTTCGCTCGAGCGAGTAGAAGTTCACTCGAGCGAACTGCTCCGGAACAGGAAGGCTCGAGCGAAGGAGATGGTTAGCTCAAGCGATAGGGGTTTCTGTGAAGGGTTCGCTCGAGTGAAAGGAGGTTCGCTCGAGCGAATTGCTTCAGAAACATCCCGTTCCAGCAATCCGAACCTCAACTTGTCTTCTCTTCAAAAACCTCATTCAAGCACACCAATAACTCAACATTTAAGGTTCCCCCACCATTCACTTCATCCACATTAAATCCTCCAACAACCATCCCATTCAAAGACCCAAATTCACATCTCTTCTCCTTTCAAATCCCATTCAATGTACAACCACCAAAATGAGAATCCATACCAACCAAAGTACAACATTAATGTACAAAATCTTAGAAGAATATTTAAAAGGGAAAGATTCTCATACTCATATACATTTCTAACAATTAATGTGAGATATAACACATATGCAAGATGAATGGTGAAAGGAAACCCACAATTACATTAAAAACATAAAATCATCCAAAGAAACATATTCAACCACTTGCCTTGGTCTCCAAATAAAGCTAATCAACTCTAAGTACTTCTCCCAAGCTCAAATTCCACAATCTACACAAAACCCTCAAAATGACATTCATTCAAGCCCTAAAACGGAAAAATAAGAAATGGAGTGAGAGAGCTCCCAATAATGGAGATGGGGCTTCTCTTGGGCTAGAAGAACACATATCTAAAAGATGGAAATGAAAGCTTACATAGAAGGTTCTCAAATGGGAGAAGGTAGCTGTAAGACCCCGCCCCGAGAGTTTCCGATTAGTGTTAATTAAGACGTGTTTTAGTTATAAGTGAGATTAGTGGAAATTGGTTAAATCTGGATTAGAATAGCTTTTTATAGCTTTGGATAATTTTGGGAACTCTTTTGATCTAGTGGGGCCCTTTGGGGGTTCCTTTTCTTGTGTCTTGATTAGTTTTGGGATTTATTTGTTAATTCTGGAAATCGGTAAATTGTTCCGTTGAATGTATTTTATGATTCCCGACAACTTTCGTATTTGCTCCGTGTCCATTCGAGACCTCTAAACTCTACTTTGCCATTGATAGGGGTAAAACAGTCTTTTTACACGAAATCTGGACACCATTTTCGATGTCTCCGAAACTTGTAAAGTGTATACTTTTTGGAAAGTAGAAATTTCGACGATCAATTCTTCCTTCTTCGTCGAATCCGTCCGAAGCCCGTAGAATGATGTTCTAGCCCATTTTAGACTTTTAAGTTGTGGGACCCATTGCCTTAGCTATATAAGGGGAAGTCTTCTTCTTCCCCTTCTTCTTGCAATTTCTTGAGAAAGAGGAGTCCCAGCCCAGCCTAGGGTTTTTCCATTGCTCCTTGCTTCCCCATCTCTCAACCTCTCTCAAATCTCTTGCTAAAGGCCAAGTGGATGCTACAATCTCTTCCCCTCCTTGAGAGCTTCCTCTTGATGTCTTTCTTTGAGAGAGAGCCCCATTCCAAGCTGTCTTTTGAACAAGCCTTGTGTATTTGAAGAACCTCCATGTAAGCTCTTCTTCTTATCTTTTAGATTTGGATTCTTCTAGTCTTGAAGATGCTTCATTTCCATTTTTGGAAGTTATCTCCATCTATTTCTTGATTTTGACCTTTTAGGGCTTGTAATGATTGTATTTGGGGATTTTGTGTGTAGATTGTAAATTTGAGCTTGATAGTGGATTAGAGCTTGATTAGCATTCTTGGAGACCAATGCAAGTGGATGAATGGATTAGATTTGATCGAGTTCTTATTTTGGTTAAAAATGTGAATTTTTACTATTCCCATTTCATTTGATTTAGTATGTTATAATGCTTTTGGAAATGTATTTATTGTTATGGCTTTCTCGTAGTTAATTCTAGGAGAATATATGCATGCATTCATGAAAGTTTATTTTGGTTGGTATGACCTCTTAAATAGTTTTGTACTTGCATTGAATGAAATTGGATTGGTAGATGAAATTAATACCTTGGTGGAATAGTAGTTGGTAGAGAGGAGTAAGTGTTAAATGGAAGGGAATGGACCCATTCCACATCAGAAAATGGTTGGAATGAAGGTGAAATGGTTTGGGAGACAAATGACTGAAATCTGCACCTGATGTGTAGTCCCCGCAGCTGGGCGGTCAGCGGGCGGTCACCTCGGCGGCTAGCCGACAGGTGACCGGCGGCTAGCCGACCCAGATGCGGTTAGAAACACAGAATGCTGCATTTTGACAGGCGAACCGCGGTCAGCCGTGCGGTCACCTCGCGGCTAACCGCCAATCCCAAACCCAGTAACCGCTAGGTAGCCGCGAGGCGCGGTTAGAAACACAGAATGCTACATTTTAGCAGGGTGAACCGCGGTCAGCTCCGCGGTCAGCCAGCGGCTAACCGCCGATCACCTCGGCGGCTAACCGCCATCTGACCGACAGGTGATCGAAATTTACCCAGAATTCCTGAGTCTTTTCCATTGGTTTCAGATATGGTATTGAAAGGTTTGGATGGGTTGTTCTGATGCCCTACCACCTTGGAAAGACTCAGGGGATGACATAAGGAGATTGACTTAGAAAGAAACACCATCTCGGAAATGTATTGGGACCTTTAGATTCATCAACGTGCATAAGGAAACTTAGTATGTCCTCTATCATTTGAGTACCATACTAAGGGTAATTTAGACATACAAGCTCCTTATACAGGTCGTTTGAATATAGATGCCCCAATACATAGTCCCTAATGGCATAAGGATTTATTGCATTGTTTTATTCAGTTATTCGTATAATAGCCCGAGTCTACTGGTTTTCTCTCAAATCCCGATTTGTACACCCGATATGCCTTGCCAGCCCGTGTATGCATGAACCGAAAATGATTTGAAATGTGTGCCTTCGAGCACCATTCCCCGCCCGCCCGTATGTTTTATATTGATATAGTTTTGTATATGTTTTGATTTATCATGTAACCTAAGAGTCGGCACCACTAAGCTTGGACATCCTTGTCAGTCTGATCAACTGACTTGGGTCTCCTCCTGTGCTCCCGCCAGTTGCAACTTGGATCCCGTACTGTCCCGTTACCCGGTTCGCGGCCGTGGTCTTGCCTAGCTATATGTATAAGTATATGTATATATGTTTATAATATTGGTTCTCGTCACTTCGTGTGATTGAGCCCAATGCACGCAATGTGCTCTCATCACTTTAGTGATAGAGAGGATGTAGCTTCAGTGTGGTTGCCACCTAGTCAGTTCCTGTACCTTGAACACCCCGCATGATTTGTGTTGCATCTTTACTTTAAATGAACTATGCATCCTGTTTTATGACAGTTTTCGTTACAACTATGATATGTTTTGATTTCTTTATTGGTATATCTATTCACCCACCTGCCAGACCGTCGTGTCTGACCCATTTTTGTGGTACTCAGGTCCAGCTCCCGTTAGTGCCTTTGAGGAGGAGTCAGAGGAGGCGGTCGGTGAACCGCAACGACTAGTGGAGTGGCAAGCTGACGATGTCATGTAGACATTCGGTTTAGCTCGGAGCTGCGAACATTTTGGGAATTTTGAGAATGATTCTGTTTTATACTTTTGGGTTGTATTGGCCTTTGTTGGCCTTTAATTTTGGGGAATGTTAATTAACTTGTTCTTTTGTTAAACTTTAACTTAATGTTTTGGGAATGCTAATGAGATCATTGCTCACTCTGACATCATGTTATACTTGTATATTAACAGTCTTATTTGATATGATTGGAATAAGAGTTTGATTTGCTACACGCTTCCGCACCAATACAAATGTTCTATGAGTGTATGAGGAATCCTCACCGCGGAAACCTGTGGGAAATTAACGTAACGTACAACCATTATAAGGGATGGTTCATCATCTACACCACCCCCGTCGCGGTCCCGGGACCCCCGGTTCGGGGTCGCGACAGTAGCTCAAAACCAACTCTAGAGAATGTGGATTTCTTCACAAATGACATCAATGGAAGGCTCTCAAGGTGAGGAAGAAGATTGTAGCCTCCATTTCTCCTTTAGCAGGAGTTTGAAAGAGATTGAGAGATGAAGAAGCAACGAAGCTTGAAGAAAACCCTAGGGCTGGGCTGGAACTCCTTTTTCCTCAAGAAAGTTGCAAGAAAGGGAACTCCTCCTTATAAAGGAAATGAAGGTTGGTCCCACAACTTATCTAACTACTAGGGCTTAAAACATCAACTTCTGGGCCTCGGATGAATTCTACGAAGAAGATAGAATTGTTCATCGAAATTTCTAGTTTCCAAAAAGTATATATTTCGCGGGTTTCGGAGACATTGAAATTAGTGTCCAAATTTTGTGCAAAAAGACTGTTTTACCCCTATCATTAACAAAGTAGGGTTTAGAGGTCTCGAACGGAGACGGAGCAAATACGAAAGTTGTCGGGAATAATAAAATAAGTTGAACGGGGCAAACTACAGATTTCCAGAATTACAAAATAAATCCCAAAGCTAATTAAAACACAAATAAAGAAACCCCCAAAAGGCCCCACTAAACAAAAGAGTTTCCAAATTAAGTCAAAGCTATAAAAAGTTATTCTAATCCAAATTTAACCAAATTCCAGTAATCTCACTTATAGCTAAAGTACGTCTTAACTAACACTAATCGGAAACTCTCGGGGCGGGGTCTTACATTCTCCACCCCTTAGGGCATTTGGTCCACCAAATGAAACATAATAACTAACCTCGAGTAGTAGGTGCGGATACTTCCTTTGAACTTGATCCTGTAATTCCCACGTTGCCTCTTCAGGTCCATGATTCTCCCAAAGTACTTTCACCCAGTGAATTGTCCTTGTCTCAGCTCTTGTTCCTTTGTGTCAATGATCTGAATCGGCTTTTCGATATAGGTGGCATCTTCTCTAATCTCCAACGGTTCATGACGGAGTACATGCGACGGATCGGGGACGTACTTCTTCAACATAGACACGTGAAACACATTGTGTACGCCAAAAAGCTCAGGTGGTAAGGCTAATCTATAAGCCACATCACCAATCTTGCTCACGATATCATAGGGTCCAATGTATCTCCGAGATAACTTGCCTTTCTGACCGAACCTCAAAGTTCCTCTAGTAGGTGACACCTTCAAGAATACCTTATCTCCTTCCTTAAAATGTAAATCTCTTCGGTGAGAGTCTACATAACTCTTCTGTCTACTCCGGGCTACCTTCAGACGTTCTTGGATCAACTTGACTTTATCACTGGTCTCACTCACTATAGTTGGTCCATGAAAACTACGAACACCTACCTCTTCCCAACAAACTGGAGTTCTACACCTCCTGCCATACAATGCCTCGAAAGGCGCCATCCCAATGCTCGAATGATAACTGTTGTTGTAGGCGAACTCGGAAAGCGGTAGAGTCTCATCCCATTGAGTCTTGAAATCCAACACACAAGCTCGAAGCATATCCTCAAGGGTCTGAATTGTCCTTTCTGACTGACCATTTGTTTGTGGGTGATACGCCGTGCTGAACTGAAGCTTTGTACCCATAGACTCATGAAGTGTCTTCCAAAATCTTGAGACGAATCTGCTATCTTTGTTCGAAGTAATGGAGACTGGCTGCCCATGACGGCTGAATATCTCGTTAACAAACAACTCCGCGAGAGGTAACATGCGCATCTTCTCTCCAGTCTTCATGGGGATAAAGTGCGCTGATTTGGTAAGGCGGTCCACAATGACTCATATGGCGTTATTCTCTTTTCTGGTTCTTGGTAATCCCGAGATGAAATCCATGGTGATATGTTCCCACTTGCACTCCGGGATCTCTAATGGTTGCAACAACCCTGGAGGTCTCTGATGCTCTGCCTTCACCAACTGACAAGTCATACAACGGGACACGAAAGCTGCTATTTCCCTCTTCATGTTGTTCCACCAAAATATGCCCTTCAAGTTCTGATACATCTTCGTGTTACCCGGATGCATAGAATACTTCGTACTGTGCGCCTCTGTCATGATGTCATTATTCAAATCTTTAATATTAGGCACGCATAGACGATCACGATAGTATAAGATTCCATCTACAATACGAAAGTCAGGACGTTCTGCAATATTCTCTGAAATCTTGGCCAACTCTGGATCTTGCAATTGGTCATCCTTGATCTTCTGAATGAACGAGGGCTCAGACACGGACATGTTAGCTAACATCACTCCCTCGCTTAGGGGCTGAAATTCTAGACCCAACTCTTCAAACTGCCGGAAGAAGCAAGTAACTCTAAGGCTTGCCACACTTGCTGACTTCCTACTCAAGGCATCGACTACTACATTTGCCTTCCCCGGATGATACTTGATCGAAAAATCATAGTCTTTAATATATTCCATCCATCTTCTTTGCCTCATATTCAACTCCTTCTGAGAGAACAAGTACTGTAAGCTGCGGTGATCGGAGTGGACTTCGAACTTCTCTCCGTAGAGGTAATGTCTCCACATCTTTAGCGCAAAAACGACCTCTGCTAACTCAAGATCATGTGTTGCGTAGTTCTTCTCGTGGTCTTTCAACTGCCGGGATCCATAAGCAACGACTTTTCCATCTTGCATCAACACGCAACCGAGTCCTATATTCGAAGCATCAGTAAAGATAGTGTAGCCGCCGCTCCCGGATGGTAAGGTGAGGACTGGTGCTGAAGTCAAGCTATTTTTCAACTCCTGGAAACTTGTCTCACATTGGTCTGTCCACACGTAAGGTGCATTCTTCTTGGTCAACTTCGTCAAAGACGTTGTAATCGACGAAAATCCTTGCACAAATCTTCGGTAATAACCCGCCAATCCTAGAAAACTTCTGATTTCTGACGCATTCTTTGGTCTTCCCCACTTCACTACTGCATCTATCTTAGCTGGATCTACTGATAATCCTTCTTTGGAAATGATATGTCCCAAAAATGCGACTTATTCGAGCAAAAATTCGTACTTGTTGAGCTTCACGTACAATTGATTGTCTCTTAGAAGTTGTAGTGCTATCCTTAAATGCTCTTCATGCTCTTCTCTAGACTTAGAGTACACCAAAAAGTCATCAATAAACACCACTGTAAATTGGTCTAAGTACTCCGCGAATATTTTGTTCATCAAGGCCATGAATACTGGCGGTGCATTTGTCAATCCAAATGGCATCACTAGGAACTCATAGTGTCCATATCTTGTCCGGAACGCTGTCTTCGATACATCTGAATCTCTAACTCTCAGCTGATGGTAACCGGATCTTAGATCAATCTTCGAGAAGTAGGCAGCACCTTGCAATTGGTCAAATAATTCATCTATCCTTGGCAATGGGTACTTGTTCTTGATGGTAGCTTGGTTCAATCTCCGATAATCAATACACATCCTCATCGAGCCATCTTTGTCACGTCCCCCCGAACCCGATTAGAAAATAAACCGGATCCGGGGAGTGAAATTTAAGGCTAATTAAAATTTTTGCCCTTTAGGCCCATGGATTGTAAGTCCGCTATGAGGATATTGCATTTCAAACCTCTAGTAATATAAAATCGCGGAATTCATACAATTCGAGGCATAATTTAATTATCAAAACAATGAATAACAAATCTCATTGATTAATTTAAAGTTGCAATGAACAATTAAAGCTAATCAAAGGTTAATTTAATTACAATGGCCAACCCAATAACTAAGGCCATTAAATAAATGAAGTCAACGAAATAAATATCCAACGAGGAAACAATAAACGATTAAAGAATAATAAAAACTAATAAATGTTCCCAAGTGATTCTCTCTCGTGCCAGAAGTAATGATGCTACTCTACGTCATCGGCATGCCACTCTCATTCCTCCTCTGCTAGTTGGAGATCCTCTGGGATCTCCTCACCTGCCTGGTCGTCATAGTAGTCACCTAGGGTGTCTGCACACCAAGGAACAAAGTCAATGACATGTTGAGCAATAGATAAGCAAAATATAAATAAACATGACATGCATCAAATATCAGAATAATGACAGGTATAATAGTCATGCGAATACAAAGAATCGAAGCGAGGCATAAAGCATGAATAATAACCATCAGAAACAATAACAGGAATCCTAACCACATTAACAATCACCACTATCCATGCAATACAATGCAAGTAACAAGAGGGAGACTCCGAGGATGTCCAAGCCATCTCACGGGGTACCAGTAACAATCCCAATCCGGACTACTGATACCAAAGTCCGGCTCCAGGGGGATCCAAGCTCCCGGTCCTGGGAATAGTAGCACGGTCCAAGCCCGCTCCCAACTTTTCAACGCCATGGACGCCATCCAAAGCCGACTGCCCACCTCGATGTCCGAGTAACCGGTCCATCAATAAATCCCCAAACTGCAGTTGGCCATGACATGCAAATAATAATAATAATAATAAGTGGTGTTTACACAAGAAACCCAAGACAAGCAAGTCTGGGTAGCTCAATCTACAAGACATGCTCAGAGGGATTATCTCATTCAAGCCAATACAAGACAAATCCAATCTCATGTTTATCAATTACATGACACAGGGTCCTAAGGTACACTCTAAGTCATGTCCATATCCTAATTCTACAAGAATTTATGTTTCATAATTAATTAAGTATATTATGCCAAGAGAGTGTACAAGGAATCGATAACAACGGATACAATTCGCAAGTCAAGGAGGAATTACAATCCAAACCTAGGCAAGTTGTACCATTTGTGTATTGTACCTGTTTTAACGGAGTGCGTGGGGAACATTGATTCAATGATGCTTCTAGGAGACTTCCTTGGTGTACAATCATGTTAAGCATATATTGAAACAATTCCATACGCATTCGGTTAACCCATGCTGACTACACGAATACCTAGACACCCAATCGAAGCACACTAAGCTACATGCTACAATTTTAATCCCATTAATGGTCTGGTGAGGGTAGGTTCATGGTTTCCAACATCTAGGGCCCAAACCTAGGTTACCGGTCTCATTTCTAACAAAATATGAGCTGAAGCAATAATTCAAGTATTTACATCACTTCTCGATCTCTGATCGTAATGAAGCTAGAACGATTGGATTCTACGTCTCAAGGGCTTTCCAACGGTATATTATATGTAGAAATCCAACCGGCGGATTACAAGTTACGGAGATTCAAAGTGATCGTATCCAGTGAACCTACACCCTCCGATCGATCGGACCGAAGGTCCGGTCGATCGGCACTGAACAGCTCCCAGGTAGTGCACCCTGTCCGATCGATCGGACAGAGCACCCGATTGATCAGACATGGGCACCTCCCAGTTAGCTGTGGTTTTTCCTCTGTCCGATCGATCGCACAGATTGTCCGATCGATCGGACAGTGAATAACCCTCAGTTAACTGAGGCATATCTTCTGTCCTATCGATTGCACAGAGCGACCGATTGATCGGTCAGCGGACCTGAACCCCGAAATTGGGTTTTCTGCCTTCTCCTTCCTCATACCATTCCATGGCTAATCCTGCAGAAAATGAGCCACCATGCTCCCCATTCATCACAATCACCATTTCTATGCATTTTATCAAATTAAAAACATCCTAAGGCTATCAATTGAATCCTTTAATCCAAGCAAAAATTCCCAAACCTAATCTAACATATTAATTCCCAAATCAATACCATAACAAGCTTGGAATTAGGGAAGTCTAGCAAGAAAGCATAGCCAATCAATTGAAATATACATCGCATGTTTAAGTATAAAATTGCAAATCTACTTGCCTCAACCGAGAAGAATATGAAATTGGGAAAAATCGAGGAGAAGCGTTCTATCACGAAATCCACGAATCTAACCCAACCAAACGCAACCTAGAACAGAAAGGAGAATAAAAGAAAGGAGAAGATCGAGATCAAACCTAAATCTAACAAAAAGAGGAAATGATTGAAAGACGAAGGTGAGGGAAATCTTACAAAACTAAGATCAATGGAAAGAGGAGATTGCGAGGAAGAAGACTACCGGTTCGGATCTTCGAGAAGGTCTCTCCCAAAAGTTCTGGGCTTGAGAATATGAAGAGGAAGAAAAAGGGGCTGCTGTAGCTCTTCGTTGCAGAGATTCGTAATAAAAATTAGGGTTACTCTTTGCTTAAGAGAAGAAGAGAGAAAAAGGACTACATTGCCCTTAAGTTGGTCCGGTGAAGAAATGGGCCACTTGAAGGGTTTCTGATCGTCGGATCGCGACGAACCAAGAGACAAAAATGATCAGCGCGACGAGACCTTTCCAACGAACCCAAAATCACGGCAATTGGAATTTTTTGGAACAACATTCAATTTTCCCTAAATTGTAAGCTACCCCCTGCTATGATCAAACGAATTCGGAATCGAACGAAACTTCGCAGACACTATTCTAATGCTAGAAGAAACTCGTTCATGATCTAAACCCTCCTAATTATCTAACAATACAATCAATTATAATAATACAAAATAAACGTGTCAGCGGGCCTGCTATTGGGCCCAATTGACCCAGTAAGGTCACTGACCTTACAATCTTTCTTCTTGACGAATAAAATTGGAGCTCCCCATGGTGAGACGCTCGGTCTTACAAAACCTTTGTCCAATAATTCTTGCAATTGAATCTTCAATTCTCCTAATTCAGCTGGAGCCATTCGGTATGGTGCAATAGTTATCGCAGCGGTCCCCGGTAACAACTCGATGGTGAAGTCAATCTCCCTAACAGGTGGTAAACCTTGGATTTCTTCTGGAAAAATGTCTGAAAGTTCGCGAACAATTAGGATCTCCTCCACCCCTTGGGACCGTTTATCCTCCGTGATAAACTCCAAATAACCTTCACATCTACTTATCACTAGTCTATCAGCCTTCAACGCTGAAATGAACCCTGGATAAGAATTCCTTCTTTCTCCTTGGAACAATACTCCTACTAGGGTCTCCTCTAACTTAAAAGTGAGGGTCTTATGAAATTAGTCCATAGTGGCATGGTATCCTACTAACCAATCCATCCCTAGGATGACGTCAAAATCGTACATCTCCAACAAAATCAGATTCGCTGGTAACACCACATCTCCTATCTTAATAGCACATCTAAGATAAAATTTCCTACACACAACTTGTTTGCATACTAGGGTGGACATTGTCAACACATACTCAAGTTCTCTAGCAGGCATATCAATCAACTTAGAAAATTTTGGAGACATGAAAGAGTGGGTAAAGAGCAAGGGTCAAACAAAATTTTAGCTTCAAATCCACAAATTAGGAGTGTACCTTCCACCACGTTATCTGTAGCCTCTGCATCCGCATGGTTGATGGCATACACTTGTCCTCGTTGCTGTGGCTTGTTAGGAGCTTGTTGCTGCCTTCCTTGCTGTGCATTCCTATTCTATTGAGGACGGTTTTGCCCTTGCTGACATGCTTGCTGCTGCTGTGGAGGTCTATACTGCTGCTGAGGAGCTTGCTGCTGGAGTGGCCTGGGCTGGTTCTGCACAGCTAGTGCATTCTGGGGTGGTGCCTGACGCTGAGCTCCTTGTTGTTGCTGATTCCGTCTGTTGCCTTGCCTAGCAAGCCTTGGGCAATCCTTGAGCTGGTGTGCCATGGAGCCACATCTGAAACATGCTCCCGTAATCGTACGGCATTGAGCACTCTTGTGATTCTTACCACAATGAACGCAAACTAGTGCATTTTGCACGTTTTGTTCTTGCCTCGGTCGCTTGTTCTGTTGGTTTCTTGGGGGGTGATTCTGTTGGTGAGCTGGTGCCTTTCCTTGGATCTTGAGAATCTTATTGTTTAAATTCTCGAACTTGTATGCCCTTCTTACAGCTTCTTCAAAGGTGACAGGTGGCACAACACTTGTGGCATCCGTCTCGATGATCGAGTTAAGTCCCTCAAGGAACTTTGTTATTTTCTTCTCCACGGTGTTGATCAATTCGGGGGCATATCGAGACAACCTCTCAAACTTTGTGAGGTACTCCTGGACTGTCATATTGCCTTGCACAAGCTGCTGGAACTCGATTGCCTTTTGCCTCTTGATATGAGTAGGCACGTATTTGTCACTAAACTGGGTCTTGAAATTACCCCAAACTTCTGCATCTGCCATGGTCCTATACTCTGCCTTAACCGTTTTCCACCATATGCCAGCCAAACCGGTGAACATAGATGCTGCAAGATCTACTCGTTGCTTACCAGTGCATTGGAATATCTGGTAGATGTTCTCCGTGTACTTGAGCCAATCGTCTGCAGCTAGAGGGTCCTCTTGTCCAGTAAATTCCTTTGGACCTCTCTTCCAGAATCTCTCATATAGATCATTAGGGTCATGCCCTCTGTTGTTGAAGACGAATTGGGCACCTGCAGGTTGAGCTACCGGTGCAGGTCTCCTCTCTAAGACTTCTAACAGTTGTCTTTGCATTTGTGTCATCTCCCTTGCATGATCTTCATCTTTCTTAGCCATTTGCTATTGTAGTCTGGCTTGATTCTCATTGGCCTGACGCTGCTGGTCTAGTATGGCTTGCATCAATTGTTGAAATTGGTTCTGCATAGTTGGATCGGGAGTTCCATTCTCAATTGGCCCGGTATGCTCACTATTGCTTGCGGTGGGGTTGTCGAGTACGGATCTTTTTCGAGGTGGCATATCACTGCAAAACAAGTTATTAGCACATAGGAATCAAATAATGGTCACACATTGCTCACACGAGTCTAACTAACGAAAAGTCTAACGAATCCTCGCCATGTCTTTAGGATTTCTAGTTTCTTTTAATTGCCCGAAACACGACTCGCTTTGATACCAGTCTGTCGCGACCCCGGACCGAGATCCGGGCCCGCGATGCATAGATGAAGCTTAGGTGAACGTACATTAACAATGATTATACATTCACTTAATTTCCCACAGGTTTTCGCGGTGAGGATTTTACACACACTCACAAAACATTTATATTGGTGCGAAAGCGTGTAGCAAATCAATTTCATAATCTATTCCATAATATAAGACTGATAAACAAATATAACTAACATGATGTCAAAGTGAGCAGTGATCTCATTGGCATTCTCAAAATATGACATTTGAAGTTTAAACAAAAGATCATTTAAGTTAACATTCTCCAAAAATAATGGCCAACAAAGGCCACTACAACCCAAAAGTATAAATCAAAACATTATATAAATTCCCCCAAAATGTTGCGCAACTAGTAGCTCGAACCAATGTCTACATGACACTGTCAGCTTGCCATTCCACTAATCGCTGCGGTTCACCAACCGCAGCCTCTGGCTCCTCCTCGTAGGCAATGACGGGGACTGGACCTGAGTACCGCAAAAATGGGTCAGACACGACGGTCTGGCAGGTGGATGAATAGATAATACAATAAGAGAAATCGAAAGATAACATTTAAAAGACGTTGAAATCTGTCCACACCTGTACTTCCATAAAACAAGATATATCATTTGTCAAAGGCATATATAAAGTAAAACATGTAGGATATCAAAGAACAGGGGACTAGCAAGATGGCAACTACACTAAAGCTAAATCCTCTCCATCACTAAAGTGATGAGGGCACAATCAGTGCAATGGGCTCCAACACGCGAAGTGACGAAAGCCAATAATATATACATATACATATAGCTAGACAAGACCACGGCCGTGGAACCGGGTAATGGGACAGGACAGGATCCAAGTTGCAACTGGCAGGAGCACGAGGGGGGGGCCCAAGTCAGTTGATCAGACTGACACGGACGTCCAAGCTTAGTGGTGCCGACTCATAGGTTATATGAGAAATCAAAACATTTACCAAAACAATATCGGTATAAAATACTCAAGTAGGCGGGACATGTTGCTCATAGGCACACATTTCATATCACTATCTTTTCATGTATAAATCGGGCTGGCAGGACATGTCGGGTGCATAAATCATAGTTTGAGATAAAAATCGTGATACTGGGAGATATTGGGTTAAGACAAGTATAATCCGAATAAAACAGTGCAATGAGTTCTTATACGATTACGGACTACGTATTGGGACTTCCGTATTCACACAATATGTATGAGGACCTTGTATATCTACTATTGCTCTTGGCATGATACTCGAATGATGATAGACATCCCAAGATTCCTTGTACAGTTTGGTAAATCCACAATTCTCAATACATTTCCGAAATGGTATTTCTTTCTAGGCAAATCTCCTTATGCCATCCCCTAGGTCTTCCCAAGGTGGTACGGCATCAAAACAACCCATCCCAGCCTTAGAACATCATGTTTGGAAACAATGGAAAAGACCCAGGAATTCTGTACAGTTCGCTCGAGCGGATAGGATGTTCACTCGAGCGGACTGGTTCAGTTCAGGAGGGCTCAAGCGAAGAATGGGGAGGCTCGAGCGAACATAGTTCTGTGAGGGGTTCGCTCGAGCGAGTATAAGTTCACTCGAGCAAACTACTCTGAGTCAAGAAGGGTCGAGCGAAGAGGAAGGGAGGCTCAAGCGACCATAGTTCTGTGAGGGGTTCGCTCGAGCGAGTATAAGTTCGCTCGAGCGAACTGCTCCGGAACAGGAAGGCTCGAGCGAAGGAGATGGTTAGCTCAAGCGATAGGGGTTTCTGTGAAGGGTTCGTTCGAGCTAACTGCTTCAGAAACATCCCGTTCCAGCAGTCCGAACCTCAACTTATCTTCTCTTCAAAAACCTCATTCAAGCACACCAATAACTCAACATTTAAGGCTCCCCCACCATTCACTTCATCCACATTAAATCCTCCAACAACCATCCCATTCAAAGACCCAAATTCACATCTCTTTTCCTTTCAAATCCCATTAAATGTACAACCACCAAAATGAGAATCCATACCAACCAAAGTACAACATTAATGTATAAAATCTTAGAAGAATATTTAAAAGAGAAAGATGCCCATACTCATATACATTTCTAACAATTAATGTGAGATATAACACATATGCAAGATGAATGGTGAAAGGAAACCCACAATTACATTAAAAACATAAAATCATCCAAAGAAATCTATTCAACCACTTGCCTTGGTCTCCAAATAAAGCTAATCAACTCTAAGCACTTCTCCCAAGCTCAAATTCCACAATCTACACAAAACCCCCAAAATGACATTCATTCAAGCCCTAAAATGGCAAAATAAGAAATAGAGTGAGAGAGCTTCCAATAATGAAGATGGGGCTTCTCTTGGGCTAGAAGAACACATATCTAAAAGATGGAAAGGAAAGCTTACATGGAAGGTTCTCAAATGGTAGAAGGTAGCTCAAAACCAACTCTAGAAAAGGTGGATTTCTTCACAAATGACATCAATGGAAGGCTCTCAAGGTGAGGAAGAAGATTGTAGCCTCCATTTCTCCTTTAGCAGGAGTTTGAAAGAGATTGAGAGATGAAGAAGCAAGGAAGCTTGAAGAAAACCCTAGGGCTGGGCTGGAATTCCTTTTCCCTCAAGAAAGTTGCAAGAAAGGGAAAGAAAAAAGGGAACTCCTCATTATAAAGGAAATGAAGGTGGGTCTCACAACTTATCTAACTACTAGGGCTTAAAACACCAACTTCTGGGCCTCGGATGGATTCGACGAAGAAGAAAGAATTGTTCGTTGAAATTTCTAGTTTCCAAAAAGTATATATTTCGCGGGTTTTGGAGACAATGAAATTAGTGTCCAGATTTTGTGCAAAAAGACTGTTTTACCCCTATCATTAACAAAGTAGGGTTTAGAAGTCTCGAACGGAGACGGAGCAAATACGAAAGTTGTCGGGAATAATAAAATAAGTTGAACGGGGCAAACTTCAGATATCCAGAACTACAAAATAAATCCCAAAGCTAATTAAAACACAAATAAAGGAACCCCCAAAGGGCCCCACTAAACAAGAGTTCCCAAATTAAGTCAAAGCTATAAAAAACTATTGTAATCCAAATTTAACCAAATTCCAGTAATCTCACTTATAGCTAAAGAATGTCCTAATTAACACTAATCGGAAACTCTCGGGGCGGGGTCTTATAACAGGTCCTCATAGTTTGGAGAATTTTTAATCATTTGAGAGGCCCCAACATATTTGGACAGAAAAAAAAAAAAAAGAGATTTCACTGCCTATTATGCTAGTCCAAACTGGGAAACATGTGATTGGGCAAACAGATACCCTGTCATAAGAATGCCACAAAGTAGGATGCTATGGACTTACAATTACCATGGCTAAGAACACAATAAATCAAGATATTTGAGAGTCCAGAGAAAGGTGGACAATGTAACAAAATCTTCCATATCCATTGAACTTGGGTGCATTTTGTTCCCAGCATGCATTTTGTACACATCATATAAGTATGCTCATATTGCAAATTTTCCTCCCCATGCATAAGCAAAAAATATTAGAAACATCATTAATATATAGGTGCGATAATTTTGGTGTTGTTGCTACGTATTCTGAGCTTCTACGCTTTCTTTCAAAAGTTGGATCTCATGCTTAATCCCCCGCTTCATCTCTTCAAGTGACGTTTCCATTTCTTCCATTCTGCTTTCAGTTTGCACATGTCCCATGTATCGGTCTGGTGTATGAATGACGCAACTTCATCCATCCATATGAACAACCCACAACCTCTTTCTTCCTACAAACAAATTCACAACAAATAAAAAATTAATATCAGAGTGAAAAAATAAAATTAGTTACAAAATACTAAACTATAGACACTTACAGTAAAATCTGGACATTTCCAGAGTCTCTGTCCTGGATTATGGGGTGTATGAGCAGTCTTTAAAACCATATACCCATATCCACATGGGCACTTTGGAGCCCATTCTAAGCTTCGTACTAGATGCGATGCTGACCTCCCTAAAATTTCTTGACCTAAGACCTTAAATGAAGATAATGAAATTAAATTGAATCTAAAAAAATTTGCAACATTTATAGACGAGAGCAAAGCCGTTTAATGCTATTGACATACTTGAGGATGACGTGTGGATGACGTCTCTATTGATTTATACTAATTCGATCGAGCTGAGTAATATGCATTAACGACAATTTCAGATAATCGCATGGGGAAAATTATAAAAACTAAAACAAAGTTTCATATACACTAAGCTACTTGGATGCAATCAGGGATGAAAAAAGGTCAAGCAATTGTTTTAGTTGAGACTACAGTTTTACAGAATTTGTGACAACAACCGTCACCCTATACAGATCCAAGGGCGAACATTAGATTTATTACTTAACTTTAAGGATGAAATGGAAGCATTTGGTGTCATGTTTTCATCTACAATCGGATAGTGAACAAAAGGTGATGATGAGGAGGCACATCCATTTGCAATCTAGACTACAAATAATAAAAACATGGTCATGAATTAGAGCTGGATTTGTTTCAAGCAAATATGTGTTGATTGGTCTAAAAAAAAAGTTAGTTCTGGCATTTAACATTGCCATATTTTCTTCCTATTTCATTGCATAATAGAACAAAATCCATACCGCGCCAAACTATTTCAAATAGCATGTCAATTCTTCCATTTGGACATATAAAAAAAAGGAAGAAGTATAAAAAAACAAGACAATTTTCATCCTAATTCTTCCATTCACTTAAGTTCTGTCATAAATCCTCACAGAAAAACATAGCATTGAGCTGGACACCACATTACTTGATGTCATGAATTCCTATCAAGGCCAATAGGAACTGGGTCAGATTCGGGGACAAACTCCTGAGTATTCAGTGACTATTCAAAACCTTGAAAAAACAGAGTCCGTCGCTTTTCTTTTCTTTTGTTATGTGCTTCTTTTTATCTTTTTCTTTTTTATTTTCAAATCATGACGAAGCCTTGATTAGCCACTAGCTCATACGCATATATCCGCATGTCATTTGTCAGCCATCAAATTCCAAAATAGAGAAGCAAACCTGATGGTGGTGGGGTTGAGATTGATTGGAATGACATTATAGTCACAAAAGAAAAAAAATCACCTTTTATTTTCAAATCTCAACCACAAATCGGTGTCGGCATTAATAGTAAAACCATCCCACAGTTCCATCTCAATCCAAAGAAACATGCATCAAACCTCACATCAGAAAGGAAAAAAAAAAAAAAAAAAAACAGAGTTTAAAAACATCTCACCAAGGTTGGGCTCTGTAGTCTGGCGTAGTCCAAAGAGGGAGAGAGAGGCTTCGTCAATCTAGGTCTTTTCTTCCTTGGCGTCGCACTGGGAGAGAGAGATGAGAGTCACAGCGAAGAAGTCGCACAGCCAGTTGAAAGAGAGATGAGAGAGGGAGAAGTGAGCTGCAATCGTCGGAGAGCTTGCGCGACCGGAAGAAATAGAGAGACGAGATGACGACTGGGAGAGACGTCGAAGAGTTCGCGCGAATTGGGCTGCCTTCGTCGGAGAGATCGAGCGACGAGATGACGATCAAGAGAGCTTCACGCCAGCTGGGGAGAGACCGTGAGAGAGACGAGAGTGGGAGTGTTCTACTTAGGTTTGGAAATAGGGATATGTTTGGAAATGGGGGAAAATGAAAAGTGAAACCAAAAGGGAAGCGGGCTAATTTATTTTTCGAGGGCCAACACGTGCAAGTCGCACGGTTCAGCTGATCTTGCCCTAAGTTTCAGCTTAGGGGAACTCCTCTCTCTCTTTATATATATATATAAAGGAGCCTCTCCTCAGCTCAAGCTGACGAAAGTGTCCGCTCAGCCACATGAGGGCGATGAAAATGTGTGAAAAGGTCCAAAAGCCCGCCCATTTCTGAAATGATCATTTTGAGGCCCGCCCATTTCATTTCCCCATCTCAACGAAGGAAACTCTATCTCATCCCTGCGGAACCAGAGATTGGAACACCTTGATGCCTTCTCTGATATGCAAACCTCAATGCCCTCTCAGTCCAACCTTGTCACAGCGACGCCTACACGCGCTCTCCTCAACGCCCCTCCCTCTGAAATTGTCATTTCTCATCGAAACCCTCAACGTGCAGAGGTGATCGTTGGCTGCTCTGTCATTTCGAGGGACTATGTTCGTCGGCTGATCTGCCATTTTGGGGGACTGTGCTCGGATTACGATGAAAGTAAAGAACGATGGATGCGATGACTTATTCGAGAGGCCCCTTTTCAATTTCAAATCGCTCGCACGCCCATCTTGATTAAAAACAAAACAAAAACACTTTCGAAACCAATATGCTTTCCTCCTTTGAACTCTTCACATTCCCCCTCTTTCCGGGCCTTCACATTTCCATCCCTTTCTTCCGCACATCTATAGGCATCTCTCACCCAGCTGTCTCTAAACCCGCCCTCTTCTCCCTACCTCTCTCTCAATCCCAGGAGAAATCTGCTGTTAGTTTTATGGTCTTAATCCATTAAGATTGATGTAATAAATTGATTAATTTCTTTATTTATCAATATATTCATGTTATCATTTAATGAGATGAATGGTGTTTATTACTTAAATGCACATAACCAATACGAACGACATGATGGTTCATGAGATGAACCGGAGTCCATAAGTATACTAGATGCAATACATGTGTATGGATGAGATCCACATACGGCAGACATGTATAGCAAATCTTATACTTGAATATCTTGACAACCAGTGATGAGATTGGATATCTCATCTAACAAGGTTGCAGTACTTTGATTACTATGAGATAGTGTGATTTGTCTCGATCATCAGAATGTAAGATTCTGGATCATAGTGCTAGTACATTGGATGTATTGAAGGACCATGAGAAGCACCTTATAAACACTGTCTTTACTTTAAGGTCTGCTCTCATAATTCCCTAGCAATAGGCTCTCAATCCTGAGACATTAATGAACTCAAGTTTCTATCTATTCATTTGCTTTGAGTCACCAATGAGTGAGGCCAACTGTAGGTCACCACCTCGGTATCTTGGGCACGTGGTAGTAGGACTGTGGGAACATTTAATGGTCAAGATGGAATCTATCTTTATTATCCCCTTGTGCCAATTAATGGATTTATCATTGGTAAGTGTACACCCATCTCAATTAAGAGTTAATTGGATGGTACTAATGATTACTATAATTAATTGGGTCTCAAGGATAATAAGATATGGGTTAAAGTTGG
Organism: Persea americana; assembly: GCA_029852735.1. Lineage (NCBI taxonomy): Eukaryota > Viridiplantae > Streptophyta > Magnoliopsida > Laurales > Lauraceae > Persea > Persea americana. The sequence continues at coordinate 18,562,106 of CM056818.1, forward strand.
TGGGACAGTCTGTCCAATTGATCCATGGATAATGATAGAGGGGCCCACTTGTAGTGATAGGGAAGTTTATGGTCTTCATGTAATTTATTCATAAGACTAGAGTTCAATTGCATTTATATAGTGGAGTTATTTGCAATTAACTGTGGGCCCGGATTGCACATGAGATGTGGGGTCGTGGTGTCCCAGTTGGAGCCAGCTTTGTATGGAATCCCTAGTGGTCCCCACGCTAGCCCAAGATTGGATATTTACTGATTCTATTTGAACTAAAAAAGAAAAGCTACTATTTCTATTTGAAGTGAGACTTCTAATAATGGTAATAGTGGAATGAAGGTTTACTAATTAATCTAGAAGTTGGACTTCTTATTATTAAGAAAGAGAGGAGTTGCAAGACTATAAATAAGGGGACAAGGGAGGCCTTGGACGTCCATGCTTAGTCTATCAAGAGGAGTTCACGCCCATAACCCTAAAGTGCAAGAGTTGCACTTCTTCTCCTTCCCCTCTCTCTCTTCTAGTTCCCTTCTAGTTTCCTTGGAGATTCTAGATAGTCTTTCTCTTGGAGATTCCACCATCTCTCTTGAGGAAAGAGATCTGAAGCGGGTCATAGCGTGGAAGACGATTGGGCATTGGAGATTCTGATCTTAGAAGAGCTCTTCATCAAAGAGTTGAATCAAGTTCTCCATTAGAGTACAACCAAACTCCATAGGTATTTTCTACACCTTGTATGTTGTGAAATTTTGTGGTTGCATGTTTAGTGCTGTTTCTATCATTTTGATAGGTTTGTTTGCTGATCATGATGGCTGAGTTTGAGGACATACATCCGGGATTGGATTTTGATGGCTTTTGGATAGGTGTTCATCACTTCTAGTTGGTGAAAAGTTTTTGAAACCTATCCAAGAGGTCCCACCCACTTCCAACATCTGCCAGTGAGTTTGCAGCGAGAACTCACTGGCACATACTTGAAGGTTCAATAGATTTAAGGTATGTTCACCAGTCTAATCATCTTCGCGCCTACTTGACGTTTCATATTTTGTTGTTTTCATTCTAATAGAAATAGAGCATGCTAATTTTAAAATGGATCTGGTTAGCACACCTCCTACATGAGAAAAACCGTGAAAGCTCTGTTTATTATTATTTTCTTAGAATTACAAGGAATAAAGAAGATGACTTTTAAATGTGCATAGTACATATATGGCATCTTAATTTGGTAATGGTTTGGGTTGGCTGTGATCTTGTAATATACAGTTTTTGGAAATTATTGATTTGTAAGATGGGTTCTTGAGTGAAGGCTTCAAAGTAGTAGATGCACAGTTGAATTTTCATTTTTGCCTATAGGTGTATGCTAAAGGCACGCTAATTCTCAGATGAGTCTGGTTTGCAACTCCTAAATGAGAATAGCCATTAAAGCCATCCTAGGTTCACAACGGATGATGGTGATTCAGATGGAGAAGAAAGGTTACATAATTTAGTCATGGATTAAAATAGGAGTGAAGAAGAAGATGAAGAAACTGTAGCAAGTAATATCTCCCCCTTCATTTTCAATTGTTTGCCTATATTATTTGATTTCAATTATTTTCCTCTATTTATTATCTTGTCTGTTTAATTATTTAAGAAATCATTTTTTATTAGAACTTTATTTTTTCCAATTTATCTTTTAATTTTTAATCGGTATATTTATGGCATTTCAGGTTTGTTGTTCAAATTATTGGTACAGTGAGGCGCGCGGCATGCAGAGAAAAAGCTTAATGAAAATCACTTAGATGAATTATGGTGCTTGTAATTGGGATATAACTATGAAGGGTCACATTTGAAGCTTTGGAATTGCTTTGTTTCTGGGACCAATGGGACTATTTTTAAACTCTGATTATAAACACTATATTGATTGGAGAAAGGGTTTTTTTCAGTATAAAGATTGTTTTTATTGGATGAACTCTTTACCTTTCTTGAAAGAGAAATTCTTATATATGAGAGGGACATTTTCCAATTGAAAAATCGAAGCAATTTTATTTTGACCATTCTACAGTTTTGACCTCCTATTAATATCAGCCATTAAGAGGATCGGTTTCATTTCCACATCTAATCGGTTTTCACTATCCAATTTATTATTTTGAAATGATTGGTTGTGTGCTGCTTTGGCATATGGGTGTTGATTTTTCTGCCAATTGTTGTTGATTCAATGTGAAGGATATCAAAGGCCATAATTTTTCTTTTAAGCAGAACACCCCATCTGATTCGAACTCTCTCCAGATTTGAGGTTTTAAGCATGGAGATCTTAGATAGGAAAGGCATCTTCATGTAATGCTGAATTATGAATATTTAATACAATGGTGAAGAATGGAACATGCAGGCAGATCTTTATGTCTACGTTAATCTTTAAATTTAAAGGATTTTGATAATAGTTGTCGTTGTTTTTCATCACCATTATCGCACCCAGATCCAATGTTCTGTGACCCATCAATTTCCTTTTCGTCACTGTAAATTTTCATTATTAGTTTAATGAAAAGGATATCAAAGCCCATAAGTTCAAGGAGAAAACTAGAATTACATATTAGGGGAATACACTACCCGTAGTCCCGATCTGGTCTAAATTTCTCCAGAATTGAAGTAGTAAGGACGAAGATTTAAGAGGGGAATGACATCCTCGACATCCAGCATCTCTTTCGGTTCTTCGGTCATCCAGAGGTGTATATTCCCATTCCGCCTGGATCCGGTATCATAAGTCATATCGTATCGACTTTTTCGGGAAAACCGGTCTTAGGGTATCTAAGCATGGTTTATGCCATGATCAGAATAGGTGTTCCTGGATCTCTTGGTCGGGCTCATCATATGTTTACTGTGGGCTTAGACGTTGATACGCGTGCCTACTTCACCGCAGCTACCATGATCATAGCTGTCCCTACTGGAATAAAAATCTTTAGTTGGATCGCTACCATGTGGGGAGGTTCGATACAATACAAAACACCCATGTTATTTGCTGTGTCCATCTTTTTGTTCACCATAGGAGGACTCACCGGAATAGTCCCCGCAAATTCTGGGCTAGACATTGCTCTACATGATACTTTCTATGGGAGCCGTTTTTGCTTTATTTGCAGGATTTCACTATTGGGTGGGTAAAATCTTTGGTCGGACATACCCTGAAACTTTAGGTCAAATCCATTTTTGGATCACTTCTTTCGGGGTTAATCCGACCCTCTTTCCCATGCATTTCTTAGGGCTTTCGGGTATGCCACGTCGTATTCCAGATTATCCAGATGCTTACGCTGGATGGAATGCCCTTAGCAGTTCTGGTTCTTATATATACGTAGTTGGGATTCGTCGTTTCTTCGTGGTCGTAACAATCACTTCAAGCAGTGGAAACAACAAAAGATGTGCTCCAAGTCCTTGGGCTGTTGAACGGAATCCAACCAGATACGAAAATGGATTACTTCAATTGGATAGCTCACAAATGTCACTCAAGCTTGCTTCATCCGTTTTTTTAGTAAAAATGGTAGAGCAATCCGGAAAGGGCTAAAAAAATTAAAATAAAATAACATATAAGAAAGATCTTTTCATTCCTACTACAAAATACAGATGGGTTTGAGTTGGTGGAGGAGGTGGCACATGGGGATACTGCTAATTTTATGGTCTCAATCCATTAAGATTGATGTAATAAATTGATTAATTTCTTTATTTATCAATATATTCATATTTTCCTTTCATGAGATGCATGAGATGAATGGTGTTTTATTGCTTAAATGCACATAACCAATACAAATGACATACTGGCTCATGAGATGAACCGGAGTCCACAAGTGTATTAGATGTAACACATGTGTGTAGATGAGATCCACATACAAGAGACACGTGTCACAAATCTTATACTTAAATTGATTCACAACCAGTGATGAGATTGGGCATCTCATCTGACAATGTTGCAGTATTATTCACTATGAAATAGTGTGATCTGTCTCGATCATCAGAATGTAAGATTCTGGATCATCATACTGGTACATTGGATGTATTGAAGGACCATGAGAAGCACCTTATAAACACTGTCTTTACTTTAAGGTTTGCTCTCATAATTTCCTAGCAATAGACTCTCAATCCTGAGACATTAATGAACTCAAGTTTCTATCGATTCATTTGCTTTGAGTCACCAATGAGTGAGGCCAATTGTAGGTCAACACCTCAGTGATTTGGGTATGTGGTAGTAGGACTGTGAGAACATTCAATGGTCAAGATGGAATCTATTGTTAATATCCCCTTATGCCAATTAATGGATTTATCATTGGTAAGTGCGTACCCATTCCGATTAAGAGTTAATTGGAAAGGTACCTATAATCATTATAATTAATTGGGACTCAAGGATAATAAGATATGAATCTAAATTGGTGGAACAATTTATCCAATTGATCCATAAATATTGGTGGAGGGGCCTACCTGTAGTGATATGGACGTTTAGGGTCTTCATGTAATTTATTCCTAAGACTGGAGTTCAATTGCATTTATTTAGTGGAGTTATTTGCAATTAATTGCGGGCCCGGATTGCGCATGAGATGTAGAGTCGCGGTGTCCTAGTTGGAGCCAGCTTTTTATGGAATCCCTAGTGGTCCCCACGCTAGCACAAGATTGAATCATTACTAATTCTTTTTGAACTCTAGAAGAAAAGTTACTATTTCTATTTGAAGTGAGACTTCTAATAGTGATAATAGTGGAAATAGATGGTTACTAATTATTATGAAAGCTAGACTTCTAATAATAAAGAAAGAGAGGAATTGCTTAAAGCTATAAATATGAGAGCAAGGGAGCCTTGAACGTCCATGCATGCTCCTTCCTTGGGATTCACGCCCAAGAAACTTTTGTGCAAGAGTTGCACTTCCTTCTCTTCCCATCTCTCTCTCTCTTCTAGTTCCATTCTAATTTCCTTAGAGATACTAGCTAGTTTTCTCTTGGAGATTCCACCATCTCTGTTGAGAAAAGAGATCTGAAGTAGGTCATAGCGTGGAAGACGATTGGCTCTTGGAGATACTGATTTGGTTTGTGAAAGTGTTTCATCATCAAAGAAAGAAATCAACTCCTCCATTAAAGCACAACCGAGCTCCATAGGTATGATCTACTTCATTGTATGTTGTGAATTTCATGGTTGCTTGTATGCTACTATTTCTATCTTCTAAATAGAGTTTTCTACTGTACATGATCATGAGAAAGAGGACATGGATCCTGGATTGGATTTTGTAGCCTTCTGGATAGTTGATCCTTGAGTCAAGTGGGTCAAAAGTTTTGAAAATCTATGCTAGAGACCCACTTATTTCCAACAGATAGCATTTATGTTCAGTCAAATTTAGGATTTCTTCCAAGAAGGTACTGTTTTTTACCTGGTGCAAATGAGATGCTATGTTAAATTCTACTATTGATTCTGCATAATATACATTATTTCTCATTTCATTTACATAGTCGAACATCCAAAAGCAATTAGAATTTACGGATGGCCATGAGTTCTATAGTTGGTTATTTACCAAAAATCCCACCAAAAAATCATAATTGCTAAAATCCCAAACCCAAATCTGGTGTTTGTGGATTTCACGCAACAAAAAAATTTGCAGAGCAGCTTCGTATAGAGAATGTGAGAGAAACCAAATACATACCTCAAAATCCAAAAAATTCTAATTGCTGATATCATTAATACATACCGGCAAATCCACTCAGCGAGAAAAAATCATAATTGTTAAAATTCCAAAATCAAATCTGACGTCTGTGATTTCCACACAAAAGTAAAATAAAATTACAAAGCAACTGCACAAAACAAAGAGATTATAGAACCAAGTGCAATCCCCAAAACCCCCAAATTCTCAACTGAAATCGTAAATGCAGACCCCAAAACTCCAAATCCACGATGCAACAAAATATCACCCTATCAATTCCTCCACCCAACACTTGACAAGATGCTTCCTCTGCCACAAAAAATCGGATTCAAACATTGGGTTACATTGGCATCTTGCCTAGTGTTTTTGTCGAGGAAGAAAAACCCAAACGCTACGGAGGCAATCTTTCTCAAGCAACACTAGCCATATCTTTCTTCCTTCCACCATCTTCACTCAGTTTCCTTCATCTCCTTCGTCCTTTCCTCCTCAGCACAAGATGCTGTAGAGCACAGTCCCTCGAAATGATAGAGAAGCCGACGAGCACCTCGCACGTTGAGGGTTTCGTTGAGAGATGATAGTTCCAAAGAGAGGGGTCATCGAGGAGATGTGCAGGTGTCGCTGTGACGAGGTTGGACATGTGTGTGTGTAGGGAGATTCTCCTATGACGGATATCTCATCTTATATGAGAGATTCACACATTTTCATCATTCGCACATGGGCGAGCGAACGTGTATGTATGTGTGTGTATATATATTTATATATATAGAGAGATGCTTCTACGAGAGATATCTCTCACATTGTATGAGGGATTTGGTGTGATCCTTACATCCATATATAATCTCAATAACTTAAATGTGAGGGCCCCCCACCCCTATCTCTCATAAGAGCATCTCCCAAAAAAAAGCCCGGTCCAGGCATAAGTATGGCTTAATTTGAGTCAGATTTGGGTTGTTCTTAGATATATGGATGATTGACGCTCTGATGATGATGATGTTGACGTGGTGATGACATGAACAAATAGGAGTTGGTCCATATTCCAGGCCAATAGCTACCTGGCACGGATCTAGGACAATGTACAGCGACATCTAATGAAGATGGCCTAGGACTGGAATCGACCCTGGTTGCTCCGGGCCATAGCTGTCCAAGAAATACACTTTGTGTTAAGGCCTACTATCGTGCATCTATTGAGTCCACGGGCCTAATTAATAGCTAGGCCAACCCAGCCCATTAAACTTTTTAGTGCCCATTGTGTTAAAAGTTTCAAACCCAGTCTATATACAGATAGTTGGGCCATAAGTAGGATGGGCCCACCCTATTTATCAAATGAGCCAGAAAGTCAGTCAGACCATAGATCTTAAATGCCCAAAGCGAGCCCATAAAGGCTCTCAGAGCCTGTTCTAGGCTGGGCCCAAAGCTAACACGAATTAGTCTATATGTATTGGGTTCAATAAATTAATTGGGCTAGATTTGGACAATCTTCATGGGAACCACATCTAATTTGAAGCAGTTGGTTCATACTGGTATATCCATCTAATTTGAATCAACCCATATTGGTATATCCATCTTTAGACAGGATTGATGGAAAGATGGGAAAAATTGATGAGAAGTTGATTGCATGCTTTAGACGGTTCTAGCCTTCCAACTGGGGCCCCACAAATCGCAAGGATTGAACCGAGTTGTTCAAACCATCTGTTATAGAAGCCCCAAAGTTGTTCTAACCATCTGCTTTGGATAATCCAATCTGGGATGAAATTTTTACCACGTCCAATCTATAAACCTTCTAATCATTAATCTAACGATAGATTGTGCATGTCTGTCGTTGCAAAGTGGATTATAATGCTTTTTTTTTTTTTTTTTTCCGGATACATTTTTGTCATTCTTCCTCCAAAGGGTATGGGCATGTCCAGTGGCTACTGGCCAGCCAGAAAAAAAGCTAGTGCTGTTGTAACCACACTCGTGACAAGAATCCACATCCAGCAAACAGAGATCAATGGAACTAGATTCATTGAAGATGAGCCCCATGCTCTAAAAAATTTGGGTGAAACAGGGACATTTCAAGAGTGGTTTTGTAGTCCGTGAGAGGCACCCTTTAGCATAACATGACCTGTTACCGCATACTATCTCTTTTGAAATTTTGAACAGGAACTGAACCATGTAAATTTTTTTTTTTCCTGAATCCAGAACCTGGATCTTTCTTCTTTTTTTTTTTTTTTTTCCCCATGGATCCAAATGCAATGATGCGTTCCGTGCGGATCCAGTTCCATTCTTGAAAAACTAGTACTGGACCCAGATTCCCTTTGCAACCCTAGCTATATCATGGGCTACAGTTGGACTGGTTTTAAGCACATCCCATCCAGCCAGAAATAGTGATCCACAAAATTAGGCCTCACCGTTTCAGCCATGGGAAGCCCATGGCATGTACCACCTCCATTTGACCACTTACCAACAATTCCCTTTTCTCGTTGCCACCTCCAGCAGTTTCTTTTTCATTTTCCCCCTTTGTAATAGGTAATGTGACTCAAATCCGCAACCTTCAGCTGCAACAAAGCACTTTCGAACCGTGCTAATCTTCGACCTGTCAGAATTCTGCTCTTGTAGAATTTCACAATAAGGGGCATGATAGCCTCCTGGTACAGAAAGCACAAATAAAACAATGCAGAAAACTCAAAAGAGAATGACAGAGATTCAACAAATTGGCTCGCAACAACAATGGAATAACCAAATATTTATGGATAATATATACAACAATTGAGACTTTGATACTCGCAAATCTCATCACCTTGATTTCTTCTCAGGAGCAGCTTTCTTTCTTGACCCTCGGAATCCTGTCCCACACTTGCAAATCTCATCGCCTCGATTTCTTCTTAGGAGCAGCTTTCTTTCTTGACCTTCAGAATCCTGTCCCACTCTCCTGTCATGTAACAATAGCATGAGCACATCAGAATGAACTTGTTTGCTTTTAATAAAAATAGAAAACATCTGGTTATTGGTTAGAATAGAAACCAAAGTCATGGTGATGGGTGCACAACGAGGCACACAAGCTAAATGGGTCTCTCTCTCTCTCTCTCTCTCTCAATGGTTTATGGAGAACTAACGGGGAAAATTCCGAGAAAGAAAACAAAAAACACCTAGGAAATAACATACAAGCTCCATGGATAGATTGCCCAACAACTCTAAGATTGAATAGAGACAAATGAGAACCACCCTTAACCCCAAAGGGCTCTCATTAAAGGGGAGACAACAGACAGCTATCATAGATAGACAGATGGCACCACACAGAGATCACAACCGCCAACTATTATAGCACCTTTCTTCTTGATCTCTACGTGGCATTTGTGAACTCTAAAATTACAATCTTATTTTATGATTTAGAGCTTATTTACATATTAGAGCATTTAGTAAACCTTTAATTGTATTTTCTATTCTTCCAGCTTTGCCTTTAGGGGAAAAAAAAGGCTAGGGGGCTGCTTTTTTAGCTAAAGCCGATGAGGTGGACAATGCAAATTTTACAAGTGTTTTTTTATCAAAAATGATCTCATAAAATTTTCAAAATGATAAAACCAATGGGTTCAACCTTGCAATTTCTTCAACATTGCAATTTTAGAAAGATGAGACACAATAACCACAATTCCTAGAGATGGGCTCCAATTACCTCATGAAATAAGAGCCTTTTTTTTTTTACATATAATTTTACCAAACAAACTAATTGTAAATTACAACTTGAAAAAATAGAGCCTTTTTATTTTAGACCATAATCTAATTAGCTCTTATTAATTAGAATTGAGTTTCCAAAAGGCCCCTAAGAGTCCATTGCAGTCTGCAGATGATTGAACTATGGACACTCTAATTCCCACTTCTCTCCCTTCAGATTTCATATTAGTGTGATTGTGTAATTCTCATTTCCCTCTCTCTTCAAATTTCATTTTAGCACTGTTCGTGATTCTTATCTAGATAACCTTCCACAAATGATCTCAGGTCCTCTTCTTTCCCTGAAAGCGATACCATTAAGTAGAATTGCATTGTACCATCCAAGAAGACTACATCTAAAATCCTATGAGATTAAGGTGGACATTTGACATATTTACTTTTTACATCTTATTATTTTAAAATGGATTGAAAACGCATTTAGAGCATTTGGGAACCATATTTGGAACCTCTGTTTCAATCCTCATAGAGAGGAAGAACCTCTATTTCGGACAGCAGCAGCCAAAACAAAAAAAAGACCGAAATCAAAATAGACTTTTACCTCGACACGAGCATGAACAGTAAAACAAGCGATCATTTTAGCATGACCTTTTTTTCATTTTTTTCCTTTTTAACTTTTTGACTCTAAACAATGATACGAGCCATTGGAAGTCTTTTTCTCTCTTTTTTTTTTAAAAAGTCGAAACATGGAAAGTCTTAAGAAGGCCAAACACGGCCAGTGGGTCAAATTTGAGTTGTTGATCTCTCACGGGTCTCGAGAGATTTGTGAAAAAACTTAAACCATTTAATCTAAGTTTCTAGACTTCTGTGGGCCCCATAATCATGATCCGAAATATTGATCCTCTTTGGAAGGCCAAAAAACGGACATGGGATAATAAAAAAAAAAAAAAAAAACAGCCTCTGATTCCACATGGATCTTGAGAAACTTACTAAAAAAAGATTGCTCGTTGATGTACCTATGCATGTTTGACTGGGTTTTGGATGTGTGCGCAGTGGCGGACCCAGGATTTTTATTTGGGCGGGGCTAAACTTTTGCTCAAGTTTGCTAACTTTTTCACATTAAAAATACCAAACGAGAAAATGTATTGCATTTAAATAGATAAAAAAAATTTCCATGCTCGGGTCTCTTGCCTAACTGAAGGGTCTTCCCACTGCCTCTCTTAAATTCAGGTGATCATCATCAATTCATCATCATCAAAACCGCTAAGATAACATTTCCTTAAATCCTAGGTGTTTGGATGCGCCTTGAAATGGTGATTTGGGTGAGCACCCAATTACCCAATTTAGGTTCCTAAAGGGGTCCTATTTCGATCTAAGAAAGTCGGTTGCCCACACTTACCTAGCTCTAAAGATAATTTCCTATAGTTGGTCATGGGCTCAAGGCAAAGAAAAATTGCCACTTAAATGTAACTCAAGTTATCCAAAAATATGAAACCTAAGGCCTAAAAAGTGTGCCCAATGGTGATTTGGTCATCTTCAGACTTGTAGATATGCTTAGATTGGATGATTTAGGGCTTAGGGTTTGGATTAAGATTTGGGGATTGAGGATTTAAAGTTAGGCCATGAGGCTCAGATTTACGTATTGAGTGATTAGGATTGTATTAAATCCGATGAGGGGGGGAGATTGCTTTATTTAGGGTTATTTGGTGAGAGAGACTAACCACGAGAGGACCGACGACGAGCAGCTTGATAGGCACGAAGAGAATCTCTAACTCTCAGTAAAAAGATGTCGAAACAGAACGCGAATAGGATTTGGTACTCTCGGTCACCAGGACTTTGTGACGTGGGGCGACTGTTTATTAGGTATACATGGGACAGGTCAAGCCCATTTAAATCTTTGGCAATTTTGGAATCAACCTGGGGCACTCACTGTGTGTGCGCAGACATTCCCTTTTCTTTTTTTTTTTCAATTGTGGGGCCCCCAATTAAAATCTGAAACACAGGAACTCTTCATAATACTAATAACGACCACAATATCAAATTTCAATTGTTGATCTATAAAAGATATTGAGATATTTGAGAAAAAATGTGAACCAATTGATCCAGATTTCTGGACTTATGTGGGGGCCATAATCACGATCTGAACTGTTGATCTCTTTGGAAGGCCAAAAATAGGTATGAGGCAGTTTCACGAAATTTGGTTCGTTTCGGCCGAAATTTCCATATAATTTCGATTCGTTCGCTCTACCGAAACGAACAAGACACTATAATTAATCATCCCAGAATTCGTTCTATTCGGTCCGAATTTTTTTATTTCGGTTGATTCGTCCAATTATTCGTCCCGACATTTCGGTTCCCTTTAAATTAAAAAATATATATAAACTGAAGGGGATAAACATTTTTTTTTTTTAACTTAAAAGTAAAAGTAATATTTCCTTTTTGGTCTTTTGGCTTAGAGAAATCAGTGGGCTTCAATGTGGAGCCGCCCATCTATTAAAATCTAAATAACTATATGGGACTTATCGCTAGGGTTGCAAACGGGTATCTGATTACCCGGAAATTCCGATCCTCAAAAAATCGGGTCTGGAACCTATTTTAGGTTCCGATTCATAAACGGGTCCGGGTCCGGGTCCGGAACCTAATTTAGGTTCTAATTGATAAACGGGTCCGGTTCCGGGTCCACATAGGTTCCGGGTCGGGACCCGGCATATGAGTCTTTGATATTGCAATTTGTACTTTAGAACCAACTCTTTTTGGGGATTCTTATGTATAAGATTGGATGTTGTAGACTTGATGCAATGTTATAAGTTGAATGATATGCTTATTTTAAGAAAAAAATAAGAATAAAGAGAAAATATAATCGATTTTGGAACTAGATTTGAGTCCTCCAAGTGAACCCAGTTCCGAAACCGGATCCGGGTTTTCCTATCGAAACCGGGTCTAGAACCAACAAAACAGGTTCCGAAACCGGAACCGGAACCGTTATTTTAAAACGGGTCCGGGTCCACTATGGTTCCAATCCGGAACCATCCCGTTTGCAACCCTACTTATTGCCCTAATTTAATTTTATTCCAATAAAAAATATTTTTATTATGAATAAGCTAGCCAAGTTTCACTCTAATATGAAATAGCCCATCAAATATAAATTGACATATTGCATTGATTTAGTACAATAAATTAAATTCATCAAATATTATTTTTTATTTTAATATATATATATAAATTTTCCCAATATATTTCTCCGAAATCTCCGAATCGGCCAAAACATTTCATTTGGAGGGCAAACCGAAATGGCTTCCGAACCGACTTTCGTAACACTGGTATAAGGTAAAAAATCAGCCTCTGATTCCACATGGATTTCAAGAAATTTAATAAATGGTCAGCCGTTGATGTACCTGTGCACATATGACAGCATTTTGGACGTGCCCACAGACAATCCGGTTTTATCCCTTTTTTTTTTCAATTGTGGGCACCCCAACTAAGATCTGAACCGCAAGAACTCTTTAAAATACTAATAATGCGATCATATCAAATTTCAACTATTGATCTATCACGGATCTCGAGATGTTTATGAAAAAACGTGAACCATTGTATCTAAATTTTTGGACTTTGTGTGCCCCTATATCAAGATCCTTGATCCTCTTGAGTATCCCAAGAACAGGTATAGGGTCAAATTTCAGCACCCGATTCCTTGTGGATCTTCCACCATTGGATTATAAAATGTCTATTTCAAGCAATGTACTGTCTTACCAAATGGTCTATTTGTAAAACATCTATTTCAAACCACTCCATTTGAAACAAATCTATATCATCATACAAATAAGACTTGCTAAACAGACCCTAAATTGACACTACATGAATCCCCTGTTTAGAGTAAGCAATTTCTATACCCAAAATATACATTTTAAAGGGAAAATCCTTGATTTCAAATACTTTGACCAAATATTACTTACAAATCTCTTCTAAAAAATCTCTTATAATAATAATAATATCGTCTCATCATCATCATCTCTTTTGAAAAATCTCCGATAATAATAATATATTCTGCCTTTCCCAACTATGCTAGTAATAATATTGTCTACATATATAAAAAAATACCCGTCATTGTTAGTTTTATGGTCTCAATCCATTAAGATTGATGTAATAAATTGATTAATTTCTTTATTTATCAATATGTTCATGCTTTCCTTGCATGAGATAAATGATGTTTTATTAATTGTTTGCACATAACTAATACGAATGACACGATGGTTCATGAGATGAACCGGAGTTCATAAGTATGCAAGATGCAATACATGTGTATGGATGAGATCCACATACGGGAGACATGTATAACAAATCTTATACTTAAATATCTTCACAACCAATGATGAGACTGGACATCTCATCTGACAAGGTTGCAGTACTTTGATTACTATGAGATAGTGTGATTTGTCTCGATCATCAGAATGTAAGATTCTGGATCATAGTGTTGGTACATTGGATGTATTGAAGGACCATGAGAAGCACCTTATGAACACTGTCTTTACGTTAAGGTCTGCTCTCATAATTCCCTAACAATAGGCTCTCAATCCTGAAACATTGATGAACTCAAGTTTCTATCTATTCATTTGTTTTGAGTCACCAATGAGTGAGGCCATCTGTAGGTCACCCCCTTGTGCCAATTAATGGATTTATCATTGGTAAGTGTACACTCATCTCAATTAAGAGTTAATTGGATGGTACTAATGATCACTGTGATTAATTGGGTCTCAAGGATAATAAGATATAGATCTAAATTGGTGGGACAGTTTATCCAATTGATCCATGGATATTGATGGAGGAGCCTACTTGTGGTGATAAGGAAGTTTAGGGTCTTTATGTAATTTATTCCTAAGACTAGAGTTCAATTGCATTTATATAGTGGAGTTATCTGTAATTAATTGTAGGCCCGGATTGCACATGAGATGTGGGGTCGCGGTGTCCCAGTTGGAGCCACCTTTCTATGGAATCCCTAGTGGTCCCCACACTAGCCCAAGATTGGATCATTACTAATTCTATTTGAATTCAAAAGGAAAGTTACTATTTCTATTTGAAGTGAGACTTCTAATAATGGTAATAGTAGGAATAGTGAATTACTAATTATTATGGAAGTTGGACTTCTAATAATAAATAAAGAGGAGATGCTTTAGGCTATAAATAAGAGAGGAAAGAGGGCTGTACGTCCATGCATGATTCCTCCTTGGAATCCACGCCCAAGCGTCCCCATTGTGCAAGAGTTGCGCATCTCTCTCTCTCTCCTAGTTTCTCTTCCGGTTTCCCTTGAGTTTCTAGTTGGTTTTTCTCTTGGAGATCCCACCATCTTCCTTGAGAAAAGAGATCTGACACGGGTCATAGCGTGGAAGATCAAAAGGTTTTGGAGATTCCTATTTGATGCGTGAAAGAGTTTCATCATCAAAGAAAGACGCAACTTCTCCATTAGAGCACAACCGAGCTCCAAAGGTACAATCTACTTCCTTGCATGTTGTAGATTTTTTATGGATGCTTGTTGGTTGCTATTCTATCTTCTTGATAGATTTATTTACTGATTATGATGGCTAAGATTGAGGACATGGATCCAGGATTGGGTTTTAGAGCCTTCTAGATAGTTGGATCCCTGAGTCAAGTGGGTCAAAAGTTTTCAAAACCTATCCACGATGTAAGGTCCGCAACCTTACTGAGTCAACTGGGCCCAATAGCAGGCACCCTGACCCGTTTATTTTGTATTATTATAATTAATTGTATTGTTAGATAATTAGGAGGGTTTAGATCATGAGCGAGTTTCTTTTAGCATTAAAATAGTGTCTGCGAAGTTTCGCACGACTCCGAGTTCGTTTGATCATAGCAGGGGGGTAGTTTGCAATTTAGGGAAAATTGAGTGTTTTTTTTCGAAAAATTCCAATCGCCGTGAATTTTGGGTTCGTTGGAAAGGTCTCGTCACGCTAATCATTTCTGTCTCTTGGCTCGTCGCGATCCGGTGATTAGAAACCCTTCAAGTAGCCCATTTCTTCACCGGACCCACTTAAGGGCAATTTAGTCATTTTCTTCCCTTCTTCTCTTAAGCAGGGATTAACCTTAATCCTATTACGAAACTCTGCAACGAAGAGCTACAGCAGCCCATTCTTCTTCCTTTTCATCTTCTCAAGCCCAGAACTTTTGGGAGAGACCTTCTCGAAGATTCGAACCGCTAGTCTTCTTCCTCGCAATCTTCTCTTTCTATTGATTCTAGTTTGGTAAGATTTCTCTCACCCTCATCTTTCAACCATTTTCTCTTTTGGTTAGATTTAGGTTTGATCTCAATCTTTTCCTCTCTTTTCTTCTCCTTTGCATTCTAGGTTGCATTTGGTTGAGTTAGATTCGTGGATTTCGTGATAGAAGGCTTATCCTCGAGTTTTCCCAATTTCATATTCTTCTTGGTTGAGGCAAGTAGATTTGCAATTTATAATTTAGCATGTGTGTATGTTTCTTTATTGATTGCAATGATTTCTTGTTAGAATACCCAAATTCCAAGCTATGGTTATGTATTGATTTGGGATTAACATGCTAGATTAGGTTTTTGGAATGGAATGGATTAATTATTAATTGGTAGGTTTAGATGTTTTTAATTTGATAAAATGCATGGGGAAATGATGATTGTGATGAATGGGGAGCATGGTGGCTCATTTTCTGCAGGATTAGCCATGGAATGGTATGAGGAAGGAGAAGGCAGAAAACCCAATTTCGGGGTTCAGGTCCGCTGTCCGATTGATCGGTCGCTCCGTGCGATCGATCGGACAAAGGATACGCCTTAGTTAACTGAGGGTTATTCACTGTCCAATCGATCGAACAATCTGTGCGATCGATCGGACAGAGGAAAAACTGCAGCTAACTGGGAGCTGTTCAGTGCCCTGTCCAATCGATCGGAGGGTGTAGGTTCACTGGACATGACCACTTTGAATCTCCGTAACTTGTAATCCGCCCGTTGGATTTCTACGTATAATATATCGTTGGAAAGCTCTTGAGATGTAGAATCCAATGGTTCTAGTTTCCTTACAATCGGAGATTGGGAAGTGATGTAAATACTTGGAATATTGTTCAGCTCATATTTTATTGGAAATGAGACCGGTAACCTAGGTTTGGGCCTTAGATGCTGGAAAACCCTTAACCTACTTCATGTGACCATTAATGGGGATTGAATCAAAGCATGTGGCTTGGTGTGCTTTGATAGGTGCCTAGGTATTCGTGTATTAAAATATGGGTTAACCGAATGCGTATGGAACTGAATCACAGATGCTTGACATGATTGTACACTAAGGAATTTTAGAAGCACCATTGATCCAATTCCACACGTACGCTGTTAGAACATGTTGAATACATGAATGGCACCACTTGCCTAGGATTGGATTGTAACATCTTTCTTGATTCGTAAATCGTATCCATTGTAATTATTTCTTGTACACTCTCTTGGCATAATACACTTAATGAATTATGAAACTTAAATCCTTGTAGATTAGCACTTGGACCTAACTTAGAGTGTACACTAGGATCCTGTGTCAAGAATTGATAAACATGACTGGCTAGTTATAAGGGATTATCAGATGTGTTTGGACTTGTTTTGTATTGTTTTGGAAGGGATAATCCCTATGATCATGTCATGCTTGCTAAACTAGCCAGACTTGCTTGTCTTGTCTTTCCTTGTGTCAGCACCACTTGGTTGTTGTTTGCATGTCGTGGCCAACTGCAGTTTGGGGTTATTGATGGGCCAGTTACTCGGACATCGGGGTGGGCAGTCGGCTTTGGACGGCATCCATGGCGTTGAATAGTTGGGAGCGGGCTTGGACTGTGCTACTATTCCCAAGACCGGGAGCTTGGATCCCCCTAGAGCCGGACTTTGATATCAGTAGTCCGGATTAGGATTGTTACTGGTACCCCAAGAGGTGGCTTGGACATCCTCGGAGTCTCCTTCTTGTTACTTGCATTGCATTGTTTGCATAGTGGTGATTGTTAGAGTTGCTAGGATTCCTATTATTGTTGCTGATGGTTATTTATTCATACTTTATGCCCAGCAGTGTTCCTTGTATTCTCATGACTATTATACCTGTCATTATTCTGATATTTGATGCATATCATGTTTATTTATATTTTGCTTATCTATTGCTCAACATGTCGTTGATTCTGTTCCTTGGTGTGCAGACACCCCAGGTAACTACTATGACGACCAGGCAGGTGAAGAGATCCCAGAGGATCTCCAACCAGCAGAGGAGGAACGAGAGTGGCATGCCGATGACGTAGAATAGCGTTATCATACCTGGCACAAGAGAGCCTCATGGGGACTTCACTAGATTTTGATTTATACATTTATTGTTTCCTCGTTGGATCTTTATTTCATTGACTTCATTTGTTTAATGGCCTTAGTTATTGGGCTGGCCATTGTAATTAGGTTAACTTTTGATTAGCTTTAATTGTTCTTTGCAACTTTAAATTAATCAATGAGAATTGTTATTCATTGTTTTGATAATTAAATTATACATCGAATTGTATGAATTCCGCGATTTTATATTACTTGAGGTCTGAAATGCAATATCCTCATAGCGGACTTACGATCCTTGGGCCTAAAGGGCAAAAATTTTAATTAGCCCTAAATTTCACTCCCCGGATCCGGTTTATTTTCTAATCGGGTTCGGGGGACGTGACACACGAGGCCCACCTACTTCCAACAGTCATCCCATCATCATTTGTAACAATGCAAGATTGACACTCAGTGTTTGAGAAATTCGTTTCGGATGCCATTTCGGTTTGGCCTCCAAACTGAAATATTTCGGTCAATTCAGGATTTCCGCAGAACATTTTGGATTTATGTTTCGGAAAAATAAAAAAAAAATAAAAACATCTAATACATATAGAAAAATATAAGATAAATAAAATTTAAAAATATGGTTTCATACATTTAGTTTATTCTTCTAAATCAACGAATAAAAAAAAATTTCAACATTAAATGTACATGAAAAATACCAGGAATGCAAAGCTAAAAAAAACAAACTACATGGCAGTTGTGAAAAACATGGGGCAGCAATTAGTTGCCGTTAGTTGTAAAAAAACAGAGCAGCAAACTGAAAAAAAAGCAGCTGAGCTAACCCAACCCAGCCCAGCCCAGCCCAGCAGCAAAACAGAACCTGAGCTGACCAACAATAGTAAACAGCAGCGAAAGGGCAAAAACAAAGAAAAAAAATATCAGATAAAAAGGCAGCAGGTATTGACTTTGGGAAAAAAGGAAAGGAAATAAAAAAGCAGGAGGTGTCGACTTCGACAGCTCTGGAAAAGAACGAAAGATAAAAAGAAGCAGCAGCATGTGTGGACTTCTACATAAGCAGGTGGAAGAAGAAAGGAAAAAAGGAAAAAAAAAAAGGCCAAAGCAGCAGCAGTACCTGGTTTGAGCGGCAGCAGGTGCTTCTTCCTCTTCTTCGTTTTTTATTCTTCTTTTTTTCTTCCTTTTCTCGGTCAAACGAAATGAGCAGCAGCAACAGATTCAGCTGCTGCCTCTGCTTTTATCAATTTGTTTCTTCTATTGTGGATCCAACGAAAGCGGCAAATGAAAGGGCTTCCGTTTAGGGTTTTTTTATTGTTTATTTTTTAAGTTAAAAAATTACAACCAACCCCCTCATATTTCATTTTTTCTATTTTAAAGGCGATACTCAAAATCCCAAAATCCTGCAAATCAGACCGAAATTCGGATGAATCAGAACGAAATTTGAAACGAATAATTTCCAAGGTGCTGTTCAGTTCTGTAAAGGGACCGAACCGAAATTATTCAAAGAGTTCAGATGAAACAAACCGAATTTCGGAACTCTGTTGACACTACTCTGCTTGTAGCCCAAATGCAAAATTTCTTTACTCCACCTTGCAAACTATGCTAGAAGAGATTGTTTCAATCCATACAAAGCCTTCCAGAACTAACTTTCCTTGATCCCCCTTGCAAACTCAAGGAGTTTTCATGTAAACCTCGTCCTAAAGATCTCCCTGCACAAATGCAATTTTCACATCTAACTGATATAGAGGTAAACTTCACCAGTTTTTACTGCCAATCCCCAGCCTAAATGAAGGAGGGTTGCGTTAGGTAGGTTGACAGCCACCGTAAAATTTTGTCATAACCCAAAACATGAACTGATATAGAGGGCGATTTTCATTTGTTGCCAGAGACAAAGCACTGGAATGGAGTTCAACTTCACGTTAGGAGCAAACACTTCATGAAAGTCTAACCCCTCAGTTTAATTAAACCCTTTGGTAAAAAGTGTCGCTTTAATTCACTCAATTGAACCATATGTCTTGTGCTTTATGGTGAAGAACAATTTACAACTGTCCATTTTCCCACTTAAAGTTGTGTGAGCGCCCATGATTTATGCTTTTTCGAGAGTCTTTATCTCTCCATTTGCCACATCCTATGGGGAATAGTCAAGGCTTTTTGGATAGAAACAGCAGAATGGAGTTATATACTTTAATGGACAAAAATATTGAAATGTAATCTAAGCATATATTATACACTAAGTATGTGAACATTCTCAAAGGTTGCTCTTACATGTGTGGATTTGTCAAAAACATTTGAAGCAAATGAGAGTACTCACTGAATACTGATAAGCTAGCTTTTGTTGATACTAATATTTACAGAAAGCTATTGTACAATGAAAAAAGAAATCAGGAAACAAAAGCAAAGCATAAATGTGGGGCATTAAAAAAAGTGCGTGCATCTTCAGTAGAGTTACCTTCCTGTAATGCCTATAGGCTGCTTGACCTGTCAGCTCTTGTCCATTTTTAGAAACATAGACCTGAAGATAGAAATAAAATATTATCAAATTTTATAGGAAGAAATCAATTGAGCACAACATGAACAAAAAGATCCACCCACGCATATACACATAATACCAACTCATTCAGTGAGAATGTGTTCATCTCAACGTTACCCCTAACACCTACATGCACAAATCTTCACATCTGGCATGTATAATCATACACGTAACCATCAACAGCAATAAAGTAATTTTTAAGGGGTCATTTACATGTGTAAATGTTATAAATGCGGATCTGCATGCCCCAAATTTGTAATCCAGATTGTTCAAATTTTTTTATTGAACTAATAAACCTCGAGATGTTTAGTTAAGGATCAATAGCGGTTGTGGTGGGCGTAGCAGCCAGTGGCCAAAACGCTATGTAGCGGGTGATATGTAGCGGTTGCGACAATGCATAGCGGCTAAGCAATGTGAATTTTTTAAGTGGTAAATTTTTTTTTCGAAGCCTGCATAGCAGCCAATGTTATGTTTTTTAAGTGATTTGGACCATATAAGGGTAGATACACTTTTAGGAAAGGCTATTGAGGAGAAGAAATTAAAAAAAAAAAAAAAAGTATTTTAAATTAACGTTGCTTGGCTTTACTAGGTTTTATACCATAGCGCGGCTATTTTCAAAATAGCGTAGTGGCCTCAATTGCTACAGCCAATAATGCGGCAGCTACGCTACCTAGTGGCCGTCATTTTAAACCATGCATTTAGTTTCATATCTTAAATCCTTATAGATTCTGAGAAATGTGTGAAAAACGCAACAAAAATATAGAAACAAAATTATATCCCTAATCCTATAGATTTGATTTTTTTGTTCGCTCCCAAATTCATGATTTGGACCAATTCAATATTCTTATATAGATGGTAAACCTCAAACTTGAAGTTTCATATCTTATATCTTCACAAATTTTGAGAAACATGTGAAAATGCACGACAACATCTAAATTCCACTTTTTGATTATCTGCAGTTTTGTGGTCGTAGATCCTCATGGATTTTGAGAAAAAAATATGAAAATAGAAAACAATTTATGTAAGGTCTCGATCCTTAATAGCGTGATTAATATTATTTAATTGTGTTTTAGGTAATTAAGTGGGATTAGAGGCTAAGCGAGTTTGGTTTGAGGCCTTAACAAAATGCAAACCACAAAATGTATACCCTTTTAATGAAGCCTACTTACGAAAAATGCAATCCACTAAAATAAATGCCCACTTCTTGAATTTTACACCAAGATAAGTTGGACCCATATTTGACTGAAATTAAACTATGTTTGAGGCCTTAAAATCTATTTAATTGTGAGAATTTTACATAGTTTCATATAAGACAACGATACATGATGTCATGACTTAGGGGGACCGATATCTTCATTTATAGTTGTTATTAATGGGGAAAAAAACATTGTTTTTCCAGGATTTTGCAATATTCTGAGTTTTTTGGATATTGTTTTTAATTTTTTTTATTTTGACGTAAAAAAAATTCACGCCACGATGACCAGACAGACCGCGACCGAAACCCATACCATATTGGTTTTGGGGGTTGGCCGATATCGTGACCGACACCACAATTTTAAACCATGGCCTAGAGATGGCAATGTAAGTCGGAGAAATGTTGGCTTCCGGATATCGAAATAATAGAGGAGGTAATTGGGGTTACACTTTAATGGTTGTCCTTTGGCCTACTTGGTTAGAAAGAAATGATCATGTTTTCAACGAGGAAGACTCAAGAGTTATAGCTTTTAAAAGTCTATGGAAAATACCATCTTATGGGTGCTTGTCACAAAGTAGTTCTATGGTGCGACCATCCTAATTTTTAGAGATGTTGGAAGGAGTTTTGTGAAGGTTAGATCCATTTTGAAAAGCCTTCAAAAAATGTAATTGTAAATTAGCCCTTGGGCCTTCTGAATTATCTCAAGATGTATTTTTGCTTCGTTTTAATGAAATTAGTGGAAAAAACAGATTATTTAACGAATGATCTCAGCATTGTTTTTGTTCCATTTCAGTTCCTTAGGTTTAAATTAAGCAAGTTGTTTGTTAGTTTCATCAACTATTCCACATGAGTCATTCTTTGGACAAATATCTGAACGCGAAGTTCCCCTAGCTATAGGAAATAGTTCTTTCCATCAAACCTTACATGTAAAATTTAAAGTTCCTCTAGGGTAGCGATTGATCATAATCATGTCACAACAAGGTTAATGTAAGGTCCCGATCCCTAATTACCGCTAAGTACGCTGTGTTGATTGATTAGATTAGTGGGTAAGAATTGTGTTTGGGTAGTTTCGAGAAGTTTCAAGAGGTTTTGGACTAAGTTCGGCACTTGGAAGGGCTTAGTTAGGGTTTCGGGGAATTTAGGGGCATTTAGAGAATTTTAGAAAAATACCGAGTTATGTGAGGCCCCACCCCTTTGTGGGCCCTCAATTTGATTAGAATAATTATAAATATAATATTAGTTATCTTGACACGCTATTTAATAGGGTTTAGTAGAATAGTCTATTATTGTTCCTAAGTCTAAGGATTAAGCTTTATATATTTCTTTATAGATATAGGGTGTTCATTATAATTCTATTAGGGTTTTAGTTAGATGAGGCCTTAACTAGTAATTAAACTTTAATAGGAGGGGTATTATAGTTAGGAAGCTTCTAGAATTTCCTCCAAATGACTAAGCTACCCATACCCTCATTCCCAATTCCATTTAAACCCTAGGGGCTTTCTAGTAACCAACCACTAAACCCTAACCTATATATATACTAACTATTGCAATGAAATGAAACCTAGCTCTAATTCACTCTCATCTTCTCTCTCTCCCTAAGAAACCCTAATTCCCCAAATCCCAGCACAAGGAGTACGAGATCATCCCCAATTGCATTTCAGCCCAACATTAGGAGCTTGGATCCTTCTTTTATACTCAATTCCCATTTCTATTGATTCAAGGCAAGTACCCTATGCTGGATAACCTAGAATGCATGCTTTCTTTCCTTTGATTATGCAATTTCAATTCAATTGATGTATATATACATGTTTAGATCTACCAATTGAGCTTAGTTTTTGGGTTTTTGGCCATTTGATGGATGAGATCTCTCATTTGGAAGATCAATGGCCCAAAGACGGATGGTGAGATGTATATTGGAGTGTTTTTCTTGTTTTGTGATGTTTCTATGATGATTGGAAGCGATTAGAAGTGTTTTGTTTGAAAATTGGATTGAATAGGAGAAATCCAGAAATTGGGTTTTCTGTTGCAGTCGTGTGTACCCAGTCGACCTGCCTGCAGTGGGGTCGACCGGCGACACTAAAATGGAAGAAAAATCAAGTCTCAGTTAACTTCTGAGAAAAACTCAGTCCAGTGTACCGATCGAGCGGACCCCGTTCCGAGTCGATCGGATACACAGGAAATCTCAGGTGATAGCTGAGACATGGATTTTCACCTTAGACTCAGGAGTCAGTGTGCACAGTTGACCGGACCCTGTTCCAGGTCGACCGGGCACAAAGTATTTTCTAGAAAGAACTGGGAGCTGGGACATACATTTAGCCGGACTTTTCAAAGTGTGCGGTTGACTGCCTAGGCTAGGAGGTCGACCAAACACACAGGAGAGTTTTGTGACCAGGCAGTTGCCTGCCAGGTGCTTATCTGTAAATCCCAGTGTGCGCGGTCGACTGACCAAGCCAAAAGGTCGATCGGGCACACTGAACAGTTGGTCGACCTGAGAGTCAACATCCTAATTTCCCAGTGTACCCAGTCGATCGAACCCTGTGCTCAATCGACCGAATACACTGTGTACAGTGATTTTCCAACTTTCAGTCTTCTGAGATTGTGATCGTTTGTGGGGCCCATTGACCATCCAAATAGACTTCCATTGATGTGCCAAGCACGAGTCAATGGTGTGGCTCCACCTTGACTCGTGGGGACCACCAAATAGGTTTTTGGAATTGGAATTGTCAGTGATTTGACCCTTAAACGTAGTCAATGATGTCCGTAACTTCAGGAGCACCAAATATAACATCCTTTGGCATCTGAGACTACAATTAGGGATCTAATTATCTGATATGGCCCTGAACCAAGAGTGGACCATTACCTAGGTTGGAACTTTGCTTATTCCACTTGATTCTATTGCTTGGAGGATTTTATACATTGTTATTCTCTTATATCCTTATTATTGTTATAAACCTATTAATTAAAGGGAAATTGGAGGATCTAAACCTAGAACTACGTAGTAGTGACCCGACGATGTAATTGGTGATAAATAACCCATGTCTGTGGCTAGGCGGGCCCTCATATGGCCTAAGTTGGGTGTGTGGTATCTTAGAATTTAGAGGTTGGTCATGATATATAGTTATGAATGGAAATGGATTGGCTACTTGCATTGTTATAGACTAAGGCCATGGTTGTGGGCCTAGTGTAGATCCAATGGTGATTGGACTTGGACTTGGACTCGGATATTGGGCTGTGTCCCATATTATTGTACTTGAACCTCTTAGAGACTTGGCTAGGACCTTGCTCGTGTAAGGTAAGCCTAGACAGACACAAACCTGTATTTGTTCCCTGGGTCAGCACTAGACACTCACTCAGTTGATCTAAGCTCAGCCTGTTGACTGATCATCACTGGTAGGAGCTATATTTGGTTATAACTAAAGCTATCATGATGAGCTATGGCTAGACGAACGGTGTGATACTGGATCCGGTCTAATGTGATAAAGGGGTGTGATCGGTGCGATAAAGGGATGTGATCGGTGTTATATTTATATATTGTTATTATTAGGGTTGTTATCCCTTGCATGGTTACTTTACTTTTCCCCGTCGCGATTATTTACAGTATGGGAGGGCCACGGCATAATATCCTGCGGTATCCAGCTTGTGTGAATGTGCTATATTGATATCTGTTAGATTAGATTATTTAATCATTCTGATTCTAAATTGCTATTTATTGCTCAATTACCTAGTTATGTTTCCTTATTACTCTTATGATTATATGATCGTCTCTATTCTCTTTTGTTGCATACATCCTGTGTTATCTGTATATGGTGCCTTGCCAGATCCTTGGATCTGACCCATCTTTGGTGCTTAAGTTACGACCTTGACCCCGCGGGTGACGCCATCTACGAGGCGCCTATAGCCGGCAATTAAGGTTGGGGGCCGGCTGATCAGGTGATCGAGTCAGAGGATGGAGTGCCTGCACCGGGTGTTTGAGTGCACACTTATTTTTTGGGATTTGAGCGATTTTGTAGTGAGCAGGGTATTATTCAGATATGTAATTAAACTGGTTATTCATACTTTGAGATTTTGTTAGACTTCAGCCATGTTCCATCTTATTCATTTTATATGATACATATCGCTTCCGCTATCTTTTCTTATGCTTCAGCAATATAACTGTTGATTATTTTATTGTTCAAAAAGTTTTTTAAAAAAATTGACCTCACTACGGACTATGATCTTGGAAGTTCTCGGATTTTCCGGAAAGTAGCGCGCCAATTCGGGTACCTTGGTCGTAACTTCGGTATTCGGAATTGAGGAATTACAAGTTAGGTTCAATAGTTAGCCTAAATTATTCCAAACAGCTTTCGTGTTTAACTCGTGTCCATTCGATGCCCGGAAACCTCTTTTCATCATATTTATCTTGAGCAGGGACACAGTCATCATTTCTTGTTGAGTTCTCTGTTGAAGCCTCGAAAAATTCCCATTCTTGGTTTGTTGGAAAGAAAATTTAATTTCTAGAAACTTTTTTTCTTAGCTCAAATCAATCTGAACTCCCAAAGTTAGTCGTTTCACCGATTCAAAGTTGTCACTTTAAAGGACACAATGTCATTTTATAAAAGCTAAATGAACCCTTATACATGTGGATCGACCCTTCCCTCTTTCATTTCACTTGTTCTGGTAGAACCCTCCTCTCCTCTCTCTCTCTCTCCTTGCTGCCATCTGCCATTAGAAAACTTTGGAGCTCAACTTGCTAAGGAGGCTATCATCTTCTCCATCTCATCTTCCTCTCCACGTTGATCCCATTGTCACCCAAATTAGGACTTGGCAACCCTTCTCCTTGCTGATTTCACTTCAATCAGGCCACCTACGGGTTGTTAAGTTGGCCCATGACCCATGAAGGGGCCCAAGGCCCATCAATCAATCCAGTCCAGCAAGTTACATCTCACGTGGATTTGATTTGGTCAATGTTGAGACAGCTGTACATATTTCAGTAATTTATTGCTTTCCTAACTTAGATTAGTGATTAATGTAATTAGCTAGTTTCCTATGTAAGAGACTTGATTAAGGCATGTATATTCCTATATATTGGTGGTCGTTCTCCAAGAGAAGACACACGAGATAATACATTCTATTCTTCATTCTTTTCTCCCGTTCTATCTCTGTGCTTCACTGTGCTTTAGAATGACATGGTATCAGAGCCAGGTCCTAAGAAATCTGGGTATGTTATCTTACATAGCATCAAGGCAATAGATTAGAGAGAAAACAATCTCTCTTGTGAAGAAAGATAGATCAAGGATCTGTTTCGAGAAATCCACATAGTTTCGAGCAAGACAGATCACGGATCTGTATGGTAGCCCACCTCTGATCATTAAGACAACTTCAACAACCTATCCAGACATGGTTGCCTGGATTTTCTAGGAATATCGGAGATTTTTTCAGATTTTTTCAGCACTTCCAGGTTGGAGTTTTACTCATTCTCGAAAATTTCCAGTTTTTAATAACTGTTTCATCTAGACCGTCCAGAATCCTGGATTTTTAGTGGAATTGGATCAATCTTTTTTCAGTAGAAGCCAAATTTATGTGCTTCCATTGCAATCTCATCTAATCTTGGTCCAGACCCATTAGTGGAGCCCACATAGAGGTTTTTCAGCAAAATTTCAGGTCGCCAGGGGTGTTTTTTTTAAGAATAATGTTCTGCGTTGAGTTTTTTTCTTCTCTGGTTGACTAGCAATTGGCTTCTCCAAACAGTATAGTCTTGTTATTCAAGTATAGCCTTCATCTCTTCCCTGTTGCTAAATTTCTTTGCTATTTTACTGCTTCAATCAGTGTTTTTGGCATATATCACTTAGCAATGGAGAAATCTGAGGTTACTTTGATCCGTTTCACCGGCAAAAATTATCCCCCATGGTCTTTCCAGTTCCAAACATACCTTGAAGCTAACGAATTGTGGGGATATATTTCTGGATCGGACCCTTAAACCCACTGAAGATGAGAAGAAGATCTCCTCTTGGCATACTAAAGATGCAAAGATCAAATCATGGATCCTCGGCTTTGTCAAGCCGCATCTGATCATGAATCTAAAACCTTACCCAACTTCAAAAGACATGTGGGGGTATCTGAAGAAAGTGTATCATCAAGATAATTCAGCACGTCAATTTCATCTTGAATGTGCAATTACTGAATATACACAAGGAACCTTGTCTATAAAAGATTACTATTCGGGATTTCGTACACTGTGATCGGAATACGATTGTATTAAGTATGCTGATGTGGCTGCAGATGTTTTGATCGTAATTCACGATCTTCAGGCCTCTAGTCAACGGGATCAATTTCTGATGAAACTACAGAATAAATATGAAAGTGTCCGATCTGCCTTGATGAATGGGATGCCATTACCTTCCTTGGATGTATGCTTGAATGAACTCCTTCGCGAAGAACAGCGCATTGCGACCTCGACCCATATGGCTCAACAGAAGACTGAGACCTATTCAGTGGCATTCTCAGCAAATAAGGCCTCTCAACCTCCGCCTCGAGACTTGAGCAAAACGCAATGTTACAGTTGCCAAAAATTCGGGCACATTGCTACTCAATGTAAACAGAAGATTTGCAGTTACTGTAAAAAGTCGGGACATATCATCTCTGAATGTCACCGCCGCCCACAACATCCATCGTCACAGTTTCAGACTCCACAGTCTCAGACTCCGCATGCTTATGTGACTTCTTCAGTTATGCATGCTCCTACATCTACACCCTCACAGCTTGGGACCTCATCCTCTCTCACTCCTGAATTAGTTCAGCAAATGATTGTCAATGCCCTCTCTGCTTTTGGTCTCTCAGGTAACTCCCCTTCCTCTTCTACTTGGTTCCTTGATTCCGGGGCGTCTAATCACATGACGTATTCCCACATCCCACTATCCAATGTGACAAAATACAATGGCAATCTTCAAATACAAACTGCTAACGAAGGTAATGTTCCCATTACTGCTCTCGGAGATATCCCTAGTCCCCTCCCATTGAAAAATGTTTACCTTTGTCCCAATTTAACTTCAAACCTATTATATGTCGGGCAACTTGTAGAAAATAATTGTAACATCTCTTTTTCTTCTTCTGGTTGTGTTGTGCAGGACCAGATGTCCGGGAAGGAGATCGCGAGGGGGCCTAAGTGTGGACGCTTGTTTCCGCTGGGTTTTTCTAAAATTTCTAGGACTAGATTTCCCAGTGATGTGTTTTGTTTTGCTATTCGAGATAACTGCCAATTGTGGCATGATAGACTCAGACACCCTAATTCCAAGGCTTTGTCCCTTATGTTAAATTCTGGCTTATTAAATAAATCTATAGGCTTATCTTCTTGTGTACCTTTTGATTGTACTACTTGTAAAATGGGAAAGAGCAAAACTCTTCCTTTTCCTATTTCCACTTCTCACAGCACTCAGTATTTTGATTTAGTTCATAACGATGTATGGGGAATTGCTCCCACTCTTTCACACGCTCTCACTATAAATACTTTGTGACTTTTATTGATGATTTCAGTCGGTTCCCATGGGCTTACTTTCTGCATTCCATATCTGATGTCTTCAATGTTTTTAAAAATTTTCTAGCTTATGTTGAGAATCAATTTTCCACCTGCATCAAAATCTTGCGATCTGATTCAGGCGGGAAATGTGTCCTCTGATTTTCAAAGGTTTTTACAAAACAAAGGCATTATTTCTCAAGAGAACTT
Source organism: Persea americana (assembly GCA_029852735.1). Classification (NCBI taxonomy): domain Eukaryota; kingdom Viridiplantae; phylum Streptophyta; class Magnoliopsida; order Laurales; family Lauraceae; genus Persea; species Persea americana. The sequence continues at coordinate 18,591,098 of CM056818.1, forward strand.
GTCCTTATACTCCACAGCAGAATGGAGTCGCTGAAAGGAAAAATTAATCTCCTTGATGTCACTCGTTCCCTTCTTCTTGAATCATCGGTTCCTTCCAGTTTTTGGGTTGAGGCACTGGCTACGGCAGCTCATTTTATAAATCGTATGCCATCAACCTCTCTTGACAATCAGAGCCCATATTACCGTTTGTACCAAACATCTCCATCATATGATGATCTTCATGATTTGGCTCCATTTGCTTTGTGCACTTACCTCCTTCTGAGAGAACCAAACTTACCGCACAATCAGCTCAGTGTGTTTTTAGGTTATGCGCCCTTCCAGAAGGGTTTCTTTACTACGATCCTCACATTCGTCGCTCCAGGACCTCCTATAAATGTCGGTTTTTTTTTTAAACCAGTATTTTTTTCAAAAACACCTTGATCCTCCTCCTGCCTCCTCCTTGGTGTCTTTACCTGATTTTTCTGACAACACATCAGTTGTTCGTTATAATCCTAACTTTGTGTATCAGAGACGGAACAGAGAAGCGCCTCTCAGGGATCCCACTCCTGATCTTCCTCCAGCATCCGGTCCACCTCCAACATTTGGTCCATCTGGACTTACTACATTGCGTCGCTCCACTCGCATTTCGGTACCACCCGACCGCTATGGGTTCTCCCATACCCTCCTTAATGGCCACTTTGTCCTCTTCTTCCATTCCCCAATCCTATTCTCAGGCTGTGCAAGACAAATGTTGGAACCAGGCTATGCAAAATGAATTGGATGCTTTAGAAAAAAATCATACGTGGGATATTGTCCCCTCTCCTGAGGCTGTCAAACCTATTGGCTGCAAGTGGGTCTTTTCTCTCAAATTAAAATCAGATGGCACTCTAGATCGATATAAGGCGTGCCTTGTTGCTCTCGGAAATCGACAGGAATATGGCATTGATTATGATGAAACTTTTGCTCCCGTCGCCAAGATGACCACCGTACGCATAATCCTTGATGTTGCTGCATCTCAGTCATGGCCTCTCTATCAAATGGATGTCAAAAATGCGTTTCTTCATGGTGATCTCAAAGAAGACGTTTATATGCGTCTGCCTTCGGGGTCCTCATCTGGGAAGGGTATGGTTGCTAAGCTTCGTCGCTCTCTCTATGGTCTGAAGCAAGCTCCTCGCGCATGGTTTGAGAAATTTCTAGATGCTCTTCTCCGCTTGGATTTTCATCCGAGCCAGTATAATCCTTCTATGTTCTTACATCATGCTCCGTCCGGGATTACTATGCTACTAGTCTACGCTGACGACATTGTCATTACTGTCCCAATGCACAAATGATTCATGAACTCCAAGCTTCTCTTCATCAGACATTTCAAATGAAGGATCTCGGCCCCTTGCACTATTTCCTCGGTCTTGAAGTTCATCAATCGCCTAAAGGTATAGTTCTAAATCAGCACAAATACATGGTTGACCTCATTGACTTGGCTGGCCTAACTACTTCCGCTCCAGCCGCTACGCCGATCGAACTGAATGTCAAACTCAGTAAAGAGGAGGGTGACCTTATTTCAGATCCTACCACATATCGCCAGTTAGTCAAAATACTCGCAGATCGACGACAGGATGGTGCATGTTTTTTGGTGATAGTCTGATTTCTTGAAAATTCAAGAAACATGACAAAATTTCCAAATCTTCTACCAAGGCCGAGTACCGAGCTATGTCTGCTGCGTGCTCTGAAATTCTTTGGCTCCGAGGTCTGCTCTCTGACATTGGATTTCCCGCAAAAGGAGCTACCCCCCTCTATGCAGATAATACAAGTGCAATTCGGATTACTGAAAATCCAATTTTTCATGAACGCACTAAACACATCGAGATTGATTGTCATTTCATACGAGATGAGCTTAAACGAGATGTCATCAGCCTTCCGCATGTCTCCACTGAGCTTCAAATTGTTGATATTCTTACTAAAGGCCTTCTCCGACCACGCCATCAATTCTTGGTTGGCAAATTGATGCTCGTTGATTCTCCCGCATCAATTTGAGGGGGGGTGTTAAGTTGGCCCATGACCCATGAAGGGGCCCAAGACCCATCAATCAATTCAGTCCAGCAAGCTACATCTCACGTGGATTTGATTTGGTCAATGTTGAGATAGCTGTACATATTTTAGTAATTCATTGCTTTCCAAACTTAGATTAGTGATTAATGTAATTAGCTAGTTTCCTATGTAAGAGCCTTAATTAAGGCATGTATATTCCTATATATTGGTGGTCGTTCTCCAAGAGAAGACACGAGATAATACATTCTATTCTTCATTCTCTTCTCCCGTTCTATCTCTGTGCTTCACTGTGCTTTAGAATGACACGGGTAAGCCACTCTCTCAATCTCCTAGTATGTTAATTAGGACCCCATCCCAGCTCTCTAGCTTGGCATGCAAGTCCTCCTCTCCTTTTCCTAGCTTTGAGATTTTGGGGATTTCTATTTGGGGAGTGTTCCAGCTGGTTTGGAGGTGTCCTTGGGGAAATTTTGGAGCTGGAGAAGCCAAGGCAAGTGGTTAATGTGAATTAAATAGCATGCATGCAAGCCCTCTAATTATTTCATTGACTACTCTTCACTTATGCTAGAAATCAAATTACAAGCTCATGTCGTTTTGCGTAATTTGTAACTGAATTGGAGCTTAGTTCAGTGTGGTTATTTGTGTTAAAAAGACCCTCAAACAAGTGCCAAAAATTCCCCAAAAGATTGGCTAAAGTGGTAAAAATCAGCAAAAAGTGGCCCGAGTTCGCATGCAATCAGACGCAAACTGTGCAGAGTGCAGAGTGCTGTCAGACATGGACCTGAGGCCCATGTCTGACCAGCATGCAGTCGGACATGGCACTCTGGTGCCATGTCCGACCAGCCTGGGAACAGTCCCTTTTGGGGCCTGTTTGCTTGGCAGTTGGTCCCCCTTCCCTTCCACTTTTTCAACTGACGGTTTTGGGGACCTGTGCAAGGTCTTAAGAGCCATTGTTTACCCCTCCAATTGACCAATTGATGAACCAAAACCCTTAATTCCTCGAGTTAGAATCATGGTTATTAACTTGTAACCCAGATTGACATGAAACATGGATTTGTACCTAAAAGGGGGTGATGTTTGAGCTGACCGACACCTCTGGGCTTGCCTAGGGCCATGTGGGACGTGATACCAAGTTACATGTGTGCGAACTCAGGGACTTGAATGTCCTACACCATTAGAGCACCAATGTACTTGAAATTCCGACATTTGGACTCTAAGAATGCATAAAGGCAAATGGTGTCATTATAGCACGTTAATGCAAATCCCAAGCCTAAGATAAACCTCCGTAATGGTTCTTTGATTCCTAATAGCTTGATAGGGATGACTAATCATGTGTAGTTGTGTACCCGTATATTCGCGTGCTTGGGCAATGCATTTCTGTTTTAATCTAGTTTGCACCATATGTTGTACCCCATGACCACCAAACCTTCACTTAGCTATTATGGTTTGCTTGAGTCATGCCCCAGGACTGGGAGGCATTGTAATGTCATTTCCTCTTTCGAATGGCAAGGTCCATGGTTGTGGCACACTTGGGTCGGTAAGCAAGCCTTTGATGCAAGCTACCTCCCTAGTTGCCCGAATCCGCCTTATACCTTTTCCACCCATTTTGGGCCGCCCATTTCTAGCCGAAATGTTGTCCGGTAGTACTTAGGATGTTTTAGACTAGTTCATCCTTTTCTAGTCATATACAATTGCTAGCATAGTCTGGTCTTACTCGTTTAACCTGCCAGTTGCCCAATTTCATCTAATCTTGTCCGTATGGATTATACCAATTACTAGTTTTGCCCAATTCTTGCATGTTTTTGGCTGGTTTGAGACTCAGAAAGGACTAATAAGTGTGGAACACTATTCTTTGCCAGTTTTACTCGGGACTAGGAGCAGTTCCTTGTTATTGGACATGTTTCTCAATACAGAGTCCATCAAGATCCTTTACTTGGAATCTCAAGTTGGCACCACCTAGCATTTATTATTATCATGGTTGCATAACTCACTGCAGTGTAGTCTCGATAAGTGATGCAACAACACCAATACCTGACGTGAGATATATTGTGGGCCACATGTGGGACCCATGAAATCCTAATTATTAATAATTTTAGTTTTAGCAAAGATTGTATTTAGGATTAGTTTCTAATTTGAATACGATTCTTATTTTTGTTTCCTAGTTTGATTAGGATTGTTTCTTAGGGCTTAAGTATCTTTTTATTATATATATGGCATTGTAGAGATTGATAATAAGAGATTTGAGTTAACAGAATTTTCCCTTTGTGGGTTTATCGTTGGAGAGTGTCTTTATCGTGTGATTGTTCCATCAGAACCCTAATTGTGCCCTGGCACTTGCAATCCTAACCCTAGGATTGCATCAATTGGTATCAGAGTCGAACGATCCCCGATTGTCGGCGTGATTACCCCTATCCCTCTTTCCAATCATCATCGCACGACCAAACCATTCACTATCAATGCCAACTCCTGTCGCAAACAAGAGAGAGAACCCCTTCCCCACCTTCGCCTAACCCACCTCACCATCTCGGGACGCCCACCCCATTCTCATCGAAGCCAAATCCCCCATCATCTCCAAGTCATCCGCTACCACTATCTCGACCCAACCCTCCACTGCGAAAACCACCATCTCCAATCCATCCTCCTCCCCACACCCTACTCCCACATAAATCCATCCCAGAACCCGTCACAAAAAAAAAAAAAAAAAAAAAAAAAAAAAAAAGAAGAGGCAAAAGGAAAGAAAAAGCAAAAAAAGATGCACCATAGAATAGCAAACAAAAGAAAGAGCAGAAAGAAGAAGAAAAAGAGAAGGGAAAAGTAGTGTACCATGCACCGCCGCTACCACCGTCGCCGGAAGCGGATTCTTTGTGCCACACCATCACAGTTGTTGTCCTCATCATCACAGTCACAACAACCCAAGCAACAACAGAAACGAAGAGGGCCGAACCCTTTTTTCCTCTCCCTCAACACGACAACCGAGGCAGGCAGCAAAGTGCCCACGTGTAGATCTTGTACCTTAACACGGCTTGTGGGCCTGTTCTTTGTTTGGGTTTGACCCGACCCGACTTGTTTCCACCAACTAATGTCCAGCAAGTTCAAGGGCGCAACCTATTTTGAAGAGCCCAGCAGTTTATAAAAAAAACAAGTATAGTGTAGACATCGGCACATCTGATCAACAACAGATTTGACCCGATCAAAGGTTAAGATTTCTTCTTACGATACTGGGCTCATCCACTGTCAGATTTCAGATTTGTTTGTACCAGCACGTTCGTGGAGAGCAAATCTACACATCAAGTTCATCATACTTTCATCCACAATGAAACTTCGTAATACCACAATCTTCAACATACTTCAAAGATACAATTATGCAGATAAATATGGTTCCTGGTATTTTGAAAATGAAGTCTATTTTCGGTTTTTTCCTGATTTGAAACAAGGAGAATTATCTGTTCTTGCCTATGGAGACATGTTTGCATGGCTCCAAGACAAGTGTGGATTAGAAGACGATGAGGAACATGATTTAATAAGTTTTGTAAGATGCTTGAGACCGGATATAGTGGAATATGAATGATTGTACGACCGTTCATGCGGCATATTGGAAAGAAATTCATGTGGAGCACATGCTTAAACGATCTTACCTAGGCAAAGTTATGCCTCAAGATGGACAGTTACCTCAAATAACAACGAACCATCATATTGAGGAACCAGTGGCAGAAGATATTCAGTCTGAAAAGCTAGAGGAATACGCTTCTATGGGTAATGGTGATATACAGGCGGCTAGAGAAGAACCATCAGTTGTTAAAATTCCCCACATTAATTCTCATATTGATTTTGTCTTTGGGGATCAACAATGTAAACTGAGAGATGACCAGTGGATAGTCAGAGATTATAATTTGATGGTGCAGGTTCTACAAGTAAGGCACATCAACACAAATTTCAACCATAAAAAACAGTTATGCGCGAAGCTGTACATGGAAGCTGCAGATCTACCAACGAATCGGAAGTTCATCAGATTGATCTTTGATCCAGGTGGACATTTTCCGAACTCGAGGTCGAGTTCTTTCGAAGCCAGGGAGAATGATGCAGCAGCACCAATACCTGACGTGAGATATATTGTGGGCCACATGCGAGGCCCATGAAATCCTAATTATTATTAGTTTTAGTTTTAGCAAAGATTGTATTTAGGATTAGTTTCTAATTAGAATACGATTCTTATTTTTGTTTCCTAGTTTGATTAGGATTGTTTCTTAGGGCTTAAGTATCTTTTTATTATATATATGGCATTGTAGAGATTGGTAATAAGAGATTTGAGTTAATAAAATTTTCCCTTTGTGGGTTTATCGTTGGAGAGTGTCTTCATCGTGTGATTGTTCCATCAGAACACTAATTGTGCCCCAGCACTTGCGATCCTAACCCTAGGATTGCATCAATAAGTGACAAGGGTGTCACTTCAGTACCCACCTTACCAGGGAAACATAGTCGCACCCGTGGCAAGGCTAAATGTTCTCGCTGGCAATAGTATACTCCAGGGGAGTTCTTGACATCTTGTGAGACTGCTCACTCGCTTTTGGCATGGAAAACGTAGTCGCGCCCAATCAGGATAATTTAGCCATGTGGATGCCATATTTGCTAGAAGTTTACCATGTACAGCTTGTTATTTATGATTCTCATCATGCTTACTCATATTGCACTAACATGCCTAGTACACGTTTTATATCGAATTTTGCAATCTTACCTGTGTTTATTCATTAACGATGTGTATGCTATGTCACTTATATTAATTACATTGCCAAGCATTTGTCTTATTGGAGCTGTAGGAAATGAGCCCTTTCCCTATGAGCAGGAGACTCCAATAGTCCAACAGGAACGGCAGGTTTTGAGCGAATGGAGCACAGACGATGTGATGTAATGCATTGGCTAGCGCAAGAGGCCATCACATTTTGGGGAATGCAGTTCTTTTTGGGTTTTTTTTCTTTTGTAGTCTTTTGTGTATGTTGGCCGTTGTTTTTGCAGGCCTTTATTTTGGGTTGTAATTAAACTGTCTTTTTTTGTAAATGTTTAAATTTAATATAATGCAATGGAAATGTGTTCTTTTCTGCTATCCAGTATATTCTTGCCATCTTATCATGTGATTATTTATACTTGGTATATTTTAAACGGCTCACACAAGCTTCTGTCATGAATCCATGAATCCCTCAGGGATTTTAGGAACTCAGTAATATGTCACACAGCGGAATCCTGAGGTAAATCGCCACCGCGGGGAGAATTTTATCCAATCCTTGCCACGGAGTTTAGCGCTAATCCAATTCAGCATCGTGATCGTTAATAAAGAAATCAAGAACATAAACAGTCTAAACAAAGAAACAACAAAATTCAAAAAAAATTCTTCAAATAGCAGAAGATTGGAAGTTTCAGCAGCATAAATAATGAAAAATGAAGGTTTAATTGCTCAAAAACACTGCCAAATTATGTACTGGCACCTTCATAAATCTTCGAAAAACTACGAAGTCCCTACTTATTCAAAATAATCCCCACAGAAGCCATGGACTATTCTCAGTCCAGATCTCAGTCAAAGATAAAACAAAACAAAAAATACAGCCCAAACATAATGTATTTTACTACAACAAACCATCCTAGATTTCTCCGATCAAGTTTCAAGAACTAAATCCTATAAACAAGAATCCACTAACTGCAGGTGGATTCAGAAAAAAAAAATCAGAAATATGACCATAAAGAACAGTAGTGATGAAAGACACACACACACACACACACACACAAAAACACTGGCAACTCAGGAGATAGAACATGACAGCAACTTTTTTCCTGTCCAGAAATTCTCAAAAAAAATAAAATAAATGTCAACTTTTTCAAAAAAAAAAACAAAAATCTTCTTAAAAGACCTCCAAACATGTCAACAAAACCTGAGGTTTCTCTAGAAAACAACAAGATGGGTCTCACCAGGATGAATTGTCCAAATGCACTAACAAGTTTGACTTTCATAAATGAAACCTTCAGGTATAGAACATTGAGCAGGATTAGGATCCTTCTAGATGCTTTGATACGATTACTATGTCACAAGAAAGAAAATGATATTCTAGAGAAAGAATTAAGAATGAAGATGGTTTGAGGTCAAACAAAGCGTCCCACATCAATAAGAGTGACCATGGTTCAAAATAGCGGCTACTACATAGCTTAGTGGCCGCATTATTAGCTATAGTGGTTGAGGCAGCTGCACTATCTTGAAAATAGTGGCACTACGGTCTAAAACATAGCAGAGACAAGTAGTTTTAATTTAAAGTATCATTTTTTCCTATTTCTTCTCCTCAATACCCTTTCCTAAAGTTGTCTCTACCTTTGCATGGTTTCAAATTACTAAGAAAAACACAAGATTGGTTGCTACACAAGATTTGCATTTTTTTACCACTAAAAAAACTCATACCACTACACCGGCACGCATTGCTACAACCGCTACGTACACTATGTAGCATTTTGGCCACTTGCCACTATGCTCACCGCAACTACTATTTTGATCCTTGAGTGTGACACCCGTACATAGCTACCATTGGATATTTGTGTCAAATTGAGGAATAATGAGAAGAAGCAGACTGGAGAGAAAGTCATACATCCTTGGATGATCGACTGCTCTATTTATAATCATGTTAGGCCTTAATCAAGGCACTAAGTATGTCAAGAGTACAAATTAGAATAAATAAAAGAATTGAAAGAATCAATCCTAATCTATACAAGGAATACAATTAGAGAGAAATCAGCTAAACACAACTATACAATCTTTAACTAAATCAACCCACGTGTGGGAGGCTGTAATGGGCTTTTGTTGGGTTGGGCCCAGGGCCTGTGAATATACAGCCTTGTTATCTTCTACACTTCCCCTCAAATTGATGTGGTAAAGCAGAAAACATCAATTTGCTAGTAAGATCGTGATGACGCAATTTAGGGAGAGCTTTGGTGAAGATATCTGCCAACTGGCTAAGAGTAGAGAAGTGAGGCAGAGTGATCTTCTCAGTAACAACATGTTGGCGGATGAAGTGACAATCAATCTCAATGTGCTTTGTCCTTTCATGAAAGACCGGATTGTTGGCAATCCTGGTAGCACTGGTGTTGTCCCCATGAAGAGGTATAGAACTACCAACAAGGACACCGAATTCAAAGAGAACACGGCGGAGCCAGATGATTTCAGCACTAGCAGACGACATCACACGATATTTGGCCTCTGCAGAAGACTTGGAAACTATAGTTTGCTTCTTACACTTCCACGAAATCAGAGAGTCCCCAAGAAACATACACCAGCCAGTGGTAGAGCGCCGAGAATCAGGGCAACTAGACCAGTCGGCATCCGCATAAGCCGATAGGCGCAGAGAAGAACTAGAAGGGTAGAAGAGACCATGGTCAAGAGTGCCTTTAACATAGCAGAGTATGCGCAAAGCAGCAGCAATGTGAGGTTTGTGAGGATTGCTCACGAACTGGCTAACCGTATGAACGGCATGAGAAATATCAGGCCGAATCATAGTTAAGTAAAGCAAACTCCCAACTATCCGTCGGAAAACAGAGGGATCTTCCAGAGGAGGACCATCATCCATACTAAGTTTGTTGTTCAGTTCCGTAGGCGTATCAAATGTGTGAGCATCACCAAGTCTTGCCGAAGTGATCAAATCGGTAGCATATTTACACTGATGAACCCGAATGCCCGATTTGTTACGCAAAACCTCAAGCCCCAGAAAGTAGGTGAGAGGACCAAGATCCTTCATTTGAAAGTGGCGAGTGAGATGGTGTTTGAGATCCGTAATGCCAGCATTATCATTGCCACTAATAATCATATCATCAACATAGATCAAAAGGAATGTGTAGCCCTTTGGTGTCCACCGAAGAAATAGGGAGCTATCAGAATGACTCTGACGAAATCCAACTTGAAGAATTACTGCCCGGAATTTATCAAACCAAGCCCTGGGAGCCTACTTGAGGCCATAAAGAGATTTCCGCAATTTGCAAACATGCTGAGGAAGACAAGCATATCCCGGAAGAGGTTTTAAGTAGACAGTCCCTTTCAACTCGCCATGAAGAAAGGCATTTTTGACATCCATTTGCCATAGAGGCCAATTGCGGGCTGCAGTGACACACTGAAGAGTACGAACGGTGGTCATTTTGGCCATTGGTGCAAATGTCTCTTCATAGTCGATGCCATACTCCTGCTTGTAACCCTGCGCAACCAATCTGGCTTTGTAGCGATCAAGACTCCCATCAAAGTTAACCTTTACAGAGTAGATCCATTTGCTGCCTATCACAGATGCTTTTGCAAGAGTCAGTACCAAGTCCCATGTCTAGTTTGCTTCAAGAGCAAGCAATTCTTCATATATAGCATCCTGCCAGTAAGCTATTTTGGAGGCCTGTGAATATGAGGTGGGGATAGGAGCACTATCTAAAGATGAAAAGAGAGCAGGAAATTCATAACAGTTAGGGGCAACGGAAGGACGACTAGAGCGTCGCAGAGAGATGGTATTATCAAAAGGAGCATGATTACCTGCTGGTTCAAGAGGCGGCACTAGGAGAGGATCAGGAGAGGCAGTCACCATAGGATGAACCGTGTTGCGCCGGACATAGACTTTGCGAAGAGATGATGGAGAAGCCGATTCCTGGAATTGTGGCAAATAGGACACAGCCATAGGACGATGATCCAAGCGTAAGGAAAAGAAAGGAATCTATTCCAAGAAGATCACATTACGAGATATGCGCATGCATTTCTCGAATTGATTATAACACAAAAGACCTTTGTGTTCATTACTATAGCCAAGAAAAACGCACTTGGCCGCCTGTGGTGATAACTTAGAGCACTTAGTAGGAGGAAGATGAACAAAGCACAAGCAACCAAAAACACGTAAGTGAGAGTATGAAGGGGTATGACCAAAGAGAACTCTGTAAGGAGTAGTCTTTCCTAGAACAATGCTGGGAAGACGGTTGATAAGATACACAGCAGTCTGTGCAACATCACACCAAAATTTGGGAGGGACTAAGGATGCAATTAAAAGTGCACAAACAGTTTCAAGAATATGTCGGTTCTTCCTTTCCGCAATTCGATTTTGCTGAGGGGTATATGGAAAAGATTTTTGGTGAAGAATGCCTTTATCAGAAAGGAAGGCAAAGAATTCATGAGACATGTATTCTCCACCGGAATCTGATCTAAGAATTTTGATAGCTCTCTGAAATTGGGTTTAGACCATGTTATAAAATTTTTGAAAAATGGAGAAGACCTCAGATTTCAAGCGCATAAAGTAAATCCAAGTATACCGAGAATGGTCATCGATAAAGGTCACATAGTACTGAAAACCCGTCCTACTCACGGTAAGAGCAATACCCCAAACATCATAATGAATAATGTCAAATGATGCTAATGCACGAGAATTATGAACAAGAAAAGGCAAAATGTGACTTTTACTTAAGCAACAAGTTTCACACTTTGATTGAGAGAAAGAGGACATCATTTTATTATCAATTGCAGAATCCAAACTATTCTTAAATAAGGAAAGCAAATGGGCATTGTTCACATGACCAAGACGGTTATGCCAAACAATCCACAAGTTATTGAAATTTTTAGAAGAAGAAGAAGCACAAAAGAGAATGGTGTCCAATGTCCAGCAAGAACAAGCATCCATGTTTACTCCCCGTCGCGGTCACCTTCCCAGTTTGTCGCCCCTGTATAACACAACCAGAAGAAGAAAAGTAAACAAGATAGCCATCATCAATAAGTTTTCCTACAGAAAGTAAATTGGCTGATAATTTTGGAACAAAGTAAACATTGGGAAGGGTGATGGATTGGCCAGAGACACTAGATAAGGTAATCGTACCAACTCCAGAAATGAGTAGTTGATCACCATTAGCAGTGGTTATTTTCTATTTTCCAAGGTAAGGATGGGAATCTGTAAAGCTATGTTCTACAGATGTCATGTGATTTGAAGCTCCTGAATCTAAGAACTATGTGGATGAGGTGATAGGAGAAGAAAGCAAGGCAAAAGAATGGAATGCAGGAAAAGCTATAGAGGAATGAGTTTGATACCGACCACCAGAAAAGCCCATAGACGCATAAGCAGAGGTAATTGTGTTTTGGATCAGCTCTTGAATCTGGGCCGGAGTCATGGATATAGCCCCGGATAAAGTGCTTCCTATATCAGATAAGGGTGCTTGAGCCTGAATTGCTGCAGGAATGTTCTTTCTGGGCATATTGGAGGGAGGCTTCTTAGGCTGTGTCTCATTCCGTCGCTGTAGGCTGCGACAGTCCTCAATAAGATGACCGGTCCGTTTGCAATACCTACAAACCAATTTCTTGCGGCAATTTTTGGCAATATGTCCGAAGCCCTTGCATTCATAACATTGAGTCTGCTTCGGAGTTGGGGTTGCCAAAGGAGCCGAGTCAGCGGGAAGTGGTGCAAGGAAGGCTTTTGGTTCTTCCAGAATAGTACGCTAGGAGGTGAGACGAAGTTCTTCGCGAAGGACCTCTTGAAAGCAGGTATCAAGATTAGCAAAATTTTCTCTATTCATCAGAGCCGACCTGACAGATTCAAATTCGGGTCGTAAATTCATAAGAAACTGGCTAATATGAGTTTCTTCTTGCAACTTGAAAGCCTTAGATAGAAATCCGGAAGAGACTATTTGGATTAACATGGAATCCCTTTCAGTCCATAAGGTGAGGAAACCCTTAAAGTATTCCTCCACAGATTTATCCCCTTGATTATACTATGCAATTTCACTATCCAAGTGAAACTTCCGGGCCTTATTGGTTTGATGATAGACTTTCTTGAGATGAGCCCACATGTCAACTGCGGCAGTGTAGGCTTGAAAAGCCACAGCAAGAGATGGATCAATGGAGTTAAGGATCCATGTGATCAATTTAGCATTTTCTTTGGACCAGGTGGCTAAGTTTTTGGAATCAGTGGTACTTGTAGGCTGTGGCTTAGTGATCGACCCATCAAGATAACCAAAAAGCCCTTGTCCTTCAATGAAGTTCTTTAAATGGAAAAACCATGGAAAGACCAGGACATAATTCTGCCCGTTAAATTTAATTGGGATAAGCTCATACTTTTCCATGGCAAAATGTAGAAGACAAGAAGGATCAGCAGCAGTATGAAGAAGAAAACAACCAGCAGCAGGCCAACAGTAGTTCGTGAGGAGTTCAGACAACCCCCAGATCCAAGACAACACTTCAATAGTAGTGGATGGGGCTTCCAATCGCACACAACACACACAGGTGCAATTTAAAAAAAAAAAAATCAGGCGAAACAGTCCAAACAAACTGGATTTGGATGGCTAGATCCCTTCGTGGGGTCCACAAAGAGATCTAATTGATAATCAAGTGAGAGGCTAGAAACCAGGATCAAAATCCCTTTCCAGCAGTGGAGGTCGCATCAAAATCCATTCAGAATCTAGGATTTTGTGCGGCCGTGATGAAACCTATTTCAGAAAGTTGAATAACCACAAGATGGATCGAAAGGCCTACCTCTGATCTCTGAAAAATTCTGGAAAAATCTCCAAAAAGACAAGAGATGGGCGACCAAGGCTGGAGAGAGACTTGTGAATTTTGTGATGATCGCAGGTGGGCCACTTTGATCACGATGAGAAAACAGTGAGTTTTCACTCACGTTTTTTCTTCCAAAAGGCATAGATGCGTGATATGTATTGCTTAGATGATGTAGATGACGTCTCCAAGAGATTATGTCTCTGATACCATGTCAAATTGAGGAAGAATGAGAAGAAGAAGATTGGAGAGAAAGTCATACATCCTTGGATGATCAACTGCTCTATTTAGAACCATGTTAGGCCTTAATCAAGGCACTAAGTATGTCAAAAGTACAAATTAGAGTAAATAAAAGAATAGAAAGAATCAATCCTAATCTATACAAGGAATACAAATAGAGAGAAATTAGCTAAACACAACTAGACAATCTTTGACTAAATCAACCCACGTGTGGGAGGCTGTAATGGGCCTTTGTTGGGCTGGGCCTTGGGCCTATGAATATACAGCCTTGTTATCTTCTACAATTTGGGCCCACATTTATGGTTAATGGAATAAAATACATAAGAAATGCCTAACCTTATGCGAACTACAACTGAGTAGTAATCTATGTGATTAAAAAGATAATGCACACTTGGAATGTTCTGTATGCAAAAAATATGTATTTGTCTGCATATAGATGATTACATAAGTGAATAGATCATGTCAGTTACACTTTTCAATCAAATGGTGAATATAATTCATGAGGGAACAGTATTTCTGGAGCTTCTCTTGGCAACCAAAAAAAGATGAGTCCCACCAAGATGAATTGTCCACTATCCATATGCAGTGACAAGTTTGACTTTGACAGATGGAATTTTCAAGAAAAGAACTTCGAGAAGGATTAGGATGTTTCCAGATGCTCTAACACCATGTCACATGACAGAGGATTTGATAGTCGAGACAGAATCAAGACTGGAGTAGGTTCGAGGTCAAATGAAGTGCCCCTCGTTGGTGAGAGTTGACCCGAATAACAGCTTTCATATATGTTTGGACCCACTTTTAGGGCTTGGTTACAGGATACAAGACATAAGGAATGCCTAATCTTATGCTAATGACAACTAAACTGTAATCTACAAGATTAACAAGATGATGCACTCTTACAGTATCCTACATGTGTACGCAGAAGTAAGCAAGTCTTTTTATGTGGAAGTCTGCAGGACCACAATTTTTTTCACAAACATGATTAGACAAGTGAGTAGATCAGGTCAGCTGCACTTTTCAATCTAATGGTGAATATCACTCTTTCAAGATTGATACTCAAGCACTATACAGTCCATATGGGGAGCGTTCGATCTAACTGTCTGCCTTGAGGAATGTGACCCCACAGTGGAGACCTCTTGCAAATATATTGCAGTTTGAGATATATCCTGAGACACTGGATCATTTTTCATCCCATGTAAGAAAAACCAATGAAACCATAAATGTGAATTAACATAATAATTATCGGCTTTTACAGGTCACAAATAATTGGCAGTATCAGACGAGATATGATCAGCAGAAAACACAGATAATAGAACTGAATTGCAACAAAAATTCATAATTGCTGATTACCTTTCTTCCATCTTGGCCAGTATACCAGTGACCAGCAGAATGGCTATCTGCACGAACTCGCCTTTTACC
This sequence comes from Persea americana, assembly GCA_029852735.1. Lineage (NCBI taxonomy): Eukaryota > Viridiplantae > Streptophyta > Magnoliopsida > Laurales > Lauraceae > Persea > Persea americana. The sequence continues at coordinate 18,606,297 of CM056818.1, forward strand.
AGCATTCCTTGGGATGGTAGCACAAGTTTTGGGATTAACCCAACCTTCAGAAGCTTGTGAGGCTATCACATTTGCATTACTTCGACTTCTTTTCTTGGTTTTTGAGCTTCCTTCATGGACTTTGTTCCTAGTTACTTGCACTTTTGTAGGAGCATCTCTGTGGCCAAATTGGCTCCTAAAATAACATCTAAAGTGTTTAAACAAGGAAAAGATAAGAGAATCCCAAAGTTAAGTAGAAATGCGTAATCATAGGATAGATGGTACGAGAGGCAGATTACATGTAGTCAAGAACTGTGGTTTCAGAGTGTTCACTCCCTCTGTGATTCACAGCACCAACAGGGAAGAAGTTCAGTAAACGGTCATGGACTAGTTTCTTAATCCTTGGATCATTGTGGTAAAAATACCGATAAGCAGAAGGCTGCGGATCTAGCTGCTTCACAAACTGCTCACAATGTCTGTGGATGCTGTTTTCCTGAGAACAAACTTCTATTTCTTCCAAAAGTTTTTCATTAGAAGGTGATCTAAAACTAATATTACCCATATCACCCTTTTTTCTCTTATCTGCATTCTTATCCTTCATAGACCTGAAGTATTCTTCGCAGAACTCATCAAGAGCAGGGGTTGCCAGCTTTGTGTTTTTCTTGGGACCCAAATCTTTCCATAAACTTTCAGTTTGAAGCTTATTTGATGACATTTTTGCTATGCTCTGTTGATTCCCAGCTATAGCATGGTTAGATGAATGCTCCCTCCCTTTTGTGCATGAGCCAACCTTTTCAAAATTCTCAGGCTGGTCTTCACTGGAAGGAGGATCATCTGAATCAGAGTCCAATAAGTGGATTTTTCTAAGAGGACTGGTAGTCAGCTTAGGAAGTGTTCCCCGGCTGCTACTTCCATCCAAAATTGCAAAGGTTGAGGCACTAGAAGCTGGTGTGCTTTTCTGAGTTTTCAAATTACTTGCTGATTGAGTTTTCAGGATCCTCTGACTGTGCAATGAAAACTTTGAACTGCTACCTGCAGAACGGTTTTGCCCTGATGGGTGTTCATCTGCTATTAGAAAAATAAGAGTAACACTAGGTGAACATAGTATGGGAAAACAATCATTTTCTTCTGTTTAAAATGTAAGGCAGAAAATTAGTGGTATGAAGAGACTATGCTGCAATTTGGGAGAAAGCTGAATACTGCAGGGTTTTCTGCCTTGCACTGAATATTGCATTGTTTGAAAATTCAAATATATAAATAGATAGGATAAGAGTGAATCCTTGCATAGCTAGATAGTAAGGGATACATCCATTATAGGAGGGAATGGATGCTGGGATCTGAATACATAAGGGCAAGTTTACTGTTGTTCCAATCTAGCAAAGGAAAAAAGATAGGATAAGACTTCAATGATAATTATTAATTATATTCACACTGACAGGCAAATAATTTAATATTGTAATGTTTAGTGAAGTCAGACAAAATCTTGCAACATATCTTCCCCTTGTTTTCTGCTGCCCACCAATATACCAATATCAAACACTGTTATATTGAAATATTGGAATTATGAAAATATTAGGATTGGATAAGACTGAATACGTGAGGGCAAGTTTACTGTAGTTCCAATCTAGCAAAGGAAAAAAGACAGGATAAGACTTCACTGATAATTATTAATTATATTCACACTGAAAGGCAAATAAGTTAATATTGTAATGTTTAGTGAAGTCAGACAAAATCTTGCAACATATCTTCCCCGCCCACCAATATACCAATATCAAATACTGTTATATTGAAATATTGGAATTATGACAATATTAGGATTGCCCAATGTACCCTTACGCTTGAGTTGGGAATATAAAACAACTATTAAGGAACCTGCAATATTAGGATTGTCCAATATACACTTAAGGTTGAGTTTCCCAGTATTAGGACTTGATAGAAGGCCATGGATGGAAACTAAGGACAGTTCCTTCTAAGTTGCATCTTTCGTCAAGACTTCATCACGTGATCTACCAGCATTCAACTCTGTCCAGTCTTTGGAGTTTGAAAGCCCCTTCGAGAGTTTTTGCTTTTGGTTGGTTGGCAGTTCTCGGAGGTATTCTCATTATTGACAGCCTACCAAGGCGTAAGAAGATTATTGTGATCAATTGTCCTGTGTTTAGCTGATGCAGAAGCTATGGACCATCTTTTTTGCTTAATTGCAAGGTGGCTCAACTCCTGTGTCTAAGGACTCAACCCCAGAAATTATATTTTCAAAATATTAAAATTAAAATTTTCTATTTTTATAAATTAAATAGAGGATTTTACCAAAAAAATAACTTTACGTGGCCACTGCACCAAATAGGGAACTTTAGCCAGTAGTGCAACAAACAGAGAATCCGTACAGAAAAAGTAACTTTTTTCACCATTTTTTTTTTTTTTTTGTGGTCGCATTCGACCTTCATTTTCTGTGTTGAGGGTCGACTGCGACCCTCCCTATAACAAGTGACGGCGGTCGCATTCGACCCTGAGCAAGCATAACCTCTTCATCTTCTTCCTTCTTCCTCGAGTGTTCGAGTTTTCGATTAAAGGAAGAAAGGACTAGAAGATTTGCCATTTAAAATTATTTTTTTGGTAAATTTCTCATAGAGGATCCTTCCAGAAAAAAGCTCTTGCAATTTCAAACCCAAATTTCGAGCATGCTATGGTTTTGTGCAACATCACGTGAAATAGATTTTGCTAAAATGGAAGAATGGATTGGAGGAGCAATTCAAAAGCTAAGATCCACGCTGTGCTTTGGGCAAGAAAAATCATGCCCATACAAGAAGATACCAATGGCCTAAAATAAAAGATGCTACCAACAAGAAAACCAGAGGTGAGGAAGAGAACAAGGAACCAACAGTTCAGATGATGCACAACCAATCGACAACATTTATTAGGGACCGGACCTTTCTTAAATTGACCAACCCACCAACAATATTTTTAGGGCCGATTGGCAATTTACTAGGTTAGATCTTCCTCTCTTCCTTTAATTGAAAACTCGAACTCTCGAGGAAGAAGGAAGAAGATAAAGAGGTTATGCCTGCTCAGGGTCAAATGTGACCCTCACTTGTTATAGTGAGGGTCACAGTCGACCCTCAACACAGAAAATGAAGGTCGAATGCAACTACAAAAAAAAAATTGGTGAAAAAAGTTACTTTTTCTGTACGGATTCCCTGTTTGGTGCACTACTAGCTAAAGTTCCCTGTTTGGTGCAGTGGTCACTTAAAGTTATTTTTTGGGTAAAATCCTCAATTAAATAAGATATAAAATCATTTAGAAAATTCAGCCAGCATGATTAAGTGATAATTAAAGTTAATTAGTGAGTAATTAAAATATTTAATTAATTAGTTAAGTTGGAAAATGATTAATGTACTTGAATTAATTAATTAAGTGTAGTGGGAGTGTAGGACCCATGTGGGACCCAATAGTACGGCGCGACCAACAGTATTGGCTATTCTAGCCAATTTGGATAGCCCATTGGTAATAAATGTCTAGTACCTCCTACCATCTAAGGAGAACTAGTTGATAAAGGGGATTAAGTCATGAACTCAGGGGGAGAGACAGCTAACCAATAAACCAAAAAGATGTGACATGACATCTAGAGTACCAACTCAAAAAAGACTTAGGAGAGAGACTTTACAAGCAAGTAGGACCCATAATTAGAAACAATAGAGGGAGGCCAAACTTATAAAAGGGTTGTGCGCCCAATCCTAAACTCTCTCTCTCTCTCTCTCTCAGGCTTGCACATCAAGTAGAAACCATAGCTACCTGGAGAATAAGGAAAAACAAGAAGGGAAAAGAGGAAAATCAATTTAACGGTCATCATGTTAAATTTTGGTATGATGAGTGGTGTGGACAGATTGTTTTGAAAAATCAATTTCCAAACTTGTTTTTGGTGGATCAGAGGCAAGAAGGTTTTGTTGCTGGAAATTTTTGTGGTTTCTGATGGAGGTGTACTTTGGAATTTTTCGTTTTGAAAAAACCTGAATGACATCAAAATTTCTGACTTTGCTGCTATGCTTGGTATTCTTGATAATGTCTTTGTGTCAGTTGGTAGAGAAGATGAAAGGATTTGGAAACCTGCTGTAAAAGGTCAGTTTTCAGTCAAGACTTTTTATAACGTTTTGGCTGACAACTCAAGTAGAGGGAACGGTTGGCAATCTTTTTGGGATCCCTATGTTCCGCCAAGAGTTTCGGTTTTTTGTCGGGTGACAAGAAAGCATAAAATCATGACTATAGACAAGTTGCAAAGAAGAAAGCATTTTTTAGTAAATGGTTGCCCTATGTGTTTAAAGGATGAGGAAACGGCGCATCATTTGTTAATTCATTGCCAGTTTGCTTATAAAGTTCGGATGGCTATCTTAAATTTCTTTGAAATGAGTTAGGTGATGCCTAAGAATGTGGAAGATCTTTTTCTTCAATGGCGTTTACGAAGTAAGTTTGTTCGTGGCAATATTTTGTGGAAGTTAGCTGCTTATGCTACGGTGTGGAAACTGTGGTTGGAGAGGAACAAAAGAGTATTTACGAACAAGTGCAAATCTGTTGAGGAAGTGGTTCAATCCATCATTTGTACTGTGTCGGAATGGGTATGTAATTGCAAGGACTTTATTGGTATCTATTTGGACGATCTTAATCGGTCTTGGGCAGCTATTTTAAAAGGAGGTTGGTGGTCTAGAATTGTGCGAAGACAAGTTTGGAACCATCCCCCTTCTGGTATTTTTCAAGTTGAATTTTGATGGTAGTTTTGTACAAAGTGCTCAACGAGGAGGTATTGGTGGCGGCATTAGAGATTGGAATGGAATAATTATTAGGAACTTTTCTGGGCCGGTGGATTGTTCTAATGCAGATGAAGCTGAGTTGTTTGCTCTTCTAATTGGGTGTGTGAGATGCTTAGAATTGGAAGTCTTAATCCTATCCTTGAAGGTGATTCGTTTTCTTCTATCCAATGGGGTTCTAGAAAAGCCACTCATCCTTGGAGGCTAGCGGACTGGGTGGAGGAGGGGCAAATTTCAAGTCTCTTGGGTGCTTCTTTCCTTCATATTTTAAGAGAGGCTAATACTATGGCGGATGGCCTGGCCAGGGAAGGAGTTTTTCGCTCTTCTATTTATTTTGATGTATAAGTTTTTTTAGGTGTTTTCTTTTGTTCGTTGTATTTTTCATTGGATCTTGTTTTCTTTGTCCTTTTGGAGAAATAAAATTTTACAATTATAAAAAAAAGAGACAAAAACAACCTAGGGCTTCAATCGATAATGAGAAACAACCATCTAATTTGACATACTATAGGCAAGTAAACAAAACAAATAAATTGAGCATGCACAAAAACATGGGTTTGATTTAGCGTATGTGAGAAAATAACCTTGGAAGCCCTATGTCCAAAAGGATATGGATCAAAATTCGAAAAAAAATACATTAAGGATGGGAGATTCCCACTTGACCATGAGCCATAGGTGGGGAATCCACATTGGCCAAAGATGCCTGGGCCATGATTTTAGGTTATTGGACTTATATCCTCTAGGGTGTTATGATTTTGGGGTGTTCATTATATATACAATTAGGAGTTCACATGTTCTCGATGTTTTGTAGTAATTTTGTGATCTTGTGTGGCCATGGTGTTCCATTGGGATTTCCCCTTGGCCAATCACTATGGATTGGGTTTCCATAGTGGTTTAAACCCTCTATTATCATAGTGTGGTTTTTAGGGCTTCTACATGGGCTCCAGCTTAGGGTTTGTTAGTTTTTGATGTAATTCATTCCGTTTGTCAAATCTGAGATTCTATTAATTAGGTCTGAAGTGATTCATAACAGTAGGTTTCAATTTGACTTTGATTACACTTATGATTTGTCAATGCACATGTGTAGGATAATGTAGAAGGGGATGATCAGTGATGTCAATATGATTCTAAACACAAAATACTTAAGAAAGTGACAGATTGAGATTGGCCAAGACCTAATTGGAGGATTCATCTGGTCGCCCAACATGGTTGTGGACAATCTCATGCATGTTTGGAGTATTTTAACATTGTTGGGTTTGCATTTACAACATTCCTTACATGTGATTGATGATTCAAGTCTAGGATTTTGCGTACTTGTATCTTATATGTTGATTCGTGGTTTAATTCGCTTCTCACAATCGATTTAAATAAAGTTTACCTACTGCCAGGTGTATTTGTGTAGGAAGCTTTTTTACAATTTGTCAAATAAGTTCTAAATTCATAATCTGGAATTTAGTTCCATCTTTGAGTGAAGTAATTTGTGTAACTCTAGAATTTGCCTAAGAAACCCAGGTTTAGGTTAGATTGTGATTCTACATGTAATTTGGGGAAGATTAGAATAATTGAATTCTTAAATGGGGCAAAATAGGAATTTCCTGCACGAGGCAACAAGCGTGCAGCCTAATTTTTTAGGGCCAAACAATGTCAAAATTGGACGATCTAAAAAAAGATTTATTAATACTTGTGCTCTGATTATGCAATGTTTGATACTTTGATGTTTCAAGGGAAAAAATATTATGCTACAACTCAATTTAACCTGATCTCACAAATGCAAAAAAAGAATTACATTCGTGGCACGAAAGAGGGATTGATAAGAAATGCGGGTTTCGGGTCATGACACTATGGAAAGTCAGACGTGAGGGGTTTTAGTGCAATTGGGTCCTCCCAAACAATTACTTCATCGGCAAACCACTTAAAGATCAGTGGTAAGGCACCTTCGTTTCGAGGAGACAACCAGGGATCGATCCCCAGGTCCCACCTTGGACGTATCACTCCTCTACAAGTAAGCTGATCTAGAACCCTTTTTTTCTTTTTTTGCTTCATTTGTTAAAGGCTTGGAGGATGGCTCTGGGACTTCTAAGGGAAGAATCGAGTGCAGACTGTCATTCTTGGCCATTATCTGGGTTACCATGAAAGAGAGGGATTTGTAGTGCTTTGAGCGTAAATCTTCTTGCAAAGGGTCCTTGCTGGATAAGGTGAAATCTTATGTGGCTCATTGGGTTTCTATTTTCGTCTCTTCCAGGACATTCCTATGGTTACTATCATAAGGAGGTGGCATGAAGTCACTTATTCCTCATCATATAAGTCTAAATGGACCATAAATGGAGGTTGAGATGGTCCCCCTTGCTGCTGGGTCTTTTCAAGTAGAATTTGAGGGAAGCACACTCGGCAACCACGGGGCTCCTGGAGTACGAAGGATTATTCATGACAGGGCAGGTGCAACTCCCTTATCCCTTTTGGGCTTCGCTAGTGGTTGTTCCATTAATGAGATGTGATTGCTATCTATGAGAACTGACCTCTACAAGGCTAATCATCTGAATATGTGCGACATTATGGTCCAAGGGGACTTCATTTGTATCATCAGGTGGGCTTTGGATAGTTGAAGAGACCCGTGGGGCCTTCTAATGGGGTGGAGGAAGTAATTGATTTAGCTACAGTTCTTGATGCATCATTTGTTAATATCAATAGAAGTGCTAACTCGATGGGAGACAATTTGGCAGAGGAAGTAGTTCAGCATCACAGTTTGGATGTAGACAAAGATGTCTTAGTCTTATATGATGTTGTTGATTTCTAAGTTTTGAGTCTCTGTATTTGAGCTTTTTGGCAGCTTTTCAAAATATGGAACTTGTACTTTATAGCTATTTTTAATAACATGGAAACTACAAGAAGCTTCAAACAAAGGACAATTACAGAATGATCAGTGAAGAGACTCATTGCCATGAACTTATCACATATAAATGCATACTTTTTTTGAAGATTTAATTGATTATCAATTAAAGATATTTACTTTATTAGTAATATATGATTTTTATATCAATATTTCCTACAACTTTAAGTAAGTATATTTCACTCTATCATTGAACTTTAAAAAAGAAATGAATAGTTTCTACTAGAGTACCAATACAAGATGTCTTGGCAGGTAACCTTAAATTTCGTTATAACATGCCATAATTGAAAAAAAAAAATTTGAAATCTAACATTTCCCAGTATTCTAAATTTTCTGATTTTTTTTCCAGTCACTGCAGCATAGGTTAGCGACCTCGTAGCTCACCGTGACTGCGATTTTGAAACATCAATGACATGGGTTTTCTTCAAAATAATCATTCAATCCACGAAAGGGGTAAAAGAAAAAACCCAACAAAGAAGAACCCAGTTCACAGATTTTCTCAAAAAATGATATTTTCTCACCTTTCGCTCGATCTTCCTGTGAAGAGAAGTCCTCAATCTCATCTTCGGCGTTCAAGAGCTGTGCAGATTTTTGGGGAGAGATAGGTAGAGGTGGAGGAGTTCGAGGGCGTCGCCTCAGGCGCTTCAAAACAGGTGGATCGGGATCTGGAGTTTCTTGAAGCTCGAAATCTTCATCTTCGAGAGTTGGGAAGTTTGATTTGATTGAAGAATGTTCATCTGATTTGGGGAGAGATTGTTTGGGAGGGGAGGTTGAAGGAGCAGAATCGAAATCGAGGTCGAGATCGAGATCGAGATCGAGACCGAGAGAGAATGAAGGAGCTCCGAAGTCCAAATCGGCCATGGAATTGCAGAGAGAAGGGAAGAGAACGGAGACAGGGAAGTTTTGGGGAGAAAAATTGAGGGAATGAATTAGGAGCGTGATAGACATAGAGGATGTATAAAAGGGGGGAAATTCTAAACACACCCACCTTAATTCAAGAGCCAACCCACATTTTAAGTTTTTTTTTAATTCCAAGTATGTCCGTATGTGAATTTTCCTAACTACCCTTGCCTTCATCTTTCTCTTCTCTTCAGACCGTCTGCTTCATGGGCTGTGTATTTTCTTCTTCTTCACTTCATCTTCCTCCTCTCTTCAGAACATCATATTCACTTCTTCTACACTTATTTCCCTTCACCAGTATATACTTCTTCTACTTCTTCTCATTTTCATAAAGCTATCACATCTCCAATCTTAGGCACCACATTGTGGTTTAGATAAGCCGTCTCCAATATGGACAAGCAAATGAGCATATATGAAGAGAAGGTATCGTTTTTTAATACATTCTTTCGGTTTTTTTTTTCCATTCGCGTCCTACACGGAGTTGTAGAGCCGCGCATCACATGTAATGCTCGACAATATGAAGCCATGCATCAGTATATTGCACGGCTCTATATTTTCGTGCATAAGTGTATTGCACGGCTCTATATTTTCGTGCATAAGTGTATTGAAAGGCTTCAGACTTCCGTGCATGAGTGTATTGAAAGGCTTCAGACTTCCGTGCATGAGTGTATTGCACGGCTCTGTATTTCCATGCAATACAACATGGCTCATATTATGTTAGTTGAACAGTGTGATGTTTGGTGGTTTAACAGGGCCGTGCGGTACTGATTTTTTTTTTCATTTTTCCAGGATGTTGATTCTACAGGTGCCAGTGAGTGCTTATTGGATTTTACTAAAGTCTTCACCACCGACACTATATTCAGAAACCGCGATGCCCTTATCCAATGGACACGAGATGTCGGAAAAAAATATGGTTTAGTAATTATAATCAAAATGTTAGATGCTGGTGTAGATGGTAGGAAATAGAGAATTGTATTTTCTTGTGAAAGAAGCAATACTTACAGGGGTTCTTCGAAGGTCTCTGAGAAGAAATGTCCGAATAAAGTGACGGGAACGAAGAAGTGCAATTGCCCTTTTGCTTTGAAAGGCCAAAAGTTAGCAACTAATGACGATTGGATGGTAACAGTGATTTGTGGGGTACACAATCACCCGAATGCACAACATCTTGAGGGCACTCATATGTCGGGAGGCTTTCCAAAGAAGATTAACTGTTTTGATTGATATGTCGAAGAGTTTAGTGAAGCCGAAGAACATTCTTCACACATTGAAGAAGAGGGATTTGAATAACACCACTATAATGAAGACTATCTACAATGCTGGTCACAAGTACAGGGTGGCAGAGATGGCCGGAAGATCACAGATGCAGCAACTCATGATGAATTTAAAGGAGAACAGATACATTGAATGGCACACTAGCAACGATGTAACAGACTGTGTTAGTAACTTATTTTGGGCACATCCCTCATCCGTTGAGTTATTACGAGCATTTCCCGAGGTGTTGATAATGGATTCCACATGCAAGACAAAGAGATATCGGTTGCCCTTGCTTGAGATTGTTGGTGTCACGTCTACTCAGTTGACGTTCTCGGTTGCTTTCGTGTACCTTGAATCGGAGAAGGACAAGAACTATACATGGGCTTTGGAGAGGTTGAAGTCATTAATGGATAGATGTATGTTGCCACGTGTAATTGTCACAGACAGAGAGCTGGCGCTGATGAATGCAATTAGCAATATTTTTCCGAATGCTACAAACTTGCTATGCAGGTGGCATATTTCAAGGAACATCTTGGCTAATTGTAAAAAGTTTTTTGAAACCAAAGATAGATGGGAGGCATTTATTACTAGTTGGAACATGTTGATAATATCTCCAATCAAAGATGACTACAAGCAACTTCTAAGTGCATGTAACAGGAATTTTTTTGGGTATCCACAGGCTCTTGATTATGTGAAGAAATCCTGGTTGAATAAGCATAAGGAACAATTTGTGGCTGCATGGACAGATGTACATATGCACTTTGGGAATGTCACTACGAACAGGGTTGAGAGTGCGCATGCAAAGTTGAAAAGACATATAGGGTCATCGAGCTGCAACTTTGATTCAGGTTGGATGGTTATCCATGCCTTGCTTGAGTTGCTCTTTACGGAGATAAAAGGCGTCTTTCGAGAAGAGTTTGAATACCGTGCAACATAAGTTCAGACCGGCCCTGTTTCGCGAGTTGAGAGGATTTATATCTCGGAATGCTTTGGATATAGTGTTAAATGAGTCGATGAGAGCTGATTATATCGGTACAGACTCTACTGCATGTGGATGCATCATTCAAACGACTCATGGATTACCATGTGCACACGAGATCGCCGAGTATCAACTCTTAGGCTGTCCCATACCCCTGACATGTATACACCACTATTGGAGGAAGCTTGATTTGACACCCACTGTGGTCGTGGAAACCACTGAATTGACCACCACTACCGAGTTCGAGTTGATCGAAAAGAGATTTAAGGATAGTGATCAAATGGGTAAAATACAGATATTGAAACAACTAAAAGAAGTGGCAAACCCTTCATCCACCTATCTTATTGAGCCGGACGTCAAGTTGAATAATCGAGGTCGATCCACATCGAAGAAGAAGACGTCGGATAGTTCTACTCATCGAGATCCATCTGCTTTTGAGTTTGCACTCCCCATTCAAGAAATTGCAACACCAAACATAAGCAATACGGTGATGACAAGGAAGAAAGAGAAGTTAGGTGTTCGTCGGATTCGATCGGGATTGTCTACATCTTATGTTGACTTGCTTCCTCAGACTCTCAGACCATTTATTTAACATGTTAAGGATGTTGCAGCTGATGGTAATTGTAGCTTTAGATGTGTATCCGGACTTTTGGGCATGGGTGAGGAAAATTGGGTTCAAGTCAGGATAGATTTGAGCAATGAATTGCAAAGATATCATGAATACTATACCTTGCTACATGAAGGAGAGCACAGGATTGGTGAGATATATTATGCATTATCATACTTTGATAGCAATCCATCATTTGATCGTTGGATGTCAATTCCGGATGTGGGGCACTTGATAGCATCATTTTATAATGTTGTATTGATACACATATCTCTGCATCAGTGCCTTACTTTCCTACCTCTAAGGTCACCCCTAATTCCAGTGCCTTCCCGCAAAGTCTTCGCAATTGGGTTCTTCAATAGAAACCATTTTGTCCAAGTGTTCTTCGCATTTGGATCTCCCATGCCCCCTATTGCTACAAATTGGCACAAATATCATGCACCATGTGCAACAGGATGGGAACTTCTTTATGCCACGAATATCGAGCAGTTCAAAGACATCATAGGGGACTCTGTTGCTACGCAGGAGACGATTCATCTGGATAGCGATTGACTTTGTTGGTCTTCATTGTATATCCTGCTTAATGTAATGTTATTTTATATTTTTTGTGCAAAATTTTGGATCACCATTTCTACTTTGATCAACATGCATACTTATAAAACAAATTGGTAACCAACTTCATCCGGCATCATAGTTCAATCCGCATTAAAGTTCATCCACAAAAAATAATACATAGTTCAACCGTCAACCAACAAAATACATGACACCCATAAAACCCGACTACGGTCCTTATAGACGACGCCTGTATGTAATCTGCAAGTCTTCTAAAATCTCGAGTGTAGTCTGTAGCACGGTAATACACGTCAGCTGGCTATCCTGTTCGCGCAATCGTGGAACAGAGATGACTCATAGCTCAGTGAACCTGTATTAGCTGAACAAGATATGAATTTAGCAAACGAGTTAAGCATGCATATACCATCAAGGGGAAATCCTCAAATTAAATAATCTCACCGTCATGGGGGTAGGGTCATCAGCGCCCCGGTGGGGGTCAAGATGTGAATGGCGAACTAGGTTATGAACCTGTACATGCGAGATCCTCCGAAACCGATGAAGATAATCAGGGGCGCAATCCCATGCATGCGTCGCACGACTCCCGCGGTGCTCTGGGGATAATATATGGTTACCCCACGTAATCCAGAGTTGGTACAGGAATTGGTAGGAGACCCTATAACTAGCAGTAGTCGCTCCCCCAAGATGCACGAATAGGGACATACGGTGGAGGTGGGATTGTCTGCATGTGACCAAACTGACGAAGGACCCTTTGTGGATGATAGGGTTCTATGATATCCATCGATCTCAAGCATCCACAAAAAAATGATATCTGGTGGAAAGGATGGTGAGCCCTCACACTAGCATAGGGGTCCCAAGCTACCTGTGAAAAAAAAAAGAGAGAACAATAAATTAATAATAATGACTTCAATATAATAGTAACTATTAGATAGGTATGTCTATTCACCTCGCTCAAATGGATACAGTCCAGCCTCTCACGTATCAATTGTATACTCTCCATCATGTTGCCCGAACTGCTAGAAGGATACTATCGACGTGCAAGTGGCTCGCCTGTAGTATATCCAATATTTGCTCGCGGACGAGCAAAGGGGAAGTGCTCGTATACCCAACCCTGTACACGCACAATATATGGATTAACAAATCTGACGATACCAAAGTGTTACATATATATATACGCGTGAGATACCTGCAACAGTGTGAGATATCCGGCAATGTATCGAACATCTATCCTCGTCGCATGTCCCAGTTGGCGATAAAGATACGCCAACGCAGCAGCCCCCCATGCATAATGTCGAATATTCCCGACGTCCATCAATAACTCTAAGTAGAAGACGGGGACTCTAGTCGCGGACTTTTCGACAAAGAGTGTGCAACCTAATAAATATAAGAGGTAACTTCTGGCAGCACACTCTATCCACCGTACAGACGACTGAGGAGTCACATCACTGCACATCTGTTTGATCCATGACAAACTAACCACCCCATCGCGAGCCAAGGACAACTCTGCATTGGCAACCCCTCTATCCACCCCCAATCCATGCTCCAACAATGAAATTTGATCAGTAAAAGACAGCTGAGTTGGGGTGTAAATGGGTGTACGAACAATTGGAATGCCAATAATAGCATTAACGTCATCTAATGTGATCGTCATCTCACCAAATGGTAAGTGGAAAGTGTTAGTCTCGGGCTGCCATCTCTCTACAAATGCCAACACCAAAGCCCGGTCGATATGGCGGTATGATAAGTGTAGCCGAAGTGGTGCCAAGCAGGACTCCTCTATAATCGAATGAAATCCAGGAACATGATTATCTTCACCCGACTACGGTAGATACCATGATTTCAACTTAGGCCAATGACTTACACACTTAAGAGCATAATGATCCCGCACATTGTAAGAAAACATCAAAAAAATTGATTTTAACAATTCCAATAAGAAAAATGAATAATTAACACATTGTCAGAATGAATGTCATACCTCCCCTTCCCATATCGACAAAGCTATGTGTGTCCTAAAGCCGATAAGGACAGAGAGATCCTTTGGACCACCTGGAATATGACCTGCTTGATGATCCTCGTCCACCCTTTCCTCTGGAATGAGCGGATGTACATCCTCATCAGCAATATCATCATCTATAGGCTCCTAAGAGGCTACATCCTCTTCTAACTCCTCTATCGGATTCAGACTTGGATCCTGTCGCGCCTTGCGTCTCCGTTCTGACGCCGTACACCTATGACGATTTGCGGTGGATGAGCTCACCACACCACTTCGACCCTGCAAGGTCGATGGACTACTAATAGCGTAATCACAGCCCGAGGTCGAAGAACTACCACAACGAACTCGTCTTGGTGGCATGTTGAAATATACATCATTCGGATTAGCTTGTAAACATACTGCACGGAGTTTATTAGCAGTGCATATATCAAACTGCACTGATGTGAAACTCTATGCAAATGCAACCTGCATGGATTTGCAGTTCCGTGCATATATAAAAGCGCACGGATTTGAAGCTCCATGCAAATATAATCTGCACGGGTTTTAATCTCCGTGCTTATTCAATTTGCACGGATTTGAATCACCGTGCATATGCACAACGCACGGATTCTAATCTCCGTGCAAATTTTTTTTGCTCTACATCGAATTTCCGTACACATTGAAATGTGCACGGATCTGCATTTCCGTGCAGGACGCGAATCAAGTTTTTGATTTTTCACTTCAACCATCACTGATTTCCCTTCTCCATTCGATTCAACTAGATTTTCCTCCCAATTGCAACCAACACACTCTATTCCATTTGCAGTCATTCAATCCATTTGCATTACATGTTTATTGAGTTGGAAAAAAGATTAACAAAGGAGGGAAAAAAATGGAAGAAGTTGAAGATGAAGATGTACCTGGAGAAATGAAGATGAAGCTTCAAAAATGGCATTGTTCTTCCATTGAAGATGAAGTCAACCTCTGCCTTTGCCTTGGACTTGGAAATGGCGTCGTCAACAGGGACAGACTGTGTCGACGGAAATGAGGGAGAAGGGAAGATGGAGAAGGAGAAGGAGAAGGAGAAGGGCAGTCTTGTAATCTTTGGTGGGTGGGCTCGGCAAAAATGAAGAGTTCATGTTTTTGCTGTAGGCGAGCTCAGTAGCTGGGTTGGCTCAGAAATTAGGGTGGGTGCATTGAGAATTACCCATTAAAGGGAAATTTTAGAAAAGGTATAAAACTTTGGGAGCTGCTGTTGGCACAGCTACACTTGCTCATTGCGCGTCTTTTTCATCAAAACCTGGGCACTTTTGTGGTAAATTCCCAACCTGCCCTTCTCCCTCTCCTGCCCTGTCTTTGCTCGCCGCCCACCTCTCTCTTCTCCCTGTCTCTCTTCCTCTCCCTGCTCCCCCCACCTTCGCCTGCGCCCGACCCTCTCCTTCTCCCTCTCTCTCCTCTCCTTCTCCCTGTCTCTCTTTGAGTGGCCAAATGGCAATGAGAGGGAGAGAGGGAGGGAGTCAGGGAGAGGGAAAAGGAGAGGGGTTGGGCCGCCTGCGGAGGTGGGCGGGGTTAGGAGGCTGACGGTGGTGGGCGACAAGCAAGGAGAGAGACGGAGAAGGAGGGGAGAGAGGGAGAGGGCCAAACGGAGGTGGGGGCGAGCAGGGAGAGGGAGAGAGACATGGAGAAGGAGAAGGAGAGGAAGAGGGACAAGGAGAGGGCGTGGGCAGAGGTGGGGGCGAGCAAGAAAAGGAAGAGAGACAGGGGAAGCAAGGGAGGAAGAGGGCGCAGGCAGAGGTAGACGGCGAACAGGGAGAGGGAGAGAGAAGGAGAGGGAGAGGGACAGTTTGGAGATTTCCCACAAGGGTGCCAATGAGCAAGTAGAGCTATGCCAATAACAGCTCCCTAAAACTTTTATCTCATTTTTAAAAAAGTAAATGAAGATTTAAAATATTTCAAAAAGTATAAAAGTTTTTCACAATTCTTTCAATTAAGTACTCTCTATAATAAAATCTTGAGAAATGATAAAAATCCCTTTATATCATTTTTCAATTTCTCCTTTAATAAATCATTTAAGAGATACAATCAAAGTCTATCCAAAATGACCTAGTGGGGCCCACTTTAAACCATCCTTATGCATAGATGGTTTTAGGGGATTCCCAATTACTAAAAAACTAGATTAATTAAATTGTTATGATAATCACAATTAAAATGGCCGGTTTTAAGGTAGAAAGAAGTTAAGAAAACAAAAACATTTTCATAAGGGTTGTCATTTCTCAAAAAAGTATTAAAACTTTTCCATATTTCTTCCAAATAAGTCATCACTATAAAAAATTTAAAAAAAAGATAAAAATACCCTTATCACACGATCTTTTTCTTTTCTCTTCTTAACCTTAAATTCGCCAAAACCAACCCAAATATCATTCTATGGGCCTCACTGATTAAATGTTGACGGTGGGGTACATTCTTTTGATCATTCAATCACATAAGAGAATGCTGGAATTGGTCTTGGCCTAACTTTCAACTTGATTTTGATTAGGGCTAACAATCTGGCCTTTCAACTAGGGGGGCTGCAAAAGCCCTCGAAGTGAGGGCTTTTCTTTTCGTCCTAAAGCCTAAGGGTAGGGTAGGGCCCAATTTTGAAAAGCCTACAACCCTGAGGGTCGAGTTAGGGCTTGACCTAGCCGTCCCGAGGAGGCTTGACCCTTTGTCTATTAATATATAAAATAAATATTATTTATAATATATATATTGGGTTTTTACCAAAAAACTATAAAAGGATTTTTATGAAAAAGTTAGCCTTAACACAAATTACACGAACCGATTATGAAAAAACACAGAATTGATGAATTAGGGTGCAATACATTTTTTTACAAAATTTCCCTCGTGACGGTAGCATTACCTGCACAATAATATCGTTATCCACCTAATACCCATTTTGCATATATCCCGCCCACCAAAACCAATGTTTTAGTTTTTCCATCTCGATTTTCAATGCAAATTTTCTAAATATTGACGTTTAAAGGAATAAATACACGATTGGAAGGGATAATTGCATCAAGTCTATCTGGATAATATATGTTTAAAATCCTTATTCCCTTTTCTTCACTTCTTTTTTGAATGTTCCAGTGTTGAGATGATATTATTTGCCGGTTTTCTACTTTCTTACAATGAAATGAAAACCTCCATTTCTCCAAGCTCCTTGAAGCCTTTGGTAGTGGTGATTGTCATTGATCTTCCTTTTCAATATCTTAGAACCGCTTTTCAGATCCAAATCTATATGGAAAAAACAAATTAGCAGTTATCAATGTTGAGATTAACTAATCCAAAATGGGTTTGGCTAATAGTGATATTGAAGCTAGTAGCTTCTCTGCCTTTATCCTTTCTCTTCCTTTGTCTTACTATATGCTATTTTTTTTCAAGAAAAGTTGGATTTATTGATGCGTTCATCCCTTCCAAGCATGTATCTCTTTTTTAGTCTTTGATATTCAGAGAAACTTCATTGAAAACTGAGTCAGAGAAACTAAACATCGATTTCAGTGGGTAGGATGTATGCAGATTGAGTGTTAGGTGGATAACGATATCATTACTCAGGTATTGATATTGTCACAAAGGCAATTCTATCCAAGAAAAATGTATTGCACCCTAATCCGTCTATTCTATATTTTTCATAATCAATTCGTCTAATTAGTATTTAAGGGTGTTTTTTTTTCGAAAAAAAAAAACCCCACTTTCTTTGGTTTGTAATTAGCCAAAACTCAAGGATTTTTAAACCATTTGCAAATAGGGCCCATCCAGATCTTTCCATTCCTCTGGTCTCATCCTGAGGCGGGACCCATTGTGGGCCCCACAAAAGTTCTAGCGATGAGTTTGCATAGATTGTTTGCACAGGAACAAATCCCTTAAAAGTATTACTGCCACGCCCCCAGACCAAGATTGAGCCAACCAAGTCCCTAATTCGGGGCCGCGGTGTGGCGAGCCAGAACATTTCACCTGCGCGCGCTTGTGATTTTCCCACATGTTCCCACGGTGGGGATTCCAAATGCAATCCATCACAATTAACAATCAAATGCACAATGAACATATATGCGCAGAAGCATGTCGCAAACACATAGTAAAATGGAAAGCATAAAAAGACATTCAAGCCTTGCATCCAAATGAGAAATTTGTACATAAGCAAACCCCAAGTTAGTTCAAAGTTTTAAAACAATCTGAAAGTAAGTTAAAGTTATACAATTCCCAAAACAAGCCAACAAAGGCTAGTAACAAAAGTTCCCAAAAGAAAACATCAACCCCCAAAATGTGACATGACTCATGGCCCAACCCGATGTCTAAATGATATCGTTGGGTTGCCACTCTTGTTCAACCGACGGCTCTACCGCCCCTTCTGGTTGCTCCTCCTCAAGGGCAACGATTTGGCAGATGAATAAAACAGATAAGGTATGACAAGCATTTGCAATTACATTTATGAATATAAAGTAAATTTGAGAAATGAGAATAATTAACAAAGAGTTAAAGGAAACGATACCGAAATTAACGAATCACATGGAAACATTTTAAAGAAAATATCACGAACTGTAAAAAACAATGGCAACCCATATTGAGCTATATTCTCTTGTTACCGAATTAACAAGAGCAATCAGTATCCGTTATCATATAAAATGGTCGGGACAAACAGATGATACAATAATAGCCCAATATAAATGAGGTAACAATCAAAATCCACCACGGAACGGATAGCAATCAAATAAAGTGTCCAAGCTGCAGTTGGCGAAATATTTGGAGATCCCAAGCTGGGTGATCAGCCCGACAAGGCGACCCAAGCTTAATGATGCCGACCAAAATCTGAATCAATACAAATTAATCATCGAAATTCATTTCAAATCGATAGAAGGACTACTCCGAACAAAGTACAAACGGACAAATACGGAGCAAAGCAAATGAGTAGTTGTATCGAGATTTTCCAACATGGTAAACCACTCAAAGGTATTTCAAATCGTTTTATAGATGAACGTACAAATCTTCTAACTTGGAATAAGGTTTTGTGAAGTGGTTGCTTGGCTTTCCTAGGGCCATCTCACTATACACTTAGTCTCTAAGTGTCGGGTTGTGAGTGATGAGTTTTATGCCTCTGAAGATCCCCGACATTTGAGATCACAAAGTGTTTATCAAGACTTACAAAATTTCTTCGGTAATTCAAGTATCGAACATTCTTCCCATTTCTCCCAAAATTTCCATAGTACGAAGTCTTTTGGATTCAAAATCCTAATTCCCAAGCATTCATGACTCAAAAAGGGGTCTACATATCCCAAACAAATGCAAACAGGTGCATGAAACAGCCCTGAGGCAGAGCCCAGGTCCGCTCCAGCGGGCTGTTCTAGAAGCTCACTCGCTCGAGCGAACCCTAGGCTCATGTGAGCGAGCAAGATTTTGTCTTGCCCCTCGTCAGGCAGTAGCCATGTCCGCTCGAGATGACAGCTCATCGGCTGGCTCGCTCATTACATAATTTTTCTGCTTCTTTTTGCATGTTTCTGATTCCCTCTCTCCTTTAAACATTTCCCTCTTCCTTCAAATAAAATCTGAGCTACACATTGCTTCAACAAAGCTCCAAACAACCTCCAACCATCACAACCCATTCCAAGGACATCAAAAAAAAAAAATTAGGATTTAAACAATAGTAAATACAGCAATCACTAACTAAGTTTCCATCCTTTTAAACCATAGCAAAAACTGAAATTCCATGCTACTAAAACACAGCCTGTAAAAAGGTAGCAAGGACCAAACATTAAAACCATCCTAAAATTCATAACTTCCATAACCAAACAAACCATTGCAAGATATAACATTTTCAAATAAGAAATTCAAAAAGGAATTAGATTTTCATAGCATGCATTCTCAAATCCGATTATTCACTTGCCTTGGCTAAGTAGAGAACCACAATCACTCTAATAGCAGTTCTCCAAAGCTAGAACCTCTAATCTAGAAAAACCCCCATGAAAACACTTCTCAAAACTCAACATTTCTGAAAAAGAAAAGGTTTCTCCATAGAAGACCTGGCATGCATGATAAAGGGCCTCTAAACAATTCAACAAAGCTAAGGTTGCAAGAGGGAAGCCATTGCTTACCTCTAGAAACTCTAAACAAGAAGAGAAGCTTGAAGAAGAAGATGGATCCAGCTGAAATCCTTCAAAAACAATATCTTTGGAAAGCTCAAGAGATGAGGAAGAAGATAGTGAAATCAGATTTTCACTTTGGGCTGGATTGAATATGCATGCAAGAGCAAAAAAGAGAGAAGAAAGAGAGGAAAAGCTCTCCCTGGTTTCAGCTACAGCAGAAAAATGAAGAAGAAGAAGAAATAAACGTGGGTTCTGTTTTAAGTTGGGTGGGGTGTGGGCCTCACTAGGCCAATCCACTTCAAGGGCTGAAACTATCATTTGTGGGTCCCAGATGAGATCGATGAAGCAAAGAAAATTGATCGTTGAAAAATCTAGTTTCCAAAAAGTATATTCTCCTCATGGTTTGCAAATATCGAAATTCATGCACAGATTCGTTGTGAAAAGTCAGTTTTGCCATTTTCTCGAAAAAAGAATTTCTGAGGTTCAAACACAGTCAAAGTAAACATAAAAGTTGTAGAGTCGGATATGACAAATCAAAACAAGTTGAAATCAGAATTTTTTGAAATAAAAGATTAATTCCCACATGGCCACACGTCACACGGCCACCATGGGCCGGTTCAAACCAAGTTCAACGTCTCTCAAAATTCCCCAAAGCTATTCAAAATTTTAATCTAGCTAAAACCCAAGCTAATCATCCTCTAATCCCACTTAGAGACTAATCATCGACTAAAACCATAAAAATCATACTAAACCTGGGTCGGGGTTGACATCCTCCACCCCTGGAGCGTTTGGTCCTCTAAATCACAACTAACCTCTGGTAGTATGTGATGGTACTTTTTCTGAACCTGATCACTCAGTTCCCAAGTAGCCTCTTCCGGTCCGTCGTTCTCCCAAATCACTTTTACCCAGTGAATTGTCCGGTTCCTCAATTCCTTCTCTTTCGTGTCAATAACCCTGACCAGTGTCTCAATATAGGTGTCATCTTCTTGAATCTTTAATGGCTTGTGTCGTAACACGTGTGACGGATCTGAAACACACCTTTTCAACATTGACACATGGAACACATTGTGTATACCTGAGAGTTCTGAAGGCAAGGCTAGTCTGTATGCCGCGTCACCAACGCAGCTCAAAATCTCATACGGTTGGATGAATCTCTTCGACAATTTGCCCTTTTGACCAAACCTCAACATTCCTCTAGCCGGTGACACTTTTAGAAACACTTTATCCCCTTCCTGGAACTGTAGGTCTCTTCTTCGAACATCTACACAACTTTTCTGTCATCTTCTAGCAACTTTCAAACATTTGTGAATGAGCTTAACCTTTTCACTTTCTCGAATCAATTTGGGTCCATGAAAGCCACGTTCTTCGACCTCTTCCCAACACACTGGAGTTCTGCGTCTCTTACCATATAATGCTTCAAAAGTAGCTATCCCTATGCTCGAGTGGTAGCTATTATTATTAGCAAATTTACAAAGAGGTAAACTTTCATCCTACTGAATCTTGAAATCCAACACATAAGCCCGTAGCATGTCTTCTAATGTTTGGATGGTCCGTTTTGACTGGCCATCTGTCTGCGGGTGATACGCTGTGCTGAACTAAAGTTTCATACCATGGACTCATGCAATGTCTTCCAAAATCTCAAGACAAACCTACTATCTCTGTCTAAAGTGATAGGAACCAGTTGGCCATGACGATTGACAATCTCGTTCACAAAGGCTTCTGCGAGAGGTAGCATGTGCATCTGCTTCCCTATCTTCAATGGAATGAAATGTACAGACTTTGTTAGACGGTCCACGATAATCTAGATGGCGCTGTTCCCTCTGCTGGTAGTAGGTAATCCTGAGACGAAATCCATCGTAAGATGTTCCCATTTCCACTTTGGGATCCCCAACGGTTGCAAACGACTAGGTAGCTTCTGATGTTCTGCCTTCACCAACTGACACGTCATACACCGAGACACGAAAGCCGCTATTTCCCTCTTCATATTGTTCCACCAATATCTGCTATTCAAATTGTGATACATCTTCATACTCCCCTGGTGCATAGAATACCTTGTACTGTGAGCTTCTACCATTATGTCCTTCCTCAAATCATCTATATTTGGAACACAGAGTTGGTCACGAAAGTACAATACTCCATTCACGATTCGAAAATCTGCATGTTCTGCAATGTGTTCAACAATTCTAGCCAAATATGGATCTTGCAACTTACTCTCTTTGATCTTCTGAATGAAGGTAGGCTCGAACACTGACATATTTGCTAACATAACACCTTGCCTCAACGGTTGAAACTCAACTCCTACGGTTTCAGACTGTTGAAAATTACAAATTCCTTGCAAACTGGACACACCCACTGACTTTCTGCTCAAAGCATCTGCCATTATATTCACTTTTCCCAGATGATAAATGATCGGGAAGTCATAATCTTTGATATATTCCATCCACCTTCTCTGTCTCATGTTCAATTCCTTTTGAGAGAATAAATATTGGAGGTTGCGGTGGTCTGAATGATCTTCAAAATTTTCTCCATAGAGGTAGTGTCTCCACATCTTCAATGCAAATACGACTACTGCCAACTCTAAGTCATGTGTTGCATAGTTTTTCTCATGCTCTTTCATAGGCCTTGAGCCATATGCTATGACTTTGCTATCTTGCATTAACACACAATCGAGTCCTACATTCGAAGCATCAGTATAAATAACAAAACCACCACTGTCCGAAGGTAAGGTGAGAATAGGTGCTGTAGTTAACCTCTTTTTCAACTCCTCAAAGCTGGCTTCACACTGTTCTGACCACACAAAAGGCACATTTTTCCGGGTTAGTTTGGTCAAAGGTGTTGCAATAGATGAAAGTCCGTCCCTACACAAACCTTCTATAGTAGCCTGCTAAACCCAAAAAACTTCTAATTTCAATCACATTTTTCGGCCTTTCCCAATTGATAACTACCTCAATCTTTGTCGGATCGACTACTAACCTTCTTTGGAGGTGATATGACTGAGGAAAGAAACTTGTGTTAGCCAACATTCACACTTTCCAAGCTTTGCATACGACTGGTTGTCTCTCAAAAGCTGTAGTGAAGTCTTCAGAGGTTACTCATGATCTTCTCTAGACTTGGAATACACAAATATGTCATCAATAAAGACAATTGTGAACTGATCTAAGTAAGGTGTAAAGATCTTATTCATTAGGGCCATGAATACCGCTGGCAGATTCGTTAGTCCAATTGGCATCACCAAAAATTCATAGTGCCCATATCTAGTCTGGAAAGTTGTTTTCGGTACATCCGATTATCTAACTCTCAACTGGTGGTATTCGGATCTTAAGTCAATTTTCGAAAAGTACTCTGCTCCTAGTAATTGATCAAATAGCTCATTTATCCTTGGCAATGGATATTTATTTTTTATGGTCACTTGGTTCAATCTTCTGTAGTCTATTCACATTCTCAAGCTTCCATCCTTCTTTTTGACAAACAACACTGGGGCTCCTCAGGGTGAGATACTTGGTCTAACAAAACCTTTTTTCAGCAATTCTTGCAACTGTAACTTTAGTTCACCCAACTTTGCCAGAGCTATTCTATATGGTGCAATGGAGATCGGAGTCGTCCCTGGCATGAGCTCTATTGTGAATTCAATTTCCTTGATCGGTGCAAACTTGGAGTTTCTTTCGGAAAAACATCTGAAAATTCACACACAACGGGGATTTCCTCGACCCTCTGGGATTGTTTATCATCCGTGATAAACGCTATATCCCTCACATCCGCTTTTTAAAAGTTTTGATGCTGACAATGTTGAAATGAGGCTCGTTTACATGGAAATGTCACACATGTGAAACATACTACCATATTTATTAAAAGCACCATTTTCATATAAGTAAATGAATATGTCTAGTAGCGTTAAATGTATTTGGATTATTTTAATATTTTTCACAAATTTCTCAAAATCCATGAATACTGAATTCCTGATATTACCATTAATATAAGAACATTGAAAGGGTGAGAGCACAAGTTGGTGGCCTATAGAAGCATAGAAAAGTAGATATACAGGTTTTGACTTTTTTCATAAATTACTAAAAAATCTATGAAGATCTCATATAATCAACTTCAAGATCTTGACATTTATTAGTACAACCATTTAGTTTGGTGTGTAAAGAGTCTTATTTATGCACCATTTTGACACCTAGTTTATGTTGCATAACTAGTAACTACTGGAATGTGAATCGTTTGCATATGTAAATGATTACAAACAAATGACCCAAACATTTATTCATGGAAAGTGTATATATTTTTTCTTTTCGAATCATAGGTTGTATATATTCCAAAGAAGAAGGCTCTCCACCTCACGAAGTGCAGAGGTCTTGTGTTCGACACCTACCTCCGTTGGCCACCTCCCATAATTTTACCCGCTGCATGTGAATAGGAGGGTTTGAATGTGTCCCTAAGGCTAGTTCTCAGTTGTCCATAATAGAATTTCTCTCAGTCTCAGGGACAAAGGCTCCTGGACTGGACTGAGCCAACTTGCCATGCACTAGAAATTTAGCTTCCCTACATAAAATAGTTTTGTGCAAATATCTTAACTCCTTCGTTACAAATCCTTTTAAGGAGATCCAGCTGGGTTTGAAAGACAAGAAAGCTTCTAGTATTTTTGAGAGTTTTTTAGATGTTATCAGTTTTAGAAACAGGTCTGGTTTTCAGTTCAAGTTCAGGTAAAACTCGGAATTTCACTACAACAGGATAGGTTAGACCCTTGTTCAGTAATTCAAGCATAACCTTTTCATCTGAAGTTGAAATGACGTGAAGCTGCATTTGAAAGCTTACTCAGTCATGAACCAAATGAGTATTCATGTATCGTATAATTCAACCATTTGCCCAGTGGAATACTCTATGTCGACCATGACTGATCCATACAGGCTTAACTTGAAACCCAACCTACGATAAATCCATTAAAACCTCATGGAATAAAAAAGTACATTTTAAGGTTTTAAGCGCACGATTTCAAACTAAAAGTTCCTAATCATATTCAGGTTTTCATCCCTAAGAAAATCTCACAAAACAAGTCTAGTTTGAAAATTCGGTCAGCTCTTGGTTACCTATCGGCTAGCCGAGTAGCAACTGTCGGCTAGCCGCCAGCTGACCGATGGCTGACCGCCTGGTCTCAGGTAAGGAAAATCACCATCTGGAAATGTAACCGAACTAAGCTCGGTTGGCTGTTGGCTAACCGAAGTGAGGTAGGTCGGCTAGCCGCCAGCTGACCGAAACTCCTCTGCTATAAAACAAGCTACTGGAAATGGAACAGAACAGGTTCGGTTGGCTGTTGGCTGACCGAAGTGAGCAGGTCGGCTAGCCGACAGCTGACTGCCAGTTGACCAACTGTGTGCGGCAGCCCAGTTCAAGTTCAGATTTTTATTTCTTTCTTCCTCCATTCTTCTCCCATTCCACTTCTTTTCATTCTTTGTCAAATCCCTGCACATCCCTTGAGCCTCCATGCTCTCTAAGGGTTATTTCCAAACATTCCAACCATTCCCAACTAAACTAAATCATCCATCCATTCATCTATGAACATCTGAACAAAATAAGGAGGACTTATTGAAATGAAAATCCATCAAGATAAAACAAGAAACATGCATATTCAACTAAGAAATGATTCCAAAATAATTCATCACTTTTATATCCATTCATTGATTCAAACTAAAATAGAAAAATCAAACCATTTATAGATAGGAAATATCCAAGTCTTGCATGCATCAAAAGGGGCTAGATTGGTCACTTGCCTTAACAATAGCTAAGCCAAAAATCTCTCAAAATCCTATCGAAGAGTGAGCCACGAAATCTACACAAGAAGCCCCAAGAAATCCATTAAAAAATCATCATTTTTGGTTAACAAAACCCCCATTTCGAAAATGGGTTTGCAAGTCAGTAGAAAGGCTTCTTAAGGAGCTCAAAAGACTCTATTAAAGAGGAGAAGAAGATACCTTACCTGAAGCTTCCTAAACAAGAAGGAATGGGGAAGAAGAAGATGTAGCTCAGCTGGAAACTTCAAGAAAATTGTACCAAAAGGAAGCTTGAAGTGAGGGGAAGAAGAGGGTATGCTCAGATTTTGATTTGGGACTTTGTAGCTAGGGCATGCAAGGTGAAAAAGGGAGAGGAAGATGAGTTTCTTCCTTCAGCTCTCACTCAAGAAGAAGTTACAGGATTTCTGAACGTGAGGAAAGTGAGGGAGAAGATATGACTTAAGTCAAATGGGTTTTGTGGGTCCCATTGTGCTCAAAGCTTGAGATGGTTAAAACATTAGCTTGCGGGTCCCGGAGAAATCGACGAAGAAGACAAAATCGATCATCGAAAAATCTAGTTTCCAAATAGTATAAATTTGGCATAGTTTTGAATTTTCGAAATTTGGGTCTAGATTTGGTGTGAAAGGACTGTTTTACCCTTTTGTACCAAAACTTGGGTTTCTGGGCCTCAAACACAGAAGGGCTGAAAACAAAACTTGTAAAATAAAATAAAATAAAACCATTCAAAAGAGATCGAAATCACGATTAAAATCGGAAAACTAGGATTTTCCTCCCAAGCTTACATGTACACTCACGGCACCCCTGAGCGTGTCTGACTAACACAAGGCGTTCTCAAAATTCCCCAAAGCTAATTCTAAGATTAAATCGAACCAAGTTCTAACCCCACGAATACTAAACCCACATTATAACTAAACACACACTTAATTGGTACTAATCGCGTTAAACCTGGGTCGGGGTTGTTGACACCAAAAATGTCACTTTGCCTCCTCAACATCAAAAGCTACATGGAGCCGCATCCTACTACAAACAGGCAAATCTGCTTCAGGCTTCAGATCTTGTCAGAATCAAACAAAAACTGCAAGGTCATTTGAAATAGCTAAAAAGGAGGTACACATGAAGTTTCGGGCCATTTCGACACCATTTGGTCTAACTTCAATCCTCCAATAGCTAAGCGGGAACTCCCGGCGGCGACAATGTTGAAGACATCAAATCTTTGATCAGAGCCTATGGATGGTCTCAAAATACCTCCAAAAAGGCTCCACGCCAAATTTCAATTCAAACCGAGACCGTTTGACCCTCCATCAACTCTCGAAAGGCAAGATTAAGCCTCTCAGTGGCGAGAACCTCCAATGCCGCCACTCATCAAACGAAGCACATAAGTAACTTCTACATGCTTCCAAAGGGCTGCACGTCAAATTTCAGGTCATTCCGACGACGTTTGACTCGTCTTTGATGCTCCGAAGCAAAATCAAGCCTACCGGCGGCGAAGCTCCCCGGGACCATGGCATCCAAATTGAAGCTAATGGATCATCTCAAAATGACTTCAATAGGCTCCCTGTCAAATTTTAGGTTAATCGGACATCGGATGACCACACATCAAAGCTCGACATCTTTCGCACGATGAAATCAAGTCTAGCATCGACGGGACTCCAAACAGCTTCAAAACTCAAATAAAAGCCCATGGCTGGTCCTATCTAATGCTCAAGAAGCTTCACCTCAAATTTCAGGTCATTCCAACATCGTTTGACCTAGTTTCAACTCTTGGCGGAAAATCGGCTACGGAGTCTTCGGATTTTCCAAAAATAGGAAACTTTGTGCTCTGATTTGCACAGCCTTTTGACAGGTTTTCTTCAAAGGAATTAAGCCAAAAATGATGAGAAATGTCCAGAAAAATACAGGAGAAAACAGAAGCGAAAAAGCCCAAGAAACGGCGACCGAAAGGTGACCAGAAAATGGACCAAAGTCCAAGGTCGCCGGTGACCATGGCCCAAGGTCGCCGGCCCCATGGTCGTTGGCGACCATGGGTGCATGGTTGCCGGCGACCCTGGAAATTCGAGTCGCCGGATTTCCGCCGAAACGTCAGTTTTTCTGATTCTTTTTGCGTTACGCGATGATTGACCCTTGTGATTTTCTTAAAATCTGATTTTTGAGGCATGAGATCCGTCGGTCTTCGACAACATCACGGATTTGCCACCGAAATCATTTGATCATCATCGGACACTCCGAAACTGCCAACCGGCCGACCAAGAAAGCACACTTTCTGCCCGACCGATCGTGAAATCAACTAGACAGATGTTGCCGGCTCATTGGTATCAACTAATGTCTGAATTGGCATTGTCATCTGACATCAAATAACATGCGGATCCATCGATGATCATCCCAAGAAGAATTCCAAAAGACGCGGCGCGGCCCGCGACTCTTCAAGCGACTCAGCAACCAATTAATGCTGTTAATTGACCTTTTTATGATAGCTTATTAGGGTTATTAACTCATTATTTTGGACGGCCTAATCAGAAGCAATCAAATGGGAGTTACAAGTCCAATTAATCATGGTAATTAACCATGTAACTCCTATCATTATAGAGATTAATCATGGTAATTAATCATGAAACTCCCATCATCATGGAGATTAAATGCCCATTATTCTCCATCGGCCAATCAAAATCCAAGAAAAAAGAGTTACAAAATTATGAAATTAAATCTTGTAACTCCTCCCATCATGGAGCATTAATACCATTAATGCCCATAAACCTTCCTAATGGCCACCAAAAGCCTATAAATAGGCGGTCATTCCAAAGGTAAAGGGTCCAAAAAAAAATCATCTGAAAGGTCCTGAAAAATTGTCTAAAAACTATCCCGAAGAATTTTCTATAAAAAGAAGCTCTCTCACTCTAAAGAAACTCTGTTGCAAATTCTACAAGGTGATCTAAGTCCCTTGGGGGCCACCCCCCCAAGATCTCCCATCTTCTTCTCTCCAACATGGCCTAGATGCGGCTTTTCAGCCCGTCTACTTGGTTTTTTTATTGGATATAGAACGTTCCCTTGGTCTTTATCCTCTAAAAATTCGAGGTCCAAGCCAAGCCAAGTGAACTAAAGCATCAAGTGTTCTCATCTGAAGGATGATGGCGGAGTCCACACATGACTCGCGACCGTCGATCTGAATGAGTCCCCACAATCGCTTGAGAAGTCAGATCCCTCTTTCTTCCCTTTCTATTGTATTTTGTATTTTTAAAGAGACAAAAAAATCACAACTCTTGTCTTTCATTATTGATAAGATTTGTAAATCGCCTTTCATGGCAAAATTGCCTTCTACGGCACAAAACCGCCTTTCACGACAAATTAAACAAAATTGCCTTTCACGGCATTTAAAATCTTGTCTCTTTCTTTGAATATATATGCAATGGAAAGATAGAAAAAAAATTTGATTTCCTTTTTACTTGTGAAGGTGAATCTCCATATCACCATTTTAAATTCCAAGTAGAATAGAAAATCTGGCATACCCGTACAAAAAATGTTGATGCTCGCTCTTTTTTTTTCTTCGCCCCGCTGCACCCCGGCGGACCTAGGACGGAGGAAGACAAGAAGAAAAAAGACGGGTCCATCAGGGGTCTGACAGCATCCCAAACCAAAAGACTAGATTGTAATACCCCGAAATGATGTAGAATCATCCAACACATGTTTTTATCCAAATATAGGCTATTAGTTGTAGAAATACGATTTTCAGTCGGAAACGAGGCAGAATCCTACGAGATTAGTTCTTAAGCCCTAATTTTCTTGGAACTCATATTGTCGCGACCCCGGACCGAGCCCGGGCCCGCGACATGATGAGGGGTGCTGTCCAATTAACTAATCAACCAACTGTGATTAACCCACAGGTTTCCACGGTGAGGATTTCCAAGACAAACATGGGATTTTATCTCACATGAATAATGGTTTGCGGAAGTGTGTAAGTAATCTTATCCATACAACACATGTGATATAACATCCACTTACATAAATTAAATCATCATCAAGACAATAGTCAGAGGAGGAAACATAAACAAGGCATTATCATAAGTGAACCTTCAAGTTTCAAAAGAACAAAGGTAAGTTAAGTTAAGTTTACATATCCCATAAAACAAAAGAGCCAACAATGGCTTCACATTCCTAAGATTACAAAATGCTACACCCAACCATGAACGCAACTCATGACCCTGCCCGACGTCTAGAGGACATCGTCGGGCTGCCACTCACGGGCTGGAGGCGGCTCAACAGCCTCCTCCTGACGCTCCTCCTCAAAGGCAGCATCACTTGCACCTGGTCACCAAAATAAACGGATCAGACACGACGGTCTGGCAGGTGATCCATTTAGATAAAGATATAAATCATTTAAAACCATGCATGACTATGGAACAAAGCTGAAACAATGTACAAAACAAATCGAGTAAGCATGTAGAAATATATCATGACTAGTGAGAAAACCACCATGAGCTCATCCTTTCTCTACCATACATGATGAGCAGAGCAAGCATAACAGAACATGATATATATACATATATATAAACTGGATAGAACAGAATCCCAAACTACACTAGGTAGGTGGGGTCCGGCCGCGGAACCAGAAGTAGGACAGGAAGGGGTGTATATGAATACACAACTAATCTGCAGATTGTCCAGGGCTTAGGGACCTCCTAAACAGTGGATCAGACTGAGAAGGTAGTCCAAGCTCAGTGGTAATCACCTAAAATCATGTATGTACAAAAACAGGATAATATATATACAAGCCGACCAAAATAAGGGAAATTTACTCATCAAAACAGGGCAAGACAAGCATATCAGTGATAGCGTGTGCTATAGCAAGATAAAACAAAATTAAAAATCCCCATTTTAGTTTCTTGAATCACTTCCAAATCAGGCTAGTACTTGCAAAACAAAACAAGTCCTACGATATACATCGTATCAGAAATCAGGGTCTCAAAACAGACTAATCAGTACACACTAAAGCCTTTTGTTGATACTTGTGTATTTGAAACCCGATTGCCGAATTTAAGATACATTGGTGTCCCTGAAGCTAATGGACAATTCAAGTATCAAATGCACAATCTCAAGCTAGAAGCCGTTAGTAGTATTCTGGTTTTCAGTTCCCAAGAAAATCCACAAAACAGGTCTGGTTTACATACTCTGCCAGCTCTTGGTCACCTGTCGGCTAACCGAGTCGGTGACTGTTGGTTAGCCAGTAGCTGACCGACGGCTAACCGCCAGGTCTTCTGTCAGGAAAACACCCTTCTGTAATTGGAATCGAAATTGCACACGGTTGGTTGTCGGTTGACTGAACTGAATGTGTCGGCTAGCCGACGGCTGACCGTCACTTGACTGACAATTCTTTGTTGAAAACAGGCTACTGGAAATGGAACCGAACTTCTCTCGGTTGGCTATCGGTCGACCGACGTTGTGCAGGTCGGTTGGCCGATAGCTGACCGATGATTCCCTGTCGCAAAACATGCTTCTGGAAGAGGAGCCGAACTGAACTCGGTTGGCTGTCGGTTAATCGACGTGGACATGTCGGTTAGCCGCCAGTTGACCGCCAGCTGACCGACGGTGCTCGGCAGCCCATTTCAAGTCAGAATTTCAGTTCTTTTCTCTCCAAATTTCCTTCCCATTCCACTTCCTTTCCTTTTTGGTCAAATCCTTGTGTTCCCCTTGAGCCTCCATGCTCTCCAAGGGTCATTTCCATTCACTAGATCACTCCACAACCTCTCCCTTCACAACACTTCTCCATTTCACACAACCGTTCCAATCACAACAAGGCATATCCATTCAATTCAAAGATTGAATTTCTAAAGTAGAGAGGGAATCATTTCATAAATTTCACAAAGAGAAATGAAAGCTCAGTCATGCTTAGTTGAAAGACAATAAATGGAAAAACATGGCATGTATATATATTGCATTTTCAAACTCAAAGTACCAAACCAATTGCATGCATGATGAGGCTAAAGAGATCACTTGCCTTGACCAAAAGCTAATCCCAAATGTCCCAAAAGAATCCTACCAAAAGCAAGCCACGAAATCTACAAGAAATCCCATGGAAAGAACCTCAAAGTCCACCAAAAATAAGAAGATTAGGACCTATTTTGAAATGGATATTGCATGTGTGGAAAATAGGCTCCTAAGGTACTCAAAAGACTCCACAAAAGATGAGAAAGAAAAGCCTCACCTGAAGCTTACTTAACCAAGAGCAAGGACGAAAATGGAGGTTCTTCACAACGAAAATCTCCAAGAAAATGGTACTACTAGAGAGCTTGGGTTGAGAGGAAGAAGAGGGTATCTTCATATTTCAATTTGGAGACCCCTAGCTATGGCATGCAAAGAGGGAAATGAAGAAGAAGAAGGTGGGTTCTATCAGCTGGGTTTGAAGAAAAAGTTGCAGGAATGAGGTTCTGAACGTGCGTGTGAATGAGGGAGAAGACATAACCCATTTAAGTCAATGGGTCCTTGTGGGCCCCACTAAGTTCAAAATTTGCGACAATTAAAACATCACTATACGGGCCCTGGATGGAAACAACGAAGAAGACAAAAATGATCGTTGAAAACTCTAGTTTCCAAAAAGTATAAATTTGACATGGTTTTGAAATTTCGAAATTTGGGTTCAGATTTGGTGTGGAATGACTATTTTACCCTTTTGGGTCAAAACTTGGATTTTTGGGCCTCAAACACGAGCAGGCTGAAAACGAAAGTTGAACAATAAAATAAAACCATTCAAAAGAGATTGAAATCACGATTAAAGTCAAGAAAAACCAAAATTTCCTCCCAAGCTTACACGTGCACTCAGGGCACTCTTGAGTGTGACTAAATAGCATAAAGCGCTCTCGAAATTCCCCAAAGCTAATTCTAGACTAAATCGAACCAACTTCTAATCCCACTAACACTAAACCCACATCAAACTAAACACGCACTTAATTAACACTAATCGCGCTAATCCTAGGTTGGGGTTTGACACATTAAAGTAAAAAAATGTCACAGTATTTTTAAGAGCACGTCTTTCAACCGTAAGTTGTGTGAAACGCGGTTTAGAATCTACATTTTCCCATAGCCGCCTAGAATCCCAAATGAACTGCCTGAAGGACGGGTTTCAGTTTTAAAAAACCTTGAATGCCCTGCAATTCGTTCCTAACTTTAGAATCACGCTAAACTCATTTTAAAGCAAAATGTTTCTCGGAATATCCTAAAATGCGTATTTCAGCCTACAATCGTATGAAATGCATTTCAAAGAAAAAGTGTAGACCATGAGCCCCCAAAATGCCCTAGAATCATCCGAGACACGTTTTTATCAAAATATATGCTATTGTTTGCACGGAATACAAGTTTCATTCAGTAACGGCTCTAAGCCCCTTGAGATTAGTTCTTAAGCTCGAATTTGCCTGAATCCCAATTTAAAAGAAAACGAATTCCCAGAACTTTCTAAAACGCGTCTTTGAACCGTGGACTTCATGAAACACAGTTTGGAGCTAGCGTTTTCTTGGATCCACCTAGAAGGTGGTTTCATAATAAAATAGACTAGGAACTGCCCGAAGCATGTGTTTCAGATCTAAATAACCTTGAAGCCCATGTAATGTGTTCCTAACCCATGAATTGTCTGAAAACCTTTTTAAAGCGAAAAGTATCTCAGAATCTGATAAAATGCATATTTTGGCATATAATCGCTTGAAATGCATTCCAAAAATAAAGAGACTAGACCAGAATATCCTGAAATAATCTAGAGTCATCTGACACACGCTTTTATCCAAATACGGGCTACTGTATGAACAAGATTATTACCAGAAAAAAATAGGATGAAATCCCATGAGATTAGCTCTTAAGCCCTAATTTTCTTGAAAATTGTTTTAAAGTAAAAGGCATCATAGAATTTCCAGAGCGCTTCTCCCAACTATGAATTGTGTGAAATGAGGTTTACAGCCTATAATTTCGCAGAACCGCCTAGAATAACGAACGAATTGCTTGAAGCATGGGTCTCAGTCTTAACCAACCTTCAAACCCTTGCAATGCATTCCTAACCTAAGAATTGTTTGAAACACATTTTCAAGCAAAATGTATCTCGGAATATCCTAAAATGTGTATATCGGCCTAGAATCGTATGAAATGCATCCCAAGCCAAGCAAATAGATCGTAATACCCTGAAATTCCCTAGAATCATCGAACATGTGTTTTTATCCAAATATAGACTATTGATTGCACGAAATACGATTTTCAGTCGGAAATGGGGCAGAATCACACGAGATTAGTTCTTAAGCCCTAATTTGCCTGAAACCGATTTGAAAGTAAAAAAACATCGTAGCATTTTCCAAAGTGCGTTTTTTAACCGTGAATTGCGTTAAACATGGTTTAGAACCTACATTTTCCCATGTCGCCTAGAATCCCAAACAAATTGTCCAAATGACAGGTTTCAATCTTAAAAAACCTTCAACCCCTCCCAATTTGTTCCTAACCCTAGAATCGTGTGAAACTCATTTTAAAGCAAAACATCTCTCGGAATATCCTAAAATGCTTATCTTAGCCTAGAATCGTATGAAATGCATTTCAAAGCAAAAGTGTAGACCATAAGCCCCCGAAATGCCCTAGAATCATCCAAGACGTTTTTTTTTCAAAATATAAGCTATTAATTGCCCGAAATACGAGTTTCATTCATAAACGACTCTGTCCCCACGAGATTAGTTCTTAGGCCCGAATTTGCTTGAATCCTGTTTTAACGGAAAAAGGATTCCCAAAACTATCTAGAGCGGGTCTTTCAACAGTAGACTTCGTGTAATGCGGTTTGGAGCCAGTGTTTTCTTAGATTCACATAGAACGTGGTTTCATAATAAAATAGACTAGTAACTGCTCGAAGCACATGTTTCAGACCTAAAAAACCCTGAAGCCCATGTAATCCATTCCTAACACATAAATCGCCTAAAACCTTTTTTAATGCGAAAAGTATCTCGGAATATCATTAAATGCGTATTTTGGTATAGAATTGCTTGACTTTAGGGCATGTCGGGGAATTATGGTTTAGTCTTTTACTTTGAATTGTATTTTTTACAATTCTTGGCTGAAATATGCATCTTAGGATATTCTAAGATACGTTTTTCTTTCAAATGGGTTTCACGTGATTCTAGGGTTAGGAACGTGTTGCAGGGAATCAATGTTATTTAAGATTGAAATCCGTGCTTCGAGCAATTCAAAGGGGATTTCCTAGCCGTCTCTGCAAAAATGTTGGGGTAAACCGCGTTTCACTCAATTCACGGTTGAAAGACGTGCTCTAGAAAATTCTATGCTATCTATTTACTCTAACACAAGTTTAAGGAAGACTAATACTTAATAACTAATCTCATGGGATTCAAGCCCGTTTCTAAAGGATAAACAACATATTTCGTGCGATCAATAGCCTGTCAATAGATAAAACTGCGTGCTAGATTATTTTAGGATATTTTAGGGTATTTTGATCTAGTCTTTTGCTTTGAAATGCGTTTCATGTGATTCTATGCTGAAACATGCATTATAGATATCTTGAGATACTTTTCTATTTTAAAATTCGTTTCAGGCGACTGTCAGGTTTGGAATGCTTTAAATTTGATTTAGGGTTGTTTAAGACCGAAATGCATGCTTCGGGCAGTTTGAGAGGTATTTTTATATAAAATCGCATTCTATTCGGTTCTAGTAAAATGTTGCCTCTAAGCTGCATTTCATGCAATTCATGGTTGAAAGACACACTCTAGAAAATCTTGGGATATCTTTTTCCTTTAAAACGAGTTTCACAGAAATTGGGGATTAAGAAGTATTCTCATGGGATTTTGAGCGGTTTCTCACTGCAAAACCGTATTTGGTATAATCAATAGCGTATATTTCGATGAGAATGCATGGTAGGTGATTCTAGGGCATGTCGGGGGATTATGGTTTAGTCTTTTACTTTGAATTCCATTTTTTACAATTCTTGGTTGAAATATGCATTTTAGGATATTCTAAGTGTAAGACCCCGCCCTGAGAGTTTCCGATTAGTGCTATTTAAGACGTGCTTTAGTTATAAGTGAGATTAGTGTATTTTGGTTAATATTGGATTAGAATAGCTTTTACATAGCTTTGGATCATTTTTAGAACCTTTTGATTTAGTGGGACCCTTTGGGGGTTCCTTTATTTTGTTTTGAGTGACTTTGGGGTTTATTTAATAATTCTGGAAATCTGTATTTTGCTCCGTTTGATTTATTTTATTATTCTTTACAACTTTCGTATTTGCCCCGTTTCCGTTCGAGACCTTTAGACCCCACTTTGCTAATGATAGGAGTAAAATAGTCCTTTTACACAAATCTGGACACTGGTTTCAATGTCTCCGAAACTCGCGAAATATATACTTTTTGGAAACTAGAAATTTCTTCCTTCTTCATCGAATTCATCCGAGGCCCGTAAACCCAAGTTTTAAGCCCAACTAGCTTGTTAAGTTGTGGGACCCAACCCCCATTTCCTATAAAAGGAGAAGCCTCCTTCACTTTCCCATTTTCTTTGTAACTTTTCATTGAGAAGAGGCTTTGGCTCTAGCACTCTAGGGTTTCAACCTTGTTCTCGTTCTTCTTGCTTGTTCTTCTCCAACTCACTCCAAAGCTCATACTAAAAGGGAAATGGAGATCACCATCCTCTCCCTCTCCATGAAAGCTATCCATTGATACCATTTGTGAAGGAAACCACCCATTGCAAGAATCTCTTTAAACAAGCTTTGTCTTTTTGAAGGTCTTCCATGTAAGTGATTCTCTCTATCTCCTAGATTTGTATTCTTCTTGTCCTAGAGAAGCCTCACCTCCATTATTATAAGCCCTTTCTTTCTATTTCTTGGTTTACCCATTTTAGGGTTTATAATGGGTGTATTTTGGGGATTTTTGTG
Organism: Persea americana; assembly: GCA_029852735.1. Taxonomy (NCBI): domain Eukaryota; kingdom Viridiplantae; phylum Streptophyta; class Magnoliopsida; order Laurales; family Lauraceae; genus Persea; species Persea americana. The sequence continues at coordinate 18,643,016 of CM056818.1, forward strand.
TAGATTGTGATTTGGCTTGAGAGAAGTGTTGAGAGCTTGATTAGTCATCTTTGGAACCAAGGCAAGTGGTTGAATGGGTTCGATTTGAATGAGTTCTTGTTTTATTGAAAATGTGGATTTTTCTACTTATCTTCTTCTAGCTTCCTATGTTTCATAATGCTTTTTGGAAATGTGCTTATTGACAAGATCTCCTCTTAATTAGTTTTATGAGAATGTATGCATTCATTTACTAAAGCTTGTTTTGCCATTATGGACTTCATAAATGATGGTTGATCTTGCATTGAATGTGGTTGGTATTGGAAGGAGAATTAATGCCTTGATGGAGTGGCTGTTGGAGGAAATGAATGGGTGTTGAATGGAAGGGAATAGACCTGAATGGGTGTTGAATGGAAGGGAATAGACCCATTTCATGTTAGGAAAATGGATGAAGTGGAAGTAGAATGGTTTGGAAAAAGAAAGAGCATAAATCTGCACTTGATGTGTATTTCCCGCAGCTGGACGGTCAGCTGGCGGTCACCTTGGTGGCTAGTCGACTGGTGACCGGTGGCTAGCCGACTCAGGTTCGGTTACAATTCCAGAATGCTCAAAACCCTGGGCGAGCACAGACGGCTAGCCGACCTTGGCTGCGGCTAACCACCATGTGACCGCCAGGTAGCCGAAATGCGCGGTTAGAAACACAGAATGCTGTATTCAGTAGGGTGAACCACGGTTAGCCAGCGGCTAACCGCCGAACCCCTCAGCGGCTAACCGACAGGTGACCGAATTTCACCCAGATTCCTGGGTTTTTTCTATTGTTTTCAGAAATGGTATTTTAAGGTTTGGATGGGTTGTTTTGATGCCCTGCCACCTTGGAAAGACCTAGGGGATGACATAAGGAGATCGACTTAGAAAGAAACCCTACTCCGGAAATGTATTGGGAATTTTGGATTTATCAAATTGTATAAGGAAACTTGGAATGTCTTCTATCATTCGAGTACCATGGCAAGAGCAATAATAGACATGCAAGACCTTTGTACATATTGTTTGAATACGGAAGCCCCAATATATAGTCCGTAATTGTATAAAGATTCATCGTACTATTTTACTCGGATTATATACTTGTATTAACCCGATTTCACCCGATATCACCAGTTTTGTCTCAAACATGGATTTATGCATCTGACATGTCCTGCCAGCCCCGTACATGCATGAAAATATAATGATGTGAAATGTGTGCCTATGAGCACCATGTCCCGCCTGCCTGAGTGTTTTATACCGATATAGTTATGTACATGTTTTGATTTCTCTTGTAGCCTATGAGTCGGCACCACTAAGCTTGGACATCCCCCTCGTGCTCCCGCCAGTTGCAACTTGGATCCTGCCCTGCCCCGTTACTTAGCTCCGCGGCCGTGGCCTTGTCTAGCTATATGTATATGTATATATTGTTGGTTCTCGTCACTTTCCGTGCTCGAGCCCAACGCACTGAATGTGCTCTCATCACATTAGTGATATAGAGGATTTAGCTTTAGTGTGGTTGCCATCTTGCTAGTTCCCTGTTCTTTGAGATCCTACATGTTTTATCTTATATATGCATTTTGATAAATGATGTATCTTGTTTTATGGAAATAAATATTTGGACAGATTTTAATGTCTTTTCAATTTATCATTCGATTTATCTTATTGTGATATCTATTCACCCGCCTGCCAAACCGTCGTGTCTGACCCATTTTTTTGGGTACTCAGGTCCAGTCCTGTTATTGCCTTTAAGGAGGAGCTAGAGGAGGCGGTCGGTGAACCGCAACGCTTAGTAGAATGGCAAGCCGACAATGTCATTTAGACATCGGGTCGAGCTAGGAGTTGCGTAACATTTTGGGAGTTTATAGAATGACATTTGATTTACTCTTTTGGTTGTACTGGCCTTTGTTGGCCATTATTTTTGGGGAATGTTAATTCAACTCATTTTTTTATATAAACATTTAACTTGATATTTTGGGAATGCTAATATGAACATTGCTCACTCTGACGTCATATTATTTGCACATATGTATCACTAGTTTGAAATATGGAATGGATTACGAATTTGGTTTGCTACACGCTTCCGCACCAATGTAAATGTTTTATGAGTGTGTGTGCTATCGTTACCGCGGAAATCTGTGGGAAATTAAATGAGTGTATATTCATATGTTTATTGTTGTAACCACACATCAACACCGTCGTGGGCCTGGATCTCGGTCCGGGGTCGTGACACGAAGATATGATTTTCTTTCAAATAGATTGTAGGTGATTCTAGGGTTAGGAACGTGTGCGGTGGGGGTCGGGGTTGTTTAAGACTGAAAAAAGTGCTTCGAGAAGTTTGAAGGGGATTTCGTAGTCGTCTCTACGAAAGTGTTTGGGGTAAACCCCGTTACATGCAATTCACGACAGAATGACTCACTTTAGAAAATTTTGTGATATCTATTTACTCTAAAACATATTTAAGGAAAACTAGTGCTTAATAACTAATCTCGTGGGATTCAAACCCATTTGTAACGGACAAACAACATATTCCATGCGATTAGTAGCCTGTAACTAGATAAAACCGCGTGCTGGATGATTCAATAATATTTAAGAGTATTCTGGTCTAGTCTTTTTCTTTGAAATGTGTTTCATGCGATTCTATGCTGAAACATGCATTTTAGATATGTTGAGATACTTTTCTATTTTAAAATTAGTTTCAGGCAATTGTCGGGTTCGAAACGCTTTAAATGGGATTTAGGGTTGTCTCTAATTTGTATTTCACGCAATTCAAGGTTGAAAGATGCGCTCTAGAAAATTCTTGAATATCCTTTTACCTTAAAATTTGTTTCAGGCAAATCCGGGCTTAAAACTAATCTCAAAGGGTTTTGAGCCATTTCTAAGTGAAAAACGTATTTCGTGCAATCAATAGCCAAAATTTGGATGAAAAAGCGTGCTGGGTAATTCGAGGGCATTTAAGGGTTTAATAGTCTAATCTTTTACTCTTAATGTGTTTCATACGATTGTATGTTGAAATACAAGTTTTAGGATATCCTGAGATACGCTATCCTTTAAAACGTATTTCATGCGATTCTAGGGTTAGGAACACATTAAAGGGGATTAAGAGTTATTTAAGGCCGAAAGCTGCGCTTTGCGCAATTTGTAGGGGATTCTAGGCAGGTCTGGGAAAATGTTGGGTGTAAATCGCGTTTCACACAGTTCACAATTAAAATATGCGCTTTAGAAAATTCTTTGTTACATTTTTACTTAAAAAAGAAATTCTGACAGATTAAGACATAAGAACTAATCTAATGGGATTCACGGGCGTTTCTAATTGACAAACAACGTATTTTGTACAATCAATAGCCTATATCTTGATAAAAATGCGTGTTGAATGATTCTGGGGCAATTTAGGATATTCTGGACTAGTCTTTTTTCATTAAAATGCATTCGTGTGTTTCTATGTTGAAATACGCAATTTGTGATATTCTGAGATATACTTTCCTATTTAAAATGAGTTTCACAAGTGATACTAGGGTCAGGAATGCATTACATGGGATTAAGGGTTGTTAGAGAATGAAACCCGTACTTCGGGACGGTAGTAGGGGATTCTAGACAGCTTTGGAAAAATGTTGGCTCCAGATCGCATTTCACGTAATTCATGGTAGACATATGCGCTCTAGAAATTTCGGAGATATCTTTTTCCTGTTAAACCGAGACTTAGGTAAATTCGGGTGTAAGAACTAATCGCGTTAGATTCTAAGCCGTTTCCAACTGAAATACAAATTTTAGTATATTCATAGATAATTTTTTGTTTTAAAATTTGTTTCATGCAATTGTAGGGTTTGTAGCACTTTAAAAGGGATTTAGGGTTGTTTATAGATGAAATGCATGCTTCGGGCATTTTGAGGGCTATTTTAATATAAAATCATGTTTTATGCAGCTCTAGGAATATATTGGCTCCAAACCACGTTTCACGCAATTCACAGTTGAAAGATGCGCTCTATAAAATTATGGGATATCCTTTTCCTTTAAAACGAGTTTTACAGAAATTTGGAATTAAGAAGTATTCACCATATTTGGTGCAACCAACAACGTATATTTTGAAGAAAATGTATGATGGGTGATTCTAGTGCATGCCGGGGAATTATGGTTTAGTCTTTTTCTTTGAATTGCATTTTTTACGATTCTTGGCTGAAACATGCATTTTAGAATATTCTAAGATACGTTTTTTTTCTTTCAAATGAGCTTCGTGTGATTCTAGGGATAGGAACGTGTTGCAGGGGATCGGAGTTGTTTACGATTGAAACCCTTGCATCAAGCATTTCGAAGGGGATTTCCTAGCTGTCATCTCTGGAAAAATGTTGGCGGTAAACCACATTACGTGCAATTCATGAGTGAAAGACGCGCTCTAGAAAATTCTGTGATATCTATTTACTCTAAAACATCTTTAAGGAAAACTAAGACTTAATAACAAATCTCATGGGATTCAAGCCCATTCGTAACTGACAAATGACATTTTTCGTGCAATCAATGGCCTGTCACTAGATAAAACTGCAAGCTGGATGATTGTAGGACATTTTAGGATATCCCGGTCTAGTTTTTTTCTTTTAAATGCATTTCATGCGATTCTATTTTAAAACATGCATTATAGATATCTTGAGATACTTTTCTATTTTAAAATTAGTTTCAGGCGATTATCTGGTTTGGAACGCTTTAAATGTGATTTAGGGTTTTTTAAGACCGAAATGCGTGCTTTGGGCAGATCGACGGCTATTTTAATATAAAATCACGTTCTATTCGGTTCTAGTAAAATGTTTCCTCTAAATTGCATTTCACGCGATTCACGGTTGAAAGACGCGCTCAAGAAGATTCTTGAATGTCTTTTTACCTTAAAATGTGTTTCAGGCAAATCTGGGCTTAATAACTAATCCCAGGGGGTTCTTAGCCATTTCTAAGTGAAAATCGTATTTCGTGCAATCAATAGTCAAAATTTGGATGAAAAAGCATGCTGAAATACGAGTTTAAGGATATGATGAAATGTGTCATACGATTTTATGCTGAAATACGAGTTTTAGGATGTCTCGATATACGTTTTTCTTTAAAATGTGTTTCACGCGATTCTAGGGTTAGGAACGCATTGTATGGGATTAAGTATTGTATAAGACCGAAAGCAGTGCTTCGGGCACTTCGTAGGGGATTCTAGGTGAGTTTAGGAAAATGTTGAGTGTAAACCTCGTTTCACACAATTCACGATCGAAAAATGCGCTCTAGAAGTTTCTTTGTTATCTTTTTACTTTAAAATGGGTTTCTGGCAAATTAAGACATAAGAAATAATCTAATGGTACTCCAGGATGTTTCTAACTGACAAATAACGTATTTTGTGCAATCAATTGCCTATATTTCGATAAAAATGCCTGTTGAATGACTCTGGGGCATTTTAGGGTATTCAGGACTAGTCTTTTACATTGAAATGCATTCGTGTGATTCTGTGCTGAAATACGCAACCTAGGATATTTTGAGATACTTTTCTATTTAAAATGAGCTTAACAGGCCGATAGTAGGGAAATCATTACATGGGATTAATAGTTTTTTGGGACTGAAACCCGTACTTCGGGCCGATAGTTGGGATTCTAGATAGCTCTGGAAAAACGTTAGCTCTAATTCACATTTCACGTAATTCGTGGTTGACATATGCGCTCTAGAAAATTCTGAGATATCTTTTTCCTTTTATATCGATATTTAGGTAAACTCTGAAAACGCATGCACAAGTTTCATACTAGGGTTATGAATGCAGTACGTGGGATTAAGAGTTGCTTAAAACCGAAACCCGTGCTTTGGGCCTGTAATAGGGATTCTAAACAGCACTAGGAAAATGTTGGCTCTAAATCGCATTTCAGTCAATTCATGATTGATAGATGCGCTCTAGAAAATTTTGAGATATCATTTTCTTTTTAAGTCGAGATTTAGGTAAATTCTGAAAATGCATGCACAGCTTTCATACTAGGGTTAGGAATGCATTACATGAGATTAAGGGTTGTTTAAGAATGAAACCCATGCTTCCGGCAGGTAGTAGGGGACTCTAGACAACTCTAGAAAAATGTTGGCTACAAATCGCATTCCATGCAATTCACTGTTAATAGATGCGCTCTAGAGAATTCTGGAATATCTTTTTCCTTTTAAATCAAGATTTGGGTAAATTCAGGTGTAACATCTAATTGCGTGGGATTCTGAGCCATTTTTAATCGAAATACAAATTTTAGTATATTCAGAGATACGTTTCTATTTTAAAATTGGTTTCTGGCGATTGTAGCTTTTCGAGCACTTTAAATAGAATTTAGGGTTGTCTAAGACCGAAACACATGCTTTAGACAGTTTGAGGGATATTTTAACATGAAATTGCATTTTATGCTGCTCTAGGAAATTGTTCGCTCCAAATCGCGTTTCACGTAATTCGTGGTTGATAGATGCGCTCTTGAAAATTTTGGGATATCCTTTTCCTTTGAAACGAGTTTCACAGAAATTGGGGATTAAGAAGTATTCTAGTGGGATTCTAAGTGGTTTTTGACTGGAAACCGTATTTGGTGCAATCAACAGCATATATTTCAACGAAAACACATAATGTCGAGGAATTATGGTTTAGTCTTTTTCTTTGAATTGCATTTTTTACGATTCTTGGCTAAAATATGCATTTTAGGATATTCTAAGATACGATTTTCTTTCAAATGGGTTTCGGGTGATTCTAGGGCTAGGAACGCGTTGCAGGGGTCGGGGTTGTTTACAAATGAAACCCATGCTTCAAGCACTTCGAAGGGGATCTCCTAGCCGTCTCTGGGAAAATATTGGGGGTAAACCGTGTTTCACGCAATTCACGGTTGAAAGACGCTCTTTAGAAAATTCTGTGATATTTATTTCTTCTAATACATCTTTAAGGAAAAGTAGGGCTTAATAACTAATCTCATGGGATCCAAGCCCGTTCATAATGGACAAAAACCTTATTTCATGCGATCAATAGCCTGTAACTAAATAAAACCGAAAACCTTATTTTATGCAATCAATAGCCTGTAACTAAATAGAACCACGTGCTGGATGATTCTAGGATATTTAAGGGTATTCTAGTCTACTCTTTTTCTTTGAAATGCGTTTCATGTGATTCCATGCTAAAACATACATTTTAGATATCTTGAGATACTTTTTTATTTTAAAAATCGTTTCAAACGATTGTTGGGTATGGAATGCTTTAAATGTGATTTAGGGTTGTTTAAGACCGAAAAGTGTGCCTCAGGCAGTTCCAGGGCTATTTTAATATAAAATCGCATTCTATTGGGCTCTAGGAAAATGATGCCACCAAACTGCATTTCACACAATTCACGGCTAAATGATGCGCTCTAGGAAATTTCTGAATATCCTTTTACCTTAAAATGTGTTTGGGGAAACTCCTTGGTTAAAACTATTCCCCTGGGGTTCTGAGCCATTTCTAAGTGAAAATCATATTTCGTGCAATCAATAGCCAATATTTGGATGAAGAAGCGTGATGGATGATTCTAGGGCATCTAAGAGTTTCATGGCCTAATCTTTTACTCTAAATGTGTTTCATACGATTATATGCTGGAATACGAGTTTAAGGATATCCTGAGATACGTTTTTCTTTAAAATGTGTTTCACGCGATTCTAGAGTTAGGAATGCATTGTAGGGGATTAAGGGGCTGTATAATATTGAAAGCCGTGCTTCAGGCAGTTCGTAGGGGCTTCTAGGTGGGTATGGGAAAATGTTGAGTGTAAACTGCGTTTCATGCAAATCACAGTTGAAAGATGCGCTCTAAAAATTTTTTTGTTATCGTTTTACATTTAAACGAGTTTTTAGCAAATTAGGGCATAAGAACTAATCTAATGGTATTAAACGACGTTTCTAACCGACAAACAACGTATTTTCCGCAATCTATAGCTTATATTTCGATAAAAACATGTGTTGAATGATTCTGGGGGGGCGGGGGGGGGGGGCATTTAGGGTATTTAGGACTAGTCTTTTTTCATTGAAATACATTCGTGCGTTTCTACGCTGAAATACGCAATTTAGGATATTCTAAGATACTTTCCTATTTAAAATGAGTTTCACAGACGATACTTGTCGCGACCCCGGACCGAGACCCGGGCCCGCAACAGTGTTGTGAAGTGTCTGCTACCAACTATCTATGATTAACCTACAGGTTTCCACAGTGAGGATTCCTAAAACACACTTGAAATTTGTCTCACTCGAATTATGATTTGCGGAAGCATGCAGGCAATCTTATCTTTCCCAATACATGTGACATCACATCCACGTACATAAATTAAATCATTATCAAGACAATAATCAGAGGAGGAAACATAACATGGCATTTCCATCATTTACCTTTCGAGTTTCAAAAAGACAAAAGTAAGTAAGTTAAGTTTACACATTCCCAAGTATGAAAAGGGCCAACAAAGGCCATACAACCCAAAATAAAACAAAATATTCCCATCCACATGTGTCGTACTCAAGATCCCACCCGACGTCTAGAGGACGTCGTTGGGTTGCCACTCTCGGGCTGGGGGTGGCTCAAAAGCCCCCTCCGGGCGCTCCTCCTCAGGGGCAACGACGCCTGCATCTAAAACACTAAAGCAAGAGGGGTCAGACACGACGTTTGGCAGGTGATCAATTTAGACATAATGTAATTCAATTGAAATATGAAATAACAATACTTAAAACATGGCATGAGTTCTGAACTAAACATATTTAGAGTATAAAGCAAACTAGCATGATTTCACGAAAACATCATGATTCATTAATCCACGAGTCCATCCTTCCTCATTCACACGCGGTGACAAGAGCAAGCATGACACGCAAAGCACGACACGCAAAACACGATCCCACGTCATACAAGATAGATGGGGCGGCCGGCCGTGGAACCGGAACACGCACGATGTGTAATATAATATACAACTAATCTGCAGATAGTCCACATGTTTAAGGACCCCCGGACAGTGGATCAGATTGAAGGGGCAGTCCAGACTCAGTGGTATTCAATGATAATCATGTATACACAAAACATGTCGAGGCTTGTACAAAACTTATTGAAAACCAGGGAAAACACTTATCAAAATAATGCAAAACGAAGCTAACAAGAATAGATTGTAAGGTGTTCCCTAACAAGGTTCTTAAGCAATTCAAAAAAAACTTATACTTGTACAAACAAAGCAAGTGCTAGAAAACGAAATTCGATGTATCAAAGCACGACCCCAAGTGAAACTCATCAAGCATACGATAAGACCTTTCATTTGATATTCATGTGGTTGAGACCCGAATGTCTTAATGAGAGAGATTGGTGTTTCAAAAGGTAAAAAGACATTTTGAGCCTCAAGCACACAAACTTTAGCTTGAAAGTTCCTAATCATATTCAGGTTTTTAATCCCAAGTAAATTCCACAAACAAATCTACTTTTAAAAACTCGGTCAGCTCTCGGTTATCTGTCGATTACCGAGTAGGTGAGTGTCGGTTAACCGTCAGCTAACCGACTGCTGACCATCAGATTTCCTGACAGGAAATCACCATTCTTGAAATGGAACCGAACTTCCCTCGGTTGGTTGTCGGTCGATTCCCTGTCACAAAACATGTTTTTGTAAATGGAACCGAACTGAACTTGGTTGGCTGTCGGTCGACCGAAATGGACATCTCGGTTAACCGCCAGCTGATCGCCAGCTGACCGATTGAACTCGGCAGCCCAATTCAAGTCAGATTTTCAGTGCCTTTTCCTACACTCCTCTTCCCATTCCACTTCCTTTCCTTCTTGGTCAAATCCCTGAATTCCCCTAGAGCCTCCATGCTCTCCTAGGGGCCATTTCTATTCCAATTCCAACAACCAATACATCCATTCCATTCACAACACATTCCACCATTCTTTCATCTATTTGCAAAACATTTAAACAAGGTAAAATCACTTGGATTGAATGAAAACCTTCAAATAAAACTACTAGCATATGCATTTCAGCTAAAACGAAATTTCAAACCATATCACATAACTGAAACATCATATTATGCAACTAAAATAAATGGATGAACCAAAACATTGAAGATAAAATGTTCAAACATGGCATGCATCAAGAAGAGCTAAGTTGATCACTTGCCTTGACAATAGCTAAGCTCAAAATCCCTTAAGATTCCTACTACACAGCTGAGTCCCAAAATCTATAAGAATTCCCATGAAAAACATTCCAAAAATCATCATTTTGGGCAATCAAAACCCCCATTTCGAAAATGGGTTTGTATGTTAAAGAAATGGAGTCCTAATGAGCTCTAAAGGCCACATTGAAGGGGAGAAGATGATCCCTTACCTGAAGCTTGCTAAACGAGGTGAAGAGGAGAAAATGGAGATCTCTCCCAACTGGAATTTCCAAGAAAATGCTACCAATGGAGAGCTTGGGAAGAGAGGAAAAGGAAAATGGTCTCAGATTTTTAGATGGATGTCTCTAGGTAGGGCATGCAAAGAGAGAAAGGAGAGAAGATGAAGGAACTCCTCTCAGCTGGGTTGAAGAGTTGCAGAATGATTTTTTTGAAACATGGGAGAGAGAATGAAGGTGATGACACTTAAGTCAAATGGGTTTGTGGGCCCTATTGACTCCAAAACTTGCGACAATTAAAACATCGACTTACGGGCCCCGGACGGAAACGACGAAGAAGACAAAAATGATCATTGAAAAATCTAGTTTCCAAAAAGTATAAATTTGGCATGGTTTTGAGATTTTGAAATTTGGGTCCAGATTTGGTGTGAAATGACTATTTTACCCTTTTGGTCAAAACTTGGAATTCTGGGTCTCAAACACAAATAGGCTAAAAGAAAAAGTTGAACAATAAAATAAAACCATTCAAAATAAATCAAAATCACAATAAAATCGAGAAAACAAAAATTTCCTCCCGAGCTTACACGTACACTTAAGGCACCCCTGAGTGTGACTAAATAGCATAAAACGCTCTCAAAATTTTCCAAAGCTAGTTCTAGACTAAATCAAACTAACTTTTAATCCCACGAGCACTAAACCCATATAATACTAAACACACACTTAATTAACACTAATCGCGCTAGTCCTGGGTTGGGGTTTGACAATACTAGGGTTAGGAACGCATTACATGGGATTAAGGGTTGTCTGAAACTGAAACATGTGCTTTGGGACGGTAGTAGGGGATTCTAGACAGCTCTGGGAAAATGATAGCTCCATATCGCATTTCACGCAATTCACGATTGATAGATGCGCTTTAGAAAGTTCTGAGATATCTTTTTCCTTTTAAATTGAGATTTCGGTAAATTTTGAAAACACATGCACGGGTTTCATACCAGTAGGGTTAGGAACGTATTACATGGGAGGATTAAGGGTTGCTTAAGCCTGAAACTCATGCTTTGGGCCGGTATTAGGGGATTCTAGACTGCTCTGGGAAAATGTTGGCTCGAAATCACATTTCACGCAATTCACGGTTAACAAATGTGCTCTAGAAATTTTTTGAATATCTTTTTCCTTTTAAATCGAGATTTAGGTAAATTGGATGTAAGAAGTAATCGCGTGGGATTCTGAGCTGTTTCTAACTAAAATACAAATTTTAGTATATTCAGAGATACTTTTCTATTTTAAAATTGATTTTTGGCGATTGTAAGGTTTCGAACTCTTTAAATGTGATTTAGGGTTGCTTATGACCGAATCATGTGCTTAAGACAGTTTGAGTGATATTTTAAAATGAAACTGCATTTTATGAGGCTCTAGGAAAATGTTGGCTTCAAACTGCGTTTCATGCAATTCGCGATTGATAGACGCGCTTTAGAAATTTTTGTGATATCTATTTACTCTAAAACATCTTTAAAGAAAACTATAACATAATAACTAATCTCGTGTGTTATGTGATTCGAGCGGCTCATTTCTGAATTTTAGATATGAAATCGTGTTTTATACGGCTCTGGAAAAATGTTGGCTTCAAACTGTGTTTCACGCAATTCGCGATTGATGGACGCGCTTTAGAAATTTTTGTGATATCTATTTACTCTAAAACATCTTTAAAGAAAACTATAACGTAATAACTAATCTCGTAGGATTTAAGCCCGTTTTTGACAAACCCACAACTGGTCTAGTCTTTTCCTTTGAAATGTGTTTTATGCGATGCTATGCTCAAATATGGATTTTAGATATCTTGAGATACTTTTCTGTTTTAAAATTGATTTCACGTGATTGTATGGTTTGGAACAATTTAAATGGGACTTACGATTGCTCTAGAAAATTATGGAATATCTTTTTCAATTAAAACTAGTTTCAGGCAAATTAGGGGCTTAAGAACGAATATCGTGGGATTTTGAACCGTTTCAGAATTAAAGCCTTATTTCGCACAATCTATAGCCTATAATACGATAAAAACGAGTAATAGATGATTTTACGATAATTTATAGAATTACAGCCTAGTCTTTTTCTTTGAAATGCGTTTCATACGATTTTGGACTAAAATATGCATTTTTTACTAATGTGAGATACATCTTGCTTCAAAATGAGTTTCACGTGTTTCTGGGGTTAAGAACACATTACAGGAGATTCAGGACTAATTAGGACTGAAAACCCGTACTTCGGACAATTCTTTGGGGATTTAAATGGGATTATGTTGTAAACCTCGTTTCACGAAATTTATGGTTGAAAGACACGCCCTAGAAAATTCGGTGATAACTTTTTTTTACTTTAAATCGTGTTTCAGACAAATTAGGACTTAATAACTAATCTCATGGGATTTTGTCCCGTTTCTAATTGGCAAACATTTTTCGTGTTATCAATTAGCCTACACATGTATAAAAACACGTGCTGGGGAATTTTAGGGCATTTAAGGGTATTCTGGTCTAGTCTTTTGCTTTGAAAATGCATTTCGTGCAATTATATACTGATATACACATTTTAGGGCATTTTGAGATACTTTTCTCTTTAATATGAGTTTCAAGCGATAATAGATGTTGGTTTTATGGTCTCAATCCATTAAGATTAATGTAATAAATTGATTAATTTCTTTATTTATCAGTATATTCATATTATCATTTCATGAGATGAATGGTGTTTATTACTTAAATGCACATAACCAAAACGAATGACATGATGGTTCATGAGATGAACTGGAGTCCATAAGTATACTAGATGCAATACATGTGTATGGATGAGATCCACATACGGGAGACATGTATAGCAAATCTTATACTTGAATATCTTCACAACCAGTGATGAGATTGGACATCTCATCTGACAAGGTTGCAGTACTTTGATTACTATGAGATAGTGTGATTTGTCTCGATCATCAGAATGTAAGATTCTGGATCATAGTGCTGGTACATTGGATGTATTGAAGGACCATGGGAAGCACCTTCTGAACACTGTCTTTACTTTAAGGTCTGCTCTCATAAGTCCCTAGCAATAAGCTCTCAATCCTAAGACATTAATGAACTCAAGTTTCTATCTATTCATTTGCTTTGAGTCACCAATGAGTGAGGCCAATTGTAGGTCAACACCTCGTTGATTTGGATATGTGGTAGTAGAGCTATGGGAACATTCGATGGTCAAGATGGAATCTATCTTTAATATCCCCTTATGCCAATTAATGGATTTATCATTGGTAAGTGCGCACCCATTCCAATTAAAAGTTAATTGGATCGGTACCAAATGATCATTATAATTAATTGGGGCACAAGGATAATAAGATATGGATCTAAGTTTGGAAGACAGATCCAATTGATCCATGGATATTGATAGAGGGGCCTACTTGTAGACATTGGGAAGTTTAGGGTCTTCATGTAATTTATTCCTAAGACTAGAGTTCAATTGCATTTATATAGTGGAGTTATTTGCAATTAACTGCGGGCCCGGATTGCATATGAGATGTGGGGTCGCGGTGTCCCAGTTGGAGCTAGCTTTCTAAGGAATTCCTAGTGGTCCCCACGCTAGCCCAAGTTATTAGAAAGATACTAATTCTAGTAGAACTCTAAAAGGAAATAGAAGGTTACTATTTCTATTTGAAATGAGACTTCTAATAGCGGTAATAGTAAGTTACTAATTATAATGGAAGTGAGACTTCTATTTAAATTAGTAAAGAGAGAAGGTTGCTAATTATTATGGAAGTAGGACTTCTAATAATTAACCAAGAGTAGGTGGCTAAAAGCTATAAATAGAGAAGGAAAAAGGCTTTGGACGTCCACACTCATATCCCACCTAGGGATTCACGCCCAAGGCCCTTATTGTGCAAGAGTTGCACATGCGTCTTCTCCTCTTCCTCTTCTAGTTCTCTTCTAGTTTCCTTAAGAGCTTTCTCTTGGAGATCCCACCCATCTTCTTGAGAAAAGAGAATCTGATATGGGTCATAGCGTGGAAGACGATTGGGTCTTGGAGATTCTGATTTGTTTGTGAAAGTGTTTCATCATCAAAGAAAGAAATCAACTCCTCCCTTAGAGCACAACCGAGCTCCATAGGTATGATCTACTTCCTTGTATGTTATGAATTTCGTGGTTGCTTGTATGGTACTATTTCTATCTTCTAGATAGAGTTTTTTACTGTACATGATCATGAGAAAGAGGACATGGATCCTGGATTGGGTTTTGTACCCTTCTGGATAGATGATCACTGCATCAAGTTGGTCAAAAGTTTTGAAACCTATCCTAGAAGCCCACCTATTTCCAACACTAAAGTTGGCACTCATTACATGGGATTTAGGGTTGTTTAATACTTAAACTAGTGCTTCCAATAGTTTGTAAGGGGTCCTAGAAGGCTCTGGAAAACTGTTGTCTCGAAATTGTATTTCCAGCAGGTCCACCTCACGGGTCCACCAATACTAATTCCTTATTTAGAGCCCTTTCCAAAATATTAAATTGATTTGACCAATTACTATGACTATTGTGTTTGGATCAGATTTTGGAAAAAAAGAAAAATGTTAAATATAGCAAGCAACCATGCTAATATAGAAAGTCTAAATAAAACAAGTATCCAAGAAAAATTAGAAATTCTAATTTTAGTAAGTCTTCTCCTCCACGTGGCCCAATGCGGAAAAGATGTCTTCGACTTCTTGGTCTTCTAAATTCTTTGGGATTCATCAAACTCTTTGAGTAACTCCAAACTCTTTGGCCATCCCAAACTCTTTGGTCAAGAGTCCATCATTACCATCTATCTTGTCTTGAAAGCCACCGGAATTTACAAATAATAAAAATTGAAAAATACATAAAATTCCTATAGCTCAAAAATTGAGATTTACATGCAATCTATTAATAAGAGGGGCTTAGGGAAACTATCATGCCTTGCTTTTTCATGGGAAAACCAAGGAAACCATAATGCCCTTTACAAGTTACCCAAAATAACCAATAATAATGACAAAATTAGAAACTTGTGGGGCCACATGGAGAGAACAACCACCTGTAGGGTTAGTATCATATACAAAATAGGAAGTAGGGCTAAGGTGTTATCATTCATCATCTCATAATTAAAAGTTCGGACTGTCAAAACAGACAGCGCCCTGCACGCTCGAGCGGGCATTTCATAGAGAACAAGTCCACTCGAGCACGGATGAATCCGCTCGAGTGCCTGACATGCTATTTGTAGAAAAACAATGACTTTTTCCAAACCAGTTCCTTCTCATGCATACAGAAAACATAATACATACATAAAAAAAATCAAAAACTAATCCTTACACAACCCTAAATCCATCCACTCCACATTTCATGTAGAGACTAGATCTAGAAGATCGATCTAACACGATGAGAATATAGGGATCGCTCTGATACCAATTATTGGAAGTAAGTGGGCCTCGTGAATAGGTATTCATAAACTTTGGACACACTTGACATAGGGATCAAATATCCATAAGGCCAAAAACCTAACCCCAAGATCTAAAACCCTAATCTCATCCATTAAGATCAAATAATCCATCAGGAAGATAGATCAAGAAACAAACAAGAACAACTAGATCTACTAAAATGAATAGATAATAGATCTATACCTTTGGAGCTTGGTTGCGCTCAAATCGAGAAGTTGAAAACTCAATCTCTATGAAAACTCTTTTCGCAGATTTTGATCTCCCTTTTCCTTTGTGTTCTTCGACGCTATTACTCTCTTAGAAAAACTTCTCAAGGAGAATGGTGGGATTTCCAAGTAGAAGGAAACCCTAGCACTTTTGTTAGAAACCGGAGGAGATAGAAGGAGACAGAGAAACTTAAGAGACCATTGTTGTGTAGAGATCTCTAGCCATCACCTCCTATTTATAGTTTATGGAACACCTCCTCTTAGAGCAAGATTAGAAGTCTCACATATGTGTCCTACTCCTCCTTTCTTTACTAAAAAAAAACCCTAAACGCATGAACAAAACCCATTCAATATAAAGGATCAAATAAAAAAGAAATCCAAACAACAACAATCCAAGCAAAATCCACAAAACCCATCCCCCCAAAATTCCAACTCAACAAAAACCCAATGAATGAAAAAAAACTCAAACATTAAGAATAGAAATTGTAGTAAAAAGTAAGAACAAAGAGAAAAGTAGAGGATTTGATACCACAACAGTTGGTCAAATTTGTTATAAGAGCTATCAACATAAGCTTAACAGTGTCCACGTTATGCTGAAGATATGATGATAAATGTTCATGCATGAAATCATTAATTTTTCACTTTAGATAGTTTTGCATTGTCTTTGCAATCTGTTGTTATTTGATGTATGAAAGCTTCTTTTTTCCTGTTACGATTCAGGGTTCCTAGCAAGGCTTGCAGTACCTCAAGTGACAGTTTAAGATTTCACAAAGGATGGCGTGTATAAAGAAGAGAGATCATCCTGATTGCATTTATAGATTTATATATGTATTCCCTACCACCCACCATTACATGATTCTGTGTAAGGGAAGAGACTATATGAATAATAGCCATTAAATGTGAAAAATAATCCAATGCATAATCATCAACTGTAACAAGTATTTAAGAAAAGTTGGAAAAGAAATATAAAGTTATGCATACATGTGACATGCAATCAAATATGAATAGATTCTCACCGAAACTGACAAATATACTATAGATCTAGTTGGATATGATGGATCTGCTGTGGTCATTGTTACAATGAAGGTGTGCATTGTTGGAAGTGGGTGGGCCTCGTGGATAGGTTTCAAAAACTTTTGACCAACTTGATGCAGTGATGAACTATCCAGAAGGCGACAAAACCCAATCCAGGATCCAGGTCCTCAATCTCAGCCATCATGATCAGTAAAACAATCTATCAAGAAGATAGAAGTAGCACCATGCAGGGTACAAAAAATCTACAACATACAAGGAAGTAGATTATACCTTTGGAGCTCGGTTGTGCTCTAATGGAGAAGTTGCGACTTTCTTTGATGATGAAACTCTTTCACTTATCAAATAAGAATCTCCAAGACCTCTTGATCTTCCACGCTATAACCCTTATCAGATTCTCCTTTTTTCAAAAAGATGGTGGGATCTCCAAGAGAAAACTACTAGGAACTCTAATGGAAACTAGAAGAGAACTAGCAGAGGAAGAGAGAGGAGAACTTGTGAGGCATGTGCAACTCTTGCACAAAGAGAGTTTGGGTGTGAATCCCTAGGTGAAACAAGCATGGGACGTCCAAGCTCCTTCTCCTATTTATAGCTTTTGCAATCCCCACTTACTAATTTCTATTAGAAGTCTCACTTCCATAAGAATTAGTAACCTCCTTTTCTTTCTAATTAAAACAGAAGTCTCACTTCCATTAATAATTAGTAACTTACTATTACCACTATTAGAACTCTCACTTCAAATAGAAATAGTAACTTTCTATTTCCTTTTAGAGTTCAACTAGAATTAAAAACTTTCTAATAACTTGGGCTAGCGTGGAAACCACTAGGGATTCTTTAGAAAGCTGGCTCCAACTGGGACTCACGACCCCGCATCCCATGTGCAATCCGGGCCCACAGTTAATTGCAAATAACTCCACTAAATAAACGCAATTGAACTCCAATCTTAGGAATAAATTACATGAAGACCCTAAACTTCTCTATTACCACAAGTAGGCCCATCCATCAATATCTATAGATCAATTGGATCTGTCTTCCAAACTTAGATCCATATCTTATTATCCTTGAGCCCCAATTAATTATAAAGATTATAGGTACCTTTCCAATTAACTCTTAATCGGAATGGGTGCACACTTACCAATGATAAATCCACTAATTGGCACAAGAGGATATTAATGATAGATTCCATCTTGACCATCGAATGTTCCCATAGCTCTGCTACCACATATCCAAATCAACGAGGTGTTGACCTACAATTGGCCTCACTCATTGGTGACTCAAAGCAAATGAATAGATAGAAACTTGAGTTCATTAATGTCTTAGGATTGAGAGCCTATTGCTAGGGACTTATGAGAGCAGACCTTAAAGTAAAGACAGTGTTCATAAGGTGCTTCTCATGGTCATTCAATACATCCAATGTACCAGCACTATGATCCAGAATCTTACATTCTGACGATCGAGACAAATCACACTATCTCATAGTAATCAAAGTACTGCAACCTTGTCAGATGAGATGTCCAGTCTCATCACTGGTTGTGAAGATATTTAAGTATAAGATTTGCTATACGTGTCTTCCATATGTGGATCTCATCCATACACATGTATTGCATCTAGTGTACTTATGGACTCCCGGTTCATCTCATGAACCATCATTTCATTTGTATTGGTTATGTACAAACAAGTAATAAAACACCATTCATCTCATAAAAGGAAAGCAAGAGTATATTGAAATAAATCAATTTATTACATCATCTCCTGGATTAAGACCATATAATCTAACAACTATGTATGGCAAAGTGCTATGTGCAAATTTGTTTTTTTTTTTTTGGTGTGTAATTCACGTGTAACATGTATGGCAATGGTTACAGTAGGAAATATGATTCTGTCCATGTACAGGCATTTCCAAATAGGTCATAGACCTATAGCTACAAGTGAAACTTGGGCTGAGGCATACCTGGATCTTCAACCTGAATGTAAATAGAAATTCAGGTATCTGATTCAACCATACCAAACCTGAATTGCACTCACTTGGGCATCTACTATCTTACTCGTGTTGAGTTTTTGTTAAGACAACAAAAAGTTTTTGTCTTGTTCTATTATACAGTTTTCTTTGCAGAAGGAGGTAAAATATAATGATTAAATGTGAAGATCTACAGGGAGCTATGAAACACATGATTACCAACCTATCACCTAGCAAATTAAACTTCAAAAAATTGATTGTCTCGTCTACATCTCCATGTAAAATAGTTCACCTTTCCCCCATTTCAAAAGCATTTCACAAAGGTCAGTTGTTATGAGTTCTTAGGAATTCAATTACCAAGAAGACACATGGGTAGAATTGAATGAATAAACCCCCAAAAAAAAAGAAACATGCACATGCATGCACTTTTTACATTGCTTATATGTGAAAAGAACTGTAGGAGCAACCTAGAAGCCCATAGAGATTGTCTCTCTTTTCTTTTTTTTTTTTAATTTTAGTTTTTTGAAATTCAAGTAGAGATAGTCTTGTTAGTTCTTTTTTCCCCTCTCTAATTAGAAAATCACCTTTCAAATTCCAAATGAATCATGAATGGGGAACATTGTTCCCAATTCTTGGTGGTAATATATGTAGACACCTCGTTTTGGCACCCTATGAGGGGCAATTCAGTCCACCCTATTTAATGATGTCCTTATTAGGTCCCGAGTCAAAAGTCACCTGTCATTTCTGGACCTCTGATCGCCCCGGGAGTTGGCTCATCGTGATCTACTCATCGAGAGCTTTCCGCCCATATATAGAACTCCAAGATCTGACAGGCGGATCAAAAAATCATGACAGCGGGTCCCACACCCCGCGGCGCCCACGTGAAAAATCACCTATCATTTATGGACCTCTGATTGCCCTGAAAATTGGCTCATCGTGACCTACTCGCCGAGAGCTTTCCGTCAATATGTAGAACGTCGAAATCCGACGAGCGGATTGAAATCTACGAAACCTGGGCCCCATTAATGATAACCCGGCCAATCTCCACCGGACCCCACCTTCTCGACCCAAACCAATTTCTTTTAAATCCAAACCCACCAGGCCTGATCCAAACCTCCTGACCCGAACCTGACCCGATCCAACTCATTAGGCCTTATCCCTCTCAATTTAAAACACCCAAGCCTTATCTCTCCATCTCTCTCCCAACCCAGGCCTTATCCTCTCAATTTCAAAGACCCGAGCCTTATCCCTCTCGATTTAAAAAACTCCCAGGCCTCATCCCTTTATAACCCATGCACAGAAGCCCCTGGTCCCAATCTCTAACTCTCACGCATATCTCCCCCGAGGGCTCTCATCCTAGAGGCGACCATCGACTCCATCCCATCAGCCCACCCATTCCAGATCCAGGACTCTCCATCTCACGCATCTTCTCCATCTCACCCCTGCGACCCATCACCCTCCATCCAGCGCCCATCGCCCTCTTCCTCATCCCTTACAACCCATCTCCTCCAAGCTCCATCTTCCTCCCAGATCTGGACGCAGACCCCAGGCTCTCCATCTCCATCTCCCTCACGCCACAACCCATCTTGGACTCGATCGCATCATCTCTCCCCTTGATCGTCACAGGACTCTCCATCTCACGCACGTCCATCTCTCTCCCTGGTCTCCCTCGCCCTCTGTCTCCTCTCTTCTTCTCCCCTTCCTCGCTTTCTCCACCTCTCCTTCTCCCAGTCGCAGCACCATCGCCCTCCATCCTCTTCCCTCCACTCGTTTCCCTCACACAGCACCCCATCATCATCTCTCATCTCTCCCCTACAACCCACCATCACCAGCCTCCACCATCTTCTCCATCTCACCATCTCGCCCTCCATCTTTCCCAAACACAGGTGCAGATCACACGTCCATCTCCTTCACCCAGACAGAACTCCCTTCCCCATCATCATCTTCTGCTCCTTAACCCGTTCCTCTGGATCTCCCTCATCTCCATCCGACGCAGACCCGGACTCCCCATCTTCTTCCTCCAGACGCACGCAGCAGCAACCGCACGGAGGTCCGATCTCGCCGCAGCAGCACGCCCGCCCATAGCAGCACCTCCAGCCACAGCAGCACGTTCCCTCGCCATCTCTCGCCGCTGGACTCTGGAACCAGGTAGGCCCTCTTCCTCTCCTCGTGCCCATTGCATCTGCATCATCACCCCTTTCTTCTTCTCTTCCTTTTCTTTCTTTCTCATTTTTCTTCCCCTCACGCTCTTTCTTTTCTTCCTCTCTCGCCTGCACACCTTCTCATCTTCTTTCATTCTTTTTTTTCTTCCTCTCTCGCCTGCACACCTTCTCCTCTTCTTCTTTCATTCTCTCTCTCTTTTTCTTTTTTCCTCTCTTCTCTTCCCCTGCCATCATTCTCCTCCGCTCCACCCACCTGCACGTCTCTCTCTCTCTCTCTCTCCCCATCTCTCGTTCACTCTCTCTGTCTCTCCTCTCTCACGCTCTTTCTTCTCTCCTCTGCCCCACTGCGCACCACCTTCTTCCACTCTCCCCGTCCTCCCTCTTCCCCATCTCTCTGTCTCCCTCTTTCCGTTCTCTCTCCCTCTCTGATCTTCTGCCCCCCTCTCTCCTTCTCTCTCTCTCTCTCTCTCTCTCTCTCCCTTTCCCAGTTCTTTTCTCTCCCTCTCCTTCCTCTTCCACTGCCCTGCAACACCACCTGCACCCACTGCACACCATCCCTCTCTCTCGCTCACTCTCTCTGTATCTCCTCTCTCACGCTCTTTCTTCTCTCCTCTGCCATCACCCCGCTCCACCTCTCACTCTCTCTTCCCCTCCTATTTCACCTTCCTCTCCCCGTTCTCTCACACTTTCCCTCTCGCCCGTCTCCCTCCACCTCTCCGCTCACCATCTGTCTCTCCCTCTGCGACCCGTCCACTCTCTCTCAGTTCCTCTGTTTCGCCTTGCCCCTTTCTTCCCTCTCGTTCTCTCCTTCTTTCCATTCCCTCTCTGCTCTCTATCACCCTCTCTCCCTCTCTCCCCGCCTCTCTATTCTCTGTCACTCTTTCTCCATCTCTGCACCCTCTCTCCTTCTCCATCTCCACGCCGCACTCTCTTCCTCCCCCATCTCCTCCCCTGCTGCACACTCATGCACACCCCCTGAACCAACCCCCTTCCTTTCTTCTTCCTTCCTTCTCTTCTTCTTCTCCTCCCCTGCGCTACCCCACTGCACACCCCACACTCGCCATACACACAGCCCCTGCAGCACCTTGCTCCCCTCATACACCACAACTCCCTGCACTGCCCCCTGCTTTACACTCCACTGCTGCCTAACTTCATTGTTGCATCCACCTGCTTAGCCCATTTATTGGAACTGAACCCATGCAAGCCAGGTCCCCTGTTTTCTTTTCTTGCATTGAATAAAGCTCTCTATTTTCTTATTGTCTCTTTTTTTTTAAGATATTTCGTGTGTCTAATGTGTTAGTGCACCTAGGATAGTTTTCTTCTTATTTATTTAGTTAATTCTTTGTTACTGTTTCTTTTATGATATCCCATGCATCTAATATGCTCAGCCATTTAGGTTAGTCTTATATCTTATTATATGTTTCAATTTCTTTCTTAATTTATACATCGCATGAACTTTCAATTTTATTATTTGTTTTAAATTATTCCATGCTCATGCATTCAATCTGCCCATGCATTATAACCTAGATTACATTTTTATTTCATATTCTTCTAAATGCAATTTAGGACTGCATAATTTATTAAATAAATAAATAAACAAATAAAAACCCTAAAACACCAAAAGAAAACAAATAATAAAATAAAAAGTAAAGATTAAAAATAGAATTTTAGCTACCCTATTAATTAGGATAATTAGGCTAAATTTAATAATTAAGTTCTTTTCTCCCTTCCTCTCTCATTAGGATTAGGAAATATTATTTAGGAAACTTCAAATAAATTAATTAAATTAAAAATTAGAAATTCATTCTCTCTCCCCCTTCCCATTTCATTAGGATAAATCAATTTAGGATTTTAGGCCCCATGAATAAACATAAAAACAAATAAAAATAATAAAAATCCAAAATACCAAAAACAAAGTAAAAGATATTAAAAAAAAAACAAAATATTAATAAATTGGAGTTAGAAATTATACAGTAGTCTAGACTGATTAGGTCAGACCCCGGACCTAGATCTAGGTCTCTTCCTAGCCAGCTTAGACTACCCCAATTTCTTAAACTTCAACTGATTAGGTCCCACTCTCTCTCCGGGCCCTGCTAAGGGACCGGGAGAGCGGATGTGGGCGGTTAGGACCTTAGGATAGGGTAGAGATCCATTAGGGAAATGGAATAGTTAGATTGAATCCAAGTAGAAACTCCCCTAGGTAGGCCCTTCTAGCCCCAATTATTAAAATCCAAAAAAAACTATAAAACCAACAAAATCAATTCCAAAAATATTTTCTTCTCTTTTCCTCCACCTCCGGTGCCAAATATTTATTTGAACTCAATGATTAAAGGGAATAGAGGCTGATTCCGAGAACCTGAATTAATGAGAATGACGAAATGAGACGAGTGATTTCACACACCCCAATATCAGTTTATTTACTACCGGCCCATCATCGGCCACCCTCAATCAATCCCGGCCCAACATCGGCCATTTTTATCTTACTTCTGGCCCATCATCGGCCATGCACTTTTATCACTTGCGTATCGCATGCAAACCCACAGAAATCACAACTCGAAGTTTCGTCTGCATCATTCTTTCGATTTGAAGAATCAACCTTTAAACCCTAGGTCGTTAGAGGACATTGAAGGGGGTACCCAGGAATGGGGTTGATCCTCTTCTAAATATTTGGCACCTTTCCCCTTATTTTCTTAGTTTATTTTCATTTTAATTCGCTTATCCCTTAGAATACTTGGATTTAACTTTAATTAGTCTGTTCAACCCTGGATGTTGATTTCCCCTGCCTAGTTCATTATGGTCCCATCTTGAAGCCCGTAATTTGACCCTTGACCCAAGTTCGACCCGAATTGAAAGACCCAAATTAAGTGACGAGACAACCGTCGTGTGTCGCCGGCGGCACATTAGACGAGAGAAGAACCCACCCCATTTTCCTCCCGCATTCTTTCGGCTTTCGTCGAAGGACGGTGTTACGGCCGAATCCGTAACTGGCGATCGTGATCCGTCGATTTTGAGGGTAGTCGGAATCCTCATTTTCGATATATTTTTTTATCTCACACTGTTGAATGGCGATTCCCCTCTCGGGGGGGGGGTCAAAATTCACATCCGACAGCCTGGCGATCGTGATGGGACATCTTCTGTTGTCTCGTCACGAATTTGGGTCTTTTGCAGGTCCCACGATCTCCATGCCAACAGCCTGGCGATCGTGACGGGACATCTTTCGTTGTCTTATTGTTTACTTGGGTCTTTTAGAAGCTTTATTATGAAACACGAACCTTCGATCAATGACCGAATGTCCGTGTCTCGTTTATTTAAGGGTCATTATGGGTATAAATCAAATGTGAACTAGCGTCCGCATAACCGCCCGCTGAAGCTCTCCCCTTTACAACATAAGTGCGCAGCCCTATTAATCTTTCCTCTAACTCGCATTAATTTCATAAAACATTTTCTTCTTTCCTAAATTCTTTCCATTCTCATCTTTTCTAAAGTCTTTCTCTTCTCATCCCCACTTTCTTACAAATGGCGAATCACCCATGGGGAATGCCGGACATTCCTCCTATTTCAACCCCGGGAGCAACTCGAGCCATCGGTGAGGCTTATTTCCCCCCATTAGATACTGAGATCTCTAGATCTCTTTCTACCCCATTATCTGAACCGCGCTATTCCCCGCTCATATCGGGCCCTCCGATTGTCGAACGGGTCCCTTCTCCCATGAATACAGTAGTCGCGAGAAAAAGTCACTCTAGTCCTCCAACTCTAATAAGGAGGGACTCATACTCTGCCGATTCTCGAGTCATGTATAAGGATTTGGTCGGATCGAGCAAACAGACGGTAGAGCATAAGACCTATGCCAACATCACAACACGGGCTCGCCGTGTGCTTCAACCGGTCACTTCACAAGTCATCCATCATTCAGCTACGGTTACCCGAACTGAACCGATTACCTCTATGGTTCCCCAATATAGAATACCTTTTGATACATCCATTGTGACCACCACTAAACAAGCAAGACAGCAACCAGCCCCGATCCCATATGCAAATACACGCCTCCATATAGGCCAAGGACAGGTGGGCCCGGCTCGATCACTCACGCCGAGGGTCCCGCGGCGAAGCCCTGCTGTTTACACCAGCGCACAGAACGCACCCATAATCCACCATCAATACCAGCATGAGGTAGTCCAACCCCAACTTCAAGCAATGACTCCTCCAACTGTCTCCGTAAGCCGATCGATCCCAAACTCATCTGGCCTTAGGCTAACCTATCATCAACCGACGGGATACGAAAGATCACCTCTAACATATCAAGATCAATTGACTCCGGCTTACGAAATGTTAGACGAGGAGCAGGATCCCCCACTCTATTATGATGAAGTTGCGCACGATGTAGACCCTCATGAGCTTCACGAGGAACATCGGCCGGACCATCCAGCCCACGAGCTATCCCACCAACTGACTTACATGGGTCGACGATTAGGATTAGCTCATGACCTGGATATAACTCGAAACCAAACCCAAATTCAGGCCCCTAGGAGAACACGAGCCGAGGAAAGCTACCAATATGCGCCTTTGGGACCCCAACCGGGCCCTCAACACGATCTTGTAGAACCGATTTATTATTGAACCCCAGTTGAGGCCCCGAGACATGGCCAGGCGCACGAAGATCAAAACTCTGATTCCCAGGCAATTAGAGAAATGCGGAAGGAAATAGAAGGGCTGAAGACTGAAATTAGAAAGAAGCCGCCGTCACGACAAGGCAAAAGGTTAGGGTTCTATGACTTCACGAAGAAAGAAGAGACCAAGAAATCACCCTTCCCAGCTAAAGCCCCAAAGTTCGTAGCGTATGACGGGACTACAGACCCTCAACACCATTTGGTGTCCTTTTGCAGTAAATGCCGTATAATCGCTGACGACGATGCCCTCCTCATTAATTACTTTCAAGAATCGCTAGCCGGAGATGCGCTAACTTGGTACACATCTGTGCCCTCACACGAGATCAATACCTTCGAGGATGTGATAGAAAAATTTCTGGTGCGATACCAACACCTAACTAAGAACAAACCCCTGTGGCATGACTTAGCCAACTTAAAGCAAAAGAACAATGAGGATTATGAAGAATTCGCCGCAAGATGGCTGAGTCAATTCACGAGGTCTGACTGCAATATGAAGGAGGAGGAACAAGTCAGGATGGTCATTTCGAACATGAAAGAACCAATGAGGACATTGATGACGATCGGGGAAGTCATGAATTGGAGCGGCCTACACCATCGATTGTCGAGAATGAAACAGAACCTAGACGATAGAATATTGAATAACCTAGGCATCTCTGATAAAAAAAAGATTGTCCGTCGCATGACCAATCAAGTGGAAAATCGCGCGACCCCGGAAGTAAACTTGACCCAAGAGGTGGTTTATCGCCCATATAATCCTGGTCAGGAAATGAATTTCAACCAACAGCGGAATCAAGGACAAAACAGGGATGTTAATTTCCAAGGGAACACACAAAGCTTCCGGAACGATCAGAGCTACCGGGATCTTCCTCGGAATGATCAGAGATATAACCAACAACCACATGACCAAAGGGGACCCGTTCATCCAAGGCAAAACATAAATCCGGCACGACAACCTGTGAATCAGCCGGTGATGCCTCAAAACCCGAATCAGAGTACTAATCCTTGGCCGAATTATAACGCAGTCTCGTTCAATTATAACGACAATTCAGGTCAAAACAATGACGGGAACAAGAGAAGGCTTGGACCGAAAAGGGCTAACTACCCGCCCCTCCCTCAACCTTGGATCACTGTTTTCTGGTCGCTCATAGAACAAAACGCTATCCAGCTTCCACCAGAAAGACAACAGCAATGGCCAGACCACCTTGATCGGACGAGATTCTGTGCATACCACAGGATGCCGGGACATGACTTAACCCATTGCTATACAGCCAGAGACCTGATCTACGACCTCAGTGATGAAGGGGTGATTGAGTGGAATAGCATCAAACTCACGGGAGTCTACAGTCCGCAGAAAATGCCACAAGCCCAAGGTTCGCTTACCGGTACGACGCAGCGAGTGCCGAACATGCAAATCTACACAAACCCAATGCCACAACACACTGCGTCAACCTCGACACAACCGTTGCAGGGACCGTCGGCCAATGTCGCCACCGTGTCACATCAATCAACTGATTTCCCGATCCAGCCAGCCATTAGTCAGAATCAACCCTACTATGATGATTTTTTTGAAGATGATGACTATTGGAAATACGTCAATTGGGACGGAAAAACTAAATTCAGACTAGATAACATCAAAACCGGCATGGTAATCGACTCCCCGGACCTCTACAAGGTGTTCTTTGATGATGATATCGCGTACGAGGGGTCTCGGACCAGCACTCACTCCCAATTTAATCACCCCCAGGATGTTGGGCCATCACAAGCACACCTCCGATCAGGACGGATCCGCCCACCGCGGCTACCTCCGATCGCCAGTGCGCCGGATCCTGGCTTACAAATCCCTAACGCACAGACCGAAGAGGCTGTCGAAGAGAGACCTCATGTTCAGCTGGAAACTGGGATAGAGTATGATCTCCTAGGGCATCTAACGAAGATACCAGCTAAGGAGTCAATCCTCAATCTGATCAAGGCTTCCCCTATGCATCAAAAACAGCTGATGGACGCCATCACCCACTTACAAGTTCCGGAAAATATAACCCCAGAACAACTACGGGCGTCAATTGCGTCCTTGTCGTCTGAGACATCTTTGCCAATCCTCAACTTTACCAAGGAGGAACTAAAAGAAATACCACCTGAAGCGAGGACCTCACCCCTACATCTCACAATTAGGGTGGCCGAGAAGGAGATATCCGGTGCTTTGGTAGACACAGGGGCATCCCTAAACATCTGTCCACTGAAAACATACAAGACGCTGGATCTAACTGCCAAAGACCTAACCCCAGCTCCGTTGGTGGTGACAGGATATGATGGAAATAGGAAGAACGTTTGTGGGAAGATCATGTTATTAGTGCAAGCAGGCCCGATCTCAGTACCCAAAGAATTCTACGTCATGGATATCCCAGCAACCTTCAACTTGATATTAGGGCGTCGCTGGCTGAATCACATGAAGGCGGTCATGTCCACTAGGCACCAATGTATTAAGTTTCCCCACTTAGGAAAAATCGTGAAGCTAATGGGGGACCCGCCTGTGATCGAACCAGAAGGACTTCAGATACTTCCCACCTTGCGACCGAACCCTATCCCGCCTGGAACCAAAACCCATGGATATAGGGTTGATCCCACCATTTCCCTGACGGACATCGATCCTGTCCGGAGTATGACACCGGATCCGGTCCCTCTACCTGAACCGCCATTAAGAAAAGAGTGCATACATGGCTGGAACCTCATGAGAAAACTTGGATATCAGCCCGGATTTGGGCTAGGTAGGAATGAGGATGGGATTCTTGACCCCATTATCCTGGAAGCAAGGATAGGAACAGAAGGACTGGGATTCAACCCGTATGATCAGGTAACACTCTCCAGAAAGGATTGGAAACTAGGGGAACACCTTGTCAGGCATAGCAAGCTCTTGGACCCCAATGAACCTCCCAACGGAGAAGGATGCCATCAGATCCACCCCCAGGAAAAAGGGAAAGAACTATTGATAGAAGGTATAACCGATTCGTCGTCTGACGACGAGGAGGTCGAAACTTACGAAGACATCTTTGGTACCTGGGAAGAATTCCACGAATCTGACGAGATTAGAGGTTCAAGTTTCCCCCTGGAGGAAAGTTTCCAAATGCTGTCTTGTAACATGATTGGTACTAGTGATTCGATGAAATTGTCCAAAAAAAAACGCCGATTTCCGAAAAGAGAAACGACTATGAAACCTGGGAAGTCAAAGACCCCAATAGCCAAGAAGTCGTATACTGGCCAGCTGCGTGGCGACACTGGAGAGCAGGACCTTCAGAAGAAGACAGCAGAACCTGGGAGATCGAAAATCTCGAAGGCGATGAAGTGGTGTATCGCCCCGCAGTTCGGCATTGCCCGGGGCAGGGATCTTCCTCCTTAGATAGCCCCTCCTCAACCCAACCTATACCATATCATTCTAAAAACCCAAAAAAATCACAAAACCCCAAAATCCAAAAAAAAGTAGAAAACCAAAAATCCAAAAATGTAAGTAGTTTAGGAGTAGAGACCTTTGACTATTGTAGGGCCATAAGAAAACCTGGGCGCTGGAAAATTCCCCCGGTAGAGCAATCACGGCTAGAGGAAATCATGAGCCGAATTAGCAAGATAGGGTATGAGTCGATGCCCATTATTTCAGAGCCAGAATCATCTCCGGGAACCGAGAACGTAAAGGATGAGATGGGCGTTTACGAATTAGTAGATGCCGAAGGAGAAGACGATGAAGTCTCAGAAGAGTTCCAAAGGGTCATCAAGAGGTTTGACGAGCAAACTCAGTCAACGGCCGAAAAGACAAAGGAGATCAACTTGGGGACAGAGGAAAGGCCCAAGCTAGTCCAGATTAGTGCATGCTTGGAACTCGGCGAAGAAGAAGAGATCCTTAGAGTCCTGGATGAATATCAGGACGTATTTGCGTCGGACTACCATGACATGCCAGGACTAGACCCGCTTTTGGTAGAACATCAAATTCCATTGGAAGAGAGCGCGAGACCGGTTAAACAGAAGCTGAGAAGAATGCTCCCTGACGTCGCGGTGAGGGTGAAAGAGGAAGTTGACAAACTTCTCCAGGCCAAATTCATCAGGGTAGTGCTGTTTCCTCAATGGATTGCCAACATTGTCCCGGTCAAGAAGAAAGATGGACGTATCAGGGTCTGCATCGACTTTCGGAACCTAAACAAGGCCTCACCTAAGGACGACTTTCCCTTACCACACATAGACGTGCTCGTCGACAACACCGCTGGGCATGCAATGCTCTCATTCATGGATGGATACTCGGGGTACAACCAGATAAAGCTTTCAGAAGAGGATCAAGAAAAGACCTCGTTTACTACCCCCTGGGGGACTTATTGCTACGTTGTCATGCCCTTTGGACTGAAGAATGCAGGTGCAACCTACCAAAGAGCCATGATGGCGATATTCCACGACATGATGCACGATTGTATGGAAGTATATGTCGATGACATCTTAATTAAAGCCCAAACTCATGCAGACCATGCTGCAGCTTTGAAGAAGGTCCTCCAAAGGTCAAGGGAGACAAAGTTGAGAATGAATCCGAAGAAGTGTGTCTTTGGGGTGTCGTCAGGAAAACTTTTAGGGTTCATGGTCAGCAATCGGGGAATCGAAGTCGACCCCTCGAAGGTGAAAGCTATCCTCGAAATGCCGCCCCCGAAGAACCTCAAAGAATTAAGAGGCCTCATAGGGCGACTACAGTTCATTAGAAGATTCATTTCACAGCACTCGCAAAGATGTGAGCCGTTCTACAAATTGCTAAAAGGAGGCGTGGAATACCACTGGGACGACGACTGCCAGAAGGCATTTGAGGATTTGAAGAAATATTTATTGAGTCCCCCCGTTTTGAAGCCCCCTGCTAAAGATAAGCCTCTCATTTTATATGTGTCAGCGACGGAATTCGCGATAGGCATAGTCCTGGGTCAACATGATGAGACTAGCCGGAAAGAGAATGCAATTTATTACTTGAGCAAATCTCTCCTGCCATATGAACAGAAATACTCCTCGATAGAAAAAATGTGCTTAGCGGTGGTTTGGGCTGCCCAGAAACTTAGACACTACTTCTCAGCCTACTCAGTCAAACTCTCGGCCAGAATGGATCCTTTGAAATATATCTTTGAGAAACCTGTCACTTCAGGACGAGTGGCACGATGGCAGATGCTCTTGGCAGAATTCGACATAACATACGTAACTCAGAAGTCAATAAAAGGGCAAGCCATCGCTGACCACCTTGCATATCTCCCCCTGCCACAGTATGAACCGGTCAAAACCGATTTTCCAGATGAAGACGTGCTATGTGTAGACATAGAGGAGATAAAGGACCCCGAGTCGTGGACGATGTACTTCGACGGTGCCTTGAATCAGAATGGAAAAGGGATTGGGATAGTGCTTTTGTCCCCAGAAGGAGTGGTGATACCGAAGGCCTTCAAAGTCGGCTTCCCAGCCACCAATAATGAAATGGAGTACGAAGCACTCCTAGCAGGTTTAAGAGAGGCCGCGAAGTTGGAAGTTAAGAAACTCCGAGTTCTCGGGGATTCAAAGGTGGTCATATCCCACGTGGCAGGTGAATGGAAGGTGAACGCCCCTAAGCTCGCTCATTATCATGAAAAGGCCAAGAAAGCTATGTCCCAGTTCAAGAAAATGTCCTTTCTTTATATCCCGCGAGCTTTAAACCGGCTGGCCGACTCGTTGGCCACCTTGGCCTCGATCGTGGAAGTCCCCCTCGACAAGGGATCCGAGACCTTTCACATCCAAAGGATAGACACTCCCTCGGTTGAACTAAAAGACTTGGCCCTCGGAGATCCAGATAAGATTCCATCCAAAGATGAAGGACCGAAAGTAAGGAAAGCGAAAGGGAAAGAGACAGAGGCAGAGGAACCCAATCGAGAGCGGATACTGGCCCCCCTACAACATGACGAAGAACTCATAGACGACCATCCATGGTACTTCGATATCTGGAACTACCTGCGTGATGGATACATCCCTGAATATGCCACCAAATCCGACAAAAGGGCACTGAAAGAAATGGTTCAAAGGTACGTCGTTGTTGGAGGACTGTTATATCGCCGATCATTCAGTGGGATCCTCCTGCGATGCGTGACGGTTGAGGAAGGACGAGAAATAATCGAAGAGGCTCATTCCGGCATATGCGGAGGACACGTAAACGGCCTGATGCTCTCCACGAAAATCATCCGGTTAGGATATTACTGGCCGTCATTGGAATCAGACTCCGTGGACTACGTCAGAAAGTGCAAGAAATGTCAGCTGCACGCAGACTTGATTCACGCTCCTGCATCTTCGCTGCATCCCACTACTGCTCCGTGGCCTTTTTCGACTTGGGCGTTCGATATCATAGGACCTCTGGTCCCAACCGTGGAAAACACCCAGAACAAAGCTTTCATATTAACGGCAACAGAATACTACACCAAATGGGCAGAAGCTGAGGCATTTATCCATATCAAAGCATCCACGGTGGTCAAGTTCATTCAAAAGAACATAATAGCCCGGTTTGGCGTTCCGAAAGTGTTCATAACTGACAATGGCCCCCAATTCATATCTCAGGCAATGGAGGATTTGTGTACAAAATATGGTATAGAACTACATCATTCAACCCCTTATTACCCCCAAGCAAACGGACAGGCTGAAGCTACAAACAAGACACTACTCAAGATCATCAAGAAGACAGTGGAAACAACCAAGGGCAGTGATTGGCCAGACCGTTTGGTCGAGGCATTGTGGGCATATCGAACCTCCATTAGGACTCCGACAGGTGGGACCCCATATGCATTGACTTACGGGATGGAGGCAGTCCTTCCGTTCGAGCCCCTGCACCCATCTTTGCGGATCCAATTAGATGAAGAGATGACAGAAGGCCAAAGACGAGAAGCATTGCAAATACAGCTGGACCTCCTCGATGACAAAATGATGAAAGCAGCAGAGCACGCTCAGGTGTACAAGAAGCGAATCGCAAGAGCCTACGATAAGCATGTCATAGAGAGGAAATTCAAAACAGGTGACCTTGTATTGAAACGCATCACTCAATCACAACTCCCACACATTAAAGGCAAATTGCGACCTAATTGGGAAGGCCCATATGTAGTTAAAGAAGTATATTCTGGCAATGCATATAGACTAGTGAATGCAGAAGGGGAAGAGCTCCCCGATCCATGGAATGCTATGTACTTGAAAAAGTACACCACATGACCCTTCTTCACTTTTTGCGGAGTATGACCCTCGGTCTCTTGATATGGCTGTATAAATCCCGTAGGGAAGACCGAGGAGAGGTGCAACAGCCAAACTTGGAAGTCAAACACACACTGGCACAAAAAAAAAAAAAAAAAAAAAAAAACACTAGAACAGTGAGTCTGCCCCCACACAATGTTCTGCACGGTTGAAGCCATTCAACGCAAAAGTTTATAAGCGAGCTCGTCCATGTCATGAAAGCTTCCCCTTATCACTCACAAAAGAGAGAAAAGAGAAACCACGGTGGAGTTGCATGAGATGTGGGTGTGCTCCCCATGCCTGATGCTTCAGAAGCCAAAACCCTAGGCACCCCTCTCCCAAACCAGTCCAACAAAAAAAAAAAAAAAAAAAGAGTTTAGTTAGAAGTCCTGAAAAGAATAAAAAGTTTTGTGACTAGTTTGGGTTCGTAGCCTTTTTAACCCGAGTCAGTAAGCCCGTAGGGGTATTTACATACCTAGTGCCCTAAAGCCATTTGGTTTGGGAGTCATTGGCGTAACGCTCGTTACATGGGTTAATTAGAAAGCTTAAGGGACCCAGGCATTGCACAGTCACAAATCGGAACAAAAAAAAAAGAAAAAAAAGGAGAGAATAAAAAAAAAAAAAACAGAGAGAAAAGGGCCAAAAGGCCAAAGTAACGGAATAGCATTCATAAAACCCAAGCCTGCTCGAATGACATGGGCCCTTGCCTAATGAACCAAGCGGAGAGTGGCCGGTAACCACAACACTGAGGAAGCACGGCGACCCACTGTCTCCCACACACGAAACTTGTGCTCACACATGAATTCCAAGGGCAGCCTAGCGCTCTCCAAAGTTCGACTAAAAGAACCAAAACGGCTAGAAAAGAATCATGAGGGATCGATCTCCAAAAGGATAGTTGGGGAAGGTCATATCATAATCAAACTAGCAGCCATGGATCAGAGAGCTAGACCACCTTCACTCTCTCACTCCCAGCCAGAAAACACACCAGCTTCACGCTGGGGCATTTTTATATATACATATATGTACATGCGTACACGCACACGCATACTTACTTATTCTGCGCGGCTTCCCAATTCAGGTCCCGTCACATGCACAGTTGTCACAAACACTCACCAATCCACACACTCTCACCTCATGCATGCTTTTGTTACTAATGCCTTATGGTTTAATGCAGGATAGGTTATACATTGTTTTGTTTCAGGGATCGTTCACATATGTCACCCCATATGCTGGGGCATTTTTTTAATTTTATATATGAACCTACGTAAACATGCCTCACACCTCCCTGGTTAACCCTTGATCCAAAACCCCACGCGGATACCATGTTTTGTGCACGACTCCTCTTGAAACGAGATATAATCAGTCGGAAAATGATCACCCCTTTGTTTCGGATTAGCCAACAACGATTTGCCTCTAGTCTTGGTATTGGATGTGTACTATTTCATGCTATGTGTGTGCTATGGATAAGTTTTAGATATCTTTCGATCTCAATTTCCTACTCGATATACCTACATCCAAAGGATGGGCCCCCGCTGTTTATCTTTTATTCTTTTTCCCTTGCATGTGGTGGATGCATTTCTGTTATTTTCTTTTATCTTCATTGACTGTCATGGTAGTAGTTGATTGATATCATGACTACAGGATGATGTCGAGGACATGCCTTGCATTAGCACTAACATTTTAAATTTAGTCTACATCACACTTACAAGCCTTCTTAACATCATCACATGCATAACACACACTTGGCACGTTTATGTACTAACTTCACCGCAAGGCGAGTCGTTGCTCCCTTCTTTCCTTCTAGTCAGGATTTATTACAGGTGAAAATGTGAGGGCCACCACACCGAAAGGAACAGGATCCAAGAGGTAAGTGTCACTGAACTGAAAAGCCCAAACTTAATCTTCCAAACTTGTGCTCTTATATTTAATATCATTACCGTAACATGCTCTTTCAGAATCCTGCTTTGACACTTTGTGCACCCCCCGAGTAGGATGATTCACTTTGTAGGGATTTAATTTTGGGTAGAAAATGGAAAGGCATGAGGTGACATCCTCATATCACGTGATCAAGATCAGACCTAAAAGGAGACCTAATTAACGGGATGGCCCAGAACAACCTTATCCCGATTCCATCGAGCCAGTTCGAACTCACCCTCATAGGCTGCCACTCCCTTGAGCCCAAAGGCTCAAGCGGAGGCGTGAGTATATGTCTCCTTATCTTTGGAGAACAACTCTGTACGTGCTGTCCTCTAAAGAGGGGCATACTGTAGACACCTCGTTTTGGCACCCTATGAGGGGCAATTCAGTCCACCCTATTTAATGATGTCCTTATTAGGTCCCGAGTCAAAAGTCACCTGTCATTTTTGGACCTCTGATCGCCCCGGGAGTTGGCTCATCGTGATCTACTCATCGAGAGCTTTCCGCCCATATATAGAACTCCAATATCTGACGGGCGGATCAAAAAATATGACAGCGGGTCCCACACCCCGCGGCGCCCGCGTGAAAAATCACCTATCATTTATGGACCTCTGATTGCCCTGAAAATTGGCTCATCGTGACCTACTCGCCGAGAGCTTTCCGTCAATATGTAGAACGTCGAAATCCGACGAGCGGATTGAAATCTACGAAACCTGGGCCCCATTAATGATAACCCGGCCAATCTCCACCGGACCCCACCTTCTCGACCCAAACCAGTTTCTTTTAAATCCAAACCCACCAGGCCTGATCCAAACCTCCTGACCCGAACCTGACCCGATCCAACTCATTAGGCCTTATCCCTCTCAATTTCAAACACCCAAGCCTTATCTCTCCATCTCTCTCCCAACCCAGGCCTTATCCTCTCAATTTCAAAGACCCGAGCCTTATCCCTCTCGATTTAAAAAACTCCCAGGCCTCATCCCTCTAACCCATGCACAGAAGCCCCTGGTCCCAATCTCTAACTCTCACGCATATCTCCCCCGAGGGCTCTCATCCTAGAGGCGACCATCGACTCCATCCCATCAGCCCACCCATTCCAGATCCAGGACTCTCCATCTCACGCATCTTCTCCATCTCACCCCTGCGACCCATCACCCTCCATCCAGCGCCCATCGCCGTCTTCCTCATCCCTTACAACCCATCTCCTCCAAGCTCCATCTTCCTCCCAGATCTAGACGCAGACCCCAGGCTCTCCATCTCCATCTCCCTCACGCCACAACCCATCTTGGATTCGATCGCATCATCTCTCCCCTTGATCGTCACAGGACTCTCCATCTCACGCACGTCCATCTCTCTCCCTGGTCTCCCTCGCCCTCTGTCTCCTCTCTTCTTCTCCCCTTCCTCGCTTTCTCCACCTCTCCTTCTCCCAGTCGCAGCACCATTGCCCTCCATCCTCTTCCCTCCACTCGTTTCCCTCACACAGCACCCCATCATCATCTCTCATCTCTCCCCTACAACCCACCATCACCAGCCTCCACCATCTTCTCCATCTCACCATCTCGCCCTCCATCTTTCCCAAACACAGGTGCAGATCACACATCCATCTCCTTCACCCAGACAGAACTCCCTTCCCCATCATCATCTTCTGCTCCTTAACCCGTTCCTCTGGATCTCCCTCATCTCCATCCGACGCAGACCCGGACTCCCCATCTTCTTCCTCCAGACGCACGCAGCAGCAACCGCACGGAGGTCCGATCTCGCCGCAGCAGCATGCCTGCCCATAGCAGCACCTCCAGCCACAGCAGCACGTTCCCTCGCCATCTCTCGCCGCTGGACTCCGGAACCAGGTAGGCCCTCTTCCTCTCCTCGTGCCCATTGCATCTGCATCATCACCCCTTTCTTCTTCTCTTCCTTTTCTTTCTTTCTCATTTTTCTTCCCCTCACGCTCTTTCTTTTCTTCCTCTCTCGCCTGCACACCTTCTCCTCTTCTTTCATTCTTTCTTTTCTTCCTCTCTCGCCTGCACACCTTCTCCTCTTCTTCTTTCATTCTCTCTCTCTTTTTCTTTTTTCCTCTCTTCTCTTCCCCTGCCATCATTCTCCTCCGCTCCACCCACCTGCACGTCTCTCTCTCTCTCTCTCTCTCTCTCTCCCCATCTCTCGTTCACTCTCTCTGTCTCTCCTCTCTCACGCTCTTTCTTCTCTCCTCTGCCCCACTGCGCACCACCTTCTTCCACTCTCCCCGTCCTCCCTCTTCCCCATCTCTCTGTCTCCCTCTTTCCGTTCTCTCTCCCTCTCTGATCTTCTGCCCCCCTCTCTCCTTCTCTCTCTCTCTCTCTCTCTCTCTCCCTTTCCCAGTTCTTTTCTCTCCCTCTCCTTCCTCTTCCACTGCCCTGCAACACCACCTGCACCCACTGCACACCATCCCTCTCTCTCGCTCACTCTCTCTGTATCTCCTCTCTCACGCTCTTTCTTCTCTCCTCTGCCATCACCCCGCTCCACCTCTCACTCTCTCTTCCCCTCCTATTTCACCTTCCTCTCCCCGTTCTCTCACACTTTCCCTCTCGCCCGTCTCCCTCCACCTCTCCGCTCACCATCTGTCTCTCCCTCTGCGACCCGTCCACTCTCTCTCAGTTCCTCTGTTTCGCCTTGCCCCTTTCTTCCCTCTCGTTCTCTCCTTCTTTCCATTCCCTCTCTGCTCTCTATCACCCTCTCTCCCTCTCTCCATGCCTCTCTATTCTCTGTCACTCTTTCTCCATCTCTGCACCCTCTCTCCTTCTCCATCTCCACGCCGCACTCTCTTCCTCCCCCATCTCCTCCCCTGCTGCACACTCATGCACACCCCCTGAACCAACCCCCTTCCTTTCTTCTTCCTTCCTTCTCTTCTTCTTCTCCTCCCCTGCGCTACCCCACTGCACACCCCACACTCGCCATACACACAGCCCCTGCAGCACCTTGCTCCCCTCATACACCACAACTCCCTGCACTGCCCCCTGCTTTACACTCCACTGCTGCCTAACTTCATTGTTGCACCCACCTGCTTAGCCCATTTATCGGAACTGAACCCATGCAAGCCAGGTCCCCTGTTTTCTTTTCTTGCATTGAATAAAGCTCTCTATTTTCTTATTGTCTCTTTTTTTTAAGATATTTCGTGTGTCTAATGTGTTAGTGCACCTAGGATAGTTTTCTTCTTATTTATTTAGTTAATTCTTTGTTACTGTTTCTTTTATGATATCCCATGCATCTAATATGCTCAGCCATTTAGGTTAGTCTTATATCTTATTATATGTTTCAGTTTATTTCTTAATTTATACATCGCATGAACTTTCAATTTTATTATTTGTTTTAAATTATTCCATGCTCATGCATTCAATCTGCCCATGCATTATAACCTAGATTACATTTTTATTTCATATTCTTCTAAATGCAATTTAGGACTGCATAATTTATTAAATAAATAAATAAACAAATAAAAACCCTAAAACACCAAAAGAAAACAAATAATAAAATAAAAAGTAAAGATTAAAAATAGAATTTTAGCTACCCTATTAATTAGGATAATTAGGCTAAATTTAATAATTAAGTTCTTTTCTCCCTTCCTCTCTCATTAGGATTAGGAAATATTATTTAGGAAACTTCAAATAAATTAATTAAATTAAAAATTAGAAATTCATTCTCTCTTCCCCTTCCCATTTCATTAGGATAAATCAATTTAGGATTTTAGGCCCTATGAATAAACATAAAAACAAATAAAAATAATAAAAATCCAAAATACCAAAAACAAAGTAAAAGATATTAAAAAAAAAAAAACAAAATATTAATAAATTGGAGTTAGAAATTATACAGTAGTCTAGACTGATTAGGTCAGACCCCGAACCTAGATCTAGGTCTCTTCCTAGCCAGCTTAGACTACCCCAATTTCTTAAACTTCAACTGATTAGGTCCCACTCTCTCTCCGGGCCCCGCTAAGGGACCGGGAGAGCGGATGTGGGCGGTTAGGACCTTAGGATAGGGTAGAGATCCATTAGGGAAATGGAATAGTTAGATTGAATCCAAGTAGGAACTCCCCTAGGTAGGCCCTTCTAGCCCCAATTATTAAAATCCAAAAAAAAACTATAAAACCAACAAAATCAATTCCAAAAATATGTTCTTCTCTTTTCCTCCACCTCCGGTGCCAAATATTTATTTGAACTCAATGATTAAAGGGAATAGAGGCTGATTCAGAGAACCTGAATTAATGAGAATGACGAAATGAGACGAGTGATTTCACACACCCCAATATCAGTTTATTTACTACCGGCCCATCAT
This sequence comes from Persea americana, assembly GCA_029852735.1. NCBI lineage: Eukaryota > Viridiplantae > Streptophyta > Magnoliopsida > Laurales > Lauraceae > Persea > Persea americana. The sequence goes on from CM056818.1 coordinate 18,682,294, forward strand.
CGGCCACCCTCAATCAATCCCGGCCCAACATCGGCCATTTTTATCTTACTTCTGGCCCATCATCGGCCATGCACTTTTATCACTTGCGTATCGCACGCAAACCCACAGAAATCACAACTCGAAGTTTCGTCTGCATCATTCTTTCGATTCGAAGAATCAACCTTTAAACCCTAGGTCGTTAGAGGACATTGAAGGGGGTACCCAGGAATGGGGTTGATCCTCTTCTAAATATTTGGCACCTTTCCCCTTATTTTCTTAGTTTATTTTCATTTTAATTCGCTTATCCCTTAGAATACTTGGATTTAACTTTAATTAGTCTGTTCAACCCTGGATGTTGATTTCCCCTGCCTAGTTCATTATGGTCCCATCTTGAAGCCCGTAATTTGACCCTTGACCCAAGTTCGACCCGAATTGAAAGACCCAAATTAAGTGACGAGACAACCGTCGTGTGTCGCCGGCGGCACATTAGACGAGAGAAGAACCCACCCCATTTTCCTCCTGCATTCTTTCAGCTTTCGTCGAAGGACGGTGTTAAGGCCGAATCCGTAACTGGCGATCGTGATCCGTCGATTTTGAGGGTAGTCGGAATCCTCATTTTCGATGTATTTTTTTATCTCACACTGTTGAATGGCGATTCCCCTCTCGGGGGGGGGGGGGGGGGTCAAAATTCACATCCGACAATATACGACAATTTCAATATATATTCAACATAGGCTGGAAAAAAAAACTGTGTTAGATAGTACAGTCTTTTTGGAGCAAAGAAGGTTCATTTAACAAGTGCTTCTAACATGGGATTTAATGTAATGTGGGTGTGTGTACCGCTTTTTTCTCTCTGACACTTTATAACCCCTATCATGTAGTATAAGCATGAATGTTGCACTCATGTTCATATATCAATAGATATACGGCAAACATGAAATCAAGTTTTCTTACCTAGAAGATAGCTCCATCAAATTAGCAAACTGAGTAGACAGCACGGCTTTCAAATCCTTAATTGCTTTATGTCCGAGCAAGAAAGGAAGAAAGAGAAAAAAATAAATTAGGGCATTAATGAATGCCATACTGGGAGGCTTTGATTTGGATGAATTAGTATGTATTTCTACCACTTCTCACAAAGGAACATTAAAAGGGGCTTGTTGGAAATTCCTTTGTCGCGAAACCAATAGGGCACTTTCATTTTAGTATGTCAAGTGGAAGAAAATCGATGGCCAAACAGGTTTCATTTGTTTACGTGAAGCCCACAAGCAAACACCCACCATCCAAGTGTCCCACAAGTAATAGCTGTCATCTAAGTGTGTTCCATGAGAAGCTTTAGAAAACATCCACCCAAAGCAGGAGACTAAACTACTGCTTTTTATTTATGTTATATGGTATAGAAATAAAATCACAAACATTTACAGGATTATGAATAAGATACAAAGGGGCCCAGAAAGAACAGAAAATCACTAATTTTCTACTAAATTTCTCATAACAAAACCCCCACAGTCCAACAACCAAGGGATAAAAAGAGAGACTAAATTCTTCAATTAACCAGCTCAATTTGCAACCTGTCTCCCAAACAGACAAAAGAACCCCCACCAAAATATCCTAATTCCTCACTGGTGGATACTATCATGCAGGAGATAATGTGAAATTTGGATTCCCAATAGCCTTCACCATTACAAGTCATTCCTGGGGTGCAATTTTATACATGAATCAGTTGCAAAAGGTTGGGCAATTACAAAATGTGTGCTCAGCTATCAAATGGGGGATAGATTACTTCCTTAAATACAATGCCAAAACAAAACTTTTGTATGTATATGTGAGCTTTTTGATACCTCCAAAACCGATCAAAATGTAAATAACAATGTACGGGAAGTAGCTCAAGAGAATATTCCGAAATCATTTAATAAAACTCAAATTTCAATTCCAAAGAACTAATTAAACCCTAAACAAATGTAAACAAACAATATCTTAGAACAAAACAAAGCACAGTAAAATAAAATAAAAATACAAAACCCCAACATTATACAATATAAAGAGACATCTAGTGGCTAAGTTAGTTGTCCCATACCGTTTCTAGCGTCAACTTGAGCGAAGGACCAATAGCGCCTTTGCCGGAAAGCAACCAAGCTAGATCTCATTGTCACGCCCCCAAATTGAGGCCTTAACAACCAAGTCCTTAATCTGGGGCCGCGGCAAGGCGAGCCAGAAAATTTTGAAAGACTAATATCGAACCCTAGAGGGGGGGGGGGGGGGGGTGAATAGGGTGAGCTCTAAAAACTAGACCACTTCTTTTTTAAAAACTTATGTCAATTATGCTTTTAGGTTTTATCATCTTGTTTATAAGAAGGAGTTCTAATAACAAGTAAAGCATCCAACTAACCATTCAAGATAGACATTCAAAAAGAAGCATGAGCATAAGTATAACATCCACAATCAATCACCACAACAAGCAAATTTATAATGGGTCGGCCAAATAAGCCTACATCCACTCCTGGTTTCCCTACCGGTATTTCCACTATCAACTTGAGGTTTAGCCTAACCTCCAACCTTACAACCATATATACTTTTACACAAGGCTTAGCAATAACCTATTACAATCTCATATGTTTTTCAATAGGCTGAACAATAACCTTTGCAACATCAGATTTTTATCTCAATAAACTATGCCTAAACAAGCATAAGATGAGATGCAAATGAATACATGTTGATGCCTCTTAACATAGGCTGATAATAAAATTGAAAACGTATCTAAGACATATGCATAATGAATGCAAAGATGTATGTGAGATACATATGCCTTAAAAACTTCATCTACCTCTTTTGAAAATTAATGCTCATAAATGATGCAAATGTGAGGTAGAAGATATTCACACATGTTCTTGAAATACTAACTTTAAATGACTCACATGTGAAATACTATTCAAATGATGAAGTTTAAGTGCTAAATATATTTTAAAATCAAAGCATGTTTAAACAATCAACATTTGAACATTTTGAACACTTTTAATCATGCCATATAAGAAATCAAAGATTAAAGACAAGCATGAATAAGATAAGTTAAGAAAGGCAAACCCATTGAAGAAATCAAAGGTTTGAAATGATTGATTTGCCCTCTTTGCCTCCCTCTAGCCTAGCATGGATGTCCCACCTTCCTTGCCCCTCAAATGTCTCAAAAGTGTTGGCACAAAACCCAAGGAAGTGGTGTCTTTATAATAAAAATTCTCTCCAACGGATCTATTGTCGGTCAGCCGACATTCGACCGAACCCCCAACGGTCATATCCCAATGGTCATATATTTGAAAATTTGCGGACAGAAACAAGCCTGTCGGTTCACCGAACCAAAGTTCGGTCAACCGACAGCTGACCGACATTGAGCCGATAGTTGACCGAACTTTCTTGATAAAACTGTTTTTACATTCTGGAACCGGAACCGACACTAGTTCGGTCGACCGACGCCTTGACCGAACTTCCCTGATAAACGGTTTTTACATTCTATATCCGGAACCGACATCTGACCGAACCCAGTTCGGCTGACCGAACTTCCTTGTTTTTTAAAGATTTGAAAAATGACTTTTAAAGGAAAACTTGGTCTTCGAGAGCTAGGCTTAACTAGAGGCTAACATGTTTGAAGAAAAGAGTTTTTAAAATGTAATTCAAAACATGTTTGAGCATGCCTATTCAAAATCTTTTGATGCTATTGATTAAAAACCGATAATGCATGAAGATTCCAAGTTTCTAAAAAGTATGAGTGCATGAGAGTTCAAGCTTAATAAAAATGAATGTATCCAATCAAATTGCAAACTAATGAAAACCCTAACAAATTTCACCCGCACGCGCTAGTTATGTTCCCACAAGATTCTGCGGTGAGGATTCCCAAGCGATCGATCACAACCTAGCAATCAATTTCACACGTACAATGATGTGAGGCAAGTAGCAAAACACATTCAAATAAAATACATGATAGATTTTCAAGCCTTGCATCAAAATGAGAAATATATATAAGCAAGACACAAAGTTACAGTTGAAGTTGTGAGGATCACAAAAGTATGTTAAGTTTTACATCCCAGAAAGAAGCCAACAAAGGCTAATAAAAAGTTTTCCCAAAAAGAACTATCAACCCTAAAATGTTATCCAGACTCGAATGACATCGTTGGGCTGCTACTCCCGCTCCAACTGAGGCTATACCACCTCCTCTGCGTGCTCCACCTAAAAGGCAGCGGGTTCTTTATTTGGCACCAAACAAAAGAGTATCCACTACACCAAAAATCACAATCAGAAACGCTGGACTGGAACGGTTTATAGCCGTTTGTAATTTGAGGCGGTCCCACACCGTTTGAAGAGAAAACAGCCGTTTCATAAGGAAATAAAAAACCATATCTAATGGCCAGTACTCGTTCCCTCTTTACATTTTTCTCTTGGCGCCAACCTCAGAAATGTTTCCATCACCTTCGCGCCGAAAAACGCCTGGCGCCAATATCTTGCGAACCCGATAGCATCGCTGGATTCTCTGGTTCCCTCCTTCATATTCTTGCCTCCTTCATCTGGATTCCCTCGTTCCCTCCTTCATCTTCTTGCTGAGCTTCTTCCAAGGTCTTAGCTCGATCGATTACTGGATGTTTTCGTAAGAAAGACCCATGGATTCTGGGAGAGAATGAAATGAAACCCTAGAGACGTTCAAAAAATTACAAGCAATACATTTTCCAACGATCCACACCCAAGCGCTCCTGAAACCCTCTTCTTCCTTCTCCCAAGCTTTCTCTGAATTCTACACTCTCAAATCCATTCCAATCCATTCCATTTTTCAAAGCCCCAGATTCCACTGTAACTGAAAGCGAACGATCCTGGTATCCTTTTGTGAAGGCAAGTTTCTCATTCCTCTGCCTCTCTGGCTCGGTGACTTCATCATCTTCCCCATATCCCTCTGTGCAGTTTCGGAATGCAATCGTTGTCACCCATCAACAAGTGATTTGGTTTTATCATCTTATTCTCTTTCTATTCTCATCTTTGATTATTGAAGCAAACGCTCGATTTGAATAATGTATGTTGACTATTGAATATGAGTTCATTGGCAGTGGATTTCTTCTCTGTGTGCAATTTCAAATTTTCTTCTCTCTATGTTTTTGCTTGTTCTGTTTGCAAAAAATGGAATGCGTTACTTAAACATATACCGTTCTAAGGGTTTGTAATTGTCTTTTGTGACTACTTGCTAGGGAAATTTAAGGTGTGGCTTGACTGAATCCACCTGTGTCATGAGTTAATCTCCCACCATTTCCATTTCATGTCCTCGGCAGAGCTCTCCAAGAAGGTAGACACATCCACACCTCATCTGCAATTTTTATAGGGTCTTGGTTCAAGAGTTTTTTTAATCTTCTTTGCCGTGCCATCTAGGGTGTACTGGTTAATGTATGTGGTTAAAGAGATAATGCCCATACACTGGAAGGGAGAGCCTATTCGTTCGTTCTCTTTTGTCTACCTGAGAAAACAAAATCCTCGTTTTTCTTCTCTCATTTGGTATTTCCTCGTTTCTTCTCTTTCTCATTGAAAATCTCTTTACTTTCTCTCCCATCTTTCTTCTCCTTTTCTTATGTTGAAGACGCAACTGATCTTTTCCATGGTAGGACTCTGTAAATTCTGATTGTTCCTCTGTTTGATTGAGAAAGTTTCAGTGGCTGATTGTTTCCATCTAAAAGGTACTGAAACAGGTTCTTCCATCTCATCAATTCTTCTATATGTTTGTTTGCTTTTCACCATTTTTTTTCTTCTGGCTTTCCTTGGAAATGGGACGAAGGGAGAGGGGCACATCCCCTTTATTTGTGATTCAGTGGGCCCCAGTGGATCATCACGACCATCTGATTGATACGGCTTCCATATGTTGAATCCCATTGGATGGTCAGGCGTGTGGTCCACTTGAACAACGGTTTGGATCCTTCCGGTTGGGAACTTCTACATAATCTGGGGGAATTTGTAGGAAGATGTTCCATGTACAAGACTGATGAGATGTTAATAAAAATCAATGGACATGCATGATGAGTATGAAGCCAAAGGCCAGGATTGTTTTTTTTATTTTATTTTATTTTTTATTTTTACAGGAAAGATGTTATTTTGTCCATTCCTTTTCCACATAAACATTAAATAATTGAACGTCAGACATTAACCAGTACTGATATCATGTGTCTGTTGTCCAGTCCAGCAGGATTTTTCAAAAGTTACCTGCACTGTAACTGGACAAACATTAGAGAGTAGAGATGCTTATTTTTCCAAATTTTTTGCCCCAAATCAGAATAGGTGACTTGTGCTAATAAAACATGCATTGAAAACAAAGACTTGGATTTTGACATTTAGTATATGATATTGACATTTGTGTTTGGTTGAATTTGCATTACACCTTTCTTTGGAAACAAAGACCTGGATTTTCATGTACCTTTTCAATTAACTCTTATACATTAGAATTTGATTAAACATGATGTAATATAGAGGTATAAAAAATGGTCATTAATAAAATGCAATCTGCATTTTTCTCTCTTGTGTCCTGCCTGACTCATGCTTCACTATGCTAAAAACTACCATTCTTGCCAATACCTATCATGAAGTAAAAATTTGTTGTAATAAAAGTTATGCCCAATGCATATTGATGATCCCTTGAACATGTGGCTTACACTCTTTCTTTTCTTCTTTCAATCATGTAATTTATACATGATCAATGGGGTGGACATAACTTTAATTGAAGTAGTGATAGGTAAAGGTGGGACAGTGAATTTTTTTATATGAATTTTGAAGATAAGCCCTGCCGATGGGTTTATGACAATTTGACAATAGGTATGGGATGAGAAATTGTAAGTCTTGACCTCATAATCCATCCTCAATCCTTGGGCTATATTTTGATCAGTCATCAATCAACTGTTGGGTCTCCACATTTTTAGTGAGTGTAGGGATTATCAAGCATTTCTTTTTGAGGCATCTAAGATTAGCTTTACTTCTTGTTATAATTAGTATCATCTGAATGCTGTTGCTAGTTTAATTTCTAGGAAATATAATTCAGATAATAGATTTGGTTATTGTCCATCAACTGTAACACTACATTTATATCAACCAGGAGCTTCAACGGGAGCCTACATCCTTAAAGAAAGGGCAAGCAAAAAATACATTTATCCCTAAATACCATGGAAAAGCAACATATTATCAACATATCACTACACCAAAAATTGAAATTTGAAATGGTGGATTGAAACGGCCTGTGGCCGTTTCTATTTTGAAAGTGGCATAATTTCTATCAATTCATGGGCAATGTTAAACCTATATGCCCAATACTTTGAAAGTGGCATAATTTCCATCAATTCATGGTAACAAGTGGATCCTTTTATAGGTTGGACTGACAGTGGGATCCACTTTTTTTGTTTCTTAAATTTTTTTTTTTTTTTATAACTTAGCAAGGCTAATTTCATTGTGGCATAAGTCTAGGATACACCCACACTCTGGATTGTGGAATGTGGAGGCGTCCTTATGCACACTTAAATAGTTTTTTTTTCTAACTTAAATGATACCATCATTTACTTATGTGCCATATATTTGACTTATCTGAGGTTACCTTTGCTAGATCCATTTAACTTATGTGAGGTCAGTTGTTGCAGAATGTCGTCCTCGGGCAACAAAGCATGGATGAACAAACATAGGTTAAGTCCAGAGTATTTAGATGGAATTGTGCATTTCCTTGAGTTTACAAAGAAACATGGTGGTGGATTTAAGCATTTTCCCTGTCCATGTGCTAAATGTCGAAATGGGAGTGGAATGATCGCCCTTAATATGATTCATGAGCACTTGCTCATTAATGGTATTGATGAGTCATATACACATTGGATTCTACATGGAGAATGTGTTGCAACAACCAATGAGAAAACAACAAGATCAAATCATAATGAACAACCCAATAATATGTATCCTAGAATGGAGGAACTCGTTAATGATGCATTTGGAAGAATTGGTGAAAATGTTGATGCTCTCATGGATGATCTCATAAGGAACAGAGATATTCATGAAAGCTCCCAAGAGTTTCAAGGCGAAGACGAAGGAGAAGAAAGAAGATATAAGTCTTTATTTGATGATGCAAGACAATCTTTATATCCTTCTTGTCCTAGGGAACTGACAAAATTGTCAACTACTGTTGAGTTATACAGTTTAAAGGCACAAAAAGGTTGGTCGGACAATAGTTTAAATGATCTCCTTCAATTGGTGAAGAAGTGGCTTCCAGAAGGAAACACGTTACCAGAAAGCACATATGAAGCTAAGAAGATGATCAACTCGTTAGGAATGACCTACGATTCCATACATGCATGCCCAAATGATTGTATTCTTTATTGGAAAGAGTACAAAGATAGACAAAGTTGTCCAATATGTCATACATCCAGATGGAGGTCAGACTACTTGGCCAAAAAAAAAAGTGTTAGAGTTCCATTAAAGGTTTTGAGGTATTTTCCATTGACACCAAGGCTAAAGAGGCTTTACAGGTTAGATTTTAAGGTTAATGATAGATTCCATAGGTCATTTTATTTGCCTTTGACTCTTAATTTTAATAACTAATTATTATTTTTTCATTGCTATGTAGTGTGCCATGGATAGCAAAGCAAATGACTTGGCATGCTCAACCAAAAGAGAATGGTGGTGTTATGCGGCATCCATCTGATTCATCAAGTTGGGTGGTAGTAAATACCAAGTGGCCAAGTTTTTCTGAGGAACATCGAAATGTTCGTTTAGGACTTGCAACCGATGGGTTCAACCCTTTTGGACATCTCAGTAGCGTCCATAGTTGTTGGCCTGTCATTATAGTGCCCTACAATCTCCCCCCCTCATTATGCATGAAAAGAGAATTTTCAATGTTGACAGTATTGATACCAGGTCCAAAAGGACCGAGTAAAGACATTGATCTTTACCTACAACCATTGGTTGACGAGTTGAAAGAGCTGTGGCTTAATGGAGTGTCAACGTATGATTCTCATTCGAAGACAATTTTTAATCTGAAAGCTATGTTGATGTGGGGAATTCATGATTTTCCTGCATATGGGAGTTTATCGGGTTGTGTAACACATGCACAGTTTGCTTGCCCTGTTTGCGCTGAAGGAACTGTTTCCGAACGTCTTAAGAGTGGGAAAAAGTACTCTTATCAAAGTCATCGAAGATTCCTTCCTATTAATCACGTTTTTAGGACTCAAAAGGCGTCTTTCAACAATAAAACAGAAGAAAGAAGAGCTCCTCGTCGATTGAGTGGTTCAGAGGTTGAAGACAAGGTGGCTGGTATTCATATGGATATTGGAAAATCGAAGGGAAAGAAACGAAAAAGTTATGATGATGAATCGGCTGATAATATAACTGCCTGGTACAAGAGATCGATTCTTTTCAACCTACCATACTGGAAGGTGGTTTTCTCAATTTGGCATTCCAAATTCTTGTATTTTAATAAACAGACTCGTAGAAATTTACTTTGTTTTAATGCTTTGACAGGATTTGCCAGTTCGTCACAACCTCGATGTGATGCATGTTGTGAAGAATGTTGGTGACCACCTTTTGTCAACGATCCTAGATGTCAAAGATAAAACAAAGGATGGCACAAGTGCACGCGAGGATTTGAAAAGAATGAACATTAGAAAAGAGCTATGGTTACAAGAATCAGAAGGGAGAACTATTAAACCGAAGGCACCATTTGTTCTAAGTCGTAAGGAAAAGGAATTATTCTGTCATACTTTGCATGAATTGAAGGTTCCAACGGGGTATAGTTCGAGATTTAAACATCTCGTGAACATGCAAACCCTTGAAATAAAGGGGCTCAAATCACACGACTATCATGTCATAATGCAACAATTATTACCTGTTTTGTTACAGCACGCATTCTCAGAGCATAAGCCATTGAAAGCTGCTATTCAAGAAATTTGTAACTTCTTTAATGTCTTGTGCTCAAAGACGATTAGTGCAGATAATATAATTGGTGTAAAACAACGACTAATCGTGGCAATGTGCGTTTTGGAGAAGTTCTTTCCACCATCATTTTTTGTTATTAGCGTTCACCTCATGGTGCATTTGGCTGATGAAGCATTAGCATGTGGTCCGGTTAGATTTCGATGGATGTATCCTTTTGAACGGTAAAATTCTAACTTCAAAGTTGTCTTTGGTATAGTAAAGTATAGTGCTGATTGGACATTTCTTAACAGGTTAATGAAAACTTATAAAGGATACGTAAAGAACATGGCACACCCTGAAGGGTGCATTGCAGAGCGCTACGTTATAGAGGAATCTATTTTGTATTGTATGGAGTACATGCCAGATGGTGATAGAGGTAGTCACAAGAGAACACATCAAAGGTTTTTGGACGATGATGGTGAGTGTGATGAGGAGCCTTTGGATAAAGGCCGGAATGTATTCCTAACTAACACTCAACATCAACAAGTACGTAGATGGGTTTTGGACTCCTATCAGGGAATTGCGGAATGGCATATGTGAGTTGACAAATTTCCTAAATTAACATATATAAGGTGCTGTAATTCGATAACACGTACACAATCATACAAAGTAATGTGTCTTTCATTGATACAGGAAGTATAAGACATATTTAAGTACAACCACTCCCAAGGGTCCAAAAAAGAAGGGAGTTGTGTCTAAGAACATTGAGCATGATTTTATCAATTGGTTGCGACAGGAGGTAATTAAGCATTTGTTTATTTAATTCTAACTATTTGATGATATACATGATTATAATTGTTGAGCACTCTTTAATCCTTTTTCTTAATGTGCAGATGGAATCTGTTGAGGGAGAGCCGATACTGAAACGACTAGCAGTTGGGCCGATGTTCAAGGCCAAATGCTATAACAAATACCGTGTCAATGGGCACGTATTCTCTCCAATTGATTACGAGACTAACAAATCAACACAAAATAGCGGGGTCTCAATGAAAGCGTTCACATTATACAGGGCAAGCGTTAAAGATAAAAAGTATAAGGAAGTTGAGGCCACCTATTATGGAGTTGTGAAACAGATAATTGAATTGGATTACATTGATTTTCATCAAACAGTATTTTTTTGTGATTGGTTCAAAGTAGAGGACAAGACTAATGGGTGCATTGTTGATCCCGATACAAATTTGACAATGGTGAACATGGGAAAATTGAAAGGAAAAGATAAGGAAGGAGATGAGCCATTCATATTAGCGTCTCAAGCAAGTCAAGTTTTTTACTCCAAAGATCAAACTAGAGCTGGATGGGCTGTTGTTCTACACGCCCCCAAGAGATTGACAAAAGATGTAGACGCACTTGAAGATTCGTGTCTCTTTTCTTCCTTTGTTAGCGCAGCTGAAAATTTAGAAAATGTTCTAAAAGAAATTAACTATGAATTGTAGCGTTGGACATGTTTACATTGATTTAACTATTTTTACAGTTGTGGGATTTTCAAGTAGTTGAATATGTGAAATATTCACTTTATGCTTATGAATGTGCCTTGATTATGAATGTGCCTTGATTATGAAATATGCACTTTATGCTTATGCTTGTGCTTATGGTGCCTCGATATGAATTTTCAAGTGGTTGAATATGTTGATTTTATTTCACGCATTCATGTAACTTGTTTGTGCTACGTGTCATTATGTCCAATGAGACACAGGTGTTCTGATGGCTGAGCAAGGGACAAATTATTTGAATGCAGGTTAGAAGAAATTCATTTCATCACTATTTTTACAGTTTCGTGCTCAAGTTTTAAATGGTATTAATTTTATTTAACATTCAATTTCTTTTTCAGGATCTTCCATGCTGCCAAAACAAAGAATGGTGATTACCTTAAATGCTCATGGCCTACCAGTGGGAGATAATTCAACCAAGTTGTCATCTAGATGTGGACAACTGGTTCGCAGCATTGTCCCTATCTCATACAAGGATTGGCATGCAGTGCCAAATGAGAAAAAAGTTGAACTCTGGAAGCTCCTCCTAGTATGAAATTCTTAGCTTGTATATCTTTGAAATGGCTTGATATTTAACTTGTTGTCTATTTAGTTGTTGAGCCTAAACAACCTCTCTTTTTTTTTTTTAAAGGAAGATTTTGATGTTTCTCAATCACACAAAGACAAATGCCTTAGAAGCATGGCTGAAAGCATGAGGAAATACAAGACCAAATTGAGAATGCAATACCTCAATTCCCACAAAACTCAAGAAGAAAAACTGAACAATCGTCCTCCAGGAGTTAGGCCTGAAGATTGGGAGGCGTTCATTAAACATAATGCGGATCCAAAAACTATAGAACAACGTGAAAAAAATATAGAGATCAGGAAGAAAATGAAAATTTATCATACGAGTGGTAGGCATGGCCACGCGAGACTAGAGGAGAAGATGGTAAGTATTGGCTTTTTATGTAACATGAAAACATTGATTATTTTATTCCACAAAAGCTAATAATGTGTTGTTCTTGCAAATATAGAAGCGCCAAAGAAATGAAGATGCCCCCCCCGATTACTAGGGCTGAAGTGTGGATCGAAGCACATAAAAGAAAGGATGGTTCTATCCCCATTGATGTGTCTTCACACATGGTGAGTTCATCATCTTACAGTTAAGTCGTTGGGATAAAAAAAATACTTAGAAAGTTTACTTATGTGATGATTATTTAATTTGACAGGAAAGAGTACAAGACTTACTTTGCAGCCAAGAAGTTGATTCCCAAGACATCCGAAATGATCCTTTGACTAAAGTATTTGGCATTGATAAGAGGGGGCGTGTTCGGGGTGTTGGGAACATCGTATCAAGATCTCAAATTATATCGTCCTTGCCAGCTCTAGAAAAACTAGCAGTGAAGGATAAGGAAGTAACCAAGCAGTCGTCAATGGGTAAAAATTTGCAAACCCAAGTAGACTGCATAAGGGTAGAACAAAAAGGCCTAATGGAAGAATTTAAGAGTCTTAAACAGTTGATTGAGGTATTAATGCTTTTATGGATTTTTCTTTATTTATATAAGGTTTCATAATATCAGATTTTTTCTACATTTACCTAATGAATAACACATGCATTGGAATATTATTGTAGCATAGCATGACTTCAGGATCACAATCATGTGCAACACTTCCACATAAGAACAAAGAGTCCATTGCGGTTTCCAACACCATAGGGAACGATCAATGTCCATTGACATTGCGGCCATGCAAAATGATGTCTTGGCGGCAAGAGGTGGTCGCTCTTGGCAGAGCTTATATTGAGAATGGGCCCCAACAGATTCACTCAAAATCTCTTCCAGCAGGTTACTATAAGGTTTCTATTGACGTCATTGAAAAAGCAGATGTTGAATTGCCTTATCCAGATGGATTTCATTCGACTTTAGGCGAGGTTGGGAATGGATCTTTTGTAGCATGGCCTGAGGTTTTTACCATATTCACAGATTAGGCTGATCAAACATCTCTTAGATCTTTTTGTAAATCTAGTTGATAACAAGTTCAATGTGTTGGATTAGGTTTATCTTGGAAACTCATTTTGCTACTTTTGTTTATGCTACTTTTGTCTTCGAACATTGAAATGGTGAATGGATGTACAGTTACACACAATTGGAATGGGCCCAACATGATTTATTCCATGTTACTTATACTTGTCTTCAGATTTATGATTTAGAGTTACATATACTTGTCTTCAGAGTTATGGTTTACTTATACATGGCTTGTTACTTATACTTGGAATGGGCATGACATGCTACTTTTCCTTTTTTCTTTTGTTTAAGCTCTCTGCTCTTGCAACAAAAAAAGAGAAAAAAAGGAAAATTAGAGAGAGTGAATGAAACAATAGTAGCATTGCAATTTTTGACATCTGTAGATTGATATGTATTTGTTACAAAGACAATCTGCCAATGCATTCTATGTTTCCATGAGCTTCATCTCTCTCTCTCTCTCTCTCTCTCTCTCTCTCTCTCTCTCTCTCTCTCCCTCCCTCTCTAATGTCTCGCAGGTGTCCATCAGAAACTCGAAAATTGCTACTTCATCTGATGATTTCATAGTATGTGTAGCAATTATCATTTATACAATTTGTCTTCCGTCTCTTCTTCCAAAGTGTTTTTCACTGCACCCGGACTCTGCCATGTGCAGTTGGCAGTGTTTAAAGGAACAGCATCACACAGGATACCAGGTCTCTCTCCCTCTCTGTTTTTTTTTTTTTTTTAAACCTGACCTGGAACTTTTAAAGGTGCAGATTTTGTCTGAAAAACTAATCCTCCCTGCTGCCACAACTCATGTTGGGGGAACTGATGGCTTTTATCCAGCATAGTGCTGAAGTCAGTTCAGCTACACATTTTCCTTCGACTGCTGCAGCCCTTGATGTGCATGTGATGGAAAACACACCTCTAATGAAAGTAATAATGTTGTCATCCATTATGTTAGAATCCATTTAAATCGATTTCATAAAAACTGACATTAAGTATTTGGTTTTGTTCAAGGACTCAGGTTTTATAAGAGCTTTAACCTGTCTTGTGATATGAGCTTTTACTTCTGATTCTTCGAGTTTTAGATGGAAGGTAGATTCTCATGACTTAGATTTTTGAGAAGGGGTGAAGAAAGAAACCCCATTTGATGCTGCTTATCCATTTGCTATTTTCATAATTGATGAATCTGCCTGTTTAACTGGAACCAATTTCATGATGAATCTGCAGGTGGAAATCAACAATTGTGGAAGAGATGCGTGGGCCTTGTCATTTATTCAATTCATGATTGTTTTTAGACTATTATTCTTTGGAACATTGTAGGGATTCATTTCAGTTTTCAGTCAGGAAAAGGCAGATAGCAATAATCTTGTTCATTTCTTTCTTGTTTGAAAAATGTGAAGAAGGGATGGATACTCATTACCAAGAGATAAAGAAATTTTTTTGGGTCAGACCCATCTGGTGATTTTTATCTGAAATAACAGAGCAGCGTTGATGTTCTGTTTTGAAGGATGCATCTCTCTTGATGTTTTTACTTCTATTTTACATAAACAAAAGAAAGACAAAGCAAAGCTTCCATAGCTTCCATAGGCCTCCCATGAGGGCCTGCGAAATGCCTTTTCCAATTGGATTTTGATTTCCTCTCTAAATCCATTCCTGAAATTCCACTTCAAACTGCTAGCTTTAGTCACTGAAATTCAATTTGGAAATTTACTTTCTTCATCTGACTAATAGTACTGCCTGACTCATTAGGTTGGATGGGTTTTTTTAGTTCTTATGATTTGCATAATTGCACCAAGAAAACAAGTAGCCACCAAATCACTGCTCAGGTTAAGGAGTTTATTAGCCCACTGAACTTATTATTGAATTATAGAATGTTCAATCTTCGGTGGTGCTATTTATATATAGTTCAACCAGTAGCCACCAAATCAACGCTCTTGTTTGTTTACTTGCTCCTTAATCTTCATCCCATTTGATGTTTGAAAGTGTGATTTATGTTTTAAGAATGCAGAGTATCCTTTTTTATATTTTAAGAGTGCAGAGTATCCTTTTTAAGTGTCTAAGACAAGTGCTTCTTGATGGCACAATTGGGGCATATCTTCTATATGATGTTTTATAGCTTCAACTTGCTTCTGGAGTGTCCAAATCCTCCCATGTATCACTTTTATAGTGAAAATTGGTTATTTTAATATTCACTGTATCTACTTACTTACAACTCTATTAATTTACTTGTTATGTTACCCAATGATAGCTATGTGCTCTTTGCAATGACACCTATGTGCTCCACTTGATCTTGCCAAGTAAAGTAGGTCCTACGTCAAATCTTATAAAGGTTGAAAAGGTTCCTGATTCGACATATGACATGATTGATGGTCTTGACCAGCAAATTGAAGAGATAAAAGAGGTTTGTGGGCTTTTCAGGCTATATGCGAACATATTCCTATGATAATATGATATGCATCAGTGTTCATCTTTTCTGTTTTTTTTTTCTTCTATTTATTTTAGCCTAGTATGTTTGGGTAGTTGCAACTAAGCATCTAAATCTTTTCAGGTCATTGAGCTTCCAATCAAACATCCTGAATTGTTTGAGAGTCTTGGAATAGCTCAACCAAAGGTACTAATCTTAGTTACCATCTTTTTGTAATTTTCACTATTAATGTGCATGGGGATTAAAAATAATGTGAACTGGAAATTAATATCTTTTGCTGAACTGATCAGGAGTCTTGCTTTATGGGCCACCTGGTTCCGGAAAAACTCTGTTAGCAAGAGCTGTGGCTCATCATACTCTATTTTTTACTCTATAGTGATTAAGAGAACTTTACTCTATTTTTTGGGTTCTTCCTATTGGTGATTGTTGGCAGTTGATCTCGATATCTCAAATCTCACTAGGGCTTTGTAGGTCTTGTTTACATGAGTGACTTGTTTTATTAGCTATATATTGTGAAGAAACACCAGTTTGCTTTATTAGTTATTGTGAATAAACAACTGTTTCTTTTCAAGCAAGAAAAAGAAAAAATAGAATCTACATTTAGGAAATCATCCACTTTTTGTAATTCATAAATAGAACTCCTTCAAGGAAATGCTTTGTATTATGTGAGTCTTTCATTGATAGTTGGACGCACATCTCTATATAGTTGTTGCAGTGAACAAGAAACCCCATGAATTTCATGGCTACAACCATGACCAATGTAATTGATTACTAAGTAGAAGCATAACATGTTTGGTATGGCGTGGGTACAGCTGATTCCATACCCAACTGGACTCACACCTGCCTATCCTTTATCCCTGTACCCACGTACCCAGCCATGGTGCAGTGGGTAGGCTGTGCAGGTGGGTGCGTGCAAGGAAGGTGTGCAAGGGGATGTGGTAGGGAGATGAAGCGCAGGTGGGGTTCAGGGGGCTGGGACAGTGGCTATGTAAGCTGGGTGGTGATGGCAGTGCAGTGGGTGGCTGTGAGGGAGAGAAAGAAAGGATGAGAAAGAGAAGGGAAAGAAAAGAATGGAGAAGGAGATGGTGATGGTGTCAGCAGTGGAGGTGCAGCGGGTACAGGTGGCAGGGGGAGGAAGAAAGGAAGGAGAGAAGTGGGGGAAGGAAGAAAAGAAAAGGAAAGGGAGAGGGACGTGCACAGGCATGGGTGCAGGGGAGAAGGACAGAAGAGAAGGGGGAAAGAAATAAAGAAGAGGAGGCAGTGGGTGTGCAGGTGGGTGTGTGCAGGGGGGTGCAGCTGGTGGGTGTGTGCAGGTGGTGGAAGAGGAGGAATTTTGATACATAAGAGAACATGGGGTTGAAACTTTGAGTTTTAGGGATCATACTCAGGGAGCTTTAGGGAGATTTGGTGCAATGTTTATGGTAAAATGTTCATAGGAGAACATTTTACTGGAAACAGAGTACCTGAAGGCTCAGCCAATTAAACCAGAACTGTATGATGGAGGGCTGTGGTAAAGATTTATTTGATATGTTGCAATAAAGATTTATGTGATTTATGTGGGCTGTGCAGGTGTGTGTGCAGCAGGTGGGCTGTGCAGGTGGGTGTGTGCAGGGTGGTGCAGCAGGTGGTGTGTGCTGGTGGGTGTGTGCGGCGGGTGCGCTGTGCAGGTTGGTGCGTGCAAGGAAGGTGTGCAAGGGGATGTGGTAGGGAGATGAAGCGCAGGTGGGGTTCAGGGGGCTGGGACAGTGGCTATGCAAGCCGGGTGGTGATGGCAGTGCAGTGGGTGGTTGTGAGGGAGAGGAAGAAAGGATGAGAGAGAAGGGAAAGAAACGTCCAATGCCTGCCAACGTTGGTTCGTAACTCTCTCTCTCTCTCTCTCTGTCTCTCTCTCTGGATGTGTGTATGTATAATCTTTACTGAAATTATGATTACATTCTCATCTTTAACGAAATCCTTTTCATTATTCCTTGACTGCCATTTTTTGTGGTTTATGTAGGATGCAACCATTAAACAGCTTCTTCCAATTTTTCTCTCTTAGAAGATGAATTTCCTGACATTCGGCTCAATATTATTAGCAACCTTGATCAAGTTAATCAGGTATGGATACTTTTTATGGGCATCATCTTAATTTCAGTACATCCTCTAATGGTTATTTGGGTTGTTCATTCGCTTTCAAAAAGAAAAGAAATAAAGGTTATTCATAGACACTTTCTTTTTAGGGTTTTTTTTTTTTTTTTTTTGTAGTTGTTTCTGACTAGATCTAGTATATTGTATCTTGATGTTTCGCAGCCTGTGCAGAACCCTACCCGCATCAAACATTCCGGGGCTTTCAAATAGCTATGATTGCAAATCTATTTTCTTGATGTAAACAAGAAAACCCTTTTCAGCACCAGTCATTTAGACCATATTCCCCATGTTCTTCTTGTGGCATAATTCAGTCTTTTAACAGTTGGTGACAAACCCAACTATCTTCTCCAAATGAATAAAATAACAGTTTTAGTTTATGCATTCTCATTTCAACAAGGCTGTTTCTAGTTGTGTCCATGTTGAAAAGGTAAAATAATAGTGAAACTCAAAAGAAGATTTTTATGTTTATTTTATCACCATCCCTACTTAAGAAGACCTCGTCTAAGAATGTGATTAACCTGTCTTTTATAATATGTGGTTCATTGAAATTTTATTCATTTGATGATTTGTGTTCATCTGACCTGGGTTGCAGGAGAGAGTTTTGAGGTGTTATGAACTGATTCAGCAGATGGGGTTGATCGGTAGTAGGCCCTTTAAAAGTGCTAGTGGATCAGTCTCATCTGTGCCACAAAGCCCAATTGGGGTGCTGGATGCTGCTGCATGCTTGAGCTATAAAAGTGATGAAATAACAGTTAGGTCATGTGCAAATGCTCATACAAGCCCAGAACCAATTCCCAAGAGAAGGAAAATTGGATAGACCGTCTGAAATGGACCTCGAAGTCATGATCATGTTGCAAAGATGGGGTTTTCAATTTTCACATTAGTCAGTTCAGTTGGTTGAATGGGAGTTTTGGTGTGGTTAGGAAACAACCAAGTTCAGGGGTTCACATGCAAAACAAAACCCTTCTAAGTATTGTAAATTGTACATTTAAATCCAAGCTAGTATATTGATTTTTTAAATAAACTGATGATGTGTGATATTAATGTGTAGATGAGAATGCTACAATTTATGGGTTTAAATTTTTTTTTTTTGTGATTTTAAGAATTGAATTAAATGGCAAATAAAAAAATTACTGGGAAATTATTTAAAAAAATAATGATATTTAAATTAGAGATGGTTCAAAATTGTCATTTAACACAGTAAAAACCATTCTAATATAAAAATATGGAACAGTAGGTAACCGTTCCAAAAATTAGAATTTGAAAAGGTTCTAAAAATTTGGAACTGTTTAAAACCGTTCCAAAATAAATACTAAATTCAAATGGCTAAAT
The DNA here is from genome assembly GCA_029852735.1 of Persea americana. Taxonomy (NCBI): domain Eukaryota; kingdom Viridiplantae; phylum Streptophyta; class Magnoliopsida; order Laurales; family Lauraceae; genus Persea; species Persea americana. The sequence goes on from CM056818.1 coordinate 18,701,583, forward strand.
AAATTTGGAACGGTTTTAAAATTTTTGGAAGTGTTAATAACCGTTCCAAAAAGGACTAGAACAGTTCCAAATATTTGAATTTGGAACGGTAAATTCAAATCTGGCAGTGTCTAGAACCGTTCCAAAATTCAAAATTTGGAACTGTTCTAGTCCTTTTTGGAACGGTTCTAAACCGTTCCAAAATTCTCCATTTGGAACGGTTACAACCCGTTCCAATTTCTTAGGAACAGGCCTATTTGAAACGGTTTCTAACCGTTCCAATTTTAATTAGGAACGGTTTTCAACACTACCTGTTTGCTGTTTTTGGTGTAGTGATCAGACACGACGGTTTGGCAGGTGAATAAAACAGATAAGGTATACAGATGTTTGTCAAGTCATATTTAAAATCATAAGATGCATTTAAAATGAAACATATATAAAGACGAATCAAGATAAGCAATTTCTGTAAAAAAAAGGAAATTCACATTGAGATATTTCAAATTGTGTAAGACCCCGACCCCTAATTTCGTGATTAGCGTGTTTTTAGCGTGGGTTAGTTCTCTAAGTGAGCTTTGAGCCTAATTGAGTTAGATCGTGGTTTATAATATTTTTTTATAGCTTTGGGGAATTTTGAGGGCGGTTGGACCCGGTCTGACAGCCCGGGGATGCCTTGGGCTGTACGTGTCAGTGTGGGGGATTGATCTTGATTTTGAAAAATTACAATTTTGGTTCCTTTTGATAGGTCAAATTAGCCCTAACAACTTTTGTGTTTAGACCTACCCCATTTGAAACTCAGAAAATCGATTTTTCAGTCCGAGGGGCAAAACAGTCTTTTTACATTTAAATCTGAGGCCAAATTTTGAAATTTCAGAATCATGTCAAAATGTACTTTTTGAAAATTAGATTTTATGTGGATCATTTTACTCTTCTTCGTCGAGTCCATTTGAAGCCCAGAAACCCATGTTTTGGCCCAAAAAGGGTAAAATTGTCTTTTCACACCTAAATCTGGACCCAATTTTCGAAATCTCAAAAATATGTCAAAAATATACTTTTTGGAAACTAGATTTTCCAAGGATCATTTTGTTCTTCTTCGTCGATTTCATCCGGGACCCACAAGCATGAGTTTTAAAGCTTTGAAGCTTTAAGGGCCAATGGGGCCCACAACTTGCCCATTTATATAAGAACCCACGTTGGCTCCTTTCACCTTCTTCTTCATTTTCATTTCTTTGCTGCAACGAAACCAAAGAAGACTTCTTCTTCTTGTCTTCTCTCTCCTCTTGCATGTTAATGAAACCAAGCTCAAAGTGAAGAACATATTCCACCAACCTTCTCCCCATCTTTCAAGCTTCAAAAGGGTACTGTTTTTGGAGGATTTCAGTTGGGCTTTCTCTCTTCTCTAAACTCTTCTTCTTGTATAGAGCTTCTCAAGGTTAGCAATGGATACCTCTTCTCAAATCTGGTTTTTATTGGACCAAGTAGAGTTTCTTATCATACATGCATGGATTCTTTTGAAGAACTCTATTGTTTTTCAAAGTTTTGTGGATTTTGAAATGGGTTCTTCCATGGGTTTGGTGTAGGATTTCAACTGGCTGTGTAGGAGTTGTTTGGAGTGAACTTGAGACCCATTTCAGCTTGAGGCAAGTGAATAATTAGATATTGGGATATATACCATTAAATTTTTGGTCTTTCTTAAATTTCTGAGTAGAAAATGCACTTTCATTTAGTTGATTTCTTTGGTTATGTATGATTTGGTTTTCTTTTCAGCTAAATTCAAAACTCTGCAATTGTTTTAATGTTTCAGCTAGACTCAGAATTCTACATTTGTTTTAATGTTTCAGATTCAGAATTCTGCACTTGTTTTAATGTTTCAGCTATATTCAGAACTCTGCAATTGTTTTAATGTTTCAGCTAGACTCAGAATTCTGCATTTGTTTTAATGTTTCAGATTCAGAATTCTGCATTTGTTTTAATGTTTCAGCTAGACTCAGAATTCTGCATTTGTTTTAATGTTTCAGATTCAGAATTCTGCACTTGTTTTAATGTTTCAGCTCGACTCAGATTTCTGCCGTTGATTTGATGTTTCAGCTATGTAAAAATTTCTGCTCTGCTGAAATTCAGAATTCTGTACTGCTTAGATTCAGAATTCTGCACTGCTGAGATTCAGAACCCTGCACTGCTGAGATTCAGAATTCTGCACTGCTGAAATTTAGAATTCTGCGCCGCTGAAATTAGTTGTTTCCTGCATTGATCTATTGGATTCAAATCTGAACCTGTTTTCTTAAAATTCTTGTTTGAAATATGTTGTTTCCTGCACTAGTTTATTGCATTCAAATCTGAAATTGTTTTCTTGAAATTCTGATTTGAGATATGTTGTTTCCAGCATTGTTTTATTTGGTTATGAAAGAATGAATTCGAATTATTTTTGAAATTCTGTATTTTTCACTGGTGTTGAGTCTTAGGTGTTATTTGTTAATGGATATTGGAGTGGAATTGGAGCAGTGGAGTTCATTGTTGGTACCAAGGAGGTTCTGTGACCAGTTCGCTCGAGCCAACTTTTGTTTGCTTGAGCCAACTGTTCCGGGCTCGGAATGACCATCTTCTGGAAGCCATAACTTTTGAACTGTTCGTCGGAATTTGGAGTTCTATATACCATTGGAAAGCTCTCGAAGTGAGGAATCCAATGGTATATATATGCTTAATGATCAAAGGCTGGCAAAGAAAGTGGATATTTTGATCAACGAAAAACTAGAATATGTTGAGGGGCTTTTGTCTTGATATTGTGTACTTGGAAATCTAAAATGTTGTTTACCTTCAGGGGCACCAATCCGCTTTTAACTCCAACATTTGGGTTTCAATTACACAAGAATCGAATGAAGGGTCTTAGCATATACTTGAAAGTTTGTTTTGAAAAACTTAGCCTTGACACGAAGAATATCATTCTTACTTGTTTTGAATTACAAGCATTGGTTTTGTCTCGGTTCTCGTTTTGCACTTGTTTGACTTACAAGCATTGGTTTTATCTTACACTTGTTTAACTAACAAGCATTGGTTTTGTCTCGATTCTCGTTTTGCACTTGTTTGACTTACAAGCATTGGGTTTTGTTTCGGGTATCGCTTTGCATTGTTTTGACTTACAAGTATCAGTTTTGTTTCGGGTATTAATTTTGTAAGCCACAATTGCAAATATGGTGGGCTGTCTGTGCCAAAACGACTTTGGAGACAGTAACATGTCTCGCTAGAGCGAGAGTGAAGAAGTGATGCGCCAGTTTTCAGTATCAGGTCTCGCTATAACGAGACTAATGCTCGCTATAGTGAGCCTGGGCGATGAAGAGCATTCTGATCCAAACTCTTATGTGAAGTTTGACACAAACTGCTATTCTGAGTGGATTATGATTAGGAGCCTTATGCACGAACTTGAGGCTATTTATCGGGTGTTTCTCTCAACCTAAAGGTGACCACCACTCTCATTAATCTGAGTTAGAGATATCTTTGAGAGAGTTTATTCTCTAGAGCCATTGAGAGATTGTTTTGAAGGGCTGCTCTAGGAGGTGTTTGCTGCTTCTACTCTCTTATAGAAGATTGATCATCTTGTTTGTCAAGGTGCGAGGAGATTAAGTAAGGAGAACGGGGCACGGTGGATGTCGTGTTAGTAGATTCTTTACAAGAACAACTACAGTCCTTAGGTCAAGATACAGACTGAGGTAAAGGAGCTTGTGAGTATATCTTGTAACTGTTCGTGAACTCTTGATTTCTGGTTCGTGGTTTTTCTCCCTGAATAGGGTTTCCACGTTAAATTTGTGTCTGCCTTCCTGTGGTGATTGCTTGGTAGATTTATTTGCTAGTTCTATATTTTGTGATTGGTTACATCCGCTGCATTGATTGGTTAAATTAGAACTAATATCCATTCTAGTGGGTCCTGCAAAATCCTCAATTGGTATCAGAGCGGGTTACACTATTTTATTGTGTTGATCCTATTTTTGCTAAGAATGGATATCCATCGCGAAGGCACTTCAACCAATAAGCCTCCTCTGTTGGATGGTAGCAATTATGCTTATTGGAAAGCCAGGATGGTTGCCTTTTTGAAAGCCATAGATCTGAAAGTTTGGAAATCTGCTGTGAATGACTATTCCTTGCCCACTATTACTACTGATGGGATAACTGGTCCCAAGCCTGAAGATAAGTGGACTAAGGAAGAAGAGTTGGCTGCCACTTGCAACTCTAGAGCTTTGAATGCTATTTATAATGGAGTTAGCATGTTTGAGTTTCGTATAATTTCTACATGCACTACTGCAAAAGAGGCTTGGGATATTCTACAGATTGTGCATGAAGGGACTGACACTGTCAAACAATCGAAACTTTAGAAATTGTATACAGCCTTCGAAACCATAAAGATGGAAGATGATGAAACTTTTGATGAGTTTAATTCGAAGCTGAATGCAATTCTACAGTCCAGCTTTGTTTCGTTTCGTTTTGTTTTGTTTCATTTTGCTTGCTCTTGTCATCAAGTATGACGGAGAAAGGATGAGCTCAATGTGGATTCATGAATCATGATGTTTTCTCGCAATCATGCTAGCTTAGTCTTGCTTTTGTTCATATACTGTTTTAAATTCATTAAATGGCTTTAAACACTAGACCATGTGTACTCATGCTAGTTTTGCCTCATATCTCGTTCGTGGACTTTTGTTTTCTTGACATGTATATCGTTCAAGCATCATTTCAAGATTTGTAAACTGTTTTAAATTCAGCATATGCTTTCTTATAAATTTTAAATGATTCATACTCTTGCCTAAATTGATCACTTGCCAAACCATCGTGTCTAACCCTGTTTGTTTGGTGCCTTAGGTAGCAGGTTCTCGTCTTGAGCTAGTACATATGCTGATGGCTGTAGAGCAATGAGTTTTGCAGGGTGTTGTGTCAGTGATGTCATTCAGAAGTTGTGCGTGACTCCGGAGATTTGTTACACACCTGGGTAGTATTTGTTGTTAGCTTGTTGTTTTGTAAGGCTTTTGTTAGCCTCTTTTTTTTCTTGGGATTGTAATTAATGCACTTGCTAAATTATAACTTGAATATACGTGGGTAAGGATAAACCTGGCACTGTCAGCTCTGTATATTTTGATATCATGTTTTGTTCTAGTCTGAGTATGAGTATTATTATGACAGCTTTATGCTGAAGGGTTGTGTGCGACACGGAATCCGATGACTACGGGCTCCGGGTCGCAACGCCACGTAAGCTTCCGCGAAATGTTCTTGATGTGTTTAGAATTTTTGTCTTCCTCACACACGCATATCCTTGGGGAGAAATATACTTATCACTTACATCCCAATTCGCGTCCCCGAGGTCGGACCACTGCAGGGATTCGGGTTCGAGGGTGTGATAGACCGTGTAGATTTTATTTTGGCTAGCCATCGTTTTTGTAACTTCGGGTTTGGTTTTCTTCTAGTGGGGAGACTCTTTCTTGTCTCGTCTTCTTGTCCTTGTGGTTAGGGAATTTTGGGGACCAAATTCCGTTCTAGTGGGGGAGAATTTAATGTCTCCGTACCCATATTTAGTATCCTTTGCTTGTTTTCGCGCTAGAAAGTTAGAGTTTTGTGGACTTAGCATGTGTTTCTCAAAGGACTTTGACAGAATTTTCAGCTTTTCAATGTGGCAAAGGGAGTTAGTCAGGGAATATGTGAACAATTGTTAGTTAGCGAGGAATGTGAACAACATATCGAGGTATAATTATAGTTGATTGTGGACCGTCAGATGGTGTGTTAGACAAATGCAAATTTTCTGGATAAACTTGGATTATTTTCCTAAGTCGGAGGACCTCTGAAGCCGAATTTGTGGTGGTTTTCAAGAAGTTTGAGGTGATTTTCAGTTGATAGAGCTTCAAGTGGATGCCAAAAGCTAGAAATTTCTCAAATTTGATGAACTTTTGTTAGAGAAGTGTTAGAAGATTTTCAATGATTCTAGAATGATGGTGAAGTTAACTCAGCAAGATGCGTCAGTAGGTGGTTAAAAGCATAGGAAGTTAGTTTTCGGCAGCCGTGTAGAGAGTTGCATGTGGAATTTATTGTTACCTGGTCACATGATAGAGTAGATTTTGTGGATTTCACCAACTAGTAGAATATCGGTTTTGACGGAGTACATCTATGAGATGGAGGATCACAACCTATGGATAATTTCAGTTGAAAGATTTAGAGAAGAATGACACAAGAGTAAGACTTAAGGACAATGAACTTGAAATAAAGACAGAAGATTGGGCAACCAAGGCTTGATTGGAGTAGCTTCGAGGTATGAATGCAGGGTTGTAACCGTTTGAGGTGTGATGATGAGTAGATAATTACTGTACAGAGGACCAAGGACAATGAGCATAAAGAGTCAGAGTAACAAGAACTTTTAGGGTACTTTGAAGAAAGACTTCACTCTAGGATTGTAGACACGAATCGAACTCCCAAGATCAATTATGCATGCTAAGGATAGAAGACAGGACAAATGAATCCTTGATAGAGGTACATCCTACAAAGTTTGGACATGTGGAGGAGTATGATTGTTAGAGTGTTAGCGGGTCAAGTCAGAGTGGGAAACCTATAGCGCTGTGAACCTTGTGATTTCAACGAGCAGATAGAATAGCAGTACACCTGGATGAGTCAAAACTTTCTTATTCTTGGATTGACATTGATGGACAAGACACGTAGCAGATTCGAGACAATGCTAGGACAGTTGATAATCACTGGGTATTGAGAGAAGGATTCTTTGAGCATTGATTGTGTCAGAGGAACAAGTTCCGGGTAAAAGTTTGGACGTTTGAGATCTTCAACCGAATTAAAGACCTTGACCACTGATAGACCCGTCTTTTTTTTTCTTGCCTTCCTCCGTCCCGGGTCTACCGGGGTGCGGCGGGGCGAAGAGAAAAAAAGGGGCAAACATCAACATTTTTGTACGGGGTATGCCAGATTTTCTATTCTACTTGAAATTTGAAATGGTGATCCGGAGATTCACCTTCACAAGTAGAAAGGAAATCAAACTTTTTTTCTAACTTTGCATTGCGCATATATTTAAAGAAAGAGACAAGATTTTAAAATGCCGTGAGAGGCGATTTTGTTTAGTTTGTCGTGAAAGGCAGTTTTGTCCCGTAAAAGGTGATTTTGCCGTGAAAGGCGATTTACAAATATCATCAATGATGAAAGACAAGAATTGTGATTTTTTTTGTCTCTTTAAAAATACAAAGTACAATAAAGAAGAAAAAAAGAGGGATCTAACTTCTCAGGAGATTGTGGGGACTCGTTCAGATCGACGGTCGCGAGTCATGTATGGACTCCGCCATCGTCCTTCTGATGAGAACACTTGATGCTTTAGTTCACTTGGCTTGGCTTGGACCTCGGATTTTTAGAGGACAAAGACCAAGGGAAGGTCCTATATCTAATAAAAAACCAAGTAGACTGGCTGAAAAGCCGCATCTAGGCCATGTTGGATAGAAGAAGAGGGGAGATCTTGGAGGGGTAGCCCCCCAAGGGACTTCGATCACCTTGTTGAATTTGCAGCAGAGTTTCTTCAGAGTGAGAGTGCTTCTTTTCGCAGAGAATTCTTCAGGATAGTTTTTAGACAATTTTTTAGGACCCTTCAGATGATTTTTTTTCGGACCCTTTCCCTTTGGAATGACCGCCTATTTATAGGCTTTTGGTGGCCATTAGGAAGGTTTATGGGCATTAATGATATTAATGCTCCATGATGGGAGGAGTTACAAGATTTAATTTCAGAATTTTGTATCTCCTTTTTCTTGGATTTTGATTGGCCGATGGAGAATAATGGGCATTTAATCTCCATGATGATGGGGGTTTCATGATTAATTACCATGATTAAACTCCATAATGATAGGAGTTACATGGTTAATTACCATGATTAATTGGACTTGTAACTCCCATTTCTTGGCTTCTGATTGGGCCGTCCAAAATAATGAGTTAATGACCCTAATAAGTTGTCATAAAATGGTCAATTAACAACATTAGTTGGTCGCCAAGTCGCTTCAAGAGTCGCGGGCCGCGCTGCGTCTTTTGGAATTCTTCTTGCGATGATCATCGATGGGTCCGCATGTTATTTGATGTCGGATGATGATGCAAATTCAGACATTGGTTGATACCAATGGGCTGGCAACATCTGTCCAGTCGATTTCACGATCGGTTGGGCAGAAAGTGTGCTTTCTTGGTCGGCCGGTTGGCGGTTTCGGAGTGTCTGATGATGATCAAATGATTTCGGTGGCAGATCCGTGATGTTGACGAAGATTGACGGATATCATGCCTCAAAAATCAGATTTTAAGAAAATCACAGGGGCCAATCATCGCGAAACGCGAAAAGAATCGGAAAAATGGACGTTTCAGTGGAAATCCAGCGACCCGGACTTCCATGGTCGCCGGCGACCATGCACCCATGGTCGCCGGCGACCATGGGGCCAGTGACCTTGGACTTTAGTCCATTTTCCGGTCGCCTTTCGGTCGCCGTTTCTCGGCCGTTTCTCTGGACTTTTCGCTTCTGTTTTCTCCTGTATTTTTCTTGACATTTCTACTTATTTATTGGCTTAATTCTTCTGCAGAAAACCTGTCAAAAGGCTGTGCAAATTAGAGCACAAAGTTTCCTATTTTTGGAAAAGCCGAAGACTTTGTAGCCGATTTTCCGCCAAGAGTTGAAACTAGGTCAAATGATGTCGGAATGACCTGAAATTTGAGGTAAAGCTTCTTGAGCATTAGATAGGACCAACCATGGGCTTTTATTGAGTTTTGAAGCCGTTTGGGGTCCCGTCGATGCTAGACTTGATTTCACAATGCGAAAGATGTCGAGCTTTGATGTGCAGTCATCCGAAGTCCGATTGACCTAAAATTTGACAGGGAGCCTATTGGAGTCATTTTGAGATGATCCATTTGCTCCGACTTTGATGCTATGGTCCCGGGGAGCTTTGCCACCGGTAGGCTTGATTTTGCTTCGGAGCGTCAAAGCCAGGTCAAACGTCGTTGGAATGACCTGAAATTTGACGTGCAACCCTTTGGAAGCATGTAGAAGTTACTCATGTGCTTCATTTGATGAGTAGAAGCATCGGAGGTTCTCGCCGCTGAGAGGCTTGATTTCGCCTTTCGAGGGTTGATGGAGGGTCAAATGGTGTCGGTTTGACTTGAAATTTGGCGTGGAGCCTTTTGGAGTTATTTTGAGACTATTCATAGGCTCTAATCGAAGATTTGATGTCTTCAACACTGTCACCGCCGGGAGCTCCCACTCAGCCGCTGGAGGATTGAAGTTAGATCAAATGGTGTCGAAATGGCCCAAAACTTCATATATTCCCTTCTTTTGGCTATTTTGAAGGATCTTGCAGTTTTTGTTTGATTTTGACAAGATCTAATGCTTGAAGCAGCTTTGCCTGTTTGTAGTAGGATGTGGCTCCATATAGCTTTTGATGTTGAGGAGGCAAAGTGACATTTTTGGTGTCTACAAATGCCCCCTCGAGGTACAGCGACGAATCTCGTAGTTTTTGCAATCGATGTGCCTCGAAGAAGACTTTGAAGGAGAACTTCTAACTTTACCAAGAGTTTCTGAGCATTTTTATTTGATAGAATAGCCTTTTGAGTTTCCAAGGGGATTTTATGGCAATGAGAGAGAGATCATGTACCATCTCAAGGCAAAATTTTGAAAATGACATTTGGATTGGGTTTTTGGGTTTTGGATTTTTTTTTACCTTGTGAACCTAAAGGCATTGTGTGGCGCATCAGGCAGTCAAGAAGGTTTTTGGTTTTTGACCTTGTGACCTAACAAACTGTATGTAGCAGGTTAGGGGGGTCAGATTTTGGATTTTGATTTTGGTCTTTTGACCTAACAAGCTGTATGTGGCAAGTTAGGGGACCATGGTTTGGATTTTGGTCACTCTTTGGGGATATTTTGGGTCCATTGGAGTGGTTTGGGTTTTTGTGAAATGTCAATTTCAAGGTTTTGGCTTAATTTGGTTCATGAGGTGGGATGGGTTGGATTTTTGGAAACTCATGAGGCTTGGATTTTTTTTTTTTTTATGGTCCAATCAACTCAAAGGAGGCATGTAACCATTTTTGCATGCTCTTGGTAAGAGGAATTTTGACTAAAAGCCACTTTTAGTGCCTAAGTGGTCAAAACTGGCTAATGTGGGCTAGCGCTTGGGATCTTAAGCTTTAAAGATGGCTTAGATCTCATGTGGTGTCATTTTTGTTAAGAATATCTAAAGATATCTCTTTTTGGTAGAGAATATCTAAAAATATTCTTACTTGGAGAGAATCTCTCAAGTTTCCTTGATTTTGGGAGAGATTTTCTCAAAGTATCTTTCTTTGGGAGAAAGTTTCTCATATTCCCTCTTTTTTGGAGAGAATTTCTCAAAAGATCTCCTCATAGGGAAAGAATATCCCATGATCCCTTTCTTTTAGGAAGTTTGTTAATTTTGTAGCACTTACCTCCTTTCTTTTCTCTTTCTTTCCTCTTTTGGTTTGCTTTCTTCTATAAAAACAAGGAGGTTGGATCTCTTGTTGCTATTGCTCTCTTTTTGCAAGAACCTTCAAGAGTGCTTCAAGATCAAAAATTCTTCTTCTTCTCCAAGGATCTTCTAGTTCTTCCTCTTTCTCCATGGCTTCAAGTAAGTTTTTTCTTTAAGAAACCCCAAGTAGAAATAGAAAAAGGTTTTTATTCTTTTCTTTTCCCTTTTTTTTTCTTCTCCACATGTTTTCTTTTATTTTTTCACACGTTTTTTTTCCTTTTTTTTTTCTTCTCTTTTTCTTTTTTTTTTCTTTCATGGTTTTCTCTCTCTTTTTTTTTTCTACCTTGTGTTTTTTTTCTTCTTTTTTTTTCTTTTTTTTTCCTTCTTTTTCTTTTTTGTGTGGCCGTACGGACAAGATCGTACGGTCATGGCCATACGGCCACGTGGCCTGTGGGTTTTTTTTTTTTGTTGTTTGAAGCAAGAAACTTTCTTCCTCTCTTCTTTCCTTTTATTTTTTTTTTGTTTGAATTTCGAGATGCACATGCATGACAACTTTCCTTCTATGCATTTTTTTTTTAAGAAATTGGAAGGATGATAGTGCACACCTGGAAATCTTTTCGCAAGTCTTGGGATTTGGAGTTCGCAGCAATGTTGAGCCCTTTTCCAATCTTGCGGATATTTGAGAAGCTTTGGTTTGATCTCGCAGCAATGTTTGAGTTCAAGCCTCCTTCGAAAATTTTTCATTGATTATGAGCTTACAGCGATGTTGAGCCCATCTTCAAGCTCCTATTTCTTTTGGAGTGTTTTCCTTTTCTTCGGAATTGCCCCGGAACCATGCCAAAATTTCGCTAGAATTTTTTAGCAAAATTTTGTTATTTTGATGATTGATTTTTTTTTTCCATCCTTTGCAGGTAGTTCCTCCAGAACAAACAAGGGTAAGGAGCCTGTCACTGATGCGCCTCGCCGTTCTACCAGATCCTCTAATGTGGCCGTACAGCAGGCCTGGGAAGAGGTTCAGTATGTCGAAAAGAACTTGGAAGAGTGTAACTCGCTCAACCGAGATGAGATGAGGCAACGTTTGATTGCCCTCTAGGGTGAGGAGTTTTATAAGATTATGGTAAGCAACCGTCCCTGGGTCACGGACGATTAGAGCATTGTGCCCAAGCCTACCTTCTTCTTTGGTGATTCCGTCCCCGACGATTCAACATACCAAAGGAGATGTTTTTAGTTCTCTTTCACAGTTGATGGTGAGAAGAGAACCGTTTCTACCTGGTCGACCTTCGATCGGACTATCTCAATATGAGCCTTTCCTCCACATGCTCGAAGAGGGAAGATCCTCCAAGCTGGGTGAAGAGGACAAATGTGATCAAGACCGGGGTTTTTGTTGGCGGCCCTTCTGGTTATGCAGAGAAGTTGCCCGCCCGCATGGACATTTTGATGCTAGCCAGCGGCTAGCAAGGTTTAGACCATCCTTCGGTCGATTTGAGACCGGTGGGCCATGGCATTTTCAAGGGCGATGGCAGCAATTGGGTGAAGGCTTTTCGACTTCGCGGCCGTTTCAGTGCTGACTCGAGTTGGGAGTCGTGGACTGATCACATCCTGCAGATTGGCGGTGCCATTCTGAAGGAGGCTGAGATTTTTGACGTAGTTCGCACTTTTCGGCAAACCGTGGTTTTCTCTGATGAGGCCTTCATGGCATGATGGAGTCGTTCCTTCCATAAACCAACACCTTCGTTGTCACGGATGGTGAGATTGGTTTTTCTTTAAAGGAACTGAGCGCCATCACCGGGCTGCCTATCCTCGGCAATCTCTATGAGGAGTTCATGCCTATTAACAGCGTCCTTGAGGAGCAGTCTGAGGAGTTCAGGCTTTTGTACTTTCAGCTCGTCGCCTTCTACGACCTTTTGAAGGAGAAGGAGGGCTCGAAAGTCCGGTGTAACAGTTGGAGGAGTGGTAGCTTTTTGTCTTCCAACTTCTTTGACAGCGGGGAGTCTTTTGAGAGTACGACCCAGGAAGCCAGGGCTAAGAACCTAGATTCGAAGAAGATCTCCTCCATGCGAGAGAATTTGAAGGAATTCTTCGCAGACACAGAATTCTCGCTGTTTACCTCACTTATTCGCTGGGTGAAGCTGTTTTTGCTGGAGGAGATGGAACGGACATCAGGCTGCATTGCATTTTTCCGGCTTGTTAGATGGCGTTTGGAGAGCGTCTTGCTTTGGTGCCTGCTCTTTACTCCTATTTGTGCACCAAATTGCAGGTTGCTGCTTTCCTGGTTTGGCTTGGGCTTCCCATGAATAGGGTATTTTCGGCCCACATCTTTTATTCGTGGTATGTATACCACTGTCCCAGCTTCCACCGATTGGGTGCTGCTCAGGACGATGACCCGTTTATGATTCGGTTGGCTAGAGGGAAGCCCGTTTCCGAATCTCTTTTATCTGCCCGTTTGAGGATCCAACGATTCTGGGACGTCGAGATGGGGCAGTCTTCAGTGAAGCTTTCTCCGGGCTTGCGGAAGAAGGCTTTTGATTTTGGTGTCTCTCGAGATTTCACCAGGGCAGGGTCGGGGAGACACTATTCTTTAACAAACGCAAAGAGGAGTTGGCTTTTTAACGTACGTGTCGGCACAATGGTGTACCACAAACATCTTTTCATCGACATCCAGCCGTATGTTCCCTCGCGTTTTGCCATGCAGTTGGGCTTCTCTCAAGGCGTTGTTGGAGCGCCTTCGAGCAAGGTGAAGCGTTTTGGAGGTCTACAGGACAGGAGGAATGCATGGGCTTTCTACAGCGCGGAAGACACTACCGCCATGATTCCTTATCCTGAGTTGTCCACTTTCCGGTCTGCTGGCTTCACGAAATGGTTCGTGGAGAGCTTTTCAGTGTACCGGGGACTTTCCAAGAAGGAGCTTGATGCAAAGCAGTCTTCCGGGAAGGGTCTTGGGAAGTCAGATGGCGTCCGCCGAGTAGAAGTTCTGGCTTTCCTTTTTGGAGAAAAGCACAGAACAAGTTTTCTCGAGGACTAGGACGTCATCAGATCGGGAGTTGCACAAGAAATACCTGGTGAAGTCTTGGAACAGCTCGCTGAGGAGGAGGCTGAGGTCGCTGCTTGGATACAAGCCTAGCGAGCAAGGGCTTCCATGGAGTCTCCCGGTAAGAGCAGACCATCCAGTGAGGACTCTGGCGAGAGGCCTGATTTCAATGGTGGGGCGGGTACTTCCAGCAATTTGGCCCGTAGGAGCAAGAGGAGAAGAGGACAGTTACGAAGTCAGAGACGGCACGGAAACTCTCCTGATCTGGAAATTCCTTCCACCATTGCTGAGGAGGCATCAGGGGATGATGATGAGCCTCCAGAAAAGAGGAGTCGAGGGGGAAAGATCAGTAGTGATGGTATGACCCTTCTTCTCTCTTTTTCCGCTTCTTTCTTTTTATGAGGCTTTTGTTTTTGATCTACTGCTTTTCTTTCTTTTGGCAGAAGATGATGATTTGATGATGCCTGAAGTTCTGGCCAATGAGGGGGTGACGGATCCGATTGCGGCATCTGAGGAAGAGCCTAGAGATTCTGAAGTAGATCCAGAATCTCCACCTGGTATGACTTCTTTTCTTCTTTTTCTTTCTTTGTTTTTCTTTACCGCCACTTGCTGACATATATATATTTTTGCCAGCTGACTTGCCGGAGGATTCCGACGACTTTGAGCCATCCATGGATGCAACTTTTGATGATGCTTTGGATGAGCTCATGGAGGCAGAAAGCATTCCGCCAGTCGTCGAAGAAGGTACTTTGTAGTGATAATCTTAATATTTTGATTTTTGACAAGATCATATTCATAGCCTTGTCATCTTTCATTGGCAGGTTGTGAGGTGACAGAAGAAGTTCCTCTATCTTTCTCAGAGCTAGAGCAGGGGGTGCCTGTGATTGATCCAGGAGTAGGGGTTTCTTCTACCAGTTTCGATGAGGCAGAGGCGAGTCTGCCTACTGATATTCCTTCTCCGGCGGTTCCGATTGAAAAGAGCTTCTTGATTACTCTTCCAACGTTGCCTGACATGGATAATCGACCAACGGAGCATGGCGAGTCTTCATCTGAGCCATCCCGTCAGTTTGCGAGGAATGTGTTGAAGAGACTTTTGAGCTCATGGGTCGAGACTCTTTCTTTTGGCCATTTGGAGGCTGGTTTCGGCATGGTTAAGCATGTACGTGACATTCTTGCCGATAGCGAAGAAGTTGGTTTGGACATCACAGATGCCAAGGCTTTTGTCGATGAGGTCATCACTCTAGGTAACAAGTGGAATGAGACAATGAGCTTTCCAAATGATGACTTCTTCAACGAGATGTTTTTGAAGCCTTCCAGCGAGGTCAAATCTAAACTGAATGAGATCTCGCGGACTCGGAAACAGCTCGTTCGGGAGAGGAACGTCACTGAGTTGGCTATTATTGAGCTAATACAGGACCAACACCGCATTGATAGGGAGGTCACTGAACCCAGACAGCGCCTTGAGCTATTGGAAGAACAGGCCGTTGCCAAGTGGACTGCTACTTTGAAAGCTCGCGATAGAGAGAGGACTCTCATTCGCCAAGTTGAGGAGGTCGAAAGCAATCTCCGGAGGAAGACTCAGGAATATGAACAACGGCAGATTCTCTGGGAAGAGCTTCCTCGTGCTGAAGATCGGTCGCGAAAGCCTACCACATTTTATGGGAAGATTCCGAAGAAACATGACCTGGAAGCTTTGGAGGCTAAGGCCAAGAGTTTGCTTGAGGAGTTAAGCCTTTGGTTGAAGACCATGTCAGACTAGCCTCCTGATTCGTAACAAACTTTTCCCCCTTTGTTCTGGCACCTCCATGTATAAACATTTTTTGGCACCTTTTTTTGTATCCCCTTATTTCACTTAAATTCACTTTTGATGAAAACATAAGAGAAAATTGATTAGGAATGGTTTGTTTGAAAATTTGATCAAAAGGTTGTCATTTTGTGAAAATCTTTTGTCAAATGGTTGTTTTGGGCATGAAAGCCAGATTTTGTGGCAAAAAGCCTGATTTTTGAGATGGCATGAAAGCCGAATTTTGTTGGCATGAGAGCCAAGATTTTGTTTGTGGCATGGAAGCCGGTTTTTGACATGAGAGCCGATTTTTTTCGTATGAAAGCCAAGTTTTGGTTTTGTGGCATGAGAGCCAAAAATTTTGTGGCATGGAAGCCAGATTTTGTGGCATAGAAGCCGATATTAGTTTTGTGGCATGTGAGCCAAATTTTTGTGGCATGGGAGCCAAAATTTTATTTGTGGCATAGAAGCCGATTTTTGTTTGTTTGGCGTGAAAGCCAGATTTTGTGGCATGGAAGCTGAGTTTTTTGAAAACCGAGTTTTGTTTTGTTGGCATGGAAGCTAGATTTTTTATTTTTGGCGTGAAAGCCGGTTTTTGGCATGAAAGCCGGGTTTTGGTGTGAAAGCCAGGTTTTTGGTTTTAAAAAATGCGAGTATCGACTAATAATCGCCTCCCTGCTGAATGGTATTGCAAGTATCGATGGAATGTCGCTTCCTTGCTCATTCGGTTGCGAGTATCGATGGAATTCGCATCCTCGCGGTTTTTGGTGCAAGTATCGACTGAATGTCACTTCCCTACCTTTTTTCAAAAATTTTGTTTTGTGGGTATCGATGGAATGTCGCCTCCCCACGATTTTTGAAATTTGAGGTTTTTTCGAACCTTTGTTTTTGTTTTGAAATTTGGGTTGTGGATATCAACTGAAACGTTGTGTCTCCACGATTTTTGAAATCTTGCAAGTATGGACGAGGTGTCACTTCCTTGCGATTTGAGGTTTTTGAATGGGGTTCGCATCCTTCTAATTTTTGGGTTTTGTGTGAGTATCGACTAAATGTCGCTTCCCCACGGTTTTTGAAAAACCATTTTTTTTAAAGACACGAAGGTTGTAAATTTTGACTAAAACCATTTTTTATGGTAAAAGTCGGAGTGGACTAGGGTGGAAATCCTTGAGTCCTAATTTTTGTCTCAAACCATGAATTTTGGGTTCAAGGATCGAAAGTTTTGGTCAAGTTAGGGAAGAGAGTCCTAAACTTGGATTTTGGGTTTTGATGATTTTTTGGACAATGAAACATTGAAAGTAAGCATTGTTGTGAGGTTTTTTTTTATAGAAATTTCAACATAGGTATGAAAACTCTAAAAGGAGTGGGTTTGACGAGCAAGTACCTAGGGATAGGCTTTGGCCATGTAGGCATCGCTCTGACCCGATGTAGGAAGTCTTCAAGGGTAGTACCGCTTCAAGAACTTGCCATTGATGGGCAGCATACATCTATCACCCTCCATGTTCAGAAGAGCATACCCGCCGTTGGAGAAGACTTTGTCGATGATGAAGGGTCCCTCCCATTTTGGTACGAATTTGACTTTGGATTTGTGGGCGAAAACCATTGGCCTTTTTACCGCAAGAACCTAGTCACCCTTTTTATGGGCACGTTGCCTGACCTTCTTGTCGAAAGATCCTGCCATGCGTGCTTGGTAAAGCTTAATGCTTTGTAGGGCTTCGAGCCGTCTTTCATCGAGATTATCCAATTCTTGGAGTCTCAATTTGATGTTGCTTTCTTGCGTCATTTCATTTTGTAGAGATACCCATAAAGAAGGAATTCGTACCTTTAGAGGGACAACTGCTTCACATCCATAAACCAAGGAGAATGGTGTGTTATGGGTTGGTCCTCGAACGGTAGTCCGGTAGGCCCATAAAGATTCAAGCAGTTTGTCGCTCCAGTCTCTTTTGTGACTAGAGACCATTTTCTTGAGGATTTTGCAGAATGTCTTGTTGAAGGTTTCTGCTAGTCCATTCGTTGCCGGGATCAAGCCACCATATCCCTTATGGATGGACTCGGTTCCATTCCCTCCAAAGTTTAAACAACCTCTTCTCCAAACATATACGGGGAAAGGTTCAGCTAGACAGGACGTCATCCACTTCAAGATCTTGACAGGAATGATTGCAGATCAAGATGCTCTCAAGATCCGGCTCTTTGCAAGTACGCTAAAAGATACAGCCTTTGATTGGTACTCCACTCTGCCAGAGGACTCCATTAAAAACTGGACCGTGCTAGAGACACGTTTCCTGACCCACTTCAAAGCCAAAGAAAAAGGAGGTTCTCAATGTGCAAACCAAGTCAGCCCCTCAGCCGCCAATGAAAGCTGAAAACAAAGCTGCAGGTAAGAGACCTGAACTCTTTGATGCCTTTAAAGAACGAGTAGAGAAGAAATACCCGTTCGATGAAGATGTTAAAGAAATATTTGGGGCTCTCTTGGCAAATGACAAACTCACCTTGCTTGACTCCAAAAGACCGGGAGATGTTGGCAAAACCAACGATCCCCGATATTGTCCATACCACCAAATGGTCTCTCATCCTCCCAACCAATGTTTCGTTGTGAAAGATAAGATGAACGAGATGTGGAAAAACAGAGTCATTACCTTTGATAAAAACTACAGGTCTGCCTCCGTTAACATGGTGTCATACGGACAAACATCCAAATCACCAAAGGAAAAAATCACTACTTCCTTCAAGGTGATAAAAATGACCCAGATGTCCCAAGAGCTGGTGCCTTACCCAACACCAGAAAGACAGCCCATATGGGTGCATCCCGATCTCCTGGAAGATGAAAATTGGGAGATCGTCAAAATAAAGCTGACCGCTCAACAGCGAAGGCAAGCCAAGAGACAACTCCACAAGCTCAAACAGCAGGAGAAGGCTCAAACAAAACAAGAGGTCCCTGAAAAGGCAGAAACCTCCTTTACCGCTTCACTGGGGGAAACAGAGAAGTCCCTCCCCAAAGCTCCAAGTGTGATAAGAAAATTCACTCTCAGTGATTTTCATGCCACCACGGCTCAGGGATGAGACTACGCAGGGGGCATCATACTCTTGTAACTCGGTAGTTGGATTCTCCATGAATGGATACGAGTCTAGTGACACTGCCAGTGACACAGATGAATGGGAGGAATCCTTTGAAACCGGAGAATATCTCTCCGATGAAGAATGGATCCCAGAATCCCATCTTATGCCAGTAATCTCGTACAACCCCTTCCAGCCACAAGGATCCTGGTCTGATGATGATGAAGACCAAGAGGCTGCCCAAAATGCTGATGACACAGAACAAACATATGCTCTAGTGGATCCCAACCAGGTTGAACCACAAGAAGCAGATGAAGAAGAAGATCTAGCTCCTATGCCAGATCTCGAAGAATATGCGAGGATCTTGCAGCATCTCGCCATAGAGCAGGAGCAGGATCACATCAACCAGCTTCATCAAAATCTAGAACCGAAAGTCTCGGAGAATCTACAAACATCTCCTCCAGTGACTACGGAAAATGAAGAAAGTTGCTGGATTGATGATCCTCTTACATCGGAGGATGAGTTTGATTCCCAACGGTCCATCATGGAGGCATCTTATATCGGAGCTGCCTGTAATGTGATAGTTCAGGATGATAGTGCCTCTGAAGCTCTATTTGCTAAGGCCACGGATTCTCAAAATGCATCCGGTAGCATATCTTCTGGAGCTACATATTCTCGGGTGACTTCCACTGAGATAGCACCTTCTCCTGAAACAGTGACATCAGAATTTAAGCCTCTTCCGACTGATCACCAGGAAGAAGCTCTGGCTGATGAAGTCTTTAAAGAAAACCCAGTCAATTGGTCTCAGATACCCAACCTCATAGGAGATGTCTGGACCGATGAAATACTGGACAAAGAAGAAAAGTTGTTGGAAGCTGTTCAGGACTTGTTCCTGGAAAATACTCCATGCAACTCAATAACTAAAGACGACAATGCTGCTACAGAAGCGTTTTCAGCAAATGGAGAGGATCGGCCCCTTGAGCCCGAAGGGGGTCTTCCGAAAGAAAAACCACCTCTAGAAGCTTTTGAAGTTGGGAAAGGTACCCGCTCTGGCCAGGATTACCACAAAAACTACAACCAACCTTCTTCTTCTTCTTATGTAAATCCTTCGGGAAAATAAGTTGTAAATGCCCCAAGCGGTGGTGATAATGAAAATGCAGGCCCAAAAGAGGCTTTCAAGTATGACTTGATCGAGCACTTCAAACACATACATGCACGACTGCACATCTTAGATTTATTACGAATGTCACCACAAACTCATGATAGTCTCATTTCAGAACTGCAAAGGCTGAATCTGGATGTCGACAAACATGCCCCACAAGTCCTACAAATTTAAATGGACTATAGGGTCAAAGAATAAAAAATCTCCTTAAATGGAGAAAAGAAAAAGCTGGAGGACCTTGCATTGAATGCCTCTCGGTCCAAAAAGCCGCAAGTGCTACCATCGCCTTCAATAAGGAAGACCTCCTATTAGGCGAGACGAAGCACAACCGACCCTTGTACTTCACGGGGTACATCAAAGAGATGCCAATGAACAGAGTCCAGATCGACCCGGGTTCTGCACTCAACCTCATCTATACTTCGGCACTCGAAGAGCTGGGTATCCCACCTAACAAACTAAGCCACACATCTGTGTCCATCTTTGGATACGATGGGAGTGCTCAAAGGCCTATTGGCAAAATCAGGTTCAAGTTGCAAATCAGTGATCTTATCTCTAAGGTCACTGTGTATGCAATAAAAACCCCTTCGTGCTACAACATCATTCTCGGACGCCCTTGGATACATGAGAACGGTGTCGTCCCTTCAACTCTACATCAGTGCATCAAGTTTATTGGCGACGACAGCTTGATACATCGAGTGTTTGCAGACAAAAAGCCCTTCGAAGGCAAAGAAGTCCATTTTGCAGACTCTCAGATGTACAAGGATGAGAAAGAAAAGGAGGAGGAGAAAATAACATCCTTTGCCGGCAATCTCCAAAAAGATAAAGGCAAGGCTCCTCAGCAATCATCGGAAGAAAACAAACCTTCTGGCAAACCTGAAGAGAGCAATCAGTCTCCCTTCGTTATCTCCTTCAAATCTTCCAAACCTTTGGTAATCACTACTAAAGCAAAGAAGACAAAGCAAAAGACAGGGGGCAAGTTTGTTGTCTCCTTCGTGTCTATCATACAAGACACGGATTCGGATTCAGAGACTGAAGACGATACATCGTCAAGCCAAGCTGATACTCAGCAAGTTCGGCCTGCTCTCACTCCATTGGAGACACCTGCTAACGTAGAAGATCCTACGTCCGCTACCTTCATCGTTCCGGCAACGACGGTAGAAGAGAAACCAATCTTCTTCCATAAATCGGACGCTTCTTCATCAAACTCCCTGCTTGAGCCTTTCCAAAATGAAGGTATGCCTCAACTATCCTTGTATAGTCCAATGGCACAAGCTATCATAAAGAAAATGGGCTATGTCGCTCAAAATCCAATTGGTTTGGGAGGGGGCCGTGGTATTCTCACACCAATTGCAGCTGGAAGATTGGAAACTCCACCGTCGCATAGACAAGTCTTCATACGGATTGGGGTATGATCCTGAGACTCCGATGAGACAGTTGACACAAAGGCTGCAAAGTCGTTTTGCCGACCAGACCTCAACATCTCGTATTGATGAAGACATCAATCTCCCTGGATATCTCTTTGAAGAGTTACCCGACAAGGACCCAGGGAGCTCATCAAATTGGTATGATTTCTCTGATGATGAAGAGGAATTGTCCGATAACACAGACGCACGGTTCTTTGATTCAAAAGAGCCATCGTCTCCAAAAGAAGTGCCTTACTTCGACCCAGTTTCAGCAGGTGATTGGGATCATCTCATAGCAAGTCTTGAGAAGAATACCGATCAAGAAGATTTATGGACAGAAGCGGAGCCATGGTCTGAAAACGCCCTTGGAAACCCAGAAGGTCTTGTTGAGCTGGAAGCCTCTGAAAATATTGTGGAGGAACCACCTTCAAACCTTCCAACAGAAAATTCTGTTCAAAAGATAGACTTGGGAACACCAGATAACCCACGTCCTGTATTCATAAGCAAGAATATAAAGGATGATGAGTTACCCGAGTATGTCTCTTTTCTTCGTGAGTTTGTTGATTGTTTTGCATGGTCTTACGCTGAAATGCCTGGCTTAGATCCCAAAATAGTAGTTCACAAACTCAACTTGCAAGAAAATGTCAAGCCTGTAAAACAAGGCCAAAGAAGATTCCGTCCTGAAGTGATGGACAAAATTGAACAAGAAGTTCAGAAACTCAAAAACGTTGGCTTCATCCGCGAGGAACAGCATCCTGAATGGTTGGCCAACATTGTCCCTGTGACAAAGAAAAATGGGCAAATCAGAGTCTGTATTGACTATAGAGACCTGAATAATGCATTCCCCAAAGATGAATTCCCGCTCCCCATACCGAAGGTAATGATTGACAACACTGTAGACACCTCATTTGGCCCCTATGATAGCCTTAAATACCTATCATATATAGCGATGCCCCATTTCACCCATAATTGAATTATTAATGACATAATTCAGATTAATTAACGACGATGAAGATGCTTGTTGCTAATTTTAGACTTAGTTCGACGATTTCTAGAAATTCGCGAGAGAAAAGCCAAGTCGCGTCAAGATCTTGAGCCCAATTCACTACTCACACAAGGAGTGAACCATGACACCACTCAAACCCTTTCCGGACCACTTAAGACATGCTTAGGCCAATCCCTCTAAAGACCATATTTAGTTTGCCAAAATGTCACCCGATTAGCCTGAGTTAGGAAATCGAATCCATTGGTCCAGAGACCCCCCTTGTTTTTCAGCCCCTATTTGTCAAGACATTTAGACCATTGGATTCCTCACTTCAAGAGCTTTCCGACGATATGTAGAACGTCAAAACCCGATAAGCGAGTCAAAAGTTATGAGCTTCCGAAGTTTGTCCTAAGAAGAGATCACTTAGGCACCACCCATGTGGCGCCCACCCTATGAGAATCCATCTAGGCGCCCCATGCTAGGCACCCACACAGCCCGGGACCACCTAGGCGTTCCATGGTGGGCTCCTAGCCTCCAAATTTCACTAGTTAGCCTAAAAGTAGCCCGGGACCACTCAACGTAAGGACCGAACTCCGAAAATGAATCGACTCCACCTAGGCACCACCCATGTGGCGCCTACCCTCCTAAGTTCCACATAGGCACCAACCCTATGGCGCCCACACTTCCTAGAATCACCTAGGCACCCCATGGTGGGCGTCCACCTTAAAATTTACTAGTTTGGTTCGAGATTAGACTGGGACCACTCATACATAAGGAACAAGCATCGAAGACGAACCGAACCACCTAGGCACCACCCATGTGGCGCCCAGCCTTTAAATTCACCTGGGCACCACCCATGTGGCGCCCAGCCTATTAAGTGCTAATGTAGGTCCCCCCCAGCTGAAGATATATCCGTTCAATCTCGACTCCAAATGGGACCAAGGTCCAAAAGCGAAACGCAAACCATCTAGGCGCCACCCTGTGGGCGCCCATGCTGCACAGAACATGTGGGCGCCAGCCCATGGGCGCCCATCCTCCCTCCAAACCCTAGTTCACCCTAAAACAACTTAAGCCGCCTAGGGATGCATGAGACCTTCTAAAAACCCGAAATAATGAAGCCCTAGCCCTTCTAAACTCGTCCCAAACCTATATAATCCCTCTTAACTTCATTTAAAAGGGAGGCTACCCAAAAACCCTAAGAAAGAGGCAAAAAGAGAGAATAAGCAAGAAGAAGAGAGGTAGCCACCATTAGAGAAGAACTTCATATCTATAGTAGAGGAAGGAGAAAGAGAGGAGGAGGCTTCCATATCTTCAACTCGAGCTATGGATCTTTGCGAAGGTTTCAATCTAGGAACTTTTTCATCATACCGGTATTCCTAGATCTCTCCTTTCTTTTTCTATATTCCATTACCATTCATTCTTAGAAATATGCTTAGGACCATTTGAGCATCGTAGATCTACATTAGCTTGTGATAAAAGTAGTATTAGTGCATCATCATGTTAGTAACATGTTTAGGTTCATTCTAATATAGTAGATTCGTTTTGATTTTGTAGTTCTAATTGCATAGTTAGATCAGATCTCGCATTAGCATCATCATCATCATCATTTATATTGAAAGGATCGCGAACAACCATTGGCAAAAAGGCTGGGCGCCACCCACTGGGCGCCTGCCCTCTCCGGAACCACCTGGGCACCACCCACTGGGCGCTTGCCCTCTCTCGGACCACCTGGGCGCCACCCCCTGGGCGCCTACCCTTCTGAGACAGGGTTCGGGTTCTAGATCTCCGCCCGTTGCATTGTTTGCTCGTTGGTTCGTTAGTTGCATCATTAGTAGTCCGAATTAAAACATTCGCATCAGTCGCTGAATATTGGAAGTTGTGTTGAAAACACTAAGATTCTTGTGCATTCGTTGTGTTCCGTTGAAAACCCTGATTGAGCAGAGTAGGCACCACAGGGGTGGCGCCTAAGTGGATTTCTCCACTTTTGTGCACAACTTCAAATCTTCCGCATTTAGTTCATTTAGAAACTGCATATTAATGATATGTTAGGTTGTTTGACATGTTCTGAACTTCGAATTACCATTTTTGTCACACTTCACATCATATCATTTGAACCACACATCCATAGAAAATCCCAAAAAAATCATAAAACATAAAACCCCTTCTTCTCTTTCCTTACTCTCTAGTAAATTAGAGGAGAAACCAAAAACAAATTAAAAGATATCCAAAAACCCAAAAAGAATAGTTAGATAGTCTAAGTTATTGAATTTAGTGCCTAAGTAGGATAAATTCTAAGATTAATTAAAACAACATAATTATTAAACTTAAGCAACATCACATCATTAAGAGTTCTAAAACATTAAGACCCTAATTAATTCAGATTTAGAAATAACTAAGAACTTTAAAAACACAAAAAAACCAAAACCCCAAAAAAATAGCCACCTGGGCGCCACCCCCTGGGCACCCATCCTTCCACAGCCACCTGGGCGCCACCCTCTGGGCGCCAAGCCTACTCATTCCCTAAGACAACCCGGTTAAAGCTTAAGTTAATTAGTTAAGACTTTAAACTAATCTGAATTAACACAGTAAAACATTTTAAACCTAAAATAAGTAAACCTTAATCAACTGAATCTCTAATTAACTCAAAAACTCAAAACCAACAAAACTCTAAAAAGTCCACCTGGGCGCCACCCCCTGGGTGCCCAGCCTGCACTGCCCCCTGGGCACCACCCTCTTGGCGCCCATCCTATCCCATCTCTAAAGAACCCCTAATTAAAATTTCTAATTAATCACAACCCAAATTTAATCCTAGTTAACATAACAAAAAACTTTTAAATTTAAGAAACCTAAAACCTCAATCAACTTAGACTTGAACCAACCTAAAAACGGAAAAGCAACCCGAAACCACAAAATAGACACTTGGGCGCCACCCCCTAGGCGCCCAGCCTGCCTTTACACTTGGGCACCACCCTCCTGGCTCCTATCTTATCCCATTCCCTTAGAAACCACCACTTAATTAAACTTAATTGATTAAACCCGAATTAACACCTTAAAACACTATTAACCTAAAAGACTCGAAACCTTAATCAATTTGGACTCAAACCAACTTAGAAAATACAAAACGAATAAACCACAAAACATCCACTTGGGCGCCACCCCCTTGGTGCCTATCCTGCCGCATCCACTTGGGCGCCACCCCCTTGGTGCCTATCCTTCCGCATCCACTTGGGCACCACCCTCCTGGCGCCCATCCTACTCAATCACTAGGAAACCCTACTTGAAATTAAATTCGAATTCAATCACAATAAACACACCGGAAAACCCTTGAAATCTAAAACAATCGGAACCATAAGCCCGAATAGACTTAAAACATCGAACCAATTCAAACACACAAGACAGACACTTGGGCGCCACCTCTTGGGCGCCCATCCTGTCACATCCACCTGGGCACCACCCTCTGGGCACCCAGCCTCCCCAGTCACTAAAACCTAATTAATCGAAGCGGAATTTAATCTTAATCAACGCAATAGAACACTTTTAATTTAAAATACATCAAACCATAAAAGCTCAACCGCAAATCAACCTAAAAAAAATACGGGACCGACCCGAACCACAGAATAGTTCACCTGGGCGCCACACCCTTGGCGCCCGATCTGTCAAATCCACCTGGGCACCACACCCTGGGCGCCCAGCTTCCCCGTTTTCAGGAAAACTCAATTCACAACTTAGCCCAATTAATTGGTGTTTAAATAAATCCCAATTGAATACGAATAGCATCCCACGCCCAAACACACTAAGTCCTTAAATCAATTTAAACTTAAATTGACCTAAGAATCACCGAACCGACCGAACCTCAACACAGTCACCTGGGCGACACCCCCTGGGCGCCTATCCTTCCAAATCCACTTGGGCGCCACACCCTAGGCGCCCAACCTACCTGTTTTCATAGAGAACCCCTAGCGAACAACTTAATACAATTAATTAACATTCAAACCAATCCGAATCAACATATTAAAACACTTTTAACTTAAAACGTTTGAAACTTTAATCGATTCGGGCTTAGCCCCCAAAGCCTTTACGAACAAACAAACAACCACCTAGGCACCACCCCTGTGGCGCCTAGCCTACACTATAACCTTGGTTCACAACTTCAATTTAAAATGAGTAATTAAACATCTTATCACTTAAATTAATTGAAACTAGAACCTAAAACAACCCCCGGACCCAAAGACCAATATCAAATCCCATCCGGAATACCTGAAAACCACAAGCCATCCACCTAGGCGCCACTCCCTTGGCGCCCATCCTCTCATTTGCACTAAAACGCAAACTCTTGGTTTCGTCTCAAAATCCGGATCTGAATCCCTTTGACATTTGAACATCAGAGAATTAGAACAATTTGAAACATTAAAATTCACCAAGTAAGAACTCCTTGGATTCCGAAAATAACATTGATACCATCGTTGCTAGCCAAACCACCCAGAAATAGCCACTTAGGCGCCACTGTCTGGGCGCCTAAGTCACCAGAGTAACCTAGGCGCCACCCCCCTGTCGCCCAAGTCCTCTGTTAACCCTGTTTCGCTGATTTCGACATCGTTTCACGTTTTAAAGTAAACCATAAATTCCATAACCTTAAACAACTTAAACAGAACCCCAAAATACATTTAATCCACCTCTTAATCAATCTTCAACCCAAAACAAACCGAACCAATTAAAAATCACAATTAATAAGTTGCTTAGGAGCTGAACCATCAAACTCAGGCTATTCATACCCTAGGATTAGATCGGATTTCCCCGTTAGGTAGCTTAGCGCATTAGGCTTCGCCCCATCACTTTTCCTGTTCCGTTAGGGGACTGGGAGAGCTGATGTGGGCGGTCTAGGACCTTAGGTTAGGTTAATCCGATGATCAGTAGTAAAGCACTAATCACGTAAACCCAAGTAAAATCCCTTAGTTAGGCCCTTCTAGCCCCCATATTGAAAAGCCATAAAAACTATAAAACCAACAAAATAAACCCAAAAATATTTTTCCTTTATTTCTTCCTCCACCTCAGGTGCCAGATATTTAATCGAACTTAATGATAAAAGGGAATAAAGAACTGATTTCTAAAATTGAATAAATGAGAACAACGAGATGAGATGAGTGATTTTGCACACACTTTTAATCAATCACGGCCCATCGGCCACCCTAAAACAAACACTGGCCCATCGGCCATTTTCAATCAATCCTAGCCCATCGGCCACCTTCAATCAATTACGGCCCATCGGCCTTTTTACTTTTATCACTCGTGTATCACACACGAAAAACACAGAAATCACAAGTCAAAGCTCATTTGCATCATCATTTTGGTTTGAAAAATCAGCCTTTAAACCCTATTTTGCCAAGGGATCAGAAGGGGGTACCCAGGAACGGGGCCGATCCTCTTCTTAAATATTTGGCACCTCCCCCTCTTTTAGTTTATTTTCTTTATTTTAGTTATTTTATTCTACTTGGATATGTTTTGATTATGCTATGTGAGGATTAACCTTTATTTGGACTTTAACTCATGACCTTTAATCGACCCAAGAATTAAAAAGACCCAAAGAGACCCAAATTAATGTGACAGGACAACTGTCGTGTGTTGCCGGCAGCACATTAGACGAGAGGAAGAACCCACCTTATTATTTTTCTCCCTACATTTCTTCGGCTTTCGTCGAAGAACGGTGTTACGGCTGTACCATAGCTGGCGATCGTGATCCATCGATTTTGAGGGTAGACGGAATCCTCATTTTCGATGTAAAATTTAAATAGCATATATAGATGAATAGAGATTTCCCCAAACCATGCCTTTCTTAGAGAGGAAAATGGGGGGGTCGAAATTCACATCCGATAGCCTGGCGATCGTGATGGGACCTCTTATGTTTTCCTGTCACCTATTTGGGTCTTCCTAGAGTAATATTCTAAGACACGAACATCCCATCAATGATTTGATGTCCGTATCCCATTTAATTTAGGGTTGTTATAAGTAGTCTGAAAATTAAACCAAAGGTCCGAATGCACCGTCCACTAAGCTTTCCCCCATTACACCATAAGAAACAAACCTTCACCAACAAAACTACATAACAAGTGCTCTTCTCTTCCTCTCCTTCTCTCTCTTCTCATCTAAACATTTCTTCACAAATGGAGGGTCAGACGTTCGGAATGTCCGACTTTCAATCCCTCTCACCCCCACTATTGATCCGCACCACTGGCGGGTCACACCAAACCACGCAAAGTGTAGAACCCTTTAGGGTATTAGATGGATCCTTGGCAGCTTCAAGCCATTACCCACAACAGATAAGACGGTCCATCTTCGAAGGAGGCCCGTTACCAGCCAATACCATAACAATGGGAAGGAATCATTCCAATACATCCACCCCATCTCCTTCATCGAGAGAGAATCATTTCTCCTCGCATTCAGGGGTGACTTACACACATCTAGTCAGTCCCACCGGCCAAGTTATAAGATATAGGGTCCACGATAACGTTTCATCAACAGACTACCCTCTTCGCGCAAGTGATCCTGTTGTCTCGCAGGTTATACCCTATTCTTCCATGATCAGCCAAACCGAGCCAATCACGTCCTCTATCCCGCAGTATGGGATGCCTACTGACGCACCTATCATAACCCCGATTAGGGCCATCGCACCTTCCCAGACTCTTGCGATAAATGAAAACCCATATCACCAGATGAGTCATAGTCCAATGAACATGGGTCGATTGGCGACATCCAGCATCTCGCACCAAAACCCTTCGACACATATAGGAGCGCTAGATGCCTACCGGCAACACGAGATGGCTCGGTCCCAATTCCAAGCAATGATTCCTCCACCAACGGATCAAGTTCGTTACAATCCTGTGACGGTTGGCGCTGGTATGTCATATCCGCAACCAGCTCAATACGAGAGGGGCCCTCTCACTTATCAAAATCAAACAGTCCCGATCTATCAAATGCCCAATGCGAACCAGAACCTCGCAATCCAGAACGTGCAAGTTACTAACCCCACGAGGATTGGAAATCCTTATAAAACACACCAAGCGAATGAGTCGCGCTATCAACAAGCATATCAACCACCCACTTTAAGCCCAATAGTTGACTCATATAGGGGACAACCAATTACTCATGGGGGAATTCAGTTGAACCAAAGCTATCAGCCTATCTCGCAACCATATTTCCAAATGCCAATGCCAAGAACAGGCCTACGCCCCTACTTCGCTAGAACCACAAAGAGAATGTCAACCACAGACAATTCAATATCTAGATCCTCTAGCATTCAAGGAGTTGCAGAAAAATGTGGAGGAACTCAAGAACGAAATTAAAAAGAAATCCTCGAGCTCAACTGGCAAGAAACTAGGATTCTATGACTTTACCAAAAAGGAGGAAAAAGAGAGGTCACCTTTCCCTGTTAGAGCCCCTAAGTTCGTACCTTACGATGGGGCTACTGACCCTCAGCATCACCTAGTCTCGTTTTGCAACAAGTGTCGTGCCATCGCAGACAATGACTCCATGCTCATAAATTATTTTCAGGAATCGTTAACCGAAGATGCATTGACTTGGTATACATCCGTGCCTTCCCATGAGATCAATACCTTCAAGGATGTAGTAGAGAAGTTCCTAGCGCGATACCAGCATCTAACTAAAAACAAACCCTTGTGGCATGACTTAGCTAATCTCAAACAGAAGAACAATGAAGACTATGAGGAATTTGCAGTGAGATGGCAAAACCAATTCGCGCGGTCGGACTGCAACATGCAAGAAGAAGAACAAGTAAGAATGGCCATATCAAACATGAAGGATCCCATGAGAGCCCTGATGACAATTGGGGAGGGTGTTAGTTGGAGTGGCCTGTACCGTAGGTTATCTAGGATGAAGCAAAATCTAGATGAAGGGGTATTGAACACCATCATTGACCATAAAAAGAATACGCGTAGGGTAGGCACAACTACCCAACCAGAGAGCCGCACGACTCATGAAGTCAGCTTGAATCAGGAAGAGGTTTACCGACCGTACCAAGAGCGTACCAGTGTTAGCTTTAACCAACACCAAAACCCAGGGCAAAATGGCAATCCCAATTTCCAAGGTGGTAACTCGAATTATCAGAGGAATAATCAAAACTATCAGCGGAACAATCAGAACTACCGAAACCCTCCGAGAAATAATCAAAGTTATGACCAACCACCAAGAAACCAAGGGCCTCTAGTGAATCAAAACCAGAATCCTAATCCCATACAGCCGGTCTCGAACCCGATAGCTCCGCCGCAAAACCAGAACGCAAATCCTCAACCAAACTATGGTACCGTCCCCTTCAATTACAATAGAGACAACAATGGCAACCAGAATAACCCGAACAATGGAAATAGAAGAAGATTCGGACCTAAAAGGGCAAACTACCCGTCCCTTCCTCAACCATGGACTGCTGTCTTATGGTCTCTTTTAAATCAAAATGCCCTCCAACTTCCGCCGGAACGACCTCAGGCATGGTCCGAACACCTAGACAAGACTAAGTTTTGCGCCTACCATAGGATGCCAGGTCATGACCTCACCCAATGCTACACGGTTAGAGATTTGATCTATGACCTCAATGATGATGGTAGAATTGATTGGAGTAACATTAGGCCAATAGGTGGGAATGATCCACGGAATGCCCCTCCCAATCAAAATCCAACCACCAATCCCGCACAAAATATTCCCAACATGCAGATTTATACAAACCCTTTACCTCAGCATGGAGCATCAACCTCTGGACAGGGCCCACAGACCCAATTAATAAACATCGCCGTAATAGAGCACATTGATGCCCCGGCTCAAGGGAATGTAAACCATAGCCAACCATGTCATGGTGATTTCTTTGAATAAGAGGATTATCGAAAATACATCACGCCATGGGATGGGAAGACCAAATTCAAAATCTTCAATTCAAGGATGGATACAATCGTTGACTCCCCTGACCTTTACAAGGTAAATTTTGATGAGCCAAACGACCGAGAATCGCCGATCATCACGAATTCCCAACCAGATCCTTACCCGGACACAAATGCGTCTCAGGCCCACTTACGATCTGGACGGATCCGTCCTCCCCGACTACCCCCTCACCCTGTTTCTCAAAACTTAGATTCGCAAAATCCCAATATTCAGGTTGAGGAGATAGTTGATGAAAGAGCTTATAGTTCAATAAAAATAGGGATAGAATATGACCTCTTAGGGCACCTTACAAAGATCCCAGCTAAAGTATCTGTCCTTGATCTGAATAAAACCTCCCCCAAACATCAGCAACAATTACTTGAGGCTATTCCACGCTTACAAGTCCCGGTAGGCATAACTCCAGAAGAATTGAGAACGTCTATTTCAGCCTTGGCCCCGGGAGCTTCGTTCCCTGCCATTACTTTTACTGAGGAAGAATTAAAGGAAATACCACCTGAGGCGAGGACCTCTCCCCTACATTTAACAGTCAAGATAGCAGGGAAGGAAATGTCAGGAGCTTTGGTTGACACTGGTGCATCACTGAATATTTGTCCGTCGAAAACCTACAAAGCTTTAGGGCTTACAATAAAGGACCTAACTCCAACCCCCATGGTTGTAACTGGTTATGACGGGAATAAGAAAACGGTTTGTGGAAAAATTATGTTATTAGTCCAAGTGGGCCCAATTTCAATGCCAGAAGAATTTTACGTTATGGACATCCCTGGCACTTTTAACTTGATCTTAGGACGCCGATGGTTGAACCATATGAATGCCATTATGTCAAGCCGACACCAATGCATCAAATTCCCCCACTTGGGTAAGATCATGAAATTGATGGGAGACCCGCTTGTCATTGAACCGGAAGAACTTCAAATACTCCCGAC
The DNA here is from genome assembly GCA_029852735.1 of Persea americana. NCBI lineage: Eukaryota > Viridiplantae > Streptophyta > Magnoliopsida > Laurales > Lauraceae > Persea > Persea americana. Next base: position 18,733,300 of record CM056818.1, read on the forward strand.
CCTACAACCTGCTCCTATTACACCAGAGGTCAAGATTCATGGGTACAAGGTCGATCCTCTCATCTCTTTGATGGATATGGACCCTACGCAGAACATGTTTTCCGAATTATCCTCCCCACAAAATCTGATGTTTGACAACGAAGGTCAAGCTCAAGGATGGACTCTAATGAAGAAGATGGGGTATCAACCCGGATCTGGGCTAGGAAAGGATGGAGAAGGCATCACCGACCCTTACATACCAGACCCTAGAGCGAGAGCAGAAGGATTAGGGTACGATACACACAATGACATAAGGTATAAACGGGAGGACTGGACCTTAAATGAACATTTCATGAAGCATGACAAAACCTTGGATCCCAACACACCACCGTTCGGAAGGGGATGCTACAATTTGGATCCAAATGATAAAGGCAAGACCGTTTTAGTAGAAGATTAGGAGGATTCGACTTCGTCTGAAAGTGAGACTCACGAGGAAATCTTCGGCACTTGGAAAGAACTCCATTCACCAAAAGGAGTGAACAATATAGACCACACTATCGATCCAAGATTCTAAACCCTATCATGTAACATGCTGAATGCGAGCGAGTTAACTCGGTTACCTAAAAAAAAACGCCGATTAGCAAAGTCCCAGAAAGTCTTGAAACGTGGGAAATCGAAAACCCTACTAGCGAAGAAGTGGTATATTGGCCCGTTGCCTGGTGCCATTGGCGAGAAGACTCCTCTCAAGAGAACCACGAAGTTTGGGAAACCGATGACCTCAATGATCATGAAGTGGTGTACCGCCCCACCGCCTGGCCATGCCAGCGAGGAGGATTCTCCTTAGTAGATAGCCCATCTTCAACCTCACCTGTACCATATCATTCCAAAAATCCCAAAAAATTAGAAAACCCCAAAAACCCAAAAAAATTAGAAAATAGAAAACCCAAAAACATAGGAACCATAGGAGTAGAAGACCGTGATCATCATCTAAATATGGGCAACCTAAGGCGATGGAAGATACCCACAGTGGAGCAGTCTCGACTAGAAGAAATTATGACAAACATCGAGAAGTTAGGCTGCGAATCTCTGCCTATCGTTCCAGAACCCGAACCTTCCGTGCAACATGTGAACATCAATGATGAAATGGGTGTTTACGAATTAGTAGACACCGATGAAGGGGATGATGAAGTTTCAGATGAAGAGAAGTCACTCTCACTCTTCACTTCTTAGCAAACTTTGTAGAGAGTTTAGACTTTAAAATGGGACTTAAGAGAGCTTGGAGCCTTAGAACCTTAGAGGAAGCGTGAGAAATGAGAGAGTAGATGAGTGTAGAGAAATGAGAGGAATAAGGGATATTTATAGAGTTCCTAAGTGATAAAATGACACAAAATACCCCCTCATATGACCGTTTTATAGCAGTTTGGGGGGAGGGTTAAAAATGTAAACAATGCATTTTGACCTTTTTTTAGAAAATGGGGGGGAGGGAGGGGGGGGGGGGGTTGGGGCGTTTCAAAAATTATGATCGTTGGGCCCGGGTCAAACCATGCCAAGCCGGGCCGCTCGCGGGCTTAGGGGCGTTGGCCCAACACGGCACGAGTTTTATACGTGTCAGGCAGTGCCGTGCCTTGGGCCTGGTAGCCTTGGCCTAGCACGGCCCAAGGGGGACTCTTGGGGTGGGCCGTGCCAGCTTGTTGACCAAGTCAACGGCCCAAGTAAGGCCCGGGCTCGATTTTTTCGGGCCGGGCCCGTGCTCGACTTGGGCTGCCCACCCATATTTACATGCTTATGGGGAGTCCTAGATGCAAGGTGCCAATCTAAGAGATATGTTGGTGGGGGCCAATGCATGCAATTCTATTCTACCAATTTTTCTAGTATGGGACTCCTTTCGGATATACAGTTTTGTTAATCTCATTCGTCTTTGCTTTTTCAGATAATTGGGTAGGCTTTTTATTTTCTGTTTATTTGGGTATGATGAAATGCATGTTAATTGAGTGGATAAAAATAAGTTCTCTTTAGTAATTGTAGTGGATAGGTTATGTATGTTAATTGGGTGGATTTAAGTTTTCATTAATGGGTTTCTTTTGCTATAAGTTAGGATGAACACCCTATTTGATTATATGCTATTGAAGTTATTCTTGCAGAATTTTAGTTACTCTTTACTAATTTTGTTCATGTTCATGCCTGCTAGTGTATTTGAAAGTAAGAAACTGTTTCAACTTTCAATTCATGTGCATCTGAATGTACACCAAGTGTTTGATTATATGCTATTGAAGTTATCATTGCGGAGTTTTAACGACTCTTTGTTAATCCCGTTCATGTTTATGCCTGATACTATATTTGAAACTAAGAAAGTGTTTCAACTTTCAATTCATGTGCATCTGGATTTTTTAGATAACACCCAACACTTAAATAGTTAATGACTCTTTAATAATTCTGTTCATGTTCATGCCTGGTACTGTATTTGAAACTAAGAAAGTGTTTCAACTTTCAATTCATGTGCATCTAGATTATTTAGATAACACCCAACACTTGAATAGGATCTGATTACAGGCTCATTTGATGGGTATGATGAAATGCATGTTCATTAGGTGGATAAAAATCAGTTTTATATTAATTGTAATGGAGTGCTTATGTATGTTAATTGGGTGGATTTTAGTTTTCATTGATGGATTTCTTTTTATGTAAGTTATATTATGGTACAAATTCAAATTTGTATTTTTAATTTGATATTATTGTATTCTTAATTATGTTCACATATTAATTAATGGTTGATGTTGAAACTTTAAGCTTCTCATATCTTCTAAATCAAACAATAGATCCCCTTGTGCATTATCATATTTTCTATTTAAGAAAAAAAAATTAAGAATACATATAATGATCATAACAAGTGGTGGCAAGATCACAAACCACAATCACTGCAAGCTATTAGCCGTGTGTTGTACCACAATAATTTGTTTTGAGGATTCTTTTTCTTTTGGGTTGGAGGGCTCCTGCAATTTTCTCTTTTTATAGGAAATTGAAACCCTCCATGGTACGGAAAATCAATTCATTTTTATTTTTTTCTTTTTATATGGAATGCGTCTCACCACTCAATTGAACAATGAGTCTGATCCAGAATCAGGAGAACTTATCAACTCCTCTTGTAACAATAACTCACCTTTGGGAATGGGATGAATAGGTTCCATCATGGAGTTTAGATTCTCAATTTGACCATTTGGTCTCAGTTGAAACACTAATGTTGTTACAAATAGTGCAAGATAAAGCATTGAAATGACTTAAATGTAAGTATTAACTCAAAAAAGGAATCCCACACCATGGAAAGGAGAGCCCGCAATTCTTGGATGACAAGCCCACACAAGTTAGAAGGAAATCCCATGCATATGCATGGGAAGAGACACCTACGCAAGTGGGAATAGTGGCATACCTAGGGATCAATCTTTGGGATCCCTCGTTCTAAAAAAGTCAGAAATGATTTTTTAACCTTTTTTTTAGGCATGTTTGTTTGCATGGAATATATATAAATTAAATAGATTTCATGGTGAAATGTGCTCCACGAAGGAATTATTAAAGAGGGGATTGTTGGACATGCATTTAAAAGATTTCATGGTCAAATTCAAAGAATTATTGTTTGTGGAATTCTTGAATTCCTAGACAGAGTGGAACTCATGAGCATCCTAAAATTCCATTAAAAGGCAAAGGAGCTGAAATTTCTAAATTCCCAAAGGTCATTTGAGATCTTTCATGTGGTCGAAATTCTAAAATGCTTGTAAAGAAACAGTGCATTTGAAAATGCCAAGAAACAAGATGTCACATCATGTACAAAAATCCTCAATATGGTGAATTCCTATCAGGAATTATTGCAAATGAAGCGAGGTAAATGGTCAATTCAAATAAAAAAATTCAAAAAACACCTCTTTTTTCAAACAAAAGAAATTACTTTCTCATGCTACTAAATCACAAAAAAACCCTTTCTTTAAAAAAAAGGAAAATAAGTTAAAGGGCTACAATCTCATGTCACTAAACGATGTCATTTAATACTTTTTAATTCGACCAGTGTTCTTTTCTTGTCTCTTAATTAGACCTTTCACCCGACCTCACATCCCTAGCGAAGTTAGCAAACATACAGAGCTTGGAAGATATATCTCGGGGAAATATTTCTCTTTGCATATGCTAAAGGATGCTCTCAATCAAACAGTGTATAGTGATGGGCCTCAAATCATAATACGCTTGACAATTTTTCACCCTCCAACATGGATGCACACTTGATCCAATGGTTCACTTCACTTAGATAGGTACTAAACCTTAGGACCCATGCTATCAGGAAGTCCCTATTTTATGGAACACTCAAGATGGATCAAATGGTGCCCCCCACCGGATGTTCCAGAGCACGATGAGCACCTGTGCTCAGCCGATGGATTCCCCACCATATCTTATCTTAACCAATCTTAGGCCCCGTTTTCTTACTTGAATTCCTGACAGGAATTCAGGCTATCGGGGGATTTAGAATTCCTGTCAGGAATTCTATGTTTCATTACTACAATTCCTGGGCATTTGAAATTCCAGGCATTTGAAATCCCAAGAAACTTAGCATTTTGAAAAACCACTTTAACAATTGAAAAACCACTTTAACAAAGAGGCTTTGGAAATCTCCCCTGGCACTGGAATTCCTAGAGAGGGATGACGGTGTTCCGGGAGCTCAACAGTCATCTTCTCTATCGATATTTTTGTTTCGTCTTTGATTGTGATTGTCCACCAGTTAGTTATCTGTTTTATTTAAATATGATTGCGCAGTTGTTATAGTAGCTCTCTGGCCTTTCACTTTAATCTCCACCCATTAGATAAATGCTACTTTCCTTCAATTTCGGTGGAATTTGGATGTTCATGAGGGAGAGATGGGGCATGAAAAATTTTTTTTCATCACAATGCTTAGGCACTATTCGGCCCCTCTATTTGGACGATATGGATTGATACTTGGATGTGTGCCACATGAACTATTGGGGAATTTAAAGTTGAATTTGCATATAAATAATACATATGCGACAAGAATTCTAGTTAGAAATTCTTCTAGCCATGAAACAAGGAATTTGTAGAGACAAAGGATTTAAAATTCTCAGGTAGGAATTCAGGCCATGAATGAAACAAAGAATTTCGAATTTCAGAATTTGGCAAAATTTCAAATATCAGTATTTGAAATTTCCAGACAACCACCAGACATGAATTCTAGTAAAGAAACGGCCCCTTAGCGGTTGAAGGTAATGTTCTAAGTGAGGCCCCCACACTACGAAATTTAAAACCTTTGGAGACCACTCGGTTGACAATTGTACTCCCTCCCAAATCCCAATTATAAGTCATTCGAAAACACCACGTACTCCCTCCCAATTGTAAGTCATTCGAAAACACCACGGGTCGGTCCAATTTTGTCAGCGTACCCGTAAGAGGATTCCTCGTCCAGGGTCTCAGATCCGCTGCCATCTTCTCTTTCTCCGCAAGTTTTCCTGTCTTCTACCTCTCTCCCTTCTTTCACCCCAAATCCCCCAAAACGCTAATCATCGAGACTCCTCTCATACACAGAGACCGGACATAGCTTCCTCTCTTCTTCTTCTCTTCTCATGTTCTTCATCTATCTGGAGCTGCTGCTTCTAATGATTTCGGACGATCGAATCCTGTGATGCGTTCAGAGGCTTGTGGAGATCATGCCTGCTCTTGTCAAGAGGATTTTGATCGTTTTTGCTCTCGATCGAGGGTTTTTCGGTTTCGGATCTCAGAGGCTCGAATCATACCTTCTCTCATCAATTATGGAGGTAAAGTTCAAATCTAAGCTGCTTCCGTTCGGGTCTTGCTTTTTTTTTTTAGGCGATTTGGGTGGATCGGGGTTGCTGTTAGGGTTTTTTTTTTTCTGTCTTAGGCTTCTGAAAATCGATTTTTGGTGGATCAGAGCGTTTTTAATTGGTTTTACTCTGTCTTTTTTTCGGTTTCTTGTTGTTTTGTGATTTTATGTTCGTTTTCGCAGATCGGATTTCTTAAGTTAAGGTATTTTGATTTTCCCTCTTTCCTTTGAAAAATTCCCGATCGTGTGATTTCTTCGATTCTCTCTTTAGATCTGTTTGTGAAAACTGTTTCAAATCCATTATCTATGCATATAACTTTGTTTATGTCAAACCTACTATTCTTCTTGCATGCAGGTTTTCTTCTTCTTCTTCTTCCTTTTCTCCCCCTTTTCATCTTTTCTCAAAACCCTAGTTCAAGATCAAAATGTTCGATGTTTTCTTAATTGTCATCAAGTATCATGAAAAACCTAGGGTTTACAACTGCTCTTACAATATGCACCACCAATGATTATGGATTGTCTGATGATATCGGACGAACATGAGAAACATGAAAAAACACCTGTTTTGATTTCAGGTAAATCCAATCCCATCGCCGTATAGGGACCTCTTTGATTTCAAGAACTTGGGAAGTTCATGTTGGGAGAATCCCAGAATCCCCCTAATTTCCGTTAGTGGAATTCCTTTCAAATCTAATCTTATGGAACATGGGTATTTTGTGGAATTGCTGCCTGCTCATTTTCCTCTTATCAAATAGGCCATTAATGAGCTCTTGTTGAAACCTCAGATTCTGGTCAGACACTGGTTAGAAATTGGAGAAAGGTTTTAGAGAGAAATAGAAGCGTACATTGCGTTGTGGGAAATATGATTGCCTTAGATCTCCTCTACTAAATTCAACCATGTAATCTAAGACAATACCCTCTATTTCAGGCCCCCTAAATATAGGATTGACATCTTAAAAGCAGCTCATCTCCTCACAGTAAAAGTTAGGAGAAGAAATTCCTTCTTCATTTTTTTAAAGAAATTCTTAGTGATTGACAATTAACTACATTGTCACTATTGTGTTCAATCTTAAGGTAGGACCAGCTCCAATGTCACCGGAGGAGATGGCATTCATTTAATTAAACTGAGTCCAGATTCTCTTATTCCCATATCTGTCATGTACTCATTCTTAGAGTGGGACCGACTTATATTGAAGTGAGATTTTAAGATTCATCTTTAGAAGGGATGGCGTCAGGATCCTCTGCCGTGGCCAATATAAGTAAGCCATGTAATAAATTCGTGGAACTCCAATTTGGTGCTCACATAGAGATAATCCGGACGGTTAAAGATTAATCTCATCCCATCAATAGACATATCCTAGAGTTTCAGCTTATAAAAAGTCTCACCATCCAATTGAGCACCATGGTGAAAACGTGATCGACGTGGATGTAGAATCGTTGCTGATGTGGTGTTTATTACGTTTCTGTCACGATGCTCAATCAAACTGTGAGATCCACTCCTTTTAAACTCAAAACTGTACGATATGCTTGTGGATGGGATGTGATTAATCTTTAACAGTCTGGATCATCTCTATGCAGGCAGCAAATTGGAGTTCAAGGAATTTATTATACGAAATGGCTGCAATAGAGCATCTGAACTCATTTTGAACATGCCAAATTATCTATATATACAGCCGATAATGGAGTTCCATACATCCCACCCTAGACGGGAAAGCGCATTAGAGAAGCCAAATAATCTATACATATTTAATTTGTTCGAATTGTCAATAGGTAAGCCCCACGACGTAGTTACACCTACTTCTCTCACAGGAAAGTGTGCGAGACACAACTCTTTAACAAGTAATGCCATTACCACACAAACTACATCTTTACACTTTAATGCCAGAATAGTAAGGCAAATTAAAAAAAATCTGTGACATGTTTCTCATTCCATGTAATGGAAACTCCATCAAATTAACAATTCTGGACACCTTCAGGTAAATATCTGCAGTGACCATAATCATCTTTATATTTAATTGGTATTTTCAAATTTAAGATTTTTTCCTTGGATATCAAAAACTCTAAAAATAAAGAAATAACCATATTTCTAAATGATAAGTAAAAGAAATTAATAGATATGAATATATTATCCATCTCTAAAAAATTTTCGAACTTCATCGTTGCTAGTTGACTATCGTTTGCCCCCTCTAGAAGAAATTTCTGGCTCCATCACTGGCCCTAAGCCATGCAGATGAAAACACCCAAGAAACAACTCATGAGAACACACTGAATAATTTTATTATCAATAGCATACCTTACAACCAAGAGTTCCTCTCTCTATATAATAGAGGAATGGCCTAATAAGGAAACACTCATTACTAAAATCTCTCCATATGATCACTAGAATCTCTCACTAAATCAAATCAACTAAATTAAGAACCTAATTAAAGCAAGCAAATTGATAGAAGATTTGCTGGCGGGGCCCATCAGCGGGCCATATTCTTTTTGGACCATACTGCATCATGAAGGGTTTTGACTGTTGCTTTGATTGATAGACTATAGTGGTCAGTGAATCATCAATTCATCCACTAATTTCTTCTGGGTCATCAATGTTTTTAATGTCTTGGCATGTAAATTGGAGTGCTTATGGTGTGCTTCTTTCAGGGGTGATTATTGCTGCAAACTTGATGGGCTGCGATGTTCAGGACTTGATGTTAGCTTTATCTACTTGCAGTATCCTAGCTGGAAATGATAATACTTTCCAAAAGCTAACATCGCCGCAGGTCTGAGAATTAATTGTAGAGTATTCATGCTCTCTTTGTGTATATTAATAGTCCCCTTACTATGTTGTTTTGTTTCTTCCAGGCCATTGATACTAGGGATGCATTAGCAAAGTATATCTATGCAAGCTTGTTTGACTGGTTTGTAGAACAGTTAAACAAGTAACTCGAAGTAGGCAAGTGACAGTGGAAGATCCATAAGTATTCTTGATATCTAAGGATTTGATTCATGTGATGTATGCATTTCATTTTGTATTTCATGCCGAGCTGTTGAAAGCATTACTTTCAAATACTAAAATCATGTTTCTTTGACCCATTTTATCCCCTCTTCTATCGACGAAAGCTTTGAACAGTTTTGCATAAATTACGTGAATGAAAGGCTGCAACAACATTTCAATCGGCATCTATTCAAACTTGAACGGGAGGTGAGTGTCCTCGATCTTTTTAGCGTCACAGGTCATTCAGTTTGATTTACAATGGGATGTTTGTCTGCATAAGGATTTAATTTCTTTTGGTTTTTGTCATTTAATTTTGTGTGTCGTTATAGAACAAGCGTTATGAGTCATTTCTATTTTAATTATCGAAATGAACCAGTTACATGTTTAACAGTACTTTAAAAAAAAATTAATTTCCTTAGTTTAGATGAGAATTCTCTTAATTGTTTCCAAGTGATGGTTGATGGAAGGATGCATGGATCAGTTCCCCTCCAACTGTTTTAAATTCCCAAATCCATCTAGGGGGTTCTAGGATTTACTACGGCCTTTATTAAATCTTGTTACCTAGTTTGTCCAAAAACTAAATAAATAAATAATAAACCTTGCAAACTTGTTGCCCAACGATAGCCATACTAAGTAGTTGTTTCTTAAAATTTAATTTACTTCCAAAACGACAACAAAACCTACCAGTGGCTTCCATGTTAACGAAGACAAAAAAACATTATATATATATATACATGGAAAATTATTCATATACATACGTCCCTCACCGTATTACGGTGAGGGCACCATAGTAGGCTGACTTTATAATCCACCCAAACATGGGACCCCCTGAATTACACCGGACCGTCGAGTTTTCATTGATCCGAATGGACTTGACTGTGTTCCTCCACAGTTTATTCCTGAAAACACTTGAAGATGACATTAGATCACAGTCGCTAGAGTTTTTTTCTTGAGCATTATTAAAGATATGCCTTCACTATGAGAAAGTGTTTTTGCCTTTTAACTAATACTGCACTTTTTTTGGTCCCACTGTCCCAAGCCATTGATACTTCTCCTGTCACACACTTTCTCACATCATCATCATCACCATCGCAAAGGGTTTGACATCTTATACCTCTTTCCCCAATTTCCTATCTATTTGGGAATTGTCTATGATACTAGGTTTTTTTTATTTTATATATATATATATTTTATATTTTAAAGGCTATGTTACTGGTTATTACATTCTAAAATCAGTAACTAGTTAATTTTTTGCAAAAAAATGAAGGACCTTATTTTGAGAAATCATGGGCCTCTTCACAATGTTCTTGGTGAGTAGCAGCATAACCATGTCTCCCGAGTTTCAACAGTAGCCCAGGCCTAACTTAAGATGTTGAAATTTGATTATGACCATTTAAGTTCGCATATATGGATTAAGAACATAGGAAAAAAAAAAAACTCAGAGAATGTCAAAACTTAGAGGCTTAAACTAGCCTTACAAGCAATTGTATGCTTCACCTGGTCCCTTTTTTTAAGAGAAAAAAGGTGATTCTGGTGCTTCTCTTGTATCATCACCTCCTTAGCTTCTCTTATGTTAGTTGTTATGCAGCATTTCTTCTTGTTTGAAGGGCGTTCCTTGTCATAGCTGGGATTTTTTTCTGGGATTAGGTTGGTTGTTTGGTGCTTGAACACATTATTTATGTTGTCTTGATGCCCCCAATGTCTTTGATGATCATATCCATGGTATTGCCTCAAATTGTGTTGGCAAGCTTAGGCATGGACCACAATTCGCTTGCAATGTGGTTCAGTGGTCATCGTCAATGTGGTTCAGTGGGCATCGTTGATTCATGTCCTTTTTTTTTGTTTTTTGGCTGGGAAGAGGGTGCTTCTTTGGATGCTACTTAAATGTTTGGTAACAATGCTTTCATTTTAGGTGGCCTCTATTGCCCTAGCCCTTGACTTTTGAAGACTTCAACACTTTTTAAGAATGAGGCATGCGGCCTCATTTGAAAATATAATTTGGTGCAGTGTTTTTAAAGGCTTGAGGCGCATCGATGCGCCAAGGGTATCCCGAGGCCTAGGTGCAAGGCGCAAGGCGAGGCGCGGGCTTCATTGAAGTGAGGCGCAAGGCGCAAGTTCAGATGGTTATTTTGTCATAGATGCATAATTTAAATTAACATTGGCAAAGTGAAATTAATTCACAAATTATAACAAAAAAGGCAATAAATATGAGAAGATTTCTAAAAGTTATATAAGCATCCCATCACTCCAAGTGCAAAATAACCATCAAAGGCCAATACAACTCCAAAGTCCAAAGTCAAACCGACAATACATATGATCCTAAGGAGGACCTTAGTCATCCTCAACATCTACACCAAGTAAATTATAATCTTCTTCTTCATCATTGGATTTATATCCATCCATGTCTTCCTATCTGTGTCATCTGAACTTGCATCTTCCTCATCTACCAATTGAAGAACATTTGAAGATGTAGAAACTCTTGGTGTTGCTCTTGAAGTTGATGTTGCTCTAGTTCGTTGACTACTTTCTCCAACTCCAGAAGCTATAGCAACATCACCCCATGTGAGAATATCATCATCAAACACAAACTCATCATCTTCATCCAATTCTGTATCCATCCTCCCAAGCCATCACTCATTGCTTTCATCAATATCCTTCAAAGAAATGGGATCAAGTATGTCACGCATATCATATCAACGTTTCAGTGCTCTATTGTATTTAACAAATACCAAATCATTGAGACGTTTTTGATCCAATCTCTTCCTATTTTTGCTATGAATCAGCACCAATTAAAAAAATATTAAAATTTATATAATTATATCTATAAATTAAAAATATTTTGAATTCACTAGACTTGAGATAAATACTCACATGCTCAAATACACTCCAATTCTGCTCACAACCCGATGAACTACACGTCAAGCTAAGATTTTTCATTGCAAATTTGGTGTTTTGGAACCATATGCACTCCACCAATCAGCTGTTAATTATAAGTAATTAGCATAAATTTTACCGAGTATTGACTAATAATTAAAAAATAATAATTTTGTAATATAATGGTAACTTATTTGGTGACTTTATTGTCCTTCCCCTGATTGCCATAGGTATCCCAAATAAGCCTTCAGCTTTCATATAAATAGACAACTCTTGACCAATCTTATCTTGTACATCAAATTTTGAGACCAACTTTGCAATGCAATTATACAACCCACTCATGACTTCATGATCTTGCTCAACATTTGGATTTAAATAAAAGAACTCTAGGTTCAAAAAATACCCAGCTGCATGCAAAGGACGATGCATTTGAACATCCCACCTTCAGTCAATGATTTCAAAGATATTATTATACCTTTCTTCCTTTCCACCAAAAGCACTTGCAAAAGCTTCTTTAGCCCTATCCATAGCCTCATAAATGTATCCCATAGGGAGGTTTTTTCTCACCATCAACCAATCTAAGAACACGAAGAAGAGGACCCGAGACCTTAAGGGCATAGACAACACTATTCCAAAATGAAGGCATTAGCATAATTTGTGCAGCCCTTCTAGCCAGTTGCTCCTTTGCCCATTTGCTTGTTGTCCATCTCTCTGAACTGAACATCTTCCTCGAGTTCTTTTGTTGATGAATTCTTGATAAAGTGAGAAAGGCAGTTGCAAATTGAGTTTTTGCAGGCTTGATTAACTCTTTCAATTGTGTAAAGTGCCTCGTCATATTTAGCAAAGTTGGCCGGTTATAAATAAACCCATGTACCACAATACCCCTTTCAAATGTTCTCTTGAGAGTTGGTATCTTAAAAATGTCTTCCAACATCAAGTCTAAGCAATGGGCAGCACGTGGTGTCCAGTACAAGTTTCGATACTTTGCCTCCAAAAACTTTCCTATTAGAACCAAACCAAGAAAGAGGAAAAAAAAAGAGTTTTAGATAACTAATTCTTTTAATATTACTAGCTAATAACTTTTTTTTTTCAAGAAAGAAGATTCTTATACCGGCCAATACATTAGCTGCAGCACTGTCTGTGACAATCTGGACCACATTAACTTCTCCAATACGCTACACAAACTTGTCTATTAGCTGAAACATTTTTTCAGCATCCTTGGAGTAGCTAGAAGCGTCAATGGACTCCACAAACATGGTTCCTTTGGGACAATTCACTAAAAAATTGAGTAGGGTCCTCCTTTTCTTGTCAGTCCACCCATCAACCATTATAGAACATCCATTCTTTGCCCATTCCTCCCGGTGATCTGTCATCAAATTATTTGTATGTACTATCTCTTTTTTAAGAAGAGGAACTCGTAATTCGTGGTAGGTTGGTGGTTTCATGCCAGTACCATATTTCCCAATAGCTTCAATCATTGGTCCAAAACTGTCATAATTAACAGCATACAAAGGAAGCCCAGCATCATAAATCCACCTTGCAAATCTTTGGTGTGCCCGTTCTCTTAATTCTTTTCTATACGGGTCATTTTCATCAATTCTTGTCTGTTTTCCTTGGATTTTTCTGTTTTGCACAACAGCATCCGGGTTGGGAGTGAAGAATACATCCATAGGCCCTTTTTACTTTGGCTTTTTAGGTTTGGAGGTAGTGGAATGAGTACTAGAAACTTCACTACCTTGACCCAAAGGTCGTCTACCACGTTCATCGACCTCTACAACATCATCATCATCATCTTCCAATTCATTTGCTGACTCATCAAAATGGGGCAACATATTCATTTCTTCCCTTTCTGTCTTTTTCTTTGTCGTGTACTCTATAATCTCTTCTCTAACTTCAGCTGGACATTTTGGACAAACACTAACATTTCGGTAAACCCTAGCAAGATGTTGCTTGACCCGATAAACACCTCCATTTGATATTTTACCACAAAAATTACATTTGAAGCTATTATTATTTTGTGGATTTTTAAAATCTGCATACTGCGCTGCTGGGTCCTTTTTATTACTACCTTCCGTTGACATATATAAACAATTGAAAAAAAAAATTAAAAACAAGAAGCATACAAAAGGGATTTGAAGAGAGAAAAGAAACAAAAAAAAAAAAAAAACAGTAGCGGAAGTTGGGAATGAAAAAAAAAGAAAAAAAACATACTAGTGGACGCCAGACGTCGCAGCAGAGGACATCGCTTCTTCTTCTTCTAGACGTGAGAGGCTGTAGCAGAGGACGTCGCAACTTCTTCCTCCTTTTTCTCTTTGTTTTTCTCCTTTTCTGCCTTTTTTTTCGTCTGATGATGCAACAGAAGCTAGGGCTTCTGCCTTCTTTTATTTAAGTTAGAAAAATTGCATTTAGCCCCTTCCATTTTCTTCTTTTTTAATTTAAATCAGGCACACGGCTACTGCCTCGCGCCTGGAAATTAGGCGCGTGCCTTGTTGCTTATTTGTTGTTTGTTATACGTCGCTCTGCCTACCCATTCCTGAGGTGCAACTGTTGCGCATCGCTGCCCCTGGCGCCTAGGCGCGCCTTTTAAACCACTGATTTGGTGCACAACATTTTCCATTGGTCTGCACTAGTTTCCAGAGTCCAAACTTATGGGCATTCTTGTTAAGAAAATCTATAGAACCTAAGGTTATTGTAGCTTAATCATGCAATGTCAAAAAATGGTGTTGTGATAATTCAGTTTATACAGTGATCCTGTCAGCATACTTATGTTTCATAAATTCATTGTGATCCTATATACTGCTGATATTATCAACGTTCAGCTACCAGCCTAACAAAAATGCAAATGACCCTAAAGCAGCTGAAATGTTTAAAGTGGTCACATTTTCCTATAATATTCTATTAGATTCAGATAAGCAACATTTTTTTATAATTGAAATTGAAAAGGATTAATTATGGAAAGGAATTGAAACTGATTAGTCGTATATCAATTTGATCTCCTTATGTCATTAAGGAAACCAAGTTGGAGATCAAAATCCAAGAACCATTTATGAATTCACAGTCATTAATGCTTCCAATTTGCTCTGAATTTTGGATTCTGTGATTGGAAATCCATGTTTCTCTTTCAATACCATTTTTCTCTTTCAATAGAACAAAGGGGAAAGTTTTTATTTAGGTGTTGTGTGTTTTGAAATACAATCAATCTAAGAGAACAGGATCCAATAAAAAAAAGTCCCTGATTTGGCTTATCGGTTGTTTGAATTGAAAAAAAAAAAAAAAAACCACAGTTTGCTGTCATACATCCTTATTTTACAATGATCCTAACATTGCCGATAATTTTATCTGTATTGAGCTAACTGACTTCATTAGTCATGTTAAAAAATAATCATTTCAAGCCAAGGAAGTTCATATATTTAATCAAATTCTGTTCTTTTGTAGTGTTTTTCGACGGGGTTTTAGCAATTCCAATTCAAGCAAAAAAGTACGTATGAGTTTAGATACAAAATTGTGAATTTTGGTGAGCATTCACCTGAGGATGTTACTGTTGCTCTTTCTTCATCAGACGAGAATTATGACCAACATGAAGGAGATTATGAAGCGATATCAACAGTTTTTGGCATTTTGAGGTAGTCTTCCTCTCCCATTTGAAAGAATTGTTCTGTGTGATGTCATTGTTTCTGCAGAATTCATTTCCAGCTGTATAGCCTTAATATGTACATTCTTGGAACTTAAGTACCTTTATTTTCTAAAATATGAAAGGGAAAAATTAATGTTAACTGAAAACCATTAGTTCTGATCAACTCATGAGATCTATGGTCTGCATGAGTATAGTTGCAATATTCTTGAATATATGAATCTTGAACATACGAACTGTTTCATGAACAGACTTTTAAATCACAAGTCGCTGCACAATGGACATTTTAAAATGAAATGGTGTCATGTTGTGAATATTTGGTAGTTGGTACAGTTGAGACCATCATTGTAGTTAGTACTGGTGTTGTGATTTTTTGGTGGTTGTTTTCCTTCTGCTCTTATGATTCTGTGGTTTTCGAGGATACTCCAAGCTACTAAACTTCATTAGAAACTGCAGAACGGTCGATTGGAGTTGCGGACTTGCAGCCCTAATACGATTTCGACTTGATTAATTTCTATCGTTACCTTACTACAGAAAAAAAGGTTCCTTCGTGCATATGGCATTTGCAAAACTAAGAATGGTGGGATGCAAGTTTGTTCTTCTGAGATGGTAGGGAGGATGGTTTGATTAAAATTGAAAATCAATTAGTGCCCTAGTGTGGTAGATTCTGATGTCAAAAGCATTTATAGACGAAGTGGACTATTTACAGAGGATATCATAAACAGTGCTCGTGCGGGGTGGGCATATTGGAGACAAGTTAGTATAATGTTGTGTGATCATTTATTACCATTGTGGTTAAAGGGACATTTAATTAAGACAATAGATGGACCTGCACTGTTATATGGAGCTGAATGTTGGGCAATAGAGAAATGTTAAGATGGAAGCATGTGTGTTGGAAATGGATATCCTAAGATGGAGGTGTTACAAAGGGTGAATATAAAATTAGGAAGGGTTAAACAATATGTGCGTTGGAGATGCATATCCTAAGATGGAGGGGTAACAAAGGGTGAAAATAAAATTAGGAAGGGATAAACAAGGCAAGTTTTGGGCAACTCCAATAGAATATAAAATCAACTATTTTTTATTATCTTGGTTGTTCGCCACCAGGAAATGGAATCAAGATTTTATATCCCCTACATATTTGGTGAATATTGCAACTGGCCATCTTGTGCAAAATTGGGCTTGGCTGGTACTGTATAGGTGGGGTTATTATGAAAAGACAAGGAGGTTATGGCAACATTCTTAGGAATGAAAGAACCGAATCAAGTAGAGGTGTGGGCAACTTATGAATTGCAAAGGCTTATGTATTTTTTATGAAAGGTAAAATTCATTAAGAAAAGGCTAGCAAGGCCTGCTTTTATTATCGAAGGAGACGCGAAATATGAAAAATGATGGGATCAATTAAAGGTGGAGTCACGGGGATTGTTAAGTTGGCACAGGAGACTTTAGATGTGCTTATGATGATGGGAATTTCTTATTGTCACATTTTCAAAAGCTCAAATGAAGTAGCAGAGGAGTTATAAAAGATAGTTTTTTTGTTGTTAGAACATTTTTTGGTTTTTCCTATTTAATTGTTGGCACATACCCTTCTTTGTTTCTTTTTTTAATAGATGGAATTGCTGTTATCGATTATAGTATGAGGGTGGACTTAAATGAAATCTATTCCCGCTTCATGCAAAGTTGGGCCTGATACACAGTTTGGAAATGAGATTCCAAAATGAAAATTGTAAACAATAGAACGAAAGAAAATATAACGAACTATGTTTTTAAAATCCATACTCATATTTATTTATAAATTAAAACTAAACTAAATGTGTTCATTCACTTCTCAACTTTGCTTTCATAAAAAATGTTGAATATATACTACTCGTGGTTGTAGGTTGGCCTAACTTTGAGTGTGTAAACAATAGAAGTGTGATATGTTAATTCACAATGTGGAAGAGCAGAACATTCACTGTTGAATCTGAACCATTTATCAAGTTTGTTTTAGAATGTTGGTCTCCAAAGCTCATCTGGCTCCTCCAATAAAATGAGTCCCCTTCGCATGAAATTCAGAGAAATCATATATAATAAAATATGTACCAGTGTTTTTTTTTCTTTGCTAATATTTTTTTTTTTCAAATTTTATTATAGTTTTTGGCATTTTAAGATACATGCTTGAACATAAACATATTTGGTGCGTTCCACATGTTGGCAACTACTAATGAAGCATTTCTAATCATTACTTTATTTGCACATTTTTTATCTGTGCAGTTTTTTGACTTTATTTGAACATTTTTTTTATTTGCTCATATTTGTGACTTTATTTGCACATTTTTTTATCAGAGCATTTTTGTGAATTTATTTCAATAATCATTTCATATTTTTTGTTTCCTTTGATTGACAAGTATTTGTAACTAAAAATGAGAAATCTTAGAGAATGCTCAATGTTGTCTTATAGTTAGAAAGGGTCTATTTACTAAATAAAGAAACCTTACTGTGCAGGCGAATTCTATATATTTACCCAAATCAGTCATTAGGGCAAGGAATGAATCAATGAAATGAAATTTAGTTTTATTATCTATCTTGTGTGGTATATGGGTTGATGATTTGTTAAGTTAAATGATCAATGTTGTCTTATAGTTAGAAAGGGTCTATGTACTAAATAAAGAAAGTTTGCTGGGTAGGCATATTCTATATATTTACCCCAAATTAGTCATCAAGGCAAGGAATGAATCAATAAAATGAAATTGAGTTTTATTATCTATCTTGTGTGGTATATGGGTTAATCATTTGTTAAGTTAAACCAGGGAAGTGAATGCTTGCGTGGGATTTCCTTTGGGACTATCTCAATTCTTTTCCAGCTGCTTGAGAAACCTATTAAGTAGACTTTTTTATTTTTTTTATTTGAGTATTTAAAAAAAAAACACATTTTAGATGTACCCTGGACCAAAAAGGTCATTTTCGTTTCCCTCACACCAAATCGTTCTTTCTGCCCAAAAATTCTTTTTTTTTTTTTTTTACTTGATTTCTTGAGGGTCGATATCGACCCTCCGCAGTTGAAAATAGCAGTTTTCGTCATCTTGTTTCTTCTCTCTTCTCCAAATCCAATTTAATGGGGAAGACCAGAAAAGGGAGGATAATTGGGCATCAAATGGGTTGATACTTAGCTCTAGCACCTTTGGTCTCGTTTTTGGGCAAAAAAGATCAAAGCTTCTGTCAGTCTTTTTTTTCTTTTTTTTTATTTATTTTTTATTTTTTTATTGGAGTAATTTGTGTTACTCATCTTTGGTCTCTTTGCAGTGCACTTGGATGTGTCGAAATGCAATTAGATGTTTGGGTGAATTAAATTCCTGTGCATTCTGCTTAAAATTTTGAATTGCAAAGAAAAAATGCATCTTATGGGATATTGCCTTTAACTTCTTGCTGCTGGATTATCTGCACCATTCATTTCATCCGTTGTCATGGTTGGGGGTTTGACGTACCTTTTCATCTAATAGGATTCCTGACTTTTAAAGTCTCTACATTTGGATTTGTATTTTTAACTTGAAAATTCATGCGTCTAATTAGTGATAATGTTCCCGTTTTACCATTTCCAATCGGTTTCATTGCTTTCAAATAAAAAAATTAGGGTTTTTGGATCGATTTGCTTTGAGTTCTCTGGTACTTTTGGCTAAAATTTGGGTGTTTTTATCTTTTAAGCATTTTGAGTTTTTGAGATCTCAAGGTTGGATCTATTTCTTTTGAAAGTGAGCGATTTCGATGTTCTCTTTGGGAGTATTTAGGGCATGTTTGAATGCAGGACGACTATTCAAACTCTAAAGTTTTAGATCTTGTTGATTGAGGCGTTTTGTCATTTTTTTTTCTTTTCTCTTTTTTTTTTTTTTTTGGGGGGGATTAATTCAATTTGATTACTCGGGAGTAATGTATAAAATCTGGGGTGTTTGTGGATGAGAAGAAAATGTGGAGAAAACTGCCCACACTTGATTTTTGTACTATCGACAGTTTTCTCTGTGTTTCTCTACCTCGTTTCCTTCACAAGTAAATGGTCTGTTGGGTTTACTTTAAAGATAAATCATTTATGTTATATTGGTCGGTTGCATTTCTGGGCAGAAATTTGTGTATAAGGAAAAAAGATAGAAGGAATCAAATGAACTTTGTGGATCCATCAACGGCCCTTTTGCCTGCCTCTGGAGGCGACTGCGTAAAGCTTTTTGATGTTTTAGAGGACACGGGCAGTGATTCGTGTCACGATCCCAAATCCCTAATCAGGATTAAGATGCGATTACGGCTAATGGAGCCGTGACGACGCACAGATGGGGAGGACTGGTGATACCTCAGTCTGTGCATCGATTAATTTCACCCACAGGATTCCGTTATGTGAGATTCTGCAGGATCCTCGATCCACGAGGATCATCATGGCGGAAGCTTGCAGTGGACATTTTAGGAAACAAGCATAGAAATCAGAGTATAATGGCATTGTCAGACTAGATAGCATAAATGAATTTATTTCATTAGTTAGTATTAAGGTTTAACAAAAGATTAAGTTTAGTTACATCCAAGAATAAGGCCGTACAAAAACAACGGCCAATAATTACAGTGATCAAAAGATGAAATTCCCCAAAAATAACCAACACCCAAAAGATGATAGTACGGTTCCGCAGCTTCAGACGCTACTCTATGTCATCAGCTGCCCACTCTCGTATAACTGGTGGATCCTGTTGGACCGCCGCAAAGTCTGGTTCGGGTGCGTAGATGAGCTCGTTACCTATGGCATCAAGCGTAGATCAGAAAGGAGTCTGGCAAGTATTTGAGATAAAAAGACATAGCTTGCAGGTAATTGAACATATTTGCTAGGAGTGTAACGGTTCGGTTAACCTGTCATTTTGGGAAAACCGTTAACCGAACTGTAACCACGGTTTTCTGTCTTTTAAAACCGTAATCGTAATCGTATACACAAAAACCATGGAAAACCGAACCGCGGTTAACCGTATTAGACAATTAGGTTACGGTTAATAATCGTGGAAAAATCTCAATATTCTCACTTCTCTTGCATCCTCAATTGCAACGGCTGTCATCATCTACGCCAAAACACAACCCTTTTTATCAAACTTAAATATTTTGAGTTCTATCTCAAACCATATTTAAAAAAACTATAAGGGCTCCTAGGGTGAGTCAGATGCACTCAAAATTGCAATTGGTTATAACATTGTACTGAAACTGTGTGTATTCAAGCACTTGGATAGGCCAGCTACAGTACATGTGAATTTCATCTTTTCGTTAACATGCAGTTTGACAGAATTATGGAGGTGCATGCACAAAAATGCTTCCATCATCTGAAGATCTTAGCAAAGTAATAGCTAGATGCTTGTTACTTTGTTTTGTTACTTATACATAAGTTAAAAAGTATTTCATTTAGCCCCCTTATTTTTTCTTTTATTTGTATAATGGTACGGTTAACCATGTGCGGTTAACTGAACCGTATTTTACAGTTTAGTTCAGTTACTAACCGTGAGTTATTACGGGAAACCGTAACCGAACCGAACCGTGCGGTTTTTTGAATTCTAACCGTAACCATAACTAAACCGTGAAACACGGTTATTAACCGCGGTTCGGTTCGATGGTTTTTCAGTTTTCTTTTACACCCCTAATATTTGCAGTATCAGTAAGTTAGGTTGAGCAGTGTATAAGAATATAATTAATAGAAGCATAAATAATAATTAATCGGACTATTGACTAATTGTCAACATATGCAAACAATTATTCAGAAGGGGAAAAATCCTTTGTTTCCTAACAGTAAGACAGATAGCGCTTAGGACTCATCCTAGAGCCATTAACTCTACCACAGGGAAACCTAAATCGAGCGCGGGCAGGTAGGTACTTTATTAAAGGGCCTTGTCACAGGGAAACAGAGCCCAGACAAGGTCCTGCCACGGGAAAACCTGAATCGAGCCTGGGCATTGGTGACACCAATCACTTACGGAACATCCCAGAGGGGAGCAATATTCAGTTATATAGGAATAATAATAACATAATGATGTCAGATCACAAATCAATGCAGAAAGTGGGATTAAAACAATATCTTCTAAGTTTGGGAAATTCTACGGAAAAATGGGCAGCATTTCAGGAAGGAATAGGGGACCCAAAATGGGTGGCAGAAAGGAAAGGTGATCCAAGTAACTCGGAAGGGCAGGGTAATAAATGCTTGCCCGCAAACCGAGAAACCTCCAAGGATTTGGGTACACCCCATGGTCAAGCAGGGTGGAAATCGCGCGCTAAGAACTCAGGAGTCCCGTGTGACAAGATGCTATGGTCAGGTCTGCAAGATGCATGATAAAAGTACAAAAGTCTAGTTTAAATAGCCATAAACATGCAAGTATGGTGATTCCCAAAATTATTTGCTCAAAAGGATGGATATTAGTGTATTTTAGTGTGCTTAATGCATTCGGAAGGTGGGAATATCCAATTCCTAAATTCGGATAAAATTACAAGTCACTATGCTCCACGTGTACATAATTGTTCGGGTTTAAGTATTAAGTAAAAATTTATGTCGGGCAATTCAAGGTACTGGGGTCATCATAGTCTAGGTCTCCGTCGGTATCTTTTTCAAGGAAAGAAAAGTTCCTTTGCATTGCCCTAGTTTTTAAATCAAGAGTCCCTATTTTGAAGTCAATGGACGATTTTTGATTTCCTTTAATCCTTGGTTGAGACATTAAAATTTTGGTTAAAAAATTCAGAATTTCTCATGAGATTAGTCGAGTTAAAAACGGGTTTAAATGACGCCAAAATCCACCTTGAAAACGAGTTTTACGGGTCCCGAGGGCGGCTGGCCGGCCAAATCACTACACGCCGCCGCTGGCTGGCCCACAACAGAAACCAAAATGCGGGGGGGGGGGGGGGGGGGGGGGAGTAATGTTGGCCTCTGGGATTGCAAATGGATTGGCTGCTGAGTTTTAAACAGACTGGCTGCTGAGTTTTCAATGGAGTTGGCTGCTGAGTTCTCATCACAATTACTGCTCCAATAAATAGACTGCTGAATATCAGCTATTCCTCTTTCTTTTTCCAAGGTAGCAAGGGGGGGAAATATGCGAAATAGTGCAGGCCGCGCTGGGGACAGAAGAGCTAGTGGCCAGGAAAGCTGCAGCAGCAGCTGCTGTCTTGGTTCAAGGGACAGAAGGGTGACAAGGGGGAAAGAGAAACAGACTGGCCGCTGGGGTGTTTGGGCAGCTAGCAGCAGCTGTTGCTGCTGGTCGCTGTCCTACTGCTGCTGGCTGGCTAGCTGCCATCTGTTGTGGCTGGCTGCTGGCTGGCAGCAGTTGATCATTCATCAGGGCTGGGTCCCACAGTGGGGCCCACTGAAACTGAGTTTCATCTCAGATTAAGGGACCAATAATAAAAAACAATCAGTTTAATAATGATTAAGCACAGAATAGCCACAGCATAGTGACAGATAAACCGATTGCTAAACATGTTGATAAATAGGGCAATAGCCGATTAATGAAAGGATTAGTGACAGATTGATAGACAAGTAATAAATACGGTATAAACAGATTCATAACAGGTTTGTTAACAAATTAAGAGCATGAGACAATGTAATCCCAAGCAACATATACTAATTATCTTAAACACTTGCCTCAAAACCAAGAACAAAGCAACCTTAACCAACGGTCACTCCAAGCTCCAAATAACCAAGGCTTTCTCTCCCAAACAAAACCCACCAAAATCTCCCTAAAATAAAAACCCCTACACTGTCAAGCATCCGCACCCATAACAGCCAACACAAGAAATAAAAGAAACGAGTTCTAGCTCAAGATACATTCAAGGATTGCCTACCTCTTAGAAGCTTAAGAAAAAGAGACGGTGATGAAGGAGGGGCTGCCACTGCCAGATTCGCAACAAAATAGAGTATGTTGCTTAGAGGATTACTGGGGATTGATTGGCTGGATCAGATCTTGCAAGGGAAGCCTTCAATAAGTTGCTCTTCAAGAAGCCATGGAAGGAGAGGAGAAAAAGAGTAGAGAAAGAGAAGCTTTTCTCTTGCTGTGGCCGGTGGAAATGAGGAGTTAAACGTGTTTGGTGGTGGTAGGTGGAGACGTTAATGAGGTAGGTGAGGCATTGAATGTGGTTGGTGGGATATATTTTAAAATAGGTAGTTTGCGAGTTTGCTACAATTCTAGCTAAACTTGGGACGTGCTAACGAAAATCTTCGGGACCAGACAGATTTGGTCAAAGAAGAAGAATTGTAGTCTAGAGAAGGGCTTTCCAACAAGCCAAGAATCATAATTTTCAGAGATCAGTGGCAGAATTTGTGATTTTTCAAACTGCTGTATATACCTCGAAAAGTGTGCCAAGGTTCAAATTGGGTCTTCTGGGCTTCAGATGAGTTCGGGCTGAACATGAAAGTTGTTGAGCAGGTCAAGACCTAACTTTTGAGCTCAAGGTGCGATTTTTATGAAATTCCCATGATACCCCTGAAAAACCTCGGAATTCTAACTTAACTCAGAAAAAGTTGAATTCTCACAAAACTCCTCGAAACTCTTGGGAACTAATCCCAACTTAGCTCTGACTTCAAGAAACTCTCGATTAACCTCTAATCAAGCGCCATTAGCCACTAAACGTAATTAATTAGCGTCAATCGTAATAATTAAAAACCGAGTTCTTACAATCTGTTTATGATAAGCTATTCTCCTTCACCTGGATTCCATGTGAATTCGGTGAAATGGAATCACACAAGTGGTTGTGGTTTTAATGATTTTGTGGTTTTGAACTAGTTTTGAATTTATGAATTCGTTATTGTTTATTTCTTTATATGACACGATAAGGCTGGTAAGCTCTAACATATACTTACTAAACATGAAATTTTGGGGCTGATGGGTTCGCATTGGTTTCCCTTTGTTCTTGTGAATTGTTCTTTCCATGAGGTCTCTTGATTCCAATAATACAAAACTTACACATTATGTGCTGATAGTGTGAAATATGAAGTTGAAATGTGGATGTTTTTTCTATTGGATTTCATTTTCAACTTGATTAAGAGTGGATGCCTTCGATTATTGTCTCTAAGGTTTTTTGGATACTTTTTATTTAGTACTCACACTCACCCAAGATCCTCACCAGCAATGATATAGCCAGGGATTGATTCCTGCTTGTTTATGTGAGAGGGTGGTGCCTCACCAATTGAGCTATTGGTGGATTGCCTTGTTTGGATACTTGATTTGAGTAATGTGTAGAACAAGTGTGCGTGAATGGTATGCCAATTGTTGGGTATAAAATGAAAAGCTGGGTCTCTTTTGTAACTTGCGTTTTACTCAACATTTGAATACTCGGACGCTGGATGCCTTTATAGTTTATCGGTCCTAAGTTTGTATGGAAACTTAGATTGAATAATTACGAGAAGCCAGTGCTGAACTTTGGATGCTATTATAAATAGGTCCTAATTTTGTTTGGAAACTCAGATTGAGTAATTACTAGAAACTAGTGTTGAATGCTATAAAAAAGAAAATATGGTTTTCTTTGCAATTTGATTTTGGTCGAACTTGATTTGGGATGGATGTAATATATGCATAAAACAAGTTTAGAAGAATATAATTTAAAAAAAAAAGAAAGAAGCATTATAGTTATACAAAAAGTAAAAAAAAAAAAAATCATTAGACCTATAGAAAAGCATGCAAGCATTAATAAATCTGATGGTAAAAGATAAATTAAGTTTTCTCCCATGACCTATCAGTAAATGTCACATACTTTAGAAGGAAAAAAAAATTGTCAAGATCTTTCCATTGCAAGTGGTAAACTCGATTTTTGGACACCGTAATTTTTCAGAAAATGGAATGCTGTCCATACAGTTTTGAACACTTGATCATGTACTCAGTAGATGTTTCAGTTTTGAGCTATATATCAAATGAAGCTCAAGTCTTTGCTATTTGATTTTTATTGTGCTTGGTTAGACTGGATGTCTTTGACATAGATTTACTTAATACATTCCGATGTTGGTTTCACTTAATTTTACTAAATGCATTTTTTACTAAAATTTGATAGTAAGAAGTGTAGGATTGCGTTCCCATCTCTTGTTCTATCTTGTTTTTAATGAAAGTAACCATTAAAAAAAAAAAAAGGTGTAGGAATGCCTGCTTAAGTACCAAATTCAAAGAACTTTGACACTTGGATTGGAAAGGGTGATGTACAATAGGAGCACATTTGTATTTGTTTTCCTCTTCCCCTGTTTGTGTGTTAAGTGAGGGCACTTCATGTAATACGTATGGACTATTGATAGCAGCACTTCAACAGCAAGTGTCTTTTATTTTCTTCTTTTTCTTTTTTTTTTTTTTTTTTTGCGCTAAAATTCTCTCCAATAGGAATAGAACTAATGAAGAACATGCATTTCTCCACTTTGGGGTTAGGAACTGAACTTGGGATCATCATAGCGTGCATAGGTGGAAAACCTCCATGGTTAGGATCATCATATCTTCTTTTTAACTAGTAGCTTAACTAGAACTTGTGGCGTTGGGCATTTTCCAACGGTGCTGCATGCTCTTTTTTTGCTTGTCTTTGCTTACTGCTAGATCCTAGTAGTATAAACCTAAGATTTGTGTATGCTGCTGGCTGTTCTATAGAGTAACTGGTACATCAGTTGTCTTGACCAGTATTTTGGTGTTTAACAATTTCTATTTTCTTAATTTCTTTTGTTACTTTCAACATCTTTATGTTCATTCACATCTTTAAATTTTTCTAATATGATTCTTTTAAAAAGCATTTGCTATTTTGGTTTAGATGCTTGATGTATTATTGCTAAAGTTCATCTTATATTGGTGGAACATTATATTTTGGGCATCTTTTTTAAATTAAAAGTCTTTAGTGTGTTTTTTTCTTTGCTTTATTTCAGGCTTTTATTATACTTCCATTCCCATTTCTATCCTTGTTTCGAGTTTTATTGATTTGTGAGAACAATTTCTTTTGTTTCTTTTCTTATTTCAGATACCTAATAGAGCGAAAGATACTAAATGGAATATCTTATGTTATATCAGCAGGAAGTAGTGTTTCTATTGTTGGTACTTGGCAGCGGTAAGGCTTCAATGGTTTTAATGTATACTCTAGCTAAATATTATATAGAAAAACTACCTTGAACTGTGTGATACTTTTTTTTTTTCTTTTGTTTCCTTTGTAACATACTTGACGGATGAGTGAATGGCAAACTAGATGTTGGAGGGAACTCTACAATAGGTGTCTCCTCATGCCATTTGTCTACAAAGGATATTCATCTTCATTTGTTAGCTTTAAAACATTCTAAAATAAAAGACATAGTTCACATTGATTTTATATGATGACGCATAGTAGAAAACGTTGGTGCAATAATGTCTTCATTTGGACAACTTTTGTGATCCTACTTGGTTATTTTTTTCCTTGAAAATTTCTGATCCGAGCACTTTTTTATTGCCATGTCTCATTTAACGAATGCCTATGCATGCTTCCAAATGTCTGCCCGGCGCCTGGTGGTTTATTGTTTGATTGGGCTTCATTTTGATGTTCTCCCTCACGGTACTGACATTCTAGTATCGAATGTGCTCCTATTGTACTTCATGTCTTTGAATATCCGAGATCCCTTTGATTTATGGACTACTATATGTTCTCTGGCCGTTTTACTTGTAGCATGCCTTTTCTTTTATGGTCTATTAAGTTAATATCTTGAATGGCATTTCTATAAGGTTATTGGGAATTATGCTTGCTATAGGGTCTTGTTTGAACATTATTTTGTGATGGATCATTGTTTCTCATCATGGAGCATTGTTTTCATTTTTCAAGTTATTATTTATATTATCTTTGTTTTTATTATGTAAAAACCAGAAACTGATTGAAGACTTAAGGTACCATAACATTTGTAATGAGGTTGAATGACCAACTAACCCTTCATTTCCTGGTTACTTAGAGGACCTAACCTGAAATCTCTGGAGTATGAATCTTCTTTTTAGACCAGATAGATAGTACTTTTGTAATTTTGTCCTTTTGATGTTGAGCTTTTACACCCTCTACTTGATGCGAATATCACCATTTGAGAAAAAAATCGCAATTCAAGTTAAATTATTTAATTTAATCGGGTAATTGCACAGTTTGGACAGCTATGGGCATGGCAAATAGCTAGCAAAGCTTTGTAACAATGGCATACAACTAAATTTTTTCTGGGATTCGGGTGGATTCCTAGTTGTGTTGCCAGTAGGGTAATTTCTTTTTCTTTTTCTTTTTGTGGGTTTTGCCTAACCATTGACTAGGTTCGAAAAAGCTTCACATTCTCCGGTGTATTCACTTTACCCTCCTGTACTTTTATTCCACATGTTTTCTATCCTTTTGCATTGCATGCATAACATTAGGATGATGTTCATCATAGGTTGGGGGGTGGGGACATGCACACTTCTCTATTTTTAGAAAAAAATTTCACACACCTTTTGCTTTATTTTCTATATTTAGGAAGTTTTTCAAATTTATTTTCAGAATTTTTGTTGTTTATCTTTGGCTTTTTAGATTTTTTGGAAAAGAATTTTTGAGTGAATTTTCAATGAACGGAAGATGGCTTGAATTTTAGAATTCTCAAAATTTAGACAAAAGAGAGTTTTTTTTTTTTTTTTTTGTGGAAATCTTTTTGAAAAAGTGCTAAATTTTGATCCTTTCACACTGCACAGTTCGTTTACATTTTCAAAACCTTTAAATTTGAAATTATAATTTCCATTCCTTTTACGACTTAATTGAATATATGAAGGAAAACCAAACCTTAGTTTTATAGGTTTCTTGGTTCATTTGGGTGGATTTTTCCACAAATTAGTGAATTAAATCGGGTACATGAAAATGGCTGTCTATGGTTGGGGACCGTTGAAAAGGAAAAAAAATCAAGAGAAAAGAAAAAAGAAGAAAGAGAGAAGCTTGTCGCTGAAATTTCATGGCATTTTGAAAAACAATAGTGTGAAAGCCATCATAGTTGCCTTAATTCGGATACATGAAAAAGGCTGCCTATTATTGGGGACCGTTCAAAAGGAAGAAAAAATCAAGAGAAAAGAAAAAAAAAAGGAGAGAAGCTTGGCGCTGAAATTTCACGGCCTTTTGAAAAACAATAGTGCGAAAGCCATCACGGTTGCCTCAATTTGGGTACCCCCTTAATTCGGGTACATGAAAAGGGCTGCCTATTGTTGGGGACCGTTGAAAAGGAAAAAAAATGTCACAGCCTTTTAAAAATATAATAGTGCGAAAGCCATCATGGTTGCCTTAATTCGGGTATATGAAAAGGGCTGCCTATTGTTGGGGACCGTTGAAAAGGAAAAAAAATCACGGCCTTTTGAAAAACAATAGTGCGAAAGCCATCATGGTTGCCTTAATTTGGGTACACCCTTAATTCGAGTATATGAAAAGGGCTGCCTATTGTTGGGGACCGTTGAAAAGGAAAAAAAAAATTCACGGCCTTTTAAAAAACAATGGTGTGAAAGCCATCATGGTTGCCTTAATTCGGGTATATGAAAAGGGCTGCCTATTGTTGGGGACTGTTGAAAAGAAAAAAAAAATCACGGCCTTTTGAAAAACAATAGTGCCAAAGCCATCATGGTTGCCTTAATTGGGGTACACCCTTAATTCGGGTACATGAAAAGGGCTGCCTATCGTTGGGGACCGTTGTGCCTATCGTTGGGGACCGTTGAAAATGAAAAAAAAATTTACGGCCTTTTGAAAAACAATAGTGCGAAAGCCATCATGGTTGCCTTAATTGGGGTACACCCTTAATTCGGGTACATGAAAAGGGCTGCCTATTGTTGGGGACCGTTGAAAATGAAAAAAAACTTCACGGCCTTTTGAAAAACAATAGTGCGAAAGCCATCATGGTTGCCTTAATTTGGGTCCACCCTTAATTTGGGTACATGAAAAGGGCTGCCTATCGTTGGGGACCGTTGAAAAGGAAAAAAAAAATTCACGGCCTTTTAAAAAATAATAGTGTGAAAGCCATCATCGTTGCCTTAATTCGGGTAGATGAAAAGGGCTGCCTATGGTTGGGGACCGTTGAAAAGGAAAAAAAATCACGGCCTTTTGAAAAACAATAGTGCGAAAGCCATCATAGTTGCCTGAATTTGGGTACACCCTTAATTCGGGTATATGAAAAGGGCTGCCTATTGTTGGGGACCGTTGAAATGGAAAAAAAAGTCACGGTCTTTTGAGAAACAATAGTGCGAAAGCCATCATGGTTGCCTTAGTTGGGGTGCACCTTTAATTCGGATTCATGAAAAGGGCTGCCTATTGTTGGGGACCGTTGAAAACGAAAAAAAATTTGACGGCCTTTTAGAAAACAATGGTGCGAAAGCCATCGTGGTTGCTGGTACATGAAAAGGGCTGCCTATTGTTGGGGACCGTTGAAAAGGAAAACAAAGTCACGGCCTTTTGAAAAACAATAGTGCGAAAGCCATCATGGTTGCCTTAATTGGGGTACACCCTTAATTCGGGGTGTCTATTGTTGGGGACTATTGAAAAGACAAAAATCACGGCTTTTTGAAAAACAATAGTGCGAAAGCCATCATGGTTGCCTTAATTCGAGTTCATGAAAAGGGCTGCCTATTGTTGGGGACTATTGAAAAGGGAAAAAATCAAGAGAAAAGAAAAAAGAAGAAAGAGAGAAACTTGTTGCTAAAATTTCACGGCCTTTTGAAAAACAGTAGTGCGAAAGCCATCATGGTTGCCTTGAGAGGAATTTTTTTTTTTTTGTGCTAAGTCTAGGTGGATCGGATTATTTGATTAAGTCGTTTTCACGGGGCTTCGAGCGGAGCATTTAAGAGTGTCTTTATTTTAACTATTCTGAGAATCGAGAGTATCCAATGTTTATAAAAATTTTTTTGGAGAGTTTCTTTTGATATCTTTAGTTTTTTAATTTTTTTAAAGTTTTGTGGGCATATTTACAGCAAAACCTCACGAAGCACAATTCGTCCACTAGTGTAACCTAAATTCATGCATTTGAGCATTCAATGTTGGAATTCATGTCATAATTGGTCAAAATTTATTAAATTGCATGGTGTTCATGAAATTATTCTTTTGCATTATCCTATTATCACAATAATTTTCTCAAAATTCACAATTTTTCTCATGTAGTTTTTTTGCATCATTGCATTCTATGCGAAAAATCGATGAACGCAGTGTATTCATATGAATTGTAAAGTGTAGTGATGGTAATTTTCTAATGTGAATTATCCAATGGAGAGCCTCAAAGATGCTCTTCCTAATCTTTGCCTCAAATGGCCATTGTTTTCTCACTTTATTTTAGTAATTGATGGGCCATTGATGGGCCATGATGGATGGATATGGTGGTAACTGATTGTAGCCATATATATACTTCATAAACTAGTAATCAAACTAAGTTTTCTTATGGCCTTTGTCACCTTTAATTCTTCAACTCATATGATGGCCATTTCTCTGAATTGTGTATTATGTGTTTTTGAGTGCGAGGCTGAGGATCCTGACACTTATATGGATATTGAGCGTGGGGCTGTCACTATTTATCATAGCCATTTCAAGCCGTCAAACAAAATTTACACATGGAATCTTATGTTGAATTAAAGGCAAGTGTTTAGCTACATCTTTCATATGACTTTAGATTCATGATTGTATCTAAGAAAGGTAGCTACATCTTTCATATGACTGTATCTAAGAAAATGCCATTGAATGCCATTGGGTTACTCCTTGATCATTAAATTGATCTTCTGTTGATGATATGTACACACGATTGAGGCAGCTTGATGCTACGTAGGTCAAGCTAGCAGATCTTGACATCGTCTCAAATCCTGGTGAATATTAAAATCTTGCTTAACCTATGGCAGAGCTCGATGAGGTATTGAAGGAGGTCTTGGCTTATTTTCTTTTGCTGAATTTCTTAAAATATGATTCTCATTTGAGGTGTTCACCTTTTCTTTGCCTTTGATATCTCACTATTTACTTACTGGAGGACTACAAAAAGCAAATGGAAGAAACAAATGGTTGATTCCCCTGTTTCTTTAGCTTACCGGAAAGATTTACAGTTCTATTTCTTTGTGGGTTTTTTTCTTCGTTGAATGCCAGTGACTAGGATATGATAGAGATGATAGCTTCCGAAGTTGAAACTTTCCATGTCTTCACTCCATCGCTTCCCAGAGTGAAGGATTTTTAATGGATGTTTCCATCTTTTTATTTGTCATTTTTAAACTTAAAGCCTTTACATGTCTCCATGTGTTCAACATGGATGCAGGTATCTGACATGGTTTTTATGTTCTCCATGTGTCCATAGGTATTCTCTATGTAATTTATGTTTCGGATCCATAGGTATTCTCTATGTAATTTATGTTTCGGACCGGGACTTGTCATTTTCTAGTAATTATTTACTAATTTCTAATTGTAGTGAATGACTACTTAAGGTTGGATGACCAATCCTCATGATTCTTGTGAAAGTTTTGGGCGACAAGGCAGTCATCTTATTTTTTACCACAGTTCAGACAGCCTTTGAGAGATGGAAAACACCCATATATCCTATATGCTTTAGGGTCCATCACAATTTTAGTGTCACGCGGCAAACCATACAGGTGTCTTCAGCTGTAGGGGAGACGTCAAATTGAATACCCGCCAACCTTTCGATTCTTCAGTGGACATCATCTTGACTGGATCACCCACAAAGTAGACAGTGGATAGATTACTTGCTCCTCCGTTGGATGGTTGCTGATGAAGTGTGGAGTGCAATTCTAAGTTTTTGGGATTTATCAGAGTTTTACACTAATATGCTGAATATTTTTGTGAGCCCAGATTCTTGCCTCTAGTTCTTGACAGGCATGACTCATGTGGAGGGCTCATTCTTGTCACAGTTTGTGGTCTCCGTGGAAGAAGTATAATAATTGGGTTTCCAGTAGCGAGGTGGGACGAGTGAACAGTGTTGCTTCTTTGGGCTCTTAAGTCCAAGGTGGCCTCAGGGATTTCTTTGAGGGAATTTTCCGGTATCACTGTTGCTGTTGTTCTGAGTGTCGGATTGTAGTCATGGGAAAGTTGTGAGGACCAGACATCGTCCTCTTTGCTCCTCACCCCTGATTGGATACCTCAAGCTCAGTTTCTCTGGTACAGTGGTACTGCATTGGGTGCTTAATTATAGATCACAATGGGCCTGTTTGTTCTTTTGCCAGTTCCTCCAAAAAGCAGAATTAGCGGCTCTTTGTTGCAAGGAGATAAGGTAGGAGATGACTAAGCGACTCATGAGGCAATTGCCGGGGCCTGTCATTTAGCAAGCCAGAGACCACCCTCAGCAGTTGAAGGATCGCTTGGATGAGATTAAAGTAAGATAGTTAGGGAAGGGGAGTTTCATATTTGACATATCCTTCCAGAAGACAGTGCTGAGGTGGCACGTACCTTGCATCCAGATTTTTACCACCCACACCTGTTTGAGGTGGTTCTGCGGACGTTTATACATAAACTGTTACTGCTCAAAGAAGGCCATTTTCCCTTACTGCTAAAAAAAATGGCTGTAACTTGCACATCTATTTGTTTGAGTTAAAAGAACCCACCCACACGCGTATGCACACACTGAACCCAACCCACAAATAAAGGCGTCGACAAATGGTTAGTAATAAAATTAGAATCTGTGGTTCTGGCTGAAAGCTAAAAATCTGGACCAGTTCCAGATCAAATTTGATTGACTGAAGAGGCCAAAATGGCATAATAGAGCTGATCCATGAAAAGGGCTGGAACTATGGCCCTTACTGCTAAAAAATTGGCTGTAACTTGCACATCTATTTGTTTGAGTTAAAAGAACCCACCCACACGCGTATGCACACACTGAACCCAACCCACAATTTAAATTGTGTTACTAGTATGACACTTTTGTTTCCCACATCGATAATATTCTCAACCATGAGCATGAAACAGAACTGGAAGCAAAACAACCCAAAGAGAATGGTCCAATGTTATCTGAACCAAGCCCTGGTTTGCTAAAGCATGTGAAGTAGCAGTGGTATGTTTTTCAATCTTGCATTGTTTGTCTTTAGTGGTTATGTAAGTTGACAGTCTCAGATGTTTGGAACTTGGGGATAACTGCAGGATGATGAAATACCTGAGTTGGTAAAGGTGGCCTTGTCAATGGATCGGCCCAAGACCGAGTTGCACACGGAAAGAGAATATAAATTGTATGTATATATATCGATGGAAAATGTTCTCCAACTAGCAATTGCCAGTGCAGCTCTGGAATAGTGGGCCCACCTGTAAGATGAGATGCGAAGGTTCTCTCCTCTAACATCAAGTCCCATGGATCTCTTATCTTTCAGCAACTGAAGAAATGTCTTCATGTCTCTCCTCTCTACCTCTCTCAGATCCCTCCGCCATCTTTCAAACTGGTTTGTCTTTCAATTTTTAACCATTGGAACATCTGGTGAGATTTCATGGAAATGGAGACATAAGGATTCATGATTTTGCAGTTTTTTTTTTTTTAGCTTCTCTTTTTCAGGGTAAAATAATGCCATCTATTTGTAGAAAATCTCAGATGAAAATTTCTCTTTGAATATAAAAGGAAAAATTAGGAAAAAGAAGAAAAAGAAATGCTTCACACCTTGATTCTTTCCTTTCATGTTACAGGAAATCCCAAATGGGTTAGCAAGGAGAGGCTTTAAAACATTAAAGCCAACTCACAAGAAAAAAAAAAGGGGCCATAGCTCGGGCTAAGAACATCAGAAATAAGAAAACTTCAAAACATTGGAGCTCCGAATGATATTGCATTCATAGCTTTAGCTCTACCACACCAATATAAGCCTGCCTTAATGGAGCATCCCTGAACTGAAGCAGCCAAATTTGAAACAAGATCTGAGGAAAGCCTTGCTGTGGACCTTTGCCACCATGGACAAACACTAGGATCTTTTAGTGCTTCACTTACAATCCTGCTGTCTAGATAGCGTGCTAGATAATTTAAACGTTTCATTGATGATTTACCGTTGTAGCTTGAAAGAAGTCAACTCAACCAACAGTTCCCCACCATAATATTGTATTTGAGTAGTCGTTCAGAATACCCACAGTAGATGTCATTTAAACTAAAGAAAGAGATTCCAAGTGATGGGTTGGTGAAGCCTGATTTAGACCTTATTTAATTACAGGGGTTTATCTGTAATGTGTCGGTTTAATCTGGACCATCTGTTATGAGGCCAGATCCGACGGTTGTGGTTGTCTAGAGGTTTAGGGTTTCATGTATTTATACTGGGTGGTGTGAGCATTGTTATTAAGGTGAAAATTGAGAGAGAACGAGAGAGACAGTAAAAGTGCTTGTACTCTTGTGGGAATCTCCAATAATAGTGAACGGCGTGAATCTCCCGTGGACGTAGGCAATCTTGCCGAACCACGTAAATCTGTGTCTCGTGGATTGATTGTGTGATTTGTTGTTCGTAGATCATGCGTGTGTTCCTAAGATCCCTAACAACTGGTATCAGAGCCGAGGCTTTCGCGTGCGATCAGGATCGAGATTGGAGAAGAGATCATCTTGATCTCTTGATTCGCAAATCTCGGTGGGCCACTGTGCACGGAGGATCGTCGATCTGCAACCGTGAGTGTTGGAACCTGCAGACGGTTTCACAGCCACAGTCGCTGCCGGAGAAGAAGGAAACCGCAGTCACAGCGCAGTCGCCGGAACCGGAAGGGACAGAACTGCTGTCACCGTCCCTTGTCGTCTTCACCGGAGAAGGAAAAGAAAAAAAAAAAAAAAACAAAAGGGGGTCTTGCCGCTGCCCACATCGTCGTCGCAGCCGTTGCCGGACGCTGCTGTCTTCCGTCGCTGTCGCCTCTGTTCCGTCGCCGTGCCGCCTCCGCCGCCTCGTAGTCCGGCTGCTCGCCCGTCGTCGCCGCTGAAGACGAAGAGGGAGACTGGGCTGCTGTCTTCGTTCTGAAATAGAGAATAGTTGAGGAAGAAGACCCAGTTGGGCCCGTCCCAGGTCTTGGGTTGGTTCAGGTCAGATCCAACCTGACCCACTCCAGAAGCCCAGCAGTCCTTGGGTTAATTTCCAGGCCAGGTTCCAGTCCAGGTCAGGTCTGACCCGGCCCAGTCCGTGAAGGAGAAGCCCAGTAGTCAGCAGACGCTGACGTCATCCTGAATCAGTACAGTCAACCATCCAGTTTGACCGGGTTCAAGGGCCAGAATTGTTTCTTGATTTCTGAAGCCATCCGGACTCAGAATTGCGCTCCGTTTTTTTTGTTGGATTCGTATCAATGAGATCTACAAGGTAGACGGAACAGATTGACAGTTTGACCAGCAGAATTCATATCAAGTAGATAGAGCTTGATTTGAGTGGGAGCAATGACGGACGACATGAAGCTCACGATTGAGAAGTTTAATGGCACAAACTTCGCGTACTGGAAGATGCAGATTGAAGATCTCCTCTACCAAAAGAATTTCTACCTGCCGCTTGGGGGAAAAGCCCAGAAACCTACAACAATGTCAGATGCAGAGTGGGAGGTACTCGACAGGAAAGCCTTAGGTACTGTTCGTCTCTCTCTATCAAAGTCTGTTACATTCAATATATCTAAGGAGAAAACCACTAAAGATGTTATGGATGCCCTATCTCGAATGTATGAAAAACCTTCTGCCTCAAATAAAGTTTTCTTGATGAGAAAGTTGTTCAACATGAAGATGGTTGAAGGTGGGGTTGTTGCTGAACACCTGAACGAGTTTAACACGGTCATGAGCCAGTTATCCTCTGTTAACGTACAATTCGAAGATGAAATTTGGGCTTTGTTGGTCTTGTCTTCTTTACCAGACAGCTGGAATGGTATGGTTACATCACTGAGTAATTCTTCAGGATCAACCAAACTGAAATTTGATGATGTTGTGAGTGCCATCCTCGATGAGGAAATTCGCAGGAAACCTTCAGGTGAATCATCAGGAAGTGCATTGAATGTGGGAAACAGAGGGAGGTCATCTGAGAGAGAGCAAAGTCATGGAAGATCAAAATCACGGAGTAAGTCAAGATCTTCAAAAGGCAAAATCGAGTGCTGGAATTGTGGCAAAAAGGGACATCTGAAAAAGGATTGCAGAGCTCCACCAAAGAAGAATAAGCAAAAGAACGGTAATAAGGATAACGAAGCTTCCGCAAATGTCGCAGGTGATGCTGTTCAAGATGCCTTAATTCTTGCTTTTGATTATAAGTCTGAATCTTGGGTTATAGATTCGGGTGCGTCCTTTCACGCCACTGCACATAAAGAATATCTAAAAAATTATGTACAAGGTGATTTTGGAAAAGTCTATCTTGGTGATGATGAACCTTTTGACATAATTGGCAAAGGAGATGTTCAGATTAAATTGCCAAATGGCAGTATATGGCAATTGAATGATGTCAGGCATGTACCTAGCCTGAAGAGAAACCTCATATCAGTTGGTCAGCTTGCTAGCTCTGGTCACGTAACTGTTTTTGCAGATGATTTCTGGAAAGTTACAAAAGGGAGTATGGTTGTTGCTCGCGGTAAGAAAGAAGGAACTCTTTATTTGACTAACAGCTCTACAAGTTCCATTGCAGTTGCAGATAAAGGCATTGACTCAAACACATGGCACTATAGACTCGGACATATGAGTGAGAAAGGGATGAAGATTCTTCATTCTAAAGGTAAGCTAGAAGGACTCAAGTCCTTGGACTTAGAGTTCTGTGAAGACTGTGTTTTCGGAAAGCAGAAGAAAGTTACATTCTCTAAAGTAGGCAGGCCACCGAAGTCAGAAAGGTTGGAACTAGTACACACGGATGTGTGGGGACAAACTCAGGTACCTTCTTTTGGTGGATCTTCTTACTTTGTTACATTCATTGATGATGCTACCAGGAAATTATGGGTATATCCCATGAAACACAAGTCTGACGTGTTTGATGTTTTCAAAAAGTGGAAAGCTTTGGTTGAAAATGAAACAAGTTTGAAACTGAAATGCCTAAGGTCTGATAATGGGGGAGGGTACTGCGGCAAAGAATTTGAGGAGTATTGTGCAAAAAATGGCATTAAGCGAGAGAAGACCATTCCCAATACACCACAGCAAAATGGTGTGGCTGAGCGCATGAACAGGACAATTGTTGAGCGTGCCAGAAGTATGAGGCTACATGCTGGATTGCCCAAGCAGTTTTGGGCGGAAGCAGTGAATGCTGCTGCATACTTGATCAATCGAGGGCCTTCAGTACCTTTGGATGGTTGACTACCAGAGGAAGCTTGGACCGGAAAAGAGGTAAACCTTTCACACTTAAAAGTATTTGGTTGTATCTCTTATGTTCATGTTGATGCTGAAAAAAGAGACAAACTAGATTCTAAATCTAGGAAATGCACTTTCATTGGATATGGTTCTGATGAGTTCGGTTACCGCTTCAGGGATGAAGAAAATAGAAAAATCATTAGAAGCAGAAATGTTATATTCAATGAGAAAGTGATGCACAAAAACAAGGACAAGGTGCATGAGGACAGCAATGAATATTTAGAACTGGATGACACTTCTGAAAATGATGTACCTGAAGTACATGGAAATGAAAACCCGCAGGTGGACCCTCAAACACCTGCCCCAGTAAGAAGGTCATCTAGGACTCCTAAGCCTACACAGCGTTATTCACCTTCTTTGTTTTACTTGTTGTTAACTGATGGTGGTGAGCCAGAATGTTATGAAGAAGCATTGCAGGTTGAAACTCGGGCAAGGTGGGAACAAGCCATGGAAGATGAGATGAAATCTTTATCATCAAATCAGACATGGGACTTAGTTCAGTTGCCTAAGGGAAAGAAAGCTTTGTACAACAAGTGGGTGTACAAATTGAAGGAAGAACATAACGGTAGCAAGTGATACAAAGCCAGATTAGTTGCAAAAGGCTTCCAGCAGAAGGCAGGTATTGATTACTCTGAGTTATTTTCTCCTGTGGTTAAATTGAACACAATCAGAAGTGTGTTGAGCATTGTGGCGGTAGAAAATTTACACCTTGAGCAATTAGATGTGAAAACTGCGTTTCTCCATGGTGACTTGGAAGAAGACATCTATATGCATCAGCCACAGGGATATGCTGTGCCAGGAAAGGAGGAAATGGTGTGTAAGCTCAAAAAGAGTTTATACGGTTTGAAGCAAGCCCCAAGACAATGGTATATTAAATTTGACAGTTTTATTTACAACACATGTTACAAACGATGTCATGCAGACCATTGCTGTTATTTCAAAAGTTTTGATGACTGTTACATTATTCTACTCTTGTACGTAGATGATATGCTCGTTGCAGGTTCAAATATGCATGCGATAAAAAATTTGAAGAAACAGTTGTCACAGGAATTTGAAATGAAGGATTTGGGTGCTGCAAATCAGATTCTTGGTATGAGAATTAGTAGAGACATGAAAAATCGCACATTGAAGTTGTCTCAGGCAGAATATGTTGAAAAGGTTCTAAACAAGTTCAACATGCATGGTGCTAAGCCAGTTAGCACTCCGCTAGCCAGCCACTTCAAACTCTCAAAAGAGTTGTCTCCTAAGACAGAACAGGAGAAGGAGAACATGTCCAAGGTCCCATATGCTTCAGCTGTTGGTAGCTTGATGTATGCTATGGTTTGCACCAGACCAGACATTGCTCATGCAGTGGGAGTTGTAAGCAGATTTATGAGTAATCCGGGAAAAATGCATTGGGAAGCAGTTAAGTGGATTCTCAGATATCTGAGAGGCACCACAAAGGCAGCATTGCATTTTGGAGGATTAGAGATTAAATTGCATGGCTATGTTGATTCGGACTTAGCAGGAGATCTTGATAGAAGCAGAAGCACTACAGGTTATGTCTTCACATTGGGTAGTGCAGCAGTCAGTTGGAAGTCTCAATTACAGGATGTCGTTGCACTTTCAACCACAGAAGCAGAGTATGTTGCCACTACAGAAGCTAGTAAGGAAATGATTTGGTTACAGGAGTTAATGGAAGAGTTGGGTAAGAAGCAAGAGTCTAGCAGACTTTACAGTGACAGTAAGAGTGCCATCCATCTTGCAAAGAATTCAGCCTTTCATCCAAAAACCAAACACATTCGGATCAGATATCACTTCATACGGTGGCTTCTGGAAGAAAAAGTGTTGAAACCGGAGAAGATTTTATCAAGTGAGAATCCTGCAGATATGTTCACTAAGGTGGTAACTACAGAGAAACTGAAGCTGTGCTCAGCTTCAGTTGGTCTTCAAGCCTGAAGATGAGGTATCGAGATTCTTAGCCGTGTTCTGTTATTGTCAAAGCTATTCAGTATGATCAGTCTTCAAGTGGGAGATTGATGGGTTGGTGAAGCCTGATTTAGACCTTATTTAATTACAGGGGTTTATCTGTAATGTGTCGGTTTAATCTGGACCATCTGTTATGAGGCCAGATCCGACGGTTGTGGTTGTCTAGAGGTTTAGGGTTTCATGTATTTATACTGGGTGGTGTGAGCATTGTTATTACGGTGAAAATTGAGAGAGAACGAGAGAGACATTAAAAGTGCTTGTACTCTGTGGGAATCTCCAATAATAGTGAACGGTGTGAATCTCCCGTGGACGTAGGCAATCTTGCCGAACCACGTAAATCTGTGTCTCGTGGATTGATTGTGTGATTTGTTGTTCGTAGATCGTGCGTGTGTTCCTAAGATCCCTAACACCAAGGACCTAAAGAGAACAAGCTGAATTTCTTAGCTGTGCCAACTGAAACAGGAATGCCCCAAGATGCAGCCAGCTGATCATTTATTTCCAATCATAAAAATGTTATTCTTGCTTTGATCTACCCAAGCACTTCTTTGCAAATTATTTCCCACGGTTGCTTCTTACTTTTAAACAGTCTGCAAGTCCTTTCTTTCTTTCTTTTTTATAATTGTTGCAATTCCTTTCTTTCCGGATATTCCATGTAAATTCTAGGAAACATAGTTTTGCTAGAGTGGTGTTACCATCTTTTCTTTTGTCGCAATTGTATAGGAAGTTGGAGCTGAAGCCTCAAAACAGTTTGAAACCTTCTGACCATTACCTTTCAATTTTATCTCTCTCCATGTTTCTGCTTCTCTTCTCATAATTTTTCTATCGTGCAAGAGTCCCTTAAAGGTTTCCACCTCTTCCACTCTTCCCTCAACCTATTCTTCTTTCCTTCATTGTAACCCTTATGCCATTTATAATGAATTTGATCTTCATCTTCAATCAGATTTTACTTTATTGAAATTTAACTTTCCCTTACTACTCACATTATATAACTCCTCTCCCCTTCCTCATAGTTTCTTGCAATTCCTCCTCAATCGGTAGCTCCAACCACCACAATCGTGTCAGAACTTTCTTTCCAAAACCATGATTGCATCCATGCAAGTGTACTCTTCCAAGCAGGCTTGATAGGCCCATTATATGAATGAATGCATGCAGCTTGGTTTTGTGTTAATTTTGGGCCTGTGATTTCAGGGAGCCAAAATTTTTAACCTGCCATTGCCCACCTTCTTTACATCTGCCTGTGATTTGCCTTATCTTCCTAAGTGTTAAAGGAGCCTTATCTTCCTATCTTCTGCTCCAAGATAATGTTTATATTTTACCTTTTATTAGGATTGTATTTGATATTGACGAGCGAAATTATTTTGACTTCAAGATTGATATTGATAGCATGCTTATTGGAAGGGCTTTGCATGTGTTTGTCTCTTTTCTCAAGTGGGGAAAATATTCTTAAATACAATCCAATATCATTAGTTATGTTGATCCTCTCGACGGCTGCATTCTCTAGCTAGCTTTTGTTGTATAATTATACAATATTGATTTGATTCTCCATATTTCATCACTCTTATTGGAGTTATATTCCATCTGTTACTATCTATGACCCATATCTCTTATGAAACAGGGTAAACTTTCCAAAGCTTTTAGGATCTATTTGCAACCATATTTCATCACTCTTATTGGAGTTATATTCCATCTGTTACTATCTATGACCCATATCTCTTATGAAACAGGGTAAACTTTCCAAAGCTTTTAGGATCTATTTGCAAACAACACTATAGCGATTATAACATTAATTTATTGCATTTCTGCTTTCATATTGGAGTCTGGGTTTGCTTGGAATGATACAACCTCCTCAAGTGGTATGCTTTTTGCGTCTCTTTAATTATCTTAAGATTTTCCTTTTATTTTTCTAATCTAATGGTGAATCTGATACAGAAAGTAGTAGTTGTGTCTGGTTCTCTCCTTGAAGCGTCCTTCCAAAAGGCTGCTATTTGCTGCACTGCTATACATCGTGGAGCAGCTTTGGCAGCAATGTCTTACATGTCTTGTAGGCACAATGCACCTTATCCTCTATTTTTTTGTTGTTGACTGTCACTGGGTTGAAGTATTTAAGATATATATTTTTTTCTCAGACATGTCTTGTAGGCACAATGTGCACCGTCTTTTTTTTGTTGACTGTAACTGGGTTGAGGTATTTAAGATATATTTTTTTCTCATGCAAAACCCCCCAAGATAGCATTCACAATGAGTGTGAACATGTCCATAAGTCATGTCTTTGACTTCTATTTGATTTTTTTTAGAATATTATTGAATTTTTATTAGGTTGTTAGATCATTCAAA
Source organism: Persea americana (assembly GCA_029852735.1). NCBI lineage: Eukaryota > Viridiplantae > Streptophyta > Magnoliopsida > Laurales > Lauraceae > Persea > Persea americana. The sequence goes on from CM056818.1 coordinate 18,775,085, forward strand.
AAGAAAAAAAAATGAGGTTTTTCCCCATTGGAGAACCTTTAAAGATGCTTCATCTAGGGTATATTCAGTTTGGACTCTGCAAATTTTCTAGTGGACACTTTCCTTACTGAAGGGCCACAGTTTGACCTGTTTCTCTAACTTGTTTGAAGAGTTGTACAAATGGCTTCTTCGTTCTTAGTCTATGATGTAACATCCTGTCATATATCATTTTAGATCATTGATTCTGGTTGTTGTCTTTTCCTGCAAACGTATATCCTTTTCCTTTTCCCCTCTCAATTGTTACCTCTCTATCGTCATTGAACAAGGGAAATGCGATATGGAGATTGCTGGTGGGTGGAGGAAGAAGATAATGGGATTTTCATTTGACACTGCTCATGCAGCGCAGCAGTAGCAAGGTTAGTGTCTTGAGTAATGAGATTTTGCTCTGTTTGGATTTTAGGATTTCTGATTTGTGGGATTAATGCTAATATTTCTTATGATCTCCCGAAGGAACATCACGAATTTCTTATGAATCCAACTCTCACCGTATCAACCAAAGGCAAAACTTTATGTGTTGATATGCTATCCTTGACTCTATAGATTAGATAATATGAAATGAAATTCAGTAGATTTCTACTTCCTTTTCCCTGTCCTGCTCCTTCTATCACCGTATCAACCAAAGGCAAAACTTTATGTGTTGATATGCTATCCTTGACTCTATAGATTAGATAATATGAAATGAAATTCAGTAGATTTCTACTTCCTTTTCCCTGTCCTGCTCCTTCTATCCTTGACTCTATAGATTAGATAATATGAAATGAAATTCTATCTGCTGAATTTAAATCTTAGCCTATCAGAGGAAACTAGCATAGTCAAGCATGGACTTTTTGATTCGTGTTTATATGCGCGCACTGTAAGACCCCGCCCCGAGAGTTTCCGATTAGTGTTAATTAAGACGTGTTTTAGTTATAAGTGAGATTAGTGGAAATTGGTTAAATCTGGATTAGAATAGCTTTTTATAGCTTTGAATAATTTTGGAAACTCTTTTGATCCAGTGGGGCCCTTTGGGGGTTCCTTTTCTTGTGTCTTGATTAGTTTTGGGGATTTAGTTATAATTCTGGAAATCGGTAAATTACTCCGTCTAATGTATTTTATGATTCCCTACAACTTTCGTATTTGCTCCGTTCCCATTCGAGACCTCTAAACCCCACTTTGCCATTGATAGGGGTAAAACAGTCTTTTTACACAAAATCTGGACACCATTTTCGATGTCTCCGAAACTAGTAAAATATATACTTTTTGGAAAGTAGAAATTTCGACGATCAATTCTTCCTTCTTCGTCGAATCCGTCCGAAGCCCGTAGAACGACGTTCTAGCCCATTTTAGACTTTTAAGTTGTGGGACCCATGGCCATTATCTATATAAGGAGGAGTCTTCTTCTTCTCCCTCTTCTTGCAACTCCTTGAGAAAGAAGTATTCCAGCCCAGCCCTAGACTCTTCTTCTTGCTCCTTGCTCCTCCATCTCTCAACCTCTCTCAATCTATTGCTAAAGGCAAAATGGAGGTGGTAGTCTTCTTCCCCTCCATGAGAGCTTTCTCTTAATATCTTTTTTTGAGAGAACCTCCCATTCCAAGCTACCTCTTGAGCCAACTCTTGCCATTAGAGGACTCTTCATGTAAGTTCTTCTTCTCATCTCTTGATTGTGTGTTCATCTAGCCTAGGAGGTGCTTCACCTTGATTATTGGAAGTTATCTCCATCTATTTCTTGATTTTGACATTCTAGGGTTGTAATGTTGTATTTTGGGGATTTTTGTGTAGATTGTAGATTTTGAGCTTGATAGTGGATTAGAGCTTGATTAGCATACTTGGAGACCAAGGCAAGTGGATGAATGGATTCAATTTGAATGAGTTCTTACCTTGTCAAAAATGTGGATTTTACTATTCATATGTCATTTGAGTTATTATGTTCCATAATGTTTTAGAAATGTATTTAGTGACATGGTTTTTCCCTTAGTAGTTTTATGTGAATATATGCATTCCTCGCCAAAGTTATTTTGGGTCATTATAAGCTTATTAAATGGTATTGTACTTTCATTAAATGAAATTTGGATTGGTAGATGAATTAATGCATTGGTGGAATAGTGGTTGGTGGGAAGAAGTAAATGTTAGATGGAAGGGAATAGACCCATTCCACATCAGGAAATGGTTGGAATGGAGGTGAAATGGTTTGGGAAAGAATTGACTGAAATCTGCACCTGATGTGTAGTTCCCGTAGCTGGGCGGTCAGCGGGCGGTCACCTCAGCGGCTAGCCAACAGGTGACCGGCGGCTAGCCGACCCAGATACGGTTAGAAACACAGAATGCTGCATTTTGACAGGCGAACCGCGGTCAGCTCGCGGCTAACCGCTGAGCAGAACCCAGTGACCGCCAGGTAGCCGAGATGCGAGGTCAGAAACACAGAATGCTACATTTTTAGCAGGGGAACCGCGGTCAGCCCCGCGGTCAGCCAGCGGCTAACCGCCGATCACCTCGGCGGCTAACCGCCATCTGACCGACAGGTGACCGAGTTTTACCCAGAATTCCTGAGTCTTTTCCATTGGTTTCAGATATGGTATTTAAAGGTTTGGATGGGTTGTTCTGATGCCCTACCACCTTGGAAAGACCCAGGGGATGGCATAAGGAGATTGACATAGATAGAAACACCATTTCGGAAAAGGTATTGGGACTTTTAGATTCATCAACGCGCGTAAGGAAACTTAGTATGTCCTCTATCATTCGAGTACCATATTTAGGGTAATATGGACATACAAGATCCTTATACATGTTGCTTGAATTTGGAAGCCTCAATATTTAGTCCCTAATGATATTAGAAATTATTGCCTTGTTTTACTCAAATTATATATATAATTACCCGATCTTAATGGTTTTATCTCAGATTCCGATTTATACACCGATATGTTCCCCAGCCCCGTTTATGCATGTACGGATAATAATATGACATGTGTGCCTACGAGCACCGTGCCCCGTTTGCCCGTATGTTTTATATTGATATAGTTTTGCATATGTTTTGATTTATCATGTAACCTAAGAGTCGGCACCACTAAGCTTGGACATCCTTGTCAGTCTGATCAACTGACTTGGGTCTCCCCCTGTGCTCCCGCCAGTTGCAACTTGGATCCCGTACTGTCCCGTTACCCGGTTCCGCGGCCGTGGTCTTGCCTAGCTATATGTATATGTATATGTTTATAATGTTGGTTCTCGTCACTTCGTGTGCTCGAGCCCAACGCACTGAATGTGCTCTCATCACCTTAGTGATGGAGAGGATTTAGCTTTAGTGTGGTTGCCATCTAGTCAGTCCTGTACCTTGAATACCCCGCATGATTTGTATTGCATCTTTACTTTAAATGAACTACGCATCCTGTTTTGTGACAGTTTTCGTTATAACTATGATATGCTTTGATTTCTTTCTTGGTATTATCTATTCACCCACCTGCCAGACCGTCGTGTCTGACCCATTTTTGTGGTACTCAGGTCCAGCTCCCGTCTTTGCCTTTGAGGAGGAGCCAGAGGAGGCGGTCGGTGAACCGCAACGATTAGTAGAATGGCAAGCTGACGATGTCATGTAGACATTCGGTTTAGCCTTGAACTACGAACATTTTGGGGAGTGCATAGAATGATTCTTGATTTATACTTTGGTTGTACTGGCCTTTGTTGGCCATTTTTTTTGGGGAATGTTAAATTAACTTGAGTTTTTGTTTAAAACTTTAACTTCATATTTTGGGAATGCTAATGAGATCATTGCTCACTCTGACATCATGTCATGCCTGTGTATTAACAGTTTTATTTGTTGTGAATGGATTAAAAGTTTGATTTGCTACACGCTTCCGCACCAATGTAAATGTTCTATGAGTGCATGTGGAATCCTCACCGCGGAAACCTATGGGAAATTAAAGAAATGTTTAATTATCAACAAGGGGTGGTTCATTATCCACACCACCCCCGTCGCGGTCCCGGGCCCCGGTTCGGGGTCGCGACAGGCTGGTATCAGAGCGAGACGTGTTTCAGGCAATTAAAAGAAACTAGAAATCCTAAGGACGTGGCGAGGATCCGTTAGACTTCTTGTTAGACTTTCGTTAGTTAGACTCGTGTGAGCAATGTGTGACCCTTATATGATTTTATGTGCTAACAATTTGTTTTACAGTGATATGCCACCTCGAAAAAGACCCGTAACCGACAATCCCACCGCAAGCAATAGTGAACACACCGGGCCACTAGGAAACGGTATTCCGGACCCAAACATGCAGAATCAATTCCAACAGATGATGCAAGCCATGCTTGACCAGCAACGTCAAGCCAACGAAAATCAAGCCAGACTGCAAGAGCAAATGGCCAGGAAGGATGAAGAGCATGCTAGGGAGATGGCCATGATGCAAAGGCAATTGTTAGAAGTGTTGGAAAGGAGACCGGAACCGGCACCAGCGCAACCTCTAGGCACTCAGATTGTCATCAACAATAGGGAACATGATCCCAACGCGTTGTATGAAAAGTTTAGGAAAAGGGGTCCCAAGGAGTTCACTGGACATGAGGACCCACTAGCTGCAGACGACTGGTTGGAGCAGACAGAGAACATCTTCGAGATATTCAGATGTACCGGTAGACAGCAAGTGCAGCTCACCGCTTCCATGTTCACCGGCCTAGCGGACATATGGTGGAAGACAATCAAGGCTGAGTATAGGACCATAGCAGACGCAGAGGCTTGGGCAAGTTTCAAGAGACAATTCAGTGACAAATTTGTACCGACGCATGTGAAGAGGCAAAAGGCCATCGAATTCCAGCAGCTCGTACAAGGTAACACGACCGTGCAAGAGTACCTCACGAAGTTTGAGAGGTTGTCTCGATATGCCCCCGAGTTAATTGACACTGTAGAGAAGAAGATAACGCGGTTCCTTGAAGGACTTAACCCGATCATTGAAAGGGATGCCACGGGTGTTGTACCACCTATCACTTTTGAAGAGGCTGTGAGACGGGCCTACAAATTCGAGAACCTGAACAACAAGATCCTCAAGATCCAAGGAAAGGCACCAGCTCACCAACAGAATCACCAGCCAAGGAACCATCAGAACAAACGACCGAGGCACGAACAAAACGTGCAGAATGCACTAGTTTGCGTTCACTGTGGTAAGAACCACGAGAGTGCTCAATGCCGTACGATTACGGGAGCATGTTTCAGATGTGGATCCATGGCACACCAGCTCAAAGACTGCCCAAGGCAAGCTGGACAAGGTAACAACAGATAGAACCAGCAACAACAAGGAACTCAGCGCCAGGCACCACCTCAGAATGCATTAGCGGTACAGAACCAGCCCAGGCCACTCCAGCAACAGGCTCCATAGCAACAATATAGACCTCCACAGCAGCATCAAGCTCGTCAGCAAGGACAGAATCAGAATCAGCGTCCTCCTCAACAGCATAGGAATGCACAGCAAGGAAGGCAGCAACAGGCTCAGAACAGGCCTCAACAGCGAGGACAAGTGTATGCAATTAACCAAGCTGATGCAGAGGCAGCAGATAACGTGGTGGAAGGTACACTCCTAGTTTGTGGATTTGAAGCTAAGATTTTGTTTGACCCTGGCTCTACGCACTCCTTCTTGTCTCCAAAATTTGCTAAGTTGATTGAGTATGTGTTGACGGTGTCCACTCCCGTAGGCAAACAAGTTGTGTGTAGGAAGTATTATCCTAGATGTGCTATTAAGATAGGAGATGTGGTGTTACCGGCGAATCTCATTTTGTTGGAGATGTTTGATTTTGATGTCATTCTAGGAATGGATTGGTTAGCAGGGTACCATGCTACGATGGACTGTTTCCATAAGACCCTCACGTTCAAATTAGAGGAGACCCCAGCAGGCGTTTTGTTCCATGGGGAAAAGAAGAATTCTTGTCCAAGATTCGTCTCAGCATTGAAGGCTGATAGACTAGTGAGAAGTGGATGTGAATGCTATTTAGCGTTTATCACGGAGGATAAACGGTCCCAAGGGGTGGAGGAGATCCCAATTGTTTGCGAATTCCCAGACATTTTTCCAGAAGAAATCCCAGGTTTACCACCTGTTAGGGAGATTGACTTCACCATCGAATTGTTACCGGGGACCGCTCCGATATCTATCGCACCATACAGAATGGCTCCAGCTGAATTAGGTGAGTTGAAGATTCAGTTGCAAGAATTGTTGGACAAAGGTTTTATTAGACCGAGCGTTTCACCTTGGGGAGCTCCAGTTTTATTCGTCAAGAAGAAAGACGGTTCCATGAGAATGTGCATTGATTACCGGAAATTGAACCAAGCTACCATCAAGAACAAGTATCCATTGCCAAGGATAGATGAATTGTTTGACCAATTGCAAGGTGCTGCTTACTTTTCGAAGATCGATCTAAGATCCAGTTATCATCAGCTGAGAGTTAGAGATTCAGATGTATCGAAGACGGCGTTCCGGACGAGATATGGACACTATGAGTTTCTAGTGATGCCATTTGGACTGACGAATGCACCAGCAGTATTCATGGCTTTGATGAACAAAATATTCGCTGAGTACTTAGACCAATTCACAGTAGTGTTTATTGATGACATTTTGGTGTACTCTAAGTCTAAAGAAGAACATGAAGAGCATTTGAGGATAGCATTGCAACTCCTAAGAGACAACCAATTGTATGCGAAGCTCACTAAGTGCGATTTTTGGCTTGAAGAAGTCGCATTTTTAGGTCATATCATTTCCAAAGAAGGATTGTCAGTGGACCCAGCCAAGATAGATGCAGTTGTGAAGTGGGAAAGACCGAAGAACGCGTCAGAAATCAGAAGTTTTCTTGGATTGGCGGGTTACTATCGAAGATTTGTGCAGGGATTTTCGTCGATTGCAGCTTCATTGACAAAGTTGACCAAGAAGAATGCACCTTATGTGTGGACAGACCAATGCGAGGCCAGCTTCCAAGAGTTGAAGAAGAGATTAACTTCAGCACCCGTCCTCACTTTGCCATCCGGGAGCGGCGGCTACACCATTTTTACAGATGCTTCGAATATAGGACTCGGTTGTGTGTTGATGCAAGATAGAAAAGTCGTTGCTTATGGATCCCGTCAGTTGAAGGACCACGAGAAGAACTATGCAACGCACGATCTGGAATTAGCAGCGGTCGTTTTTGCACTAAAGATGTGGAGACATTACCTCTACGGAGAGAAATTCGAAGTCCACTCCGATCACCGCAGCTTACAGTATTTATTCTCTCAGAAGGAATTGAATATTAGACAAAGAAGATGGATGGAATACATCAAAGATTATGATTTTCCGATCAAATACCACCCGGGAAAGGCAAATGTAGTAGCCGATGCCTTGAGTAGGAAGTCAGCTAGTGTGGCAAGCCTAAGAGTTACGTGCTTCTTTCAGCAATTTGAAGAGTTGGGGGTAGATTTTCAGCCCCTAAGCGAGGGAGTAATGTTAGCCAACATGTCAGTGTCTGAACCCTCGTTCATTCGGAAGATCAAGGAAGACCAATTGCAAGATCCAGAGTTGGCCAAGATTGCAGAGCATATAGCAGAACGTCCTGATTTCCGTATTGTGGATGGAGTCTTATTCTATCGTGATCGTCTATGCGTGCCCAATATTGAAGATTTGAAGAACGACATTATGACAGAGGCGCACAGTACGAAATACTCTATGCATCCGGGTAGCACGAAGATGTATCAGAATTTGAAGGGCAGATTTTGGTGGAACAACATGAAAAGGGAAATAGCAGCTTTCGTTTCCCGATGTATGACGTGTCAGTTGGTGAAGGCAGAACATCAGAGACCTCCAGGGCTATTGCAGCCATTAGAGATCCCAGAATGGAAGTGGGAACATATTACCATGGATTTCATCTCGGGATTGCCAAGGACCAGAAAAGGGAACAACTCCATATGGGTCATTGTAGACCGTCTTACCAAATCAGCTCATTTTATCCCTATGAAGACCGGAGAGAAGATGCACATGTTACCTCTCGCAGAGTTGTTTGTCAACGAGATTGTCAGCCGTCATGGGCAGCCAGTCTCCATTACTTCAGATAGAGATAGCAGATTCGTCTCGAGATTTTGGAAGACTTTGCATGAGTCTATGGGAACAAAGCTTCAGTTCAGCACAGCATATCACCCACAAACAGATGGTCAGTCGGAAAGAACAATTCAGACCCTTGAAGATATGCTTCGAGCGTGTGTGCTAGATTTCAAGACCCAATGGGATGAGACCCTACCGCTTTGCGAATTCGCCTACAACAACAGTTATCATTCGAGCATTGGGATGGCGCCTTTTGAGGCATTGTATGGTAGGAGGTGTAGAACTCCAGTTTGTTGGGAAGAAGTAGGCGTTCGCAGTTTTCATAGACCGACTATGGTGAGTGAAACCAGTGACAAAGTCAAGTTGATCCAAGAACGTCTGAAAGTAGCCCGGAGTAGACAGAAGAGTTATGCAGACTCTCATCGAAGGGACTTACATTTTAAGGAAGGAGATAAGGTTTTCTTGAAGGTGTCCCCTACTAGAGGAACTCTGAGATTCGGTCAGAAAGGCAAATTATCTCGGAGATACATTGGACCCTATGATATCGTGAGCAAGATTGGTGACGTGGCTTACAGATTAGCCTTACCACCCGAGCTTTCCGGCGTACACAATGTGTTCCATGTGTCTATGTTGAAAAAGTACGTCCCCGATCCATCACATGTACTACGTCATGAACCATTAGAGATCAGAGAAGATGCCACCTATGTCGAGAAGCCTATTCAGATCATCGATACGAAGGAACAAGAACTGAGGACAAGGACTATACAATGGGTGAAAGTGCTCTAGGAAAATCACGGACCTGAAGAGGCAACGTGGGAATTACGGGATCAAGTTCAGAAGAAGTATCCGCATCTACTACCCGAGGTTAGTTATTTTATTTCATTTGGTGGACCAAATGCCCTAAGGGGTGGAGGATGTAAGACCTCGCCCCGAGAGTTTTCGATTAGTGTTAATTAAGACGTGTTTTAGTTATAAGTGAGATTAGTGGAAATTGGTTAAATCTGGATTAGAATAGCTTTTTATAGCTTTGAATAATTTTGGGAACTCTTTTGATCCAGTGGGGCCCTTTGGGGGTTCCTTTTCTTGTGTCTTGATTAGTTTTGGGGATTTAGTTATAATTCTGGAAATCGGTAAATTACTCCGTCTAATGTATTTTATGATTCCCTACAACTTTCGTATTTGCTCCGTTCCCATTCGAGACCTCTAAACCCCACTTTGCCATTGATAGGGGTAAAACAGTCTTTTTACGCAAAATCTGGACACCATTTTCGATGTCTCCGAAACTAGTAAAATATATACTTTTTGGAAAGTAGAAATTTCGATGATCAATTCTTCCTTCTTCGTCGAATCCGTCCGAAGCCCGTAGAACGACGTTCTAGCCCATTTTAGACTTTTAAGTTGTGGGACCCATGGCCATTATCTATATAAGGAGGAGTCTTCTTCTTCTCCCTCTTCTTGCAACTCCTTGAGAAAGAAGTATTCCAGCCCAGCCCTAGACTCTTCTTCTTGCTCCTTGCTCCTCCATCTCTCAACCTCTCTCAATCTATTGCTAAAGGCAAAATGGAGGTGGTAGTCTTCTTCCCCTCCATGAGAGCTTTCTCTTAATATCTTTTTTTGAGAGAACCTCCCATTCCAAGCTACCTCTTGAGCCAACTCTTGCCATTAGAGGACTCTTCATGTAAGTTCTTCTTCTCATCTCTTGATTGTGTGTTCATCTAGCCTAGGAGGTGCTTCACCTTGATTATTGGAAGTTATCTCCATCTATTTCTTGATTTTGACATTCTAGGGTTGTAATGTTGTATTTTGGGGATTTTTGTGTAGATTGTAGATTTTGAGCTTGATAGTGGATTAGAGCTTGATTAGCATACTTGGAGACCAAGGCAAGTGGATGAATGGATTCAATTTGAATGAGTTCTTACCTTGTCAAAAATGTGGATTTTACTATTCATATGTCATTTGAGTTATTATGTTCCATAATGTTTTAGAAATGTATTTAGTGACATGGTTTTTCCCTTAGTAGTTTTATGTGAATATATGCATTCCTCGCCAAAGTTATTTTGGGTCATTATAAGCTTATTAAATGGTATTGTACTTTCATTAAATGAAATTTGGATTGGTAGATGAATTAATGCATTGGTGGAATAGTGGTTGGTGGGAAGAAGTAAATGTTAGATGGAAGGGAATAGACCCATTCCACATCAGGAAATGGTTGGAATGGAGGTGAAATGGTTTGGGAAAGAATTGACTGAAATCTGCACCTGATGTGTAGTTCCCGTAGCTGGGCGGTCAGCGGGCGGTCACCTCAGCGGCTAGCCAACAGGTGACCGGCGGCTAGCCGACCCAGATACGGTTAGAAACACAGAATGCTGCATTTTGACAGGCGAACCGCGGTCAGCTCGCGGCTAACCGCTGAGCAGAACCCAGTGACCGCCAGGTAGCCGAGATGCGAGGTCAGAAACACAGAATGCTACATTTTTAGCAGGGGAACCGCGGTCAGCCCCGCGGTCAGCCAGCGGCTAACCGCCGATCACCTCGGCGGCTAACCGCCATCTGACCGACAGGTGACCGAGTTTTACCCAGAATTCCTGAGTCTTTTCCATTGGTTTCAGATATGGTATTTAAAGGTTTGGATGGGTTGTTCTGATGCCCTACCACCTTGGAAAGACCCAGGGGATGGCATAAGGAGATTGACATAGATAGAAACACCATTTCGGAAAAGGTATTGGGACTTTTAGATTCATCAACGCGCGTAAGGAAACTTAGTATGTCCTCTATCATTCGAGTACCATATTTAGGGTAATATGGACATACAAGATCCTTATACATGTTGCTTGAATTTGGAAGCCTCAATATTTAGTCCCTAATGATATTAGAAATTATTGCCTTGTTTTACTCAAATTATATATATAATTACCCGATCTTAATGGTTTTATCTCAGATTCCGATTTATACACCGATATGTTCCCCAGCCCCGTTTATGCATGTACGGATAATAATATGACATGTGTGCCTACGAGCACCGTGACCCGTTTGCCCGTATGTTTTATATTGATATAGTTTTGCATATGTTTTGATTTATCATGTAACCTAAGAGTCGGCACCACTAAGCTTGGACATCCTTGTCAGTCTGATCAACTGACTTGGGTCTCCCCCTGTGCTCCCGCCAGTTGCAACTTGGATCCCGTACTGTCCCGTTACCCGGTTCCGCGGCCGTGGTCTTGCCTAGCTATATGTATATGTATATGTTTATAATGTTGGTTCTCGTCACTTCGTGTGCTCGAGCCCAACGCACTGAATGTGCTCTCATCACCTTAGTGATGGAGAGGATTTAGCTTTAGTGTGGTTGCCATCTAGTCAGTCCTGTACCTTGAATACCCCGCATGATTTGTATTGCATCTTTACTTTAAATGAACTATGCATCCTGTTTTGTGACAGTTTTCGTTATAACTATGATATGCTTTGATTTCTTTCTTGGTATTATCTATTCACCCACCTGCCAGACCGTCGTGTCTGACCCATTTTTGTGGTACTCAGGTCCAGCTCCCGTCTTTGCCTTTGAGGAGGAGCCAGAGGAGGCGGTCGGTGAACCGCAACGATTAGTAGAATGGCAAGCTGACGATGTCATGTAGACATTCGGTTTAGCCTTGCGCTACGAACATTTTGGGGAGTGCATAGAATGATTCTTGATTTATACTTTGGTTGTACTGGCCTTTGTTGGCCATTTTTTTTGGGGAATGTTAAATTAACTTGAGTTTTTGTTTAAAACTTTAACTTCATATTTTGGGAATGCTAATGAGATCATTGCTCACTCTGACATCATGTCATGCCTGTGTATTAACAGTCTTATTTGTTGTGAATGGATTAAAAGTTTGATTTGCTACACGCTTCCGCACCAATGTAAATGTTCTATGAGTGCATGTGGAATCCTCACCGCGGAAACCTGTGGGAAATTAAAGAAATGTTTAATTATCAACAAGGGGTGGTTCATTATCCACACCACCCCCGTCGCGGTCCCGGGCCCCGGTTCGGGGTCGCGACACTCACACATCGAACTTTTATGGAATTATTATTTTAAATTCAAAGAATCTGCAAGTCGCTCATGTACTGGTCACTGAGAGCAGATCTATGCACTTGTTCATTTATATGTTATGTCAAAACACAAATTTATCGAGTTACACCGCCAATTTAATTTAAGTGTTACAAGATTGATGAGAAATGTTTATTTTTGTGTTTCCTTTATCCTATGTATCAAGTTCTTTGTCATTCCTTTTCAAGTTGCTGTTAATATCTTCGGTGTACTTGAATTAACTCAATGCATGGGTGTTTGGCATATTTGGTGTTGCCAGGGTGATTGGACCGGAGCTGGTAGTCAATTCTGCCAATGCTATTGGATGTGTTGTTATCAACATTGGAGCAAAACACTTGATTGAAGGGAGAGTAAGTCAATGCACTCTTTCATCATATTTGATGTATTTGCGTATTGGTTTTTTGATATTAGTCAAGATGTTTCCATAACATGTGAAAAATGTTAACACCTTGGTCCTTTTGGGCTACAAAATTAAATAGATAACAGGTTCTTTGTAGTTGAACGTCTTTTATTTTCATTATATTGCTTATAAGTTCTTGTTAGGTTTGTATGTACCTTAGGAAAAAGGAGATCAAAATCCGCGACAAGAGTTTTCGTAGAGATCAAGTTTTCAACTTCTCGATTTGAGCGCGACCAAGCTCCAAAGGTATAAATCGATTATCTATTTGTTTTAGTAGATCTAGCGGTGCTTGTTTATTTCTTGATCTATCTTCTTGATGGATTATTTGATCTTAATGCCTGGAATTAGGGTTTTAGATCTTGGGACTGAGTTTTTGGCCTTACAGGCATTTGATCCCTACATCAATTATAAATACCTATTCATGAGGCCCACCTAATTCCAACAATTGGAATCAGAGCGATCCCCTTTCTCATCGCGTTAAATTGGTCTTCTAGATCTAGTCTCTACATGAAATGTGGAGTGGATGGATTTAGGGCTGTGCAAGGATTAGTTTTTTTTTATATTTTTATGCATGTATTATGTTTTTGTATGCATGAGAAGGAACTGGTTGGGCAAAAAACGTTGTTTTTTTGCAAACGTGTTGGGCGCTCAAGCGCACCCAATTTCTATGAGTAGGGCGCTCGAGTGGGGTCTGTAAAGTGCCCGCTTGAGTAGGTTCATCTCATCATGAGATGATAAATGGCACCTTTTTAGCCCTAGTTCCTATTGTGTATGTGATACTAACCTTGCAGGTGGTTGTCCTCTCCATGTGGCCCCACAAGTTTCTATTTTTGTCATTATTATTGGTTATGTTGGGTAACTTGTAAAGGGCATCATGGTTTTCTTGGTTTCCCGCGAAAGGGCAAGGCATGATGGTTTCCCTAAGCCCTTTTTATTTCATTAATAGATTGCCATGTAAATCTCAATTTTTGAGATATTGGAACTCTATGTATTTTTCAAATTTTTTTAGTTGTAAATTCCGGCGACTTTCGAGACGATAGATGGTAACGAGAACTCTTGACCAAAGAGTTTGAGGAATCCTAAAGAGTTTGGAAGACTAAGAAGTACAAAACATCTTTCCGCATTGGGCCACGTGGAGGAAAGGACTTACTAAAATTAGAAATTCTAATTTTGCATTGATACTTGTTTTATTTAGATTTTCTATATTTGCATGGTTGTTTCCTTTATTTAGCATTTTTATTTCTTTCCAAAATCTAACCAAACACAACAGTTATAGTAATTTGTCAAATCAATTTAATGTTTTGGAAAGGGTTTTAATAAGGAATGAATATTGGTGGACCCATGAGATGGACCCGCTGAAAATACAGTTTGGTGATAACATTTTTCTAGAGCCTTCTAGAACCCCTTATGAACTGCAGGAAGCATTGGTTTCAGTCTATTTTAGCTCAGACTCGTATGAAACACATTTTAAAGCAAAAGACTAAGCCATAATATTGTAAAATGCCGTAGAATCATCTTGCATTTTTATCATACAATAGGCTATAAATTGCACAAAATAAGGCTTTAATTCCGAAATGGCTTAAAATCCCACGAGATTAGCTCATAATCCCTAATTTGCTTAAAACCCGTTTTAATGGAGAAGGATATTCCAAAATTTTCAAGAGCGTACTCCTAAATCTCTTTTAAAGTGTTTCGAGCTATACAATCGCTTGAAACCAATTTTAAAATAGTAAAGTATTTCAAGATATCTAACAATCTTATTTGAGCATAGAATCGCATAAAACGCATTTTAAAGAAAAAACTAGATTAGAATACCTTGAAATGTCCTAAAATCATCCAGCTTACTGTTTTATCTAGTTACACGCTTGCTATTGATTACATGAAACACGTTTGTCCGTCAGAAACGAGCTTGAACCCCTTTGGAAATGGCAAAAGGGTTGATTATGGAAAAGGAAATTGGTGATGGGGAGATAATTACGGAGGTAAGGAGATAAGTATTGAAGATTTGTTATGGTACATGATAGAAAGATGTGAGGCAAAAAGTAAAAACTGCAGTTTTCACAGTGAGATAACTTATGAAACATATTCCTACCCCTTGTACGACCACCTCTCACAATCATAGTTGAGAATCTCTTTTAAGTGAGCCCCACGATGGAGCCTGTGAACCTCGCCTAACCGTGTGTTAGCCTAGCCCCTTTTATCTCGACAGAATGTAAGAGAAGAAAAAACGAAAAAGAAGAAGACAGAAGAGGGAAGAAGAGGAAGATAGGGAAAAAGAAGAAGCAATGTGGCCAGCAATGAGCCTAGTACACTTTTTCTTGTTTTTCTGCCCTTTTTTTTTTTTTTTTTTCTAAGCAATCATTCTCATTCTTAGTGCAATTGTACTATCAAACAACAATGGTGCCCGCTGCGACCTTCTTCCTCTACTACTACTACTACTACTACTATGATTACTTTTGGTCATATGAATATAAGGAATAAAGGAATTATGATTTTTTTCCTTTTCAAAATTTTGACTGAAAAGCCATTAAAAAAAAATCAACCAAGAAAGGGAAATTTAGATTTGTTCAACCGAAATATGCAATTTTTGCCAAACTGGTCCAAAATATGGACCGAAATTTTGTTAGGGTCATTCATTTGGATTAATAATTTCAGCAATTTTAGCCTAACTGAACCAATATCATAACTCAGAGAAAGGGGCTGACGACCCTTTGACTAACCCTGATGAGGACGATGACCCCTCGACTTTTAAGTCGAGGCTAACACAGACGTTGTGGATTTTAGCAAATTTAGCCCAACTGAACCAATATCATAACTCAGAGAAAGGGGCTGACGACCCTTTGACTAACCCTGATGAGGACGATGACCCCTCGACTTTTAAGCCGAGGGCTAACACAAACGTTGTGGAGTTCCGTCCCCCGATTTCGAATCAATGGTAGTTGGGCTATCGATCCAAGATTGGATCCTCCCTGACCAAATCCACCCACTTGATTTGATTACAAGGCCGGCCCGAGCGACAACACTAGCCGTCTTGTTGGTTTCTTTCATTGCTGTAGGGCTGATAAGCGACAATGCTTTCGAGCTGGGCTGTGGCATAGAGCTAAGGTAGGGATTCATGTAGTTAGTTGTGCCAAGGTAGCGGCATTAGTTGACGAATTGAATTCAACGACACTGCTGGCTATCAACGAGGATGAGTTAACTAGCGATGCCAGCTTCAGAAACATTCTGATTGGCGACTTATGCTCATCAAAAGTGGGATAAAAGTGGGATTTAGTAAGCATATTCTAACTAAATAACAGAGCTGTTGAAGGCAGAGAACTCTTGTCCCTATCACACAATCTTTGAAAGTTCAGAGGTCTTCGTCAGCATGTTACGAGGCTCTGTTTAAAATGTGTTAGAGAGGGGGATATGACCCTTAATAAACAATTTTTTGTTTATTAAGGGTCTCCTTATCTTTAGGAGATGCCTGATCAGGGATCTATGCAACTTATCATTTTTTTATAAAAGTAAACCATGGTCTAATTTTTAAATTAGATAATTGTGGGCTCCCATTTTAAAAATTACAATGTAGAACCTAGGGCTGTCGTGTAACCCGTTAAATAATTGTGTCGTGTTCGTGTTTGATTTTTTGACCCATTTAATTAATGGGATGCGTACGGGTTGAGGTGATTTTAGCACAAATTCATTAACCTGCATCACTAATTCGTTAACACGACATGATTGACGACCCTAGTATAATTCTTGCTTAATTTTTGATAAAAAATCAAAAGGTCTAATTTTTAAATTCTAATTTACCATTGTTTGTTTGGTAAACTTATGTTTAAATAAAAGGTCTTATTTCACTAGATAATTGTGGGCTTACATTAGAAAAATTACAATGTAGAACCTAGGGCTGTTGTGTAACCCGTTAAATAATCGTTTAATCCATTTAAGCTCAATAACGAGCTTAAGAACTACTATGCAGTGCCAGACATGAAAATCAATCAGAGGATTAAACCTTATTCAAATTCCCATACTAAACATTTAGGTGAAACGTTCATTATCCAATGTGTTTGTTATTCTCGATGACATCAGTTTAATTGAATTTTACACATTACGATAACCTTAGCTAACACCCATGAAAGTTGGGAAAAACACCATTAACACTAGCCTTAGACATCAGGCTTCTACTCAGAAATCAGAACTCAAATATGAAATCTCCTCAAGTTCGGTCACCTTGTCGGTTATCTGTCGGTTAACCGAAATCCGTGACTCGGCTTGTTAGTTTTATGGTCTTAATCCGTCAAGATTGATGTAATAAATTGATTAATTTCTTTATTTATCAATATATTCATGCTTTCCTTTCATTAGATGAATAGTGTTTTATTACTTGTTGGCACATAACTAATACGACATGAGATGAACCGGAGTCCATAAGTATACTAGATGCAATACATTTGTATAGATGAGATCCACATACGGGAGACATATATAGCAAATCTTATACTTAAATATCTTCATAACCAATGATGAGACTGGACATCTTATCTGATAAGGTTGCAGTACTTTGATTACTATGAGATAGTATGATTTGTCTCGATCATCAGAATGGAAGATTCTGGATTACAGTATTGGTACATTGGATGTATTTAAGGACCATGAGAAGCACCTTATGAACAGTCTTTACTTCAAGGTCTGCTCTCATAATTCCCTAGCAATATGCTCTAAATCCTGAGACATTAATGAACTCAAGTTTCTATCGATTCATTTGCTTTGAGTCACCAATGAGTGAGGCCAATTGTAGGTCAACACCTCAGTGATTTGGGTAAGTGGTAGTAGGACTGTGGGAACATTCAATGGTCAAGATGGAATCTATCGTTAATATCCCCTTATGCCAATTAATGGATTTATCATTGGTAAGTGCGCACCCATTCCGATTAAGAGTTAATTGGAAAGGTACTTATAATCATTATAATTAATTGAGACTCAAGGATAATAAGATATAGATCCAAATTGGTGGGATAGTTTATCCAATTGATCCAGAGATATTGATGGAGGGGCCTACTTGTGGTAATAGGTTTAGTTTAGGGTCTTCATGTAATTTGCTCCCAAAAGTTCAGAAAATTTCTAAATTGAAAATTCTGAATTTGAACTCCTTGAGTTCAAACAAATCCAATAGCATCTTAAATCGCAATAGATGAGTATACTTGCCTGGTTTGGAGAGTAATTAGTAAAAACCCATTTGTTTAGCTTGATCTTTGAAAAGAATTCTCCTTAATCCAAGCGTATTCCAACCTAAAACCCAAAACCAATTTCACAAATAGAACTTCAATGAGTTCTTTGCACCAGAAACACTCAAATCCACTGAATAAAACATGAAAGTTCTGTAACTACACCTAAACACTTACTTGAAGCCTCTTGAAGAGTATTCCTTGAGTTCTCTCACAAGCTTCACTCCAAGAAAATGGAAAGTTAGCTAGAGGAAGAAGATGAAGAAGATGTAGTGCTCTCCAATCCATTTGAAAAGCCTCCAAGCTCACACTTGATGGAGAGAAAATGAAAGAAAGAAGAAGAGAAAATGCTAATCTAAACATGCTTATCAATATATGTGGTGTTTAGTAACACTTTGATCTCTTCTTGACGAATAACATGTGAAGGATCTGCTACATACTTCTGAAACATCGAAACATGAAAAACATTGTGAATACCAAAGAGTTCTGCCGGAAGGTCTAAGCGATAAGCCACATTTCCAATTTTATTTTGGATCTTGAAGGGTTTGATGAATTTCGAAGAAAGCTTACTCTTCTATCCAAATCGGATAGTGCATTTCATTGGAGAAGTCTTTAAGAAGACTAAATCATCAACAATGAATTCCAGATCACGCTAACGATTGTCAGCATGGCTCTTGTGCCTTGATCTAGCAATTTTCAACCTATCTTGCACCGTTTGAACCTTTTCTGCTGTTTCAACAATTATCGTAGGACCGTAGAAACTTCTAGTTCCAACTTCTTTCCAGTTAATTGGAGTCCTACACCTTCGATCGTACAATGCTTCAAATGGTGTCATTTCAATGCTGGTGTGATAGCTGTTGTTGTACGCAAATTCGCACAAAGCGAGGTGTTCATCCTAATCACTCCCAAAATCCATGACACTGGCACGAAACAAATCTTCTAGAGTCTGAATCGTCCGCTCTGATTGTCTGTTCGTTTGTGGATGATATGCAGTGCTAAACCGAAGTTTAAAACCCATAGACTTCTGAAATGATTGCCAAAATGTGGAAACAAACCGACTATCCCGATCAGAAAGAATCGAGATCGGATTTTGTGCGGATTTTGTAAGACAATCCATAATCACCCAGGCGGTGTCATGCTGCTTCATCGTCTTCAGTAAACCGCACACAAAATCCATTGTGAGATGTTACCATTTCCATCTCGGGGTATTCAGTGGATGAAGCAATTCAGGCCATTTCCGGTGCTCAAACTTGACACGCTGACAAGTCAAGCAGGAAGATACATAACCCGCTATCTCCCTTTTCATGTTATTCCACCAAAACCTGTCCTTGAGATTTTTATGCATTTTTGTACTCCCTTGATGCATAGAATATCTGGTGTGATGAGCTTCAAACATTAGTGAATGCTTCAAATTTTCTTATGCTGGTAGACACAATCTGTCTCTGAAATAAAGAACTCCTTCTACCAACACGAAGTCTGGTCTCGTTGTAATGTTATCCTGAATTTTTACCAATTCAGGATCTTCGAATTGTCTATCCTTGATTTGCTGTATAAGCATCGGTTCAAATAATGTCATTGCTACAAGCATTACTCGGTTGTCCACCGATTTGATGGACAAATCCAAATATCTGAATTCTTTAATCAAAGTCCATTCTCCCACCAATTATGCCAAGTCGGCAGATTTCCGACTCAAAGCATCAACTATAACATTACCCTTTCCAGGAACATATGTGAACGGAAAATCATAGTCCTTGATGAGCTCTAACCAACGGCATTGCCTCAAATTGATATCCTTCTGAGTAAACAAGTATTGGAGGCTTCTGTGATCACAATGGACTTCAAAAGTCTCTCCGTACAGATAATGCCTCCATTGTTTCAAAGAGAATACAACAGCTGCGAGCTCCAAATCATGTGTTGCAAAGTTCTTCTCATGCTCCTTCAATTAACGCGAACCGTAGGCAATTACCCTACCTCTATGCATCAACACACATCCCAATCCAATACCTGAGGCATCTGAGTATATCTCAAATCCTCTTCTCCCTTCAGGTAAAGCTAAGATCGGGGCTGATATTAATTTCTGCTTCAAGGTTTGAAAACTAGACTCACATGCATCACTCCATTGGAATGGAATATCCTTCCGAGTTAGTTTCGTTAACGGAGCTGCAATCTTGGAGAAATCCTTTACGAACCTCCTATAATAGCCTGCCAATCCTAAGAAGCTCCGAACTTCTGGTACATTCTTTGGACTCTGCTAATTGATAACCGCTTCAATCTAAGCTAATTCATCTCTGGTAATTATATGACCCAGAAATACAACCTGCTGCAACAAAAAGTCGCACTTCTCTGTTTTGCATACAACTGATTCTCTTTCAGTACCTGTAAGGCTATTCTCAGATGATGTGAATGCTCCCGTTCTGACTTCAGATATACCAGGATGTCATCAATGAAAATTACGACAAACTGGTCTAGATACGACGTAAACACTCTGTTCATTAGAGCCATAAAAACTGCAGGTGCATTGATTAGACCAAAAGGCATCACTAAAAATTCATAGTATCCATAACGAGTCCTGAATGCAGTCTTCTGTACATCTTGATCTCTAACTCGTATATGGTGATATCCAGACTGAATATCAATCCTAGAAAAGTATGCTGCACCCTGGAGTTGATAAAAAAAATTCATCGATTCTAAGCAGTGGATATTTGTTTTTAATCGTCAATTGATTTATCTGCCTATAATCAAAACACATTCTAAGCGTGCCATCATTTTTCTTCACAAACAATATAGGTGCTCTCCACGGTGAGACACTCAGTTTAATAAAACATTTGTCTAGTAAGTCCTGTATCTGTTTCTTCAGCTCATACAATTTTGATGATGCCATTTTATATGGTACCTTGGATATCGGTGCAGTACCGGGCACAAGTTCTATCGTGAAGTCCACTTCCATTGCCAGGGCACTTCGTCGGGAAACTCGTCTAGGAATTCATAGACTACAAGAATATTTCTCAACTCCTGTACTGGCTTCTTTTCAGAAATGAATGCGATGTAGTCTTCACAACCACTACGCATCATTTGTTTAGCCCTAAGTGCTGAAGCAAGCATTGTATCAAATCTCTTTTGAATTCCTTCAAACAATACACTGGCAATGGCTTCATCCACCTGAAAGGTGATGATTTTGCGAAAACAGTCTAAACAAGCCTTGTACTTCGCAAGCCAATCCATGCCAAAGATCACATCAAAATCATTCATTGCTAATACAACCAAATCAGCTGGCATCGATCCTTCCCCAATTCTAACGTTGCACTGGGGAATATACAATTCACATACTACTCTTTTCCTTAAGGGAATAGCTCAGTAAAATTATATGGCAATTGCATTATCCGGTTTTGCATATTACAAGCAAATACAGGTGCTACAAATGAATGTGAAGAACCGAAATCAAATAATGCAATCGCAGGTCTACTATCTACAAGTATTGTACCTTCAACCATGTTGACTACAATGTCAGCTTGTTCTCGGTTGATAGCATAAGCCCTTCCAGCCATCTATGGCTTATTTGGCTGCTGCTGTCTTTGTTGCCACTGATGTTGTTGATCTTGACGTTGAGGTTGCTGTTGCGGTTGTTGTTGCTGTTGCATAGGAGGAGCTAGCAAAGCCAATCGATGTGGAGGAGCAGGAAGTGTTGCCTGACCCTGAGCAGGCTGCCTGACCCTGTTGCATAGGAGGGTAAGCCAGCAGGCAGTGCTACCTGACCCTGAGCAGGCTGCTATCATCTCTCCTTGCCTTCAGACATTGTGTTATTCTGTGTTCCAAAGAACCACAGACTAGGCAAGCTCCGGTAGTCCTCCAACATAATTCAGTCTTGTGAGCTTTCCCACAAGTCTTATAGACTGGTCTATTCTCATTCCTTGCAGCAAACTTCTATTTCTTATTCTTATTCTTGAATTGTTCTCCTCTCTTAACCCAGGAGCCTGTAGTCCCACTACTACTCTTCTTTGCATTCTCATTCTCAATAGCCTCTTCTCTGTGTACTTCTTCAGCAGTGAATTTTCTATCCACTGCATCATCAAATGTAGTGGGCTTATTCAATGCCACTACCATCTTCTTATACGTTGGGTTCAAGCCATTGAGAAACCTCTTTACTTTCTTTGCTTCCGTATCTACCAGATTGGTAGCATACTTGGACAGCTTCAAGAAGATATGGACATAAGCAGACATGGTCAGTTGACCTTGATCTAGTCCTCTTTGGCACTGGGCGGAAGGGCGCACCAGTCCTCAAGGAATGATTCATTCAGTTATTTCAGTGGTTACACTTTATTAAGTGTCTTATCATTCAATATGTGTGGGATTTATTAGTGTCTTGATTAGAGATCACTAGCATCACCACGGAGCTCCGGAACGCCCCATCCATCTACTGCAGTAGGATTGTTCATTAATGCATTTAATTAATTCCTTTCATTAATTCATTTCATTAATCCATTTCAGCTCAATAACTAGCTTGAGAACTATTATGCAGTGCCAGACGTGAAAATCAATCAGAGGATTAAATCTTATTCAAATTCCTAAACTAAACCTTTAGGTGAAACGTTCATTATCCAATGTGTGTGTTATTCTCGATGACATCATTTTAATTGAATTTTACACATTACGATAACTTTAGCTAATACCCATGAATAACACTAGCCTTAGACATCAGACTTTTACTCAGAAAATCATAACTCAAATATGAAATCTCCTCAAGTTCGGTCACCTTGTCAGTTACCTATCGGTTAACCGAGATCCGGGACTCGGCTAACTGATCACTGTCGGTCAGCTCATGGTCAACTTCCTAAAAACTTATTTTTCTGATAAAATCTCTGACACTTCTTCTCAAGGGAATTCTGTCACCCTATCGGTCGACCAAACCCACTTTGTCGGTTAACTAAACATAGTTCGGTTACCCCTCGGTTTGCAATCCAGAGAGCTCCAGGTAAGTTCGGTCAGCAATTTGGTCAGCTGTCGGTTAACCGAAGTGCGATTTTGGCTGACCGAACCCAGTTCGGTCAGCTTTCTAGAAACTGGAATTTCCTGCGAAATTCAACCCAGAAAGGTCGGTCAAGTGTCGGTAAGCCTGTCAGTTGACCGAATTGCTCCCAAAAATTCATAAAATTTCTGAATTGAAAATTCTGAATTTGAACTCCTTGAGTTCAAACAAGTCCAATAGCATCTTAAATCGCAATAGATGAGTATACTTGCCTGGTTTGGAGAGTAACTAGTAAAAACCCATTTGTTTAGCTTGATCTTTGAGATGAAATCTCCTCAATCCAAGCCTATTCCAACCTAAAACCCAAAAGCAATTTCACAAATAGAACTTCAATGAGTTCTTTGCACCAGAAACACTCAAATCCACTGAATAAAACTTGAAAGTCCTATAACTACACCTAAACACTTACTTGAAGCCTCTTGAAGATTATTCCTTGAGTTCTCTCACAAGCTTCACTCCAAGAAAATGGAAAGCTAGCTAGAGGAAGAAGATGAAGAAGATGTAGTGCTCTCTAATCCATTTGAAATGCCTCCAAGCTCACACTTGATGGAGAGAAAATGGAAGAAAGAATAAGAGAAAATGCCGAGGGTTTGGCTGTGCTAGGGGATGAGTGAATGAACTCATTTGAGTTCATCTCATCCTTATAAGCCCCATTTTTTCATTTAAGCCCTTTATTTCTATTCCTATTTACATTTTGAGTCAAATGAAAGGTCATTTGATCCAATCCTCATCGAACGGAACTATGTTTATAACGAAAGTTAAACTCTTTGAGATACACTCGTTGGTAGCAAGAGTGACCATATTCGACGAAATATGCGAAAATTCATATTTATGGAAAAGTCCTTGTACCATATGGTCTAAGTCTAAAATCAATTCAAATCATTCTATAGCATTCATTATCCTTTCATTAAGCTCAAATTAACCATTTGAACAAAATCAATTCAATTTGGTCATTAACCATTATTGGCTTAATAAACATGCTTAATTAGCATTAATTCTAATTAGAGTTAATCTTGATTAACTCGGGACGGGGTGTAACATCGTCTCTCGTAACTTTTTTTCACCAACCAAATCTAAGAAATCAACAATTCGTTGCCTGTCACCGTCCCCATCAGATATCATCGCAAGCAACATCTAGCCCACCACATCACCAAGACCCACCTTAACTTTTCCACATCCAAACCCTTTCCCTTCATAAACTCATAATAATCACCATATACCCAATAACCACTAATTTGCAAACCAAACCCAAACAAAGGTCATGATCCTCGACACCTATTATTTGCAACCCTGCCACCTTCATCATATCAGGACCTTTCTCCTCCGTTTTTCATCTTTTCCCAAAAACCAATCCCCACACATCTTTCTCTCCCTCTCACCATACTCCATCAACCAAACACTGCTCTTGTCCCTATCATCTTTACAGCCTATAAAACTCCACCAGCATTCCACCGCCAGCTTCTTCTTGTCACCTCTCATTTCCACCAAACCAAACAACACTTACATATCAATTTTGCTTACCAGCCCACACACCTCCATCACCGTCTTCTTCCCATCATCATCTCCACCAAACCAAACAGCCCCTTCTTTATCCCATCTATCCATTTATCCATCACTTGATTCTCTATTTTCCATCACCGTATAGCAAACAACCACCATTCATCATCATTTCTCGTCACTTCTTTTCACCAAGCAATCCTTAAAAAAAAATCAAACCCAAAAAAGAGCACATCATCCTCACCACCTATGTATCATCTGCAACTTTGCCACCTTCATCATATCAGCACCTTGGTCCTCTTGTTTTCAGATTTTCCCCAATACCAAACAGCACTTACATATCTGTTTTGTTTACCCACCCACACAACTCCATCACCGTCTTCTTCCCATCATCATCTCCACCAAACCAAACGGCCCATTCCCTCTACCATCTATCCATCTCTTGATTCACTGTTATGCATCATCGGATCCATCTCTCTTTGGGCAAGCCACCTTCTAACCCACCTCATCATCTTCAATCCAACATCTTCCCATCTTACCGGAGCCTCAATAGCCCTCTTGTACTTCTCCCTTTTCTAATAATGAAAAAGTTATCATTCAAGAAAATCAACAAATAAATATTATTAATATTACTGATAAATCTAATGTAAAAAAGTCGAGTCACCAAAAAAATTAATTAAATAAACAATAAATAAAAGAATAACTATGATAATTAAATTCAAAATATTCAAATAATGTGACAAAGTCCAAAGAAAAGTAAATAAAATTCTATAACACAAATTTGAAATTTCCAAATCCTTCTAGTGGGTTTTGGGGTATTACAACAACAAAATTCTAAATAAATAAATAAACAATAGATCTACATCCGAAACCTTTCCCATCATAAACTCCCATCCCCATCAGACATCATTGCAAGCAAACTTTTCCACATCCAAACCCTTTCCCGTTATAAACTCATAATAATCACCATACCCAACAACACCATCAGATATCATTGCAAGCAACATCCAACCCAGCACATCACTAAGACCCACCTTAACTTTTCCACATCCAAACCCTTTCCCATCATAAACTCATAATAATCACCATACCTAATAACCACTAATTTGCAAACCAAATCCAAGTAAAGCTCATTATCCTCACCACCAATCATTTACAACTCTGCCACCTTCATCATAACGGCACCTTTCTCCCCATCATCTTTACATCCTCTTCTAATCCAACTCATAATCTTCAATCCATCATCTTCCCATCTAACCTGAGCGTCAATAGCCATCATGTACTTCTCCCTTCACCAAACCTCACGATCACCTGAAATCGAACAACCAACAGAATTCCACCCAACTAAACAGCCACCACCATCATCTCTCAAAGTTCCTTTTCCCAAAAACAATCCCCACACATCTTTCTCTCCCTCTTTACGACCCACACAACACCATCACCGTCTTCTTCCCATCATCATCTCCACCAAACCAAACAGCCCCTTCTCTCTCCCATATACACATATCTTGATTCTCTGTTTTCTCATCATCTTCCATCCACGAATCCACCTCACCAAACCTCACAAAGACCTAAAACCAAATAGCCATCACAATTCCACCCAACCAAATAGCCACCATTCATCATCATCTCTTTAACTTCTTTTCACCAAACAAACCTCAGAAATCAACAACTCATTGCCTGTCACCGTCCCCATCGGATATCATTGCAAGCATACCCAGCCCACCACATCACTAAGACCCACCTTAACTTATATCAGCACCTTTCTACCTCAGAAATCAACAACTCGCTGCATGTCATCATCCCCATCAGATATCATCGCAAGCAGCATCTAGCCCACCACATTACTAAGACCCACCTTAACTTATATCAGCACCTTTCTCCTTTTTTTTTCATCTTTTCCCCAAACCAATCCCCACACATCTTTCTCTCCCTCTTGGCATACTCCATCAACCAAACATTGCCCTTGTCCCCATCATCTTTACGGCCCATAAAACTCCACCAGTATTCCACCACCACCTTCTTCTCGTCACCTCATAATTCCACCAAACCAAACAACACTAAATAAAATTCAATAACACAAATTCTAAATTTCCAAGTCCTTCGAGTGGGTTCTGTGGTATTACGACAAGCAAATTCTACACAAACAAATAAATAATAGATCTCACTAAATAAAAACGTTAGTAAATAACAATTACCAAGAACACATTTGAATCAACCCTGCTCTTCCTTCATCATCTTCCATCCACGAATCCACTTCACCAAACCTCACGAACACCAGAAATCGAACAGCTATCAGAATTCTACCCAACTAAACAACAACCATTCACTATCTTCACTCAAAATTCCTTTTCCCAAAACCAAACCCCACACAACTTTCTCCCTCTCGTTATACTCCATTAGCCAAAAACCTTCTCGTCATCTCTAAATTCCACCAAACCAAACAACTCTTGCATATCTCTTTTCTTTACCAACCCACGTAACACCGTCACCGTCTTCAACCCATCATCTCCTCAAAACCAAATAGCACCTTCACTCTCCCATATACCCATCTCATGATTCTCTGTTTTCTAATCATCTTCTATCCACGAATCCACCTCACCAAACCTCACGAAGACTTGAAACCAAACAGCCATCACAATTCCACCCAACCAAATAGCCACCACAATTCCACCTAACCAAACGGCCACCATTCATCATCATCTCTCGTAACTTCTTTTCACCAAACAAACCTCAGAAATCAACAACTTGCTGCTAGTCACTGTCCCCATTAGACATCATCACAAGCAACATCCAGCCCACTATATCACTAAGACCCACCTTAACTTTTCCACATCCAAACCCTTACCCATCGTAAACTCATAATAATCACCATACCCAATAACCACTAATTTGCAAACCAAACCCAAACCCGAACAAAGCTCATGATCCTCAACATCTATCATTTGCAACTCTGTCACCTTCAATGGCACTTCTAATCCAACTCATCATCTTCAACCTGAACCTCAATGGCCATCTTGTACTTCTCTCTTCACCAAACCTCACAGACATCTAAAATCGAACAACCAACAGAATTCCACCCAACTAAACAGCCACCATTCATCATCATCTCTCATAATTCCTTTTCCCCAAAACAATACCCACACATCTTTCTCTCCCGCTTTACCGACCCACGCAACTCCATCATCATTTTCTTCCCATCATCATCTCCATCAAACCAAACGACCCCTTCTCTCTCCCATATACCCATCTCTTGATTCTCTGTTTTCTCATCATCTTCCATCCATGAATCCACCTCACCAAACCTCACCAAGACCTGAAACCAAACAACCATCACAATTCCACCCAACCAAACAGCAACCATTCATCATCATCTCTCGTAACTTCTTTTCACCAAACAAACCTTAGAAATCAACAACTTGCTGCCTATCACCGTCCCCATCAAATATCATTACAAGCAACATCTAGCCCACCACATGAAGAAGATGCACATTAACTTCTCCACATCCAAACCTTTTCCCAGCTTCATAAACTCATAATAATCACCATACCCAATAACCACTAACTTGCAAACCAAACCCAAACAAAGCTCATGATCCTCAACACTAATCATCTGCAATTCTGCCACATTCATCATATCAACACCTTTCTCCTCTCTTTTTCATCTTTTCCCTAAACCAATCCCCACACATCAAACATCCCCTTCTTTCTCCCATACCCACCTTAACTTTTTGCCGCCTTCATCATATCACCACCTTTCTCCTCTCTTTTTCATCCTTTCCCCAAACCAATCCCCACACATCAAACATCCCCTTCTCTCCCATACCGACCTTAACTTTTCCACATCCGAACCCTTTCCCATTATAAACTCATAATAATCACCAGACCCATCAACCACTAATTTGCAAACCGCGCTTTCTTTACCTCTCGCTATATTCCATCAACCAAACACTGCCCCTGTCCACATCATCTTTACCTGTCCTATCATCTTTACAGCATTTTCTAACCCAACTCATCATCCTCAATCTATCATCTTCCCATCTAATCGGAGCCTCAATAGCCCTCTTGTACTTCTCCATTTTTTATTAATGAAAAGTTATCCAAAAAATATTATTAATATTACCAATATATCTAAGCTAAAATAATCAAGTCACCAAAAACATTAATCAAATAAATAATAAAAGAAAACATAAGTATGATAATTAAATTCAAAATATTCAAATAATGTCACAAAGTCGAAAGAAAAATAAATAAAATTCAATAACACAAATTTTAAATTTCCAAATCCTATTACCGATAAATCTAATGTAAAATAGTCGAGTCACCAAAAAAATTAATTAAATAAATAATAAATAAAAAAACAACTATGATAATTAAATTCAAAATATTCAAATAATGTGACAAAGTCCAAAGAAAAATAATTAAAATTCTATAACACAAATTTGAAATTTCCAAATCCTTCTAGTGGGTTCTGGGGTATTACAACAACCAAATTCTAAATAAATCCCCACACATGATAAATAACAATTTCCAAGAACCCATTTGAATCAATCTTGCCCTTCCTTCATCATCTTTGATCTACAAATCCACCTGACCAAACCTCACGAACACCTGAAACCAAATAGCCATCAGAATTCCACCCAACCAAACAGACACCATTCATCATCATCTCTCAGAACTCCTTTTCAGCAAACAAACCTCAGAATCAACAACTTGATGCCTGTCACCATCCCCATCAGACATCAACACAAGCAACATCTAGCCCACAACTTGACTCAGACCCACATTAACTTTTCCACATCCGAACCCTTTCGCAAACACTGCCCTTGTCCCCATCATCTTTACGGCCTATAAACTCCACCAGCATTCTTCCACCACCTTCTTCTCGTCATCTCTCAATTCTACCAAATGAAACAACACTTACATATCTGTTTTCTTTACCAGCCCACACAACTCCATCACTGTCTTCTTCCCATCATCATCTCCACCAAACCAAAAGCCCATTCTCTCTCACATCTCTTGATTCACTATTTTCCATCATCGAATCGATCTCTCTCTGGGCACCATCTTTGAACCCACCTCATCATCTCCAATCCATCATCT
Source organism: Persea americana (assembly GCA_029852735.1). Classification (NCBI taxonomy): domain Eukaryota; kingdom Viridiplantae; phylum Streptophyta; class Magnoliopsida; order Laurales; family Lauraceae; genus Persea; species Persea americana. The sequence goes on from CM056818.1 coordinate 18,804,453, forward strand.
TCCGATCTTACCGGAGCCTCAATAGCCCTCTTGTACTACTAACTTTTTTATTAATGAAAAGTTATCATTAAAAAATAAACAAATAAATATTATTAATATTGCCAATAAATCTAATGTAAAATACTCGAGTCACCAAAAAAATAATTAAATAAATAATAAATTAAAAAATAACTACGACAATTAAATTCAAAATATTCAAATAATGTGACAAAGTCCAAAGAAAAACAAATAAAATTCTATAGCTCAACCCGTCAACTTAGATGAAGTTCCAATTGATCTCCAAGCCTAATTATCGATATCATAGGCCGCATGCCAAAAAAAAACTTTCACGGTTTCATTCTAGTCAAGAATTAAGAGAAATACACAGCATATTACAATAATATTTACAATGATAATTGTAATAATAATAATACAACCATAATCCAAGCTTAAGATTAATTTTTAATATAGGTAAAAAATTATTTTTAATGAATTTAATTAAGAAAACTCAAATAATTTAAAAAATATTATGGAAAAATAATTAAAATTCTATAACCCAAATTTTAAATCTCAAAATCCTCCTGGGGCCTATTCAAACTTGGTAATTACTTTGTCAAATAAATAAATAATAAACCTTGATAACGTACTGTCGAATGACAACCATACTAAGTAATGATAACTCATAATATAATTGGATGTATGGCCGTCAACTAATTTAATGATCCAAATCCAGTTGTTCTCCAAGCTTAATCATCAATATCATATACTTCATGCCAAACAAAATTGTCAAAGCCTTTTCTAGTCAAGAATTAAGAAAAAATACACGACAGGAGGTCATGGTAGGAAACAAATGAGAAGGTCACTTCTAACACTCACATTACCATTCTAATGCAAAAGGCTAAAGGGAAGAATATGAACATATGTTAGAATTCAAAATATGAAACTCAAATAAATTAGGGTCTGGAATCACCATCGCCTTCTTGAAGGAAAAACAAACATTTTAACGATAGATCTTATGTTACAATCCCAATTCTGAGATAAAGAAAATACCTCAGAATAATCCCCTTCTTAAACAATTCTCAAACAGTTAAATAAGCTAAAAGATTCACATCCATGCTTTAAAGTCAGGGATATTACGATAATATTCAAAATGATAGTGGTGGTAGCAGCAGCAGCAGCAGCAGTAGTAATTAACTCAAATAAATTAGGGTCTGGAATCACCAACGCCTTCTTGAAGGAAAAAAAATAAATTTTAACGATAGATCTTATCTTAGAATCCCAATTTTGAAATAAAGAAAATATCTTAGAATAACACTTTCACCTTCTTAAACAAATCTCAAATAGTTAAATAAGCTAAAAGATTCACATCCATGCTTTAAATTCAGGGATATTACAATAATATACAAAATGATAGCAGCTCAAGATTTTTTTTTCTTCAATCCTTACTTATTTCCTTAGATAATCACCATTATAAATTACTTATGCGAACACCAAATCATCTAAATTTCAAGAAATTAGAAAATGAAATATAAACTAATAAATATTATTAATATTACCAATAAATCTAATGTAAAAATACTCAAGTCACCCAAACCATTAGCAGCAGCAGCAGTAATAATAATAATCTCTGTTTATGTTTTTTGTTAAAGAGCGACAATTAAAATAAAAACGATAGAGAAAATTTCATCGATCAATATACATTTATGAAGGACCAACAATTAATGTTATAACAAAAATCTAAACAACATGGATACCGACAACAAGAACTTGAATAACTTATCAATTAAGTGAAAAGGTTTTGTCATCTCTCAAAGAAATAAATTACCTACAAGAATAAACATTAAGTAGATTAAAACAATTTGACAATCTATTAATCAAAGGTGTGAATGGTATTCTTGCATGCAATTGCATACTTCAGTACGTTAACTGATGAGATGATGTCATCGCATGTTTTATACGGCTCATATGATGTCATTGCATGTTTTATACGATTCATACTTCCACTCTAGAAATAGTTTCATTTTAGTAATTAATCTCAATCTTTCATTGGAAGATTACACTATATAATCAAATAATGAGTTTTATAGGTAAGTCTTTACTTTGATTGGTGAGTTTGTTGATGGACCCGTCTTTTTCTTTCTTGCCTTCCTCCGTCTCGGGTCCGTTGGGGTGCGGCGGGATGAAGAGAAGAAAAAAGAGCAAGCATCAACTTCTTTTTTTTGTACGGGTATGCCAGATTTTCTATTTTACTTGGAATTTGAAATGGTGATCCGGAGATTCACCTTCACAAGTAGAAAGGAAATCAAACTTTTTTTCTAACTTTCCATTGCACATATATTTAAAGAAAGAGACAGATCTTAAAATGCCGTGAGAAGCGATTTTGTTTAGTTTGCCGTGAAAGGCGGTTTTGTGCCGTACAAGGCGATTTTACCATGGAAGGCGATTTACAAATCTTATCAATGATGAAAGACAAGAACTGTGATTTTTTTTGTCTCTTTAAAAAAATACAAAGTACAATAGAGAGGAAAGAAAGAGGGATCTGACTTCTCAAGCGATTGTGGGGTCTCGTTCAGATCAACGGTTGCGAGTCATGTATGGACTCCGCCATCGTCCTTCAGATGAGAACACTTGATGCTTTAGTTCACTTGGCTTGGCTTGGACCCCAGATTTTTAGAGGACAAAGACCAAAGGAAGGTCCTATATCTAATAAAAAAATCGAGTAGACGGGCTGAAAAACCACATTTAGGCCATGTTGGATAGAAGAAGAGGGTGAAACCTTGGGGGGGTGGCCCCTCAAGGGACTTTGATCACCTTGTAGTTCTTGCAGTAGGGTTTCTTCAAGGCAAGGGAGCTTCTTTGTGCAGAGAATTCCTCAGGACAATTTTTAGATGATTTTTCCGGATTACTTCAGACAATTTTTTTGGACCCTTTCCCTTTGGAATGACCGCCTATTTATAGGCTTTTGGTGGCCATTAGGAGGGTTTTATGGTCATTAATGGTATAATGCTCCATGATGGGAGGTGTTACAAGATTTAATTTCAGAATTTTGTAACTCTTTTTCTTTGGATTTTGATTGGCCGATGGAGAATAATGGACATTTAATCTCCATGATGATGGGGGTTTCATGATTAATTACCATGATTAATCTCCATAATGATAGGAGTTACATAGTTAATTGTCATGATTAATTGGACTTGTAACTCCCATTTGCTTGCTTCTAATTGGGCCGTCCAAAATAATGAGTTAATGACCCTAATAAGTTGTCATAAAAAGGTCAATTAACAGCATTAATTGGTCGCCGAGTCGTTTGAAGAGTCGTGAGTTGTGCCGTGTCTTTTGGAATTCTTCTTGCGATGATCATCGATGGATCCGCACGTTGTTTGATGTCGGATGACGATGCAAATTCAGACATTGGTTAACACCAATGGGCCGGCAACATCTGTCCAGTCGATTTCTCGATCGGTCGGGCAGAAATTGTACGTTCTTGGTCGGCCGGTTGGCGATTTTGGAGTGTCCAATGATGATCGAATGATTTCGACGTTGGATCCGTGATGTTGACGAAGATTGAAGGATATCATGCTCCAAAAATCAAAATTTGAGAAAATCACAGGGGTCAAACGTCGTGAAACGGGAAAAACACCCGGAAAAGTGGGTTTCCTGGCAAACTTTGGCGGCCCGGATCCCTGTGGTTGCCGGCGACCATGCACCCATGGTCGTCGGCGACCATGGGGCCGGCGACCCTGGGCCATGGTGCCGACGACCATGGGCCAAGGTCGCAGGCGACCATGGGGCTTTTGCCCATTTTTCGGTCGCCGTCCGGTTGTCGTTTCTTGGCCGTTTCTTGGGCTTTTTCGCTTCTGTTTTGTCCTATATTTTTCTTTGACATTTCTCCTCATTTATTGGCTTAATACCTCTGAAGAAAACCTGTCGAAAGGCTGTGCAAATCAGAGCACAAAGTTTCCTATTTTTGGAAAAGTCGAAGACTCTGTAGTTGATTTTCTGCCAAGAGTTGAAACTAGGTCAAACGATGTCGGAATGACTTGAAATTTGAGGTGAAGCTTCTTAAGCTTTAGATAGGACCAACCATGGGCTTTTATTCGAGTTTTGAAGTCGTTTGGGGTCCCGTCGATGATTGACTTGATTTCACCGTGCGGAAGATGTCGAGCTTTGATGTACGGTCATCCGATGTCCGATTGACCAGAAATTTGACAGGGAGCCTATTGGAGTCATTTTGAGACAATCCATTAGCTCTGATTTGGATGCCATGGTCCCGGGGAGCTTCGCCGCTGGTGGGCTTGATTTGCTTCGGAGCGTCAAAACCGGGTCAAACGTTGTCGGAATGACCTAAAATTTGACGTGCAGCCTTTTGGAAGCATGTAGAAGCTACTTATGTGTTTTGTTTGATGAGTGGCGGCATCGGAGGTTCTCGCCGCTGGGAGGCTTGATTTTGTCGTTCGAGAGTTGATGGAGGGTCAAACGGTGTCGATTTGACTTGAAATTCGACGTGGAACCTTTTGGAGGTATTTTGAGACCATCCATAGGCTCTGATCGAAGATTTGATGTATTTGACACTGTCGCCGCCGGGAGCTCCAGCTCGGCTGTTGGAGGATTGAAGTTAGGCCAAATGGTGTCGAAATGGCCCGAAACTTCATGTGTACCTCTCTTTTGGCTATTTTGAAGGATCTTGCAGTTTTTGTTTGATTTTGACAAGATCTGATGCTTGAAGCAGCTTTGCCTATTTGTAGTAGGATGCGGCTCCGTGTAGCTTTTGATGTTGAGGAGGCAAAGTGACATTTTTGGTGTCAACATTTGTATTAGTACCTAGTGATTCCTACAAATGTACGTTCTCCATAAAAAAATAATTCGTTAGAACTTCCAATCTGTTGTTGGAGCCGGAAAGCACTAAGTCTAGGTGGAGTATTGATTGATGCAGGCCCACTAATATCAAATATGACCAGCCAAATAAAGATAAATAAAAATAATGAGACAAATAGTTGTAATGTTTATCAGTCATGTGCCAGATAATACCGATGGGTCAGTCCCTAAAAACTATGCTTCTTTCTAGTCAAGAAATAAAAGCAAGCACAAGTAAGAGATTGTGGTAGGAAAAGGAATGAATAGAATGCCCACTTCTAACATAACTCTCATATTACGGTTCTAATGCAAAAGGCTACCGTCATAATTAAGGTCGACTCACCCACTTTGGAATATATCGAACAAATAATTCTTCCTTCTATTTTTGTGAAAGTCTGAAAAGATGCATGCGGAAGCTTTTCTTATGTACAGTGTGGGTGCTTACTTTCGATAAATTTTTATCAATTTTGACTTGAATTCCAACATTGAATGCTCAAATGTAGGCACTTATAAAATTCAATGAAACCAATGCAAACTATCCTAAATAAGTCCATAAATCTACATTAAATAATGACAATATGATGCAAATCCATGGACTCGTCACACCCCCCGACCAATATTTTGCTAGTCCCTAGCAAAAGATGTGAAAAAGGTGAAATTGACTAACCTAATTAACCCAATCTAACGTAAAAAAAAAAAGAAAAAAGACTAATACAGAAAATAAAAGCTATTTTCGTTGGCACTCTCGATTGCATTTAGCATATACAGTAAGCCCTTAAACCCCTAAGGTTACCCTAGTTGACGAATTGTGCCTCGTGAGGGTTTGCAGTGAATATAACCACAAAATTCAAAATAATAATAATAATAAAGAAATCAAAAGAAAATTTATAAACATTAGATACTCTTGATTCACAGAATTGTCAAAGTAAAGACAAATTCAAAATCCAGTTCACCAATCCCATCTTTGCAAAGAAAATTTCAAAATTAGGCTAAATATGATTGCACACGGTGAGAAAGCATGTACACATAAAAAAATAATTGTAAAATGCTCTGCTAAAACCTCCATGAAAAAGACTCTCTATCAAATAATCAGGTCCGCCTAGACTTAGCAAAAAAAAAAAAAAGGTTTCCACTCAAGGCAACCATGATGGCTTTCGCACCATTGTTTTTCAGAAGGTTGTAAATTTTCAGTAAGAAGCAAGCCCACATCTCATGTTTTTTCACCAGCCTACAAAGTAATGCATCCCTTTTTTTTTTTCTTTTCTCCTAATTTTTTTTCCTTTTCAACGATCCCTAACAATAGGCAACCCTTTTCAACAGTCCCCAACCATGACGGCTTTCGCACTATTGTTTTTCAAAAGGCTGTATATTTTCAGTGGGGAGCAAACACACATCTCAATGGTCCCTAACAATAGGCAGCGCTTTTCAACGGTCCCCAACCATGATGGCTTTCGCACTATTGTTTTTCAAAAGGCCGTAAATTTTCAGTGGGGAGCAAACCCACATCTCATTTTTTTTTACCAACTTTCAAAGTACAACATCCCTATTTTTTTTTTCATTCTCCTGATTTTTTTCCCTATTCAGCGGTCTCCAACAATAGGCAGCCCTTTTCATATACCCGAATTAATTCATTGATTTGTGGAGAAACCCACCCAGATGAACCAGGAAACCTATAAAACTAAAGTTTGGTTTTTCCATCATATTTTCAATCAAGTCGTAAAAAGAACAAAAATCATAGTTTCACATTTAAAACTTTTGAAAATGTAAACGAACTGTGTAATGTGAAAGGATCAAAATTTAGCATTTCTCGAAAAAGATTTCCGCAAACAAAAATAGCGAACCAAACTCTTTTTTGTCTACATTTTGAGAATTCTAAAATTCAAGGTATCTTCCATTTATAAAAATTCTCACTTTAAAAAAATCTAATAAGATAGAAAACAGCAAAATTTTGAAAAACAGTTGAAAACTTCCTAAACCTAGAAAATAAATTAAAAGTTGTGTGAAGATTTTGCATAATAGACAAGTGTGCTTGTCCCCACTCCCTTACCTAAGATGAACATCATCCGCGATGTTATGCATGCAATGGAAAAGAATATAAAACATGAGGAATAAAAGTACAAGGAGGGTAAATTGAAGAAGGCACTCGAGAATGTGAAGCATTTTCGAGTAGCCTATGGTTAGAAAAAACTCATAAAAACAAAAAGAAAAGGAAGTTACCCTACTGGCAACACAACTTGGAATCCACCCAAATCCCAGAAAAAATTTTCCTCCACGCATTTGGCAAAAGATCGTACGAGAAGTTTCAGCAATATGGACCACTTGTTCCTTGTCAAATTGTGACCTTGAAAATCTCTTCCTCTAGTAACGTTGATTCTTTGAATCCCATAGGAAGAGGTATTAACTAACTATGGGGTGCTCCATGATCCTCCCGTACCAACAAAGCTTTAAAACAATTTTTCCCATTTTCTTCCGGCACACGTGCATTCGGTGGTCATGTCATCATTGGAATATGGGAATGACGCCAATGTTCCAAACTCGGTTGTATGAAAAAGGCCATCTTCCTCAAAATTCTCTACCAGGTCTTTATTGGGGACTCAATGAATGCATTTCTTGTTTCATTCAAAACTAGGTCATCAGGTTCTTGAAAACCAGCAATGCTCAATTCCATGGTTGTGAAAGAATCGGAAGCATAATCTAAGAGGACCTCCTCGATTATGGTTTCATATAAAATAATCCTCTTTTATTATCTAAACTCTTCCGGGGGACTGGCTCAATCGTGGGGGAAAAGGAACCCCGGGCTGGTATGGTTCCAAATCAGATTCTTCTTCTTGTTAGCAAGACTCAGCGAAGAGTTGAATTGAGTCAAACCTGACTTACGGTTTGACTTGAAACTGCACTGGAGTTGGCTCAGACCGTTATGACAGCTGGACGCTGCTCATGACAGCTGGAAGCTCCTCGGTTCTATTTGAGTTTGTTGCATACTAATCCCTCTCTTTGTAAAACTATATATAGTAGGCTGTATCTAAGGTTATGCTCAATGAAAACATTTTGAGAAGTTCTTCTTCTTCTTCTTCACAGCTCTCTGCAACTTTATGTTGTTTATATGGTATCAGAGCCAGATCTTCAAGTACGAAGAATCTGATCCTCGTGATTGAAGCTGTGATACTAAAGAATTCTTGTTGGTGATTCTTGATCAGGAGATCCAGCAACAATCTGTTAGTCGACTTCAACTCTGTTTCGAGTAATTGAAATTGTGGCTTGTTCTTCGCTGCGATTCACAGTTTTCATACTTGAAAATCAGATTCAAGTGTTCTTCAACAAGGAATCGGTTTGTCTTCAATCGATTCATCTCTCTTGAAGGTCGACTTTCTTCGTTTTCATCAAGAATCGTCAAGATCTGCTACTGATCAAGTTTCATCAAGAATCTTCATCGAGATCGATTTGTTCTTATCAAGATTCGTCAAATCTGTTATTGAGGTTTTGATCCTCTTCCTTCCTTGCTTTCAAGATATCCTCTTGCTGTCTTGATCTCTGTGCTTCTAGCTTCATGTCGACGGTTTCTGCAAATCGATTTTCTGGTTACCTTGTTCCTAACATTGCTATACTAGTATCCATAAAGCTTGAAAACCATAACTATCTATTATGGTGTTCACAGTTTCTGCCAGTGCTTCGTGCTCATGGCCTGATTGGTTTTGTGGATGGCTCTAATGTTTGTCCGGATGAGTTTGTTGTTAGTTCTTAAAATCTGAATTTGAATGAGATTAATCCTCTGTTTTCATCTTCGATTCAACAAGATCAAGTTGTTCTGTGCTTGATTAATGTAACACTCTCTGAAGGAGTGCTTGCACATGTTGTTGGTCTTCAGACGTCTCGAGCTGTATGGCTAGCCTTGGAACGTTGCTTTGCTTCTCTCTCAAGATCACATATCATACAGTTGAAATCTCAGCTCCAAACCATCAAGAAAGGTTCTCTTTCAATTGATGAGTATGTCAAGAAAATCAAGCACATTGTTGATAGTCTAGCTGCTGTTTGTAGCCCTGTTGATGATGAAGATATCATCATATACACGTTAAATGGTTTGCCTCCAGAGTATGGTCCTTTTAGGACATCCATTAGGACTCGCTCGGCTCCAATACTACTTGAAGAGCTACATGTTCTCTTACAATGCGAGGAACTCAATTTGGATATCACTCAGACATCTTCAACTGATATCTTGACCACTGCCATGGTAGCTTCAAAAGAAGCAAACAAGTCAGGGACTCCACTCAACAATCGTGGCGGTAAATCGAATTTTCATGGTAGAGGCAGAGGTCCTAAGAACAATAACAGAGGCCGTGGAAATCCTATACAGCCATCCAATCCTAAGCCATGTTGTCAAATCTGCAACAGGACCGGTCATACAGCACTAGATTGTTATCATAGAATGGACTACTCTTATCAGGGTCGGCATCCTCCATCCCAATTAGCAGCAATGGCTGCTTCTTTCAATCAAAATAATGATTAGCAGTGGTATGCTGATTCTGGCGCTACTAGTCATATTACAAATGATTTGAATAATTTGTCACTGCAATCTGGATATCAAGGCAAAGACCAGGTCACTATTGGTAATGGTCAAGGTCTGGGAATTTCTCAAATTGGTTCATCTTTACTACACTTATCTCCTACTGTTTCGTTGAAACTGAGTAATGTCTTATGTGTTCCACAAATTTCCATAAACCTTCTCTCAGTTTATCAGTTTAGCAGGGATAACAATTGCATCTTTATCTTTGATGCCTATGGATTCTCTATACAGGATCACACAACAGGGAAGATTCTTTTCCGAGGATTAAGTAGAAATGGCCTCTATCCATTTCCCAGTTTCAACCGCTCTTCTTCTACTGCTACATTTCTAGGAGTAAAGACAACAGCGTCAATATGGCATCAACGCTTGGGTCATCCATCTGCTACCATTCTTAAAAAACCGGCGCCTTCGCTATCTCTTCAAGGTGCTTCTTCATCTCAGTTTTGTGAGTCTTGTCAACTTGCCAAGAGCTCCAAGTTACCATTTTCTATCTCTGAATCTACTACATCCAAACCTTTAGAACTAATACACAGTGATGTTTGGGGCCCTGCTCCTCTTCTTTCTCAAAGTGGTTTCAAGTATTATGTGTTGTTTGTTAATGATTTTAGTAGATACACCTGGCTATTTCCTATTCATTGTAAATCTGAAGTCTTTTCTGTATTTCTGGGCTTCAAAGTACAAATTGAAACAATGTTGTCATTGAAGATTAAATGTCTTAGATCTGATGGTGGAGGAGAGTATGTCAATAACAATTTTAAGAAGCTTCTTCATGAGTGTGGAATTGTTCATCAGCTAGCTTGCCCTCACACACCTGAACAGAATGGGTGTGCTGAGCGCAAACACAGACATGTTGTTGAAACCGGGCTGACACTTCTCTTTAATGCTTCCATGCCACTACATTACTGGGTTGACGCTTTCTCTACTGCTACGTATCTCATTAATAGAATGCCAATGCGATTTCTGAAATTTTCTTCACCTTGGCAGGAATTGTTTGGTAATTCCCCAAATTACATGACATTGAAAGTGTTTGGGTGTGCATGCTATCCATGGCTCAGGCCTTATTCGAAACATAAATTAGAGCCCCGCACAACACAATGTGTCTTCATAGGCTACAGTTTAAACTACAAGGGTTATCGTTGCCTCGATCTTTCTAGTGGACGCCTCTATCTATCTAGGCATGTTGTCTTTGATGAATCCTTCTTCCCCTTTCCCTCTGTTACACACACTACTAACTCTTCTTCTAAGTCACCACTTGTGGATGCCTGGTTACCTATCTTTACTCATCCCATATCTTCTTCACTTAGTCCTAGTTCTGTTCCCACTCCTCCTCAATCTAGTCCCTCCACTTCTATTCCTACTACTACCTTATGAACTGACTTGTTACATTTGCCCACTCCATCTATTTCCCCTGTTCCTACAAATACAAGTCCCCTGGTTATGACAACTACTCCTACTCCTCAAATTGAGCCAATCTTGCAGTCTTCCTCTACAATTCACTCTCACACATCTCCACCCGTTTCTTCATCTACTCTACCCACACAGTCCACCGCTGCCCCTCCCTCTACTTCTCATCCAATGAAAGAGAATACTTCGTTATCTAAAGGGAACTCTTACCTTCGGCATTCACCTTACTAATGCCTCTCTCAAACTTCAAGCTTTTTCAGATGCCGACTCGGCTGGGGATCAATCAGATAGACGTTCCACTTCAGGCTTCTGTGTCTTCTTAGGCGCTTCCCAAGTTTCTTGGAGTGCTAAGAAACAACCTACTGTGGCTCGTTCATCAACTGAGGTTGAATACCAGTCACTAGCTCATACTTCTACTGAACTTTCCTGGATTCGTATGCTGCTTAGAAATCTCTGCTTCTTTCTCCCAGAATGTCCTACGATCTGGTGTGACAATATCTCTGCCCTTTCTCTAGCTTCTAATCCCGTCTTCCATGCTCGAACGAAACACATTGAGGTGGACTATCACTTTGTTCGCGAGAAGGTTCTTCGCAAAGACCTCAATGTTCAATATGTTTCTTCAGCTGATAATGTTGCAGATATCTTTACTAAAGGCCTACATCCAAGACGCTTTCAATATCTTCGTGGCAAGCTAAAAGTGGACAACATCCCCTTTCGCTTGAGGGGGCCTATTAGCAAGACTCAGCGAAGAGTTGAACTGAGTCAAACTTGACTTATGGTTTGAGTTGAAACTGCACTGGAGTTGGCTCAGACAGTTATGACAGCTGGACGCTCCTCATGACAGCTAGAAGCTCCTCGGTTCTGTTTGAGTTTGTTGCATACTAATCCCTCTCTTTGTAAAACTATATATAGTAGGCTGTATCTAAGGTTATGCTCAATGAAAACATTTTGAGAAGTTCTTCTTCTTCTTCTTCACAGCTCTCTGCAACTTTATGTTGTTTATACTTCTATCATACCGCCAGCAGTATAATCATTCTCACCCTTAGAGTTTGAATATATATTTCTGTGACCCGTTGATAAAAATCGTGCATGGTTTTTTAGATCATCTTTTTCAGTTTCTGTTTCACTTCAAAGGGTGGCATCTACATGCACTAGCTCCTAGGAGGTATCCACGTGCATTTAAGACCTTTTGACCTATGTATTTTTATCATTGGGTGTTTGCTTTGTGTCTCATTATTTTGTTCTCTCCGAAAACAAGAGCATTGAAATATTTTCGACCTCCGCCATTTGGGACTTAGCCTGAGATGAGATACTTTATTTGTATTTCATTATTGTGTTTTCATTGACACGTGATATGTTCTTTCTTATTTTAAGTGTTAGGCATTTATTCTGTAAGTTTTTATTTTGACCTCTCCGAAAACAAGACCATTTGTTTTAGAGGCTTCGCTAAAATTTCTATTAGACTTCCACCTACTCGGACACACACATAGGTCAAAGGACACCCCTTGGTGAGGCGATGTGATATGGTACTAATGTATAGGAGACCACATGGGCAAGGGATAGGTGAAGTGAGGGTTGGCATTTCTACCCAAATAAATAAGCCAATTGGGTTTGGGTCCTAATTAATTATGTAGCATATTTAGATGTAGAATCACTAATTCACTATATTAGTGTTAAGTTACCAACGTTAATATTAAAGGATCATATAAGGTTTAATGGGTTTTCCATTATTTTTAATGGAAGCAAATATCATGTATTTCGAGATGTCTCATAGTTTTAAAAACTATAGAGTAGAACATCCCTTTTGTCATGGCAATGTTGTTTTGACGAAAGTTTCTACAATCTAAAGAGAGATATTAAGTAGCCATCAAAATCAATTAGGATTTTAGGGCGTGGTTCATTAATCATGAGGACCGTCAAATAAACAATATACTTACCATGGAACATACCGTTACAGAGTTGAGGCACATATCCATGTATTAAGTCAAATAATTTCCTTTCAGTACAATCTCATATTCTTGTATTAGTATCTCCTAATAATAAGATTGTGATTTTTTTTCTTCATGAGACAAAGAGAAAGGGAACGTTCAACCATTATCAATCATAAAACAATGGTCACATAAAAAGGCAAGGACTACAATACTATCAAGTTGAATACTAACAATAGTATAGTACTGCATTACGGAATATCAAATTATTCCAAGTTTTATAAAACTAAAAAAAAAAGAGTATTAAAATGAATAATTCTAATGAAAAAAAGAGTACAGCCATAGAAATTATAAAAGCATGGTCATTTAAAAAGCAGGGACTGCAACAACTCTCGATTGACTAATCTTAATACAATAGAAGTGCATTATAGAATAATCTAATGCTCAAAATACAAAATACAAAATACAAAAAAAAAAAAAAAGGATTATAATAGTGAATTTGTGTTTGAAAAAAACTTACAATATTTTTTTTTTTTAAAAGTGAATGTATTATACTGAAACAAAAAGGCAAAAGTCAAGCCCAAAAAAAACAAAGGCCTACAACCCCAACCCAAAATCAAGAAAAAAAAAACTCACAATTCCTGCATGGAAAAAAAAAAGGTGGAGTACTAAAGGTTCAAACAACATAAACTTACAGTTCCTGCATACTTTATAAGGCATCCAACAATAGCACCATCAATGGCATTTGAGCTGCAATAGAAGTCCCCACCATTCAAAATATATATATATATATATATTTGACCACGTTACATTGGCAAAGAAGACAATAATATAGAATATAATTTTTTAAGGGAAATTCACACAACCAGTTGGATTTGAGTGACAAATACAAATAACCTCCTCGAGTAATCTAAAAAACTCAGTCACGGATTTTCTTGTATCTAATAATAGTTTTGATAGGATCTGATGCCTTTTACTACAAAGGGATGAAACACTTTATTATATATAACCTAATCCATAACTAAATGAGGGTGTCAATCCTAATCAAAATTCTCAGATTAATAAAGGCGATTATTAGAATGGAGAAAAAGGTGGGTGATATGCCATTATTGTCCAAACAATACATGTGTAAAGACCCTTTTTTATTCTACAACAAAATCAAAATAAGCAACAATGTTGCAACCTTAAACAACAAAAAAGAGAACAATATGAAATCAAATTAAAGGAGCCTTAGGCCATTTGGCAGTTCCAATAAAGGCCTACAAGTGACATGCATTATACCCAAGCATACACCATATGTGCTTAAGCTTAATACATTTTAGCTTCATTTGATTTGCTATAAAATAAAGCACCTTGATAGAAAATTAAAAAGTACAAAAACCAAAGCTTAGAGGATCTTTAGGACTCAAGAATCACAATGGACAAGGTATAGCTAAAAAATCACAATGGACAAGGTATGATGAAAATAACAAACTACTGTAACCGGAAATTTGGAAATGGCGATACTTCTGATAATAAATGGGAAAAAGATTGTTCCCGCAACATTGTTAGAGACACTACTACAACATTTAAAATATATGTTAGTTATCATACTGTATTGCAATAAACTCGCCGTACCATAAGAAAAGTACGAATTTTGTTGGAATGTAGCATAAGTTCCCTTGGGCACCTTTTCTTGTAGTTATTGATAACTAAATCAAAATAAAAAATTATTAGTGTGTTTGGTTGAACTTATTAAAAAGCCAAACATTCTTTCCTAAAAGTTTCTTCTAATAATTTATTTCTTAGAGCAGCTTTCAAATAGATGAAGTTTTTTCACATAGAGCATTTTAGAGCAACAAAAAAGAAAAAGGAAGGAAAAAAAAAAAAGGCTACTGCTGTTGAAGTGTTACTATCATTAGTCCATGCATATTACAAGAAGTGCCCTCACTTAACACACAAACAGGGGAAGAGGAAAACACATACAAATGTGCTCCTAATGTACATCACCCTTTCCAATCCGAGTATCAAAGTTCTTTGAATTTGGTTCTTAAGCAGGCATTCCTACACTTGTTACTATCAGATTTTAGTAAAAAATTTATTCAGTGAATTTAAGTGAAACCAACATTAGAATGTATTAAATAAATTTATGTCAAAGACATCCAGTCTGAACCAAGTTCAATAAAAATCAAATAGCAAAGGCATTCAAAGCTGAAACACTTGTTGCTATTGAGTGTGTGATCAAGTGTTCAAAACTGTGTATGGCAGCATTCCATTTTATGAAAAACTACCGTGTCCAACAATTGCTGCAGCCAAATTCCCACAACTCAAATTCCCACTTTTTCGCTAGAAAGATTGTGATTTTTTCAATTTGGATTGAATTTCCTTGATGGGTTTTGCTTAATTATCTATACCAATTCAAATTTCAAGTCAGCAGTCCCGAAAATTATCATAGCTACACAAAAGATCTATACCTCATCTAGCATGCTTATGAGCTTGGCCTTCTTCATCTGAAGCTCCTGCCTCTCCGCTGTTAAGAGCACCACTGCCCATTTTCCATTGATTTCACCCCATTGAAAGCTTCCGCCACCGGAGAGTCTCCGCTTCCCTTCAATTGCCCTTTAGACCCTTCGTTGGAATCAGTTTTGAAGTCCTCCCTAACGCTCGCAACCTCATCAAGTAGCTGTTGGGCTGCTTTCATATACTTAGAACCCATCAAAATGCTCTGCAAACCAAAAATTCCATTCGAAACAACCGCTGATTCTGAAGAAGAAGACCCTGAAATTCGCATGTCATCATCGCCGCCCGCCGGAGATATCGCTAGAGGCGGAGTTGGTGCCGGGACGTCAAGATCTTGCTGGTAATTCCCATACACCGGCTGCTGTAGCGAAAGGACAAACCTTGTTGGGAGGCGGTCATCGCCTGTGGTGGTGGCCCCACAGATCGCATGAGACCCAACAACCAATGTCTTGTTGAAGATTCTGTCGCCGCCGCCAACAGATGTTGTGGCAATTTGGTGATGGTTACCACACCAAATTCAGAGCAGTCACTACAGCCACACCAGAGGCGTTTTAGACTATTAGAGATGGAAAAGTGGTTGGTTTTGGGCGGAGAATGAGCGATGAAGGGGTACCAAGATGAGGGATTGGGGTTTTCAACCCCATGACTGGTGTAAGGGGATTGAATAGGGAAAGCCGATGATTAAGGAAGGGGAGTAGATGAAATAGGAGTATGGATGGGTGTCGAGGGTGTTGAGGAAGGGGATGGCGTGGTGGTTCTCGAGGGATCTAGAAGCGTTTGAGGAACGTTGACATTGGGTGGTGATGGATTTGCTGGTGGAGGAGATGGAGGCGAGATCTGGGGGGATAGCCATAGGAGGTTGAGAATTCGAGACCGCGGTCGAGAATCTTGTCGTTGGAATCTAGGGTTTGCGTGGGGTTTGGGAAGAGAGACTAGTGATTGTTCTAGGGTTAGGGTTTTGGGGAGGAGAAAAACATAGAGGAGAGAATGTTTGTATCAAGAGGGAGAAAATATAATCCTAGCAGATTTCTTAGCGGTAACATAATTAAAAGAGTTTTAGGGGAACATTTGGTACACGGGATGGAATTGTCGATCGAGATGATTCTCTCCGTCTCTTGGAACCAAGAGCTCCAAGTTTGGTCAAGGGAGAGGATTCCAACCATTTTATAACAAGGTGTGATCCAATGGTAATTAGTTTTTTTTTTTTTTTGCAAACTTATCAAGATCTATGAAAAATAAGACCTAATCTTGCACCTTATACGTGTTAGTGCCCCCCTATAGAGAATTTCAACGGATAGGATCGTACAAATGGAGCCCGCAGGAATTATAATCATAATTTGAATGGTTTGGATTGTGATTGAGGAACCCAAAAAGTAGGGTTCCAAAACAATAAATTGTAACCCTAACTTATGCCAAACCACTGTAGCACACTGTAGAAAGACCTTCCTCAATTTGTGAGGAAGGTTAATGGATGGTCTATAGTTTTTTTGCTATGAAAAATCATGCTATGCAATTTGACTCTTGGACATTATGTAGCCTTTCGAAGGGAATGGACGGCTCGGATTTCAAAAAAGGAGTGCATAGAATTTAAGAAATCGTGATCTAATGGTCTAGATTTTTTGTAGATATCTCATGATTTATGATAGCTCAACAGATGATATTTTATCTCCCAACCGTTATTAACTATCTAATCATTTCTAATGGTTCGGATTGTGATTATGGGACCCATAAGGCAGGGTCCCAAAGCAAAACCCAATAAAGGCCCATGTAGCGTCGATTTAACTGTAGCAATGCCTTTCTTCCATTTCGCAAACATCAACAGTCGGACAGAGGGAGGTAGAATCTCTGAAATATTCAGAAATAAAGAAGCGAGGAGTCCTCCCAGCCTTTAACCAAACATGATATTCCTTTTAACGTGTAGAAAGTCGGGAAGAATCCTCCCAGTGATTGCTGCCAAACATGCCCTTAAACGATGGTCTAGTCGCCTTTGGAAACCATAAAACCAAAAAAAGAGAAGGAGATGGGAAAGATGAGAGTTAGGTGTAAGACCCCGCCCCGAGAGTTTCCTTTTTGTGTTAATTAAGACGCGTTTGAGCTATAAGTGAGATTAGTTGAAATGGGTTAAATCTGGATTAGAATAGCTTTTTATAGCTTTGAATAATTTTGGGGACTCCTGTGATCTAGTGGGGCCCTTTGGGGGTTCCTTTTCATTGTGTCTCGATTAGTTTTGGGATTTAGTTATAATTCTGGAAATCGGTAATTTACTCCGTTTAATGTATTTTATGATTCCCAACAACTTTCGTATTTGTCCCGTTTCCATTCGAGACCTCTAAACCCTACTTTGCCATTGATAGGGGTAAAACAGTCTTTTTACACAAAATCTGGACACTAATTTGAATGTCTCCGAAACTCTTAAAATATATACTTTTTGGAAAGTAGAAATTTCGACGATCAATTCTTCCTTCTTCGTCGAATCCGTCCGAAGCCCGTAGAACGATGTTTTAGCTCGATTGGACTTTTAAGTTGTGGGACCCCTTGCCATTATCTATATAAGGAGGAGTCCTTTTCCCTCTCTTCCTCTTCTTGCAACTTCTTGAGAAATAGAGAATTCCAGCCCAGCCTAGGGTTTTCTTCTTGCTCCTTGCTTCTCCATCTCTCAATCTCTCTCAAATCTATTGCTAAAGGCAAAATGGAGGTGGTAATCTTCTTCCCCTCCATGAGAGCTTCCTCTTGATATCTTTTTTTGAGAGAACCTTCCATTCCAAGCTATCTTTTGAGCAAACTCTTGCCATTAGAGGACTCTTCATGTAAGTTCTTCTTTTCATCTCTTGGTTGTGTAGTCTTCTAGCCATGGAGGTGCTTCACCTTGATTATTGGAAACTATTTCCATCTATTTCTTGATTTTGACATTCTAGGGTTGTAATGTTGTATTTTGGGGATTTTTGTGTGGATTGTAGATTTAGAGCTTGATAGAAGGATTAGAGCTTGACTAGCATACTTGGAGACCAAGGCAAGTGGATGAATGGATTCGATTTGAATAAGTTCTTATTTTGTTGAAAATGTGGATTTTTACTATTCCTTTTTCATTGGTTCATTATGTTTCATAATGCTTTTAGAAATGTATTTATTGACATGGTTTCTCCCTTAGTTAGTTTTATGAGAATAAATGCATTCATCATCAAGTTTATTTTGATCATTTCAACTTCTTTAATGATATTTGTACTTGCATTAAATGAGATTGGTATTGGTAGGAGAATTAAATGCATAGATGGAATGGTGGTTGGTGGAAAGAATTAAATGTTAAATGGAAGGAATAGACCCATTTCATGCTAGGAAATGGTTGGAGTTGAGGTGAAATGGTTTGGGAAAGAAAGGACTGAAATCTGCACCTGATGTGTAGTTCCCGCAGCTGGGCGGTCAGCGGGCGGTCACCTCGGCGGCTAGCCGACCCAGATGCGGTTAGAAACACAGAATGCTGTATTTTGTCAGGCGAACCGCGGTCAGCCGCGCGGTCAGCTCCCGGCTAACCGCCAATCCAAAAACCATGTGACCGCAAGGTAGCCGAGATGCGCGGTTAGAAACACAGAATGCTACATTTTAGCAGGGTGAACCGCGGTCAGCCCCGCGGCCAGCCAGCGGCTAACCGCCGATCACATCGGCGGCTAACCGCCAGCTGACCGACAGGTGACCAAGTTTTACCCAGAATTCCTGAGTCTTTTCTATTGGTTTCAGATATGGTATTAAGGGCTTGGATGGGTTGTTCTGATGCCCTACCACCTTGGAAAGACCCAGGGGATGACATAAGGAGATTGACATAGAAAGAAACACCATTTCGGAAAAGGTATTGGGACTTTTAGATTTATCAACGTGCATAAGGAAACTTAGTATGTCCTCCATCATTCGAGTACCATACTAAGGGTAATATAGACATACAAGATCCTTATACATGTCGTTTGAATATGGACGCCCCAATATATAATCCCTAATGATATAAGGATTCATTGCATTGTTTTACTCAAATTTTGATTTATACGCCTGATATGTCCTGCCAGCCCCGTTTATGCGAATGTTTTATAATATGAAATGTGTGCCTACGAGCACCATGCCCCGTCTACCCGATAGTTTTATACTGATATGTTTTGTATACGTTTTGATTTCTCATGTAACCTATGAGTCGGCACCACTAAGCTTGGACGTCCTTGTCAGTCTGATCAACTGACTTGGGCCTCCCCCTTGTGCTCCCGCCAGTTGCAACTTGGATCCTGTTCTGTCCCGTTACCCGGTTCCGCGGCCGTGGTCTTGCCTAGCTATATGTATATGTATATGTATATAATGTTGGTTCTCGTCACTTCGTGTGTTCGAGCCCAATGCACTGAATGTGCTCTCATCACCTTAGTGATGGAGAGGATTTAGCTCTAGTGTGGTTGCCATCTAGTCAGTTCCTGTACCTTGAATACCCCACATGATTTATATTGCATCTGTACTTTAAATGAACTATGCATCCTGTTTTATGACAGTTTTCGTTACGTCTATGATATGCTTTGATTTCTTTATAGGTATTATCTATTCACCCACCTGCCAGACCGTCGTGTCTGACCCATTTTTGTGGTACTCAGGTCCAGCTCCCGTTATTGCCTTTGAGGAGGAGCCAGAGGAGGCGGTTGATGAACCGCAACGATTAGTAGAATGGCAAGCTGATGATGTCATGTAGACATTTTGGGGAGTTCATAGAATGATACTGTTTTATACTTTTGGTTGTACTGGCCTTTGTTGGCCATTATTTTTGGAGAATGTTAATTTAACTTGATCTTTTGTTTAAACTTTAACTTATTATTTTGGGAATGCTAATGAGATCATTGCTCACTCTGACATCATGTCATACTTGTGTATCATCAGTCTTAGTTGATGAGAATGGATTAAGAGTTTGATTTGCTACACGCTTCCGCACCAATATAAATGTTCTATGAGTGTATGTGGAATCCTCACCGCGGAAACCTGTGGGAAATTAAATAAATGTTTAATCGTTATTAAGGAGTAGTTCATTATTCCACACCACACCCCGTCGCGGTCCTGGGCCCCGGTTCGGGGTCGCGACATTAGGGTTTCGTTTCGGTAAAGCTGCAATAACGACAACGAAGAAGTGGACCATACGATCGCTATTTGCATTTCTTTCATGTCATTTTTAGTGCTTTTTGACGTAGTGTGGTCTTTTTAATTCAAATCGATCAACTACGAAGAGGATGGATCTGTACATATCATTGGCCCCACATTTATTAATTATTAATTAATAATTAGTCCTTCAAGTAAATGATCTACAACCATGTTTTTAACAGGGCCAAATTCTGATCCAATCAGAGTTATGGCAGAATGTAAGCCCAACACTTTTAGCACAGGGACATATATATAAATTCCAAATGGGCCAGATTAAGTGTGACTTTTTTCTAAGACATGTAATTGGATTTGGGCCTTAGAATTAGTAGGATTGATAACCAAAATTCTTGGCTTTGGGTGAAGTCCAGGTCCAACACCCATATTGCTATGCTTAAGACAACCATTGTTTTATGATTTATTTTTTTTTAAATAGATACCTTGGGTACTTAGATTTGCTAAAAGAATATATATATATATATATATATACAGGAACCGGTCCTATAAGAACCGTCCTTACGATCCGAACAGTTCGGAACGCCCACTGGGGCTCAACTTATGACCCATCCAAATTGGCCACACATCCATAACCCCCTTATAGGCACTGAATCCCATGAATTTGCATGGATTTGGATGAACTAGAGAGTAACTCTCATGCTACTATGACCGTAAAGGGGGGAACCCTCATCTTGAGGATGTTTCCATTAGATATGGATCCAATGGGTCCCCCTCACTCTTATAGTACGCGCACGCGTGATCATAAAAGAAAGGTCCTTTCATGATGATGGTAAACTAGAGAAGCCTCTCATTGATGTGTGGTAACAGAATTCAAAACCCTATCACATTAGACGATATATAATAATTGGCTTGACGGAATCCAAAATCCTATCAGATTAGACGATATATAATAATTGATTGCACTGGAAGCCCATCAATGTTTTATGCTCCAACATATGGCGGGGTTTTTGCTACACTTCATTAAGAGTTGTATCTACATAATTTGATTTAATGCATTAGAATAACCGGCACACAAATGCCTCTAAAGTTGGTATGCCACAAAATTTCCCTAGCTTACTCGTGTACCTAGTACCTAATAATGAACAACAATAATTTAATTCATACCACTTGTTTTGTTGTCATCAACCTTATCCTAATTACATGGAGCTAGCTACCCATGATCTAGTTATATTGAGGTAGGAATCAAGACTGAGAGTTCTTGTGTAAAATATCTATGCCTCATGCGGCCAACATTTTCATTATTCATACATATATAACCTAGTGGGCAGTAGCGCAAATCTGAAATTTTCTCTGGGAGGCAATTGTTCACTAATAGGCTATGGTTGGCTTATCGGACTATTGGGACATAGCTCCGTTATCATGAAGGATTTGGAGAGATATGTTATTTTGATAAAATCACCATAATTTTTTAGGGGAGATGAAACCAATTTATAGAGAACGAATACATAAGAAATTCCAAACTCAAACTAAGGGAATGTTTGGATACTAGTCTCACTAATAAGTGCTTATTAAATTAAGATAAAAAATCAAAAGGTCTAATTTTTAAATTCTAATTTACCATAGTTTGTTTGGTAAACTTATGTTTAAATAAAAGGTCTTATTTCATTAGATAATTGTGGGCTCACATTTTAAAAATTACAAAATAGAACCTAGGGCTGTCAAAATGCCACACGACCCGTTAACACGACACGAAGCCACACGATATTAACGGGTTCGGGTGGCCTCTTAACGGGCTCGTGTCGTTTATGGGTCGGACCTGTTAACACGTTAAATTAGCGGGCCGTTAATGAATAAAACGGTAACTCATTAACAACCTGATACAACCCGCCAAATGATAAATGGCATTAATTATAAAATGCATGAGGGGTCTTTTGGTAAATTTGAAAAGGTTGAAGTGAAACCCAAAAACCTACACATAAAAGATCATTTTCTAACTCCTTCACTCTCCTTTCATCAGCAAAAGAGTGCGTGTTAACTCACATGGTCCGAAATGGGCACGATTATTTAACGGGCTAAACAGGTCATGTACATGTAGCCCGTTAAATAATCGTGTCGTGTTCGTGCTTGATTTTTTGACATGTTTATTTAATGGGGCGTGTACGAGTTGAGGTGATTCTAACACGAATTCGTAAACACGACACGATTGACGGCCCTATTATAACCCTTGCTTAATTTTGAAAATTCTGTGAGGTAATATTTGTACAAACACTTGTAATTTTGTATTATCCACCTCCATCCACTTTAGGAAAATAGAATTAGAAGAAAATGGGAAATAAGCTAATAGGGTGATGGATGGTTTATTTATTTTCCATCTTCTTTTGATGTTATTTTCCACCAACCCAATCCTTTTAGAGGTGAGCTAGTCCTTAAATATAGCAACATCGAAGAGAGCTCTTGGAAAGATCATTAGACTCTTAACCATAATAATCACTTTCATGGGATTTAATTTTTTTAGAACTAAAATCAAATATATCTCACTTAGGGATGTAAATGGGTCTCCAATTCTCCGACTATTCAGAGGTTCCAACCCATTAAAAACTAGGTTTGAGTCCATATTTAGGCCCCTATAAGAAAATAGGTATGGGTCAAGGTCTGGTTCCGGTTCCACCTTGGTTTTGACTTGTGGACCCATGACCGACATATTGCCCCAAATCTCAAGAATCCATCCTAAAGTCTTTATCATTCTCTACCTAAACCCGAACCCATCCAATATACAGAACCGGCTACAAACCAAGCCTTGTTCCGGTTCCACATTCTCATTAACGGTTCTGGTACCGAGTCCACCATGGACCTGGACCAGAACCGACCCGTTTACATCCCTAATTGCAATCCTCATAGCCCACCATGAGGTCACAAACCACGCTTTGAGAATGGTGATCTACAAAAGAACGGTGAAAAGGTTGACCACCCATCCATCTAAACCATAACTTGTAATATTGTTTAAAATGAAAAGATTATAGTTTAGGGGGCCAAAACTCAAAGCAAAACATATGACTTATCCAAAGTCATAATGAAACAGGGCATGCTCGACCATCTCAACCCCATTTTCACTTCATTATCATAATCATCAAAGCCTTATATCCCAGCTATGTTAGAGCCTCTTTCTCACATAGACATAAAATATTAAAGTTAAGAAATTTAGTGTTAAGAAAAGATCTTGCTAGAATAGCGTTCCTAAGACATTTCTATCCAAAAAAGAAGGATTCTTTGAGATAATGATAGTTTTCATAATGATCTCCAATTGAAATTAAAGTTACTCCAAATTGTCTTAAATGATAATTATACATGTTGATTTGGTATAAACATTTCCCCTTTTAATATGCATCCAAACCCTTTTGTCCCCGAGAGTTTGATTAGGAATGTGAGTTTTAAGAATATCTAAAGTATCCTTATCAATACTAAAAAGATATTAAAGCTCTCTTATCCGTTTTTCGGGTTGGGTTTATGAGGTCCTTACACACACTAGATCCCATGGAGCATGAGACATTGATTTTCTAAGCTCCTTTTCACAAAGGGATCCAACTGCAATTCCAAATAGAAATTCTATCCCCAATACCAACCGTCCAACTTAGCTTGGAATTGATGAATTTTAAAGTCTCCACAAAGCTAAGATTGATTTCATAATCGGACTCTAATCGGGATCTAAAATTCATCATTTCCAAGCTAAGATGGATTTTAGAGCCTCCATAAATTTAACTATGTATTCAATTCCTATGTATTTTATTGCAAACATATAATTGAAGTGAATTATAATGGGTACACATGCAAGGAACAAGTTAAGAGTTCGGGTCAGTTAAAAAAGGACTATGGTCAGCTGAAAAGTGTTTAACACAAAAGTAGGGCCTATTAGAATTATTTTTAAAATATGATTATTTACAAATAACTTTTTGTAGATGATTTTCTAAAATTAAAATAGAAGTTATGCTGTCTGAAAGTAAACCCTTTATTTATGATCCTAATCTACAAATGCAATGGGTGAACCCTTTATTTATGATCCTGATCTACAAATGCAATGGGTGATGTTGGATCAATTTGGCCTCTGAATAAAGCAGTCATCTAACTCGAAGATCGTACCCGTTTACTAATCAGGTTGGACCCGTCGACCTAATCTATTAAGCATGAGGTTGAGTTAGTGGGTCAGAGAACAAAATCTGGATCAAATCAGACTATGATCAAGTTTGTACTAAAAAACCTAGAAGTACTGTGTTGGGTTCAGGCTGGGTTAACAGGTCCAGTCCAAAGCTGTTACTCAGTCTACAGTTCTAGAGTCTCATTTAATACTTGAAAATGGAATTGCCCAGTGCGAAGCACTTTTCCAGGGAGCACTCCATCATCGTTCCAAGAATCTCACTTTATTGCCCATCTAGGCTGGATCAAATATGGTTTATGCCCAGACCATTTAACAAATGGGCCAGACCATTTCTATATCTATACCATAATATAATAGCCACACTTTCACCTGCCTGTCTCTGGACGTTCATTCCTCCACTCGCAGGTCCCATTTAGATTTAGGGTTGAGCAAAAGTCGTCCTACTAAAGGGTTTCTCCTCCTACTTAAAGATGTCATCCTTTTGCTATCCTCTTTCTACAGGTTTTAGCTGGCATCGGTTTCTCCTCCTTTTTCTACATGTTTCTACATCATTCCATGTGATACCTGCTAAAATGCAAGTTGACAGCTGGGGAGCCGTAGATGCAAGGTGCCAATCTAAGAGATATGTTCGTGGGGCCAATGCATGCAATTGTATTCTACCGATTTTTTTGGTGTGGAATTTCTTTCGGTTATATAGTATTGTCAATCTCATTCGTCTCTATGTTTCTAGATAATCGGTTAGGTTTTTTATTTACGTTTTCACATAATCGGGTAGGTTTTTTATTTTCTGCTTATTTGGGTATGATGAAATGCATGTTAATTGGTGGATAAAAATCAGTTTTGTTTTTCTATTTGTTTGGGTATGATGAAATGCTTGTCAATTGGGTGTAATATAAAAGCCACACTTTCACCTTCCTATCTCCAGACGTTCATTCCTCCACTTACGAATCCCACTTAGATTTAGGGTTGAGCAAAAGTCCTCCTGCTGAAGGGTTTCTCCTACTGCTTAGGGTTTCTCCTTCTGCTTAAAGATTCCATCCTTTTGTTGTCCTCTTTTTATTGGCACATTTGGTAAACGTAGAGGAATCTTCTATTTAGAGGATTCTCTCCATCACTGATGTGATCTTTATCAATCATAAAATACCGCAAGTGCACGGGTGTCGAGAAGAGATAGTGGCAAGAAAGGGTCGAACCCACAGGGAGCTAATTAAAGAAACTTTTAGATTAAGAAAACTAATTAACTAACAATTAAGGAAAGTTTTGAGTATTTAGAAATAAAAGAAAGAAACTAATTTATAAATTTGAAATCTACCAATTAATGAAAGTGATTAGAGCATAAGAATCCAATAAGCATTTGCAAATTATTTATTAAGTAACCCTCGCTTGTTCCAATTTTTACTTCAAATCAAAGACAAATCAATGTTTTTAATTTGTAAAATATAACTTTAAAAACCCTTTTTTTCAATTATAAAACTCAAAATCCAAGACTTCCTTCACCTTATAAAAGAATAAAAATAATCTAAGCACTACCCATCAAAAGTAAGCATAAACCATCAAAAGATCTAAGTCATAAGCATTGCCTATCAAACCTAAGCATGAATAGTAAAAAATTAATTTTTATTTTCAGAAATTAAGAATGGAAGTTTGCCTATGGCACGAAGGCAAGTCTACTAATCATTAAGAACGCAACATATGGACCTAAATTAGAATAACTAAATAAATAAAAAGTAATCACTTATCTTCATCCATCGCTCTAATCAAAATTAGCCCGCCATTACAAAGAAGACTTCTTGATTTGTCATTAAAGATAGCATCTTTACAACTTCTCCTTTAAGTACTTGCTTGGACAAGGCCCAAAGCTACCCAAAATAAAAAAAAATATGGAGAACTAGAACTAGAACTTGAAGAGGGAAAAGAAGAAGAAGAGAGAGAATGGAGACAGAGAATGGCTTGGCCACTTTTTGAAGGAGATTAGGGTTTTTTTTTTTTCCTACACTAGTGGCCTCCTTTTATAGTTTTGTACTCCTCTTTTGGTTAAGAGTTGTTTCCTTTTAGAGATGATTCTTGGCTTAGCTTTTAACCAAAGCTTCTCACTTAGGCAACAATTTAAATTGGAGAGGATTTGTTACTAAGTGTGATCTTTTGGACTCCAAGTCTTCGAAAATTGAACTCCTCAAAGATCTCTAATGTTGCCAATTTTGAAACATTTTGCAATTCCAGCATAGAATTATAATAGGCAACTTTCCGAGGTCATATCTCCCTCAATATTGCTCCGATTTATGCAATCACGGACTCCACAGATATCTACTCGAAAAGAGCTTTCCAACAGTAGGTAGATTGCATCAATCCGACACTCAAGTTAAAAGTTATGACAATTTCAATTTGCTGCCCCTAAAAAATCCGGGAATAATTTGCACACATGGAAGCTTCTATACTTGGCATGCAATGGAGTGTGTTGGACCCATATTGGACGTCCAAGGCATGCTTAGACTCTTTATTTGCTTTCTTATTTGATTCGCTTCCCATAGTTGGCCAGCTTCCTCACTTGCAACTTTGACTAGCCAACTCCCCTTGCAAAGTTTCTAATTTGCTCTTTCTTTCTTGATTTTGGTTTCCAAATTTAGCAAGTCAACATTATCTTTCCAAATTTGAGCTTCTTCTTTCCTCTTTGAGAATTTTCAATCTTTCCAACTCCACCAAGATGTCAAGATATGTTGACCCACCATGAAGGATGTCCCGCCTTTGATATCTCTCAAATTTCACCAATGCAGGTCCCACTCTTGATTTCTCCTACATAAATAAAATTAAATAATATTAATAATAATCAAGTGTGAGGAATCTAGATGGACCATGCATGGGACCCTACATGCCTACTTAATGCACCAAAAATACCCAACTTTCCAAAAATAGCACATGGCGCCAAAATTAGAAGGTATGCATTAGTGAAGCCAAAATAGCTAATTTTTGGATGATGAATGAGATGAAAATCCCTAATTTCACAATAGTCATGCAATGTAATAAATTTTGACCAAATTTGACAAAGATTCCAACTTTGATGCTCAAATGCATGAAAACATGAAATCAAGTGTAATTCTATGCAATTAACCTAATTAAGTCCACAAATGCATATGAAATGATGAATGAAATCTACAATTTTGTGGACTTATCACACCCCCAAACCAGCTTTTTGCTAGTCCTCGAGCAAAATAAGTGAAAAAGGAGAAGTTTACTATCCTAACAAATGCAGAAAAATAAAAAGAAAAATGCCACTTTTGCTGGCCCTCTCGACTGCATTTAGCATATGCAACAAGCCCTTAAACCCCTAGGTTCCCCCTAGTGGACGAGTTGTGTCTCGTGAGGGTTTACAGTGAATCTACCCACAAAATTCATTTATCCTAAAATAAAATAAAATAAATTTCCCAAAAGGGCATCAAGTCATCTCAGATGCAACTTGTATAACCTGGAATAATCAAGATCTCAGACTTTTCAAAATTCAATTCACCTTTCAAGTTTAAAGAATTTTTTTTTCTTTTCAAAACTTTGTGTGCTCTGTGTAGGTGTATACATCAAATCAATCCTTCAAATGTTCCACTATGGTGCCATGAAAACAAAATTCTCTTTCAAATGCTCTAATCTTTCCAAGATTTAGTGGCTTATAAGTTTCCCTCTCAAGGCTATCATGACGGCTTTCACACTGCTGTTTTTTCAAAGGCTGCGAAATTATTTTTTTTCAAACACGCACATATGACTGTGCAATGCCTAGGTCCCTTAAGCTTTCTAATTAACCCATGTAACGAGCATTAGGCCAATGACTCCAAACAAGATGGCTTTAGGGCACTAGGTATGTAAATACCCCTACGGGCTTACTGCCTCGGGTTAAAAAGGCTGTGAACCCAAACTAGTCACAAACTTTTTATTCTTTTTAAGACTTCTAAATAAAAACTTTTTTTTTCTTCTTTTTTTTGTTCTTTTTTTTTCTTTTTTTCTTTTTTTTGCAAAGCCCAACAATAGGAAACCCTTTGCAATTTGCTCGAATTAATCCACTGGTTTTGGTTGGCCTAACCATCCCGATGAATCAAGTAGCTACAAGCCTGCAACTATTCATTCTCTCCTACAACTTCAACTCAGATTCAAGTCATTTAATCATCCAAGTATCCGTTGCAACTTTACAAGTTCTACAACATCACAACGTTTCCTGCAACTTCTACAATTATCCCAAGAAGCATCTCTAGGTATTTCTCTTTATCTCCATGTTTCTTACAAGTTTCTCGTGTTTTCTCCATGTTGTAGATTTTCTTCCTCTTATAAATTATAATCTATAATTATAACTACTCATATGAATGTTCTACTTCTATTACCCATTGATATATTCCTTTCCCTGAATGTCTACATGGACAAATCATGCAATTCTAAACCAAGTGCGAGATCAAAAACTTGAGATTTGCTCTGAGAGAGATGAAATCCCCATCTGGGTAGTTATTTGAGGAGGCTGTAATGGAATACCATTAGCAGCGAAGGATGTGGCACGAGCATGAGCAGTAGAAGCTTGATAATCTCTAGGTCCATGACTCTTTGGTTGCTTCTTACAATCAGAGATGACATGTCCGAAGTGTTTACACTACTTGCAAAATTTTAATTTTTTTTTCATTGATTTGCATAATGTCGGAACTCCTTGCATGTGAAGCATTGCACCTGTGTCATAGACTGGTTTTCTTATTTTTAGTTTTGTAAGCAATGAAGGATGTTTCATGTGAAGTAGGAGTGATCAACGCATCTAGCATGCTCCATCATGTAAATATTAGAGAAAGGAAAAGAAAGAGTGATGGAACATACCCACAAATGACAAAGATTTCATAGTTCATCCACTTCTGCTTGTATTCTGTCCAAACAAAAACATACCCATATTTGAAAAAGTAAGAATAGAAAATTACCACTTTTGCCCTTGACATACTTCTAAAACTCTTCCTCTTCAAACCATGATAGAAGTTCTCCACTCCCCCTCCCATTTCCCTTCCTCTCCAAGCTCCTTTTCCTGCACACACAATGATAACGTGCACTCTGTGCACACCCAAACCCTATCCTACTCCCAAACAAGTGAACCACCCTTATTAATCCCAATTTCTTGATGCACAGAAGTAAGGGTGTCAAACAATTTGGAAACTGGATCATGCCGGCAAGATGTCTATTGAGATCTTATGAGTTTTTTGGTTTTGCTTTTTTTGTTTTAATACTTACTTTTACGTCATTATTTTGAATATATGCAAATAATGCCTCAAATTTATACTGAAGAATGAGAGAGTGATAACTTTTAATTACTATCTATCTTGCAGTACATTGATGTTGGAAAATATGTCTGACCTAGTGGAAATTGATATTGACCACATAGATGAAATGAGTGATGATGTTATTGTTTTACCATTGGAAACTCCAAAAGTTAAAAGCAAATGTCAAAGAAGATGCACATCTTCAGCATGGGATTTCTTTGATAAAATAACGGAAAGCGATGGAAAAACAAGAGCAGTACGCAAAAAATGTGGAAAAAAGTACCTCATTGACAGTAAAAAAATTGGAACATCAAACCTAAACCGTCACATAGAAAGATGCCCAAGAAATGAGACCCATAGCATAGATCAGTTGATCTTATCTAACTCTGGTGAAGTGCGTTCAATTAAAATCGAGCAAGATGTCTTTCACGAGAAAATGGCAGTCGCCATTATTAGGCATGATTATCCTTTTAGTATTGTAGAGCATGAAGCATTTAGAGATCTTCACAGTTACTTAAATCCATATATAAAACATATCTCACGTAATACTGCAAAAGCTGATGTGCTAAAGTTGCATAGGAAGTATAAAGACACCCTCCGTAAAAAAACTCCTCTCAAGTCCAGGTGGAATATGTCTAACATCAGAGTTGTGGACATCTATCAACACGGATGGATACATATGCCTCACAGCACATTTTGTTGATGAGGAGTGGGTCTTGCAAAAACGTATTTTGAGTTTTGGTTATATGCCTCCTCCACATTCAAGTGTTGCAATTGCGGAAAAGGTGTCATCGCTATTAAGTGAATGGGGAATTGAAAGGAAGATATTTCCCATCACCCTAGATAATGCTTCATCAAAAGATGTATTTGTCCAAGTAATGAAAAATCAGCTTAGCTTGAAAAATGCCCTTTTAAGTGATGGAAAATTTTTTCATGTGCGTTGTTGTGCGCACATATTAAATATGATAGTGGAGGAAGGATTGAAAGTTTTGACTGAATCGGTGCACAAGATTAGAGAAATTGTCAAATATCTCAAAGGTTCACAAGTTCGAAAGACTAGATTCTTATATTGTGTTGCACATTTTTCATTGACAAGTAAGAAGGGTCTACGTCAGGATGTTCCCACAAGACGGAATTCTACATATGTTATGCTTGACAGTTGTTTACTTTATCGGCTAGCAGTTTCTCATTTACAGTTAATCGATGCAAATTATAAGGACTGTCCAACCTCAGAAGAATGGAAACAAATTGAAAAGATATCCAAATTTCTCAAAGTCTTTTATGACGTCACTAATATATTTTCAGGGACTAAATATCCAACTTCCAATTTATATTTTCATGGAGTTTGGAAAATTCAGATGCATATGAGAAAAGAAGTTGAAGGTACAGATTGGTATATGAGTGGTGTTGTCCAACAGATGCAAAGAAAATTTGATAAATATTGGGCTGAACATAGTCCAGTATTAGCCATGGCGATTGTCTTTGATACACGCTATAAGTTGCAATTTGTTGAATTTTGCTACAAAAAGTTGTATGGACTAGATTTCGTAATGGAAGTGGACCGTGTTAAGCAAAATTTGAAATCACTATATGAGGAGTACATGTGTCTTGCTTCTAAAGAAGCTTTGAAAAGCACTTCATCAACTAATGATTATGTTGGCATAGACGATGGCATGCTAGATGATATACCGGTAAGTAAACTATTTTCTTAATAATTATTAGGTTTTTCCAGAAAGTTATGTACACAGGCACTTTTTAAGTAACTTTCCTACATTGTTGTGAAATAGGAATTTGCAAGCTTTGAAAGCCAATAAACACAAACTCAGTTGTCACAATTGGATTTATATTTGCAAGCGCCAAAAATGAATTTAAATTGTGACTTAAATATTCTACAGTATTGGAAATCTCATGAATACCAGTATCTTGAACTCTCAATGATGGCTCATGATATTTTAACAATTCCAATATCAACTGTAGCTTCAGAGTCGGCATTTAGTATTGAAGGTAGAGTTTTGGATCCATACCGTAGTTCTCTAGCACCTAAAAATGTTGAAGTGTTAACGACTCGAGATTGGTTGTTTGGATCAGGAGGTAAAAAAAAAATTATATTTATATGGACTCTATGTTTTCTAATAAAATTAATTTCATTCTTTTACCGTCTACTATAGTTGATTATCTAGAGACAAAGACAGAAGACATGGTTGAGGATATTCTAAGGATTGAAAATATAGACTCTATGTGATTTTTAAAGATAGGTGAATGAACTTCTATATTTTTTTCACAAAATGAGTCTTTCATTTATTTTCCTATGCATCTTACATTATCTAATAAATTGTCAATATTTTGTTTTTCTCTGGTATTGACATTCAAGTGGAGGAGACAGTAAGCATAATGTTACTTACATTCAAGTGGATGCAATTGTTGGCTACTTTTATTTACATACTTGACAATTTAATGTTTTGGTACTTGGGAAAAAGAGGAACTCTTGTTACTTACTGTTTTGTTATTTTGTTAGTTCTGAGATACAATAGATAATTTAAGGATGGTGCATGACAAAAAATTTTAATGACAGTGATTTTATATTTCGTATTTGTTATAGTAGGACTGAGTAACATTATGCTTACCATAAGTCACACAATTTAGAATTATTCATCTTATATGGATGGTTTTTTTTTTTTAAATGATTTGTGAACTACGATGTGCTTTTCTTGCATAAGCCATGCTTGTATTGTTATTATTTTTATTTTTCTTGTAAAGAAACTTATCACTCAATTCTATAGTATCTTTTTTTTTTATATGATATTTTTTATTTTTATGAAAAAACTGTTTTATTTCTAACATTTTTTTCTTGTAAAGAAACTTATCACTCACTTATTCAAGTATGCCCTTTGCTTACTCTAAAACATTTTGTATGCTCTTCTCTATGAATTATGGATACGAAGAAAATGCAATGGACATTACATAAATGAGAAAAGAGCTAAAATTGAATTTGATTGTTTTAATGCATAGGCTTAAAAAAAAAAGAATGAACCTTAACCAATTCAAGTATTCAACCCCACCCTTTTTATTAATGGAAAGTAAGGTAATGTGCAACAAATGATTGTTGAAATGAGATTAGATCAAATTTGACCTTAAAAGTCAGTTTTGGTCAGGTAGGGAACCATGGTTTAGTCAATTGGTTCACAAGATGGATGTGGGTTATGCGGGTCGACCTAACCTGTATAACTCGCAATGGTTATGCGGGTTTAAGTGGGTTGGGTCGGGTCGACCCGTGGTGGGTGCGGGTTAGGGGTTTCCAACCCATTTAATAAATGGGTCGGATGTGGGTTAGGTTGTCTAACCCGTTTAATAAACGGGTCCGACCCGTTTAGCACAACCCGACCCGATTGCCACCTCTACTAAAACCTATGCGTCAACTCGATTTAAATGGAGCTCTATTTCACAATAGATGTGCATGCCACATCATAAATCTTTTCGTACAAGTAGGGGTAAAATCTATTAGAGATGATTTAGAGATCACTAAATGGATTGTAGGTTTCACTTTTTGTTCTCCCTCGCGAAAACAATGGTGGAGGGAATTGTGTAAATTTGGGCCTAAGACCAAAGAAAATATCACAAGATGTAAAGCATTCATGGAATTTTACCTATAAAATGTTAAAACAAGCATGTGCCTATAAAATGGCATGAAATCAATATTGTGAACTTTATTTAACACATGAAAGTATTTATATAAGTGATGATAGATGAACCCTTCTTAAGATAATAAGAGATTTTTAGAATTTTTTCATGATGCAACCTTGTTTTTTTTCGGGGTATATTATCCCACAAGCTTTAACCCGCTTTTATGAAATAAGTCTTACTTTTAAAAAGTATAGAGGGTTTTAGCTTTTTCAACTTATGTGTGTACAAATGGAGGCTAAGTTTTCACAATATTGGAGAATAGCTCCTTTAACATTTTGTATAGTTGCTGCATTAGACCCTAGATTGAAATTAAAAGGTGTAGAAATTCTTCTTGATGAAATAAAATCTAACATGAATACAACTAATATAAATGACATGTTTATAGTTAAGACACTATTAGAACACTTTATTTGGATTATGCTACCAGATTAGGTAGATCCATCACACCCATGGTCCCAACATGCCCTCCCTAGGTACATCAAAGGGAAAAAGAAGGCCATTTGGAGTATTATGAGGAAATCTCATGGAAGTAACTCCTCTTCTTCCGAAGGATCCTCTTATAACCTTAATGAATTAACAATGTACCTAGGGAGCGATCTTGTTCCAATCCTGGATGATGAAAAAGATCTTTTGATCTTTTGGCATAGTGGAAATCATTTGAAACTATGTTTACTATGCTTTCTACCGTGACCCGTGATATACTAACAATACCAGCGTCTACTATTGCATCAAAGCAGGCATTTAGTGCAAGTGGGCGCCTTATTGACCCCAGGAGAACTATGCTATCAGACGAAACCGTGGAGACCTGCATGTGCTTATGGGATTGATATCAAGCAGAGGATAGAACACAACACCTCTTGGATGATTTCGAGACAGAAGACGAGCTATTAGCATTACATATATGATATCATAGTATAATTTAATTTTTAGAATGTATAATAGGCTTTCAACTTGTAATTTATTTTTCAGAATGTATCATAGGTTTTTAAAGTTGTAATTTATTTTTTAGAATGTATCATAGGTTTCTAAAGTTGTAATTATTTTTTCATTTATCAGAAGGTTTGAATTTCATTATATATATATATTGATCCAAGTTCAAACTTGTAATTTTTTTGAACTTTTGTAACTTAAATTTCAAGGAAAAATAATCTATTTGATGTATTTTTTTCAAAACATCATTAGTGTTATTCTACTTATTTATTTCTCTTAATTTCTTTATTTTAATGAAATTGTCCGATGCTCTAAGTCCAAGTTTGTGATTTTGTGTCCGTCCAATTTTAAAAAAAACTTTAAAAAAATAAAAAAAAGAAAGAAAAGGGGAGGGGGATCTGTGGGCCGCCCACGGGCAGCACGGCCCAGGCCCGACTAGGGCACAGCACAACTAGGGCCGTATTGGGCACGGCACAGCCCGGCTCGTATAATTTCCATGGGCCGTGCCAGACCAAGCACGACTAGGCCCGATCATGAGAGAGCCGTGTTGGGCGATTTACATGCCTAGATCCCTAGCTGTCAACTTGCATCTTAGCAGGTATCACATGGAACGATGTAGAAACATGTAGAAAAAAGAGGAGAAACCGATGCCAGCTGAAACCTTTAGGACACGTTTGGCAAAGGGCCATGGCTAAGGAATCCTCACCATTTTCTGCATTTTCGAGGATTTCCCACGTTTGGTTGGGTGAGGATTTTGAGAGGAATGACATGAGATACCCTCTAATGGGATTATTTGCAAAATCAGAGCCCCCCCTCCCCGTCGAACTGAGAGAATCCACGCAATGGAGGAAAAACGAAGCTACAGTGTTTGAACAATGATTTGAGACGGTAATGTGGATTAATAGGTTTTTGCTTTGGTAGTGTACCTTTTGGGTCCCACAATCAAGATCCTAACCATCAATAATGTTTAAATAAGCCAAAACAGCCATCTCAGCAAATTTCAGCCGTTAATTCATCTTAGATCTTGAGATATTTGCAAAAATGTCCTAACCGTTAGATTGCAATTTCTAAGATTCTGTGGGCCAAAAGGGGGATTAAAACCAGTCCATTCTTTCTAATTTTCTGGTTCCTGTGGGCCCCAAGATCATGATCTAAACCTGTAGTTGTTTCTGAAAGGTCAAACACGACTAGTTGACCAAGTTTCAATCGTTGATCCTTACCATATCTTGAGATATTTGAAAAAAAAGTCTAGATACTAAAATATTAATTTCTTATTCCTATGGGCCCCCTTTGCATGATCTGAACCGTTCAGATTTTCTAGATGACCACAAACAACTTTGAGGTGAAAGTTGAGGTCTTGATTTTTCAAGGATTTTGGGAAATTTTATAAAAATACTTATAACCATTGGATCATTCTATAATTTGCAGGAATCCTCCCTCCATCCAAACATGGAACTTTCATTGGGAATCCTACTTGAGGAGGTACTATAAAAAAAAAACCTTTGTTCTTAATTATGATGTCCTCCTTGACACTTTTACCGAGAAAGTGGATAATTCATCTTTGCACAATTGTGCAAGGGGCCAAAAAAGATGCTACACTGATCTTGCGTTTCAGTTTTACAGGCCAAATGGCTACAGGACCAAGATGGCAGCCCACATTGGGGCATTTTTTTTTGGGTTGCGAACACTCACTTTTGCATTTCTTGTACATCTCTACATTTTTTTAGCATTTCTGCATTTAATGCATTCTATCTTCTCTTATGCATTGTTGACGTTTCTCACCTGAGTTTTACAGCTACTGCATGGAACTGAAAAAGGGAGGTTTTGTCCAACTGAGTTCGGAAAAGCTCAAGCAAACCAGGTGAGTAGCGTCGTCTTATTAATTTTCATCACGTATTTGAGTCGCCGTAGGCCTCCCTTAAGTGCCGACGATCGGTATGGCGATCATAATACCGCTTTATGCGAATTATGGTGTTCGTCGACTTGGATCGTGATGCCTTGGAGGTGCTAACCTCGGGTTCGAAACTCCCCTCGGGAATGTAGATCGCCTTGGAAGGTTCCATCCATCCTCATTTCCACCTTCCATAGCCCTTTTTCAAAACTGCATTCATACTCATATTGCATCTAGCATTTACATCATAAATCCCACCATTCATTTATAGGTTGCACTCATCTTGTCCCACTGGGGTCTAAGATTCACATCATCATTAATTTAGATTATGTTTGCACATCCGAGCATGATTTCAACTTTGTCTATTCAGGGTGTCTATCTGAGGCAAAAAAAAAAAAAAAAACCAGCATGGATCAATTATTTTCTTGGTGCCAACTCACGAGATCCTAAAAGGCTCTCGCGAGACATCTGGTTGTTTCTACTTTTTTTGGTGCGTAGCCCATTCTGTGCCACACTCCAAGAGGGGCTTATTGTAGACACTCATTTTGGCACCCCTATGGACAATTTCAATACTCATATTATTGATTCCCCAATTTTGCCCTATTTGGACAATTTTGAATAAATAAATTAAAATCTTCATTGTCATGCACATTTAGAAAAGTTACATCATTATAGGCCCATTTTTTTTATGGATCTCACCAACTCTCATGTTTCGAGTCAGATCTCACTTCCAAGATGATTTACCTTTAGTAAGCTCCCCGATGATATATGGATTTAAAGAATCCAACGGTTGGATCAAGAGATATGACTCCTTTCACGAATTTAATATATGTGGGTACCCCAAAAATTCAAATATTTTATAGATCTTCAAACTGACTTGACCCATATATCATTAGGACCTACTCATTGAGAGATTTCCAACAGTACTCGGATTTTAAAAATCCGACGGGCGGATCAAAATCTGTGAAACCTGGGTCCCATTGATAATGGCCCGGACTAAGCCCCACTGCGGCCCACCTTTTGGGCCTTGAACCCTTGATCCAAACCTCAAATCCAATCCATTAGGCTTGGCCCATCAAGTCCGGCCCAAGTCCCAAACCATCTCAGCCAAAACCCATTTGGCCCAATCTAAGCCCCAAAACCCCTAAGGCCCATTACATCACCAACCTAAACCTCAAACTACCCAACCCATTAGCATTTTGGGTCTGACCCGTGACCGACCCAACCTGACCTGGGCCCAAACTATGCTTGCCCCATCACCCAGATAAGGGAAAAGGAGTCCAGAGATCTGGGAAACTAGAGTCCCAGATCCCCGTACTCTCTCCCTCCTTAAGGGCTTGTTTGTATAGCCCATTTCCATGGAAATGGAAACAGTTTTCTGCAGAAAACTTACCTTTTGTATGTTTGGTGCAGCATTTTTCCTAGGAATCACTTTATTGCCAGCTCAGCCTTTTCCTTCCTCACTATGGAAATGGACTTCCCATGGGGGGGTATGGGAAGTCCATTTCCTCAGAAAACTCCCCCCCCCCCTATAAACTTCTTTTCCTACCCATTTCCCATCCAAAACCCTAGCCCCCAGTTCGAAACTCCTTCATCGACGAGCAATCTGGACGGCATCCATCGCCACTGCAGGTAAATCCCCCTCTCCCGCTGTCTCTCTTCTCCGTAAGGATTGCTTGCTGCCATACCCCAACCTATCTCCCTTTCCCTCTCTATTCTCCTCCCAGTCTAACCTCTTTCTTCCCTGCTGCCAGCAAACCTCACCTACTGTTAGCCACCACGAGGTTTGATTCGATCCCTTTCTTCTCTTCCTCTTCATTTTTCTTATAAGGTTTTTGTGCTCTATTCTTTCTGATCGAATCATGATTCTAGAGCCGTCTCTTTGCTTTGGTTGGGTTTGTGTTTTTACGCGTGAAGATCTAGGTGCTTTATTTATTACTTAGATCTGTCGATGGATCTTCGGGTTTTATGTTTCTTGATGTCGATGAAAGCTTTGTATAAAAATGTGCCCTTTTATGGCGTTTGGATGTCGTTTGCTGGAGATTTAGGTCTGGATTTAGCTGTACACTCGTTTCGTATGTTTTTTTTTTTATGTGACTCCTCCTCCTCCTCTTCGTCTTCTTCTCATTCTTTTATAGAGAGGATTTACTTTGAATTAGCCCGGAACGGATCTAGTTTTCTCAATTTGGGCGTTTTTCTATGACTTTTAACATGTTCCTGCGAATTACACGAATTTAGATCTGCTTTGTTTTTTAATTCTAGACGTAGTAAATGATGTCATCTGTTTTGAAGTATTTTCTATGAGATTTCCATCTGAATTCAGCTGCTCTATTGTTTCTTTTTCTTCTTTTCTAGAAGGTTAATGCATTGTTTTTTTTTTTTTTTTTTCCCCAGCTTAGAAGAGACTTGTTCTGAAATGAGAGGTACTGTATTTGGAAAGTTTTGGAAGAAAAATGTAGTTGCAGAATATGATCACACACTGAACATGGGTACATTTAAGTGGACATCTATCATCTATTTGCTTTATAATCTAGAAATATGATCACTCAATGAATAGGGTATTCTCCCCACCTGTCAAGGCTGCTTCTATAGAAGGAAGCCATTGATGTTCAAATAATAAAAGTATTTAACTAAAATTTTTTTGCTAATGTCCAAGGTAATTTGTTTATAGGGCAGTCTAATTTAAGAATCCATAAGGGGGCCTCAGTTTCCTCAAATTTCATCAACAAAATATAGTCTAATTTATAATAGTTTCCTCAGTTGCCTACACATGTTAGAAGTGAATTATTCAATAGCACATTTGCTCAGTTTTCTGCATATTGGGCCTCAATTTTCTGCTATATACATTTGCTGGTGATGTGCCCACAGTCCACTCCATTTTCAACTTCATGACCCTACCTTACAAGCTTTCCATATTAAATTCAACTTAGATTAGTTTCTTTCCAATGGGCAGTACTGTATAGCTAGTAGTCTATAGCTAGCAGCTACATTTGATCTAAAACAATGGGTAGTTTTATTAGTATTTTACTTATAAATTATGTGGTTATGTTATATGTGTAAGCCTGTTGAGGATAGAGATTTTGATGCAATGATGTTTTTCTTGTTTCCTTTTGTATTGTTGCACTTCATATTCTTTTTAGCAGTCCACATGCAGGCTAAATCAAAGGATGATTTTAAATTTATGATGGGTTCCTAGGATCATCACCGTCCATTCTTATTTTTTCATATGATGCATAGATGATCATAACTTTATTTGTTTTTGGGCGATGGAACCACCCTTCTCCATGATGCCAATGCCCAACAATGGAATTGAGTTGGGAGGAGGAACAGCCCTGCGATCCAATTGTAGTGTTAGATGACATAGACTGTTCATTCGATATCAAGTATTTGAATTATCATTCCAAGGTGCTAGATATTTATTAGTGTTGTAGTGTTGTTTAATCTCAATGTGCATGCATGTGAATGGATTTATAGTATCTACCCCCATACTAAAATTTGTAGGAATAGGGTCGCAAAATACAAATGATAATTTCGCTCCCCTTCCCAAAAATTTGAAATGGACGCCAATGCAAGATGACACGCTCATCCAACTTATGGTTGAGCAATGTAAAGAGGGGCGCGGCATAAAAGGAGGCTTCACCTGTGAAGGGTGGAATTTATTGACAAAGGAAATGAAGATTGCTCATGGTGCCTTCTTTAATGAGGATAAACTGAAAAATAGGTTTAAAACATTGAAGAAGCCTTATGGGGATCTGAAAGCAATGCTAGACCTTAGTGGATTTGGATGGGATGATACGAGAAAAATGGTGACAGCTGAGCCGGATGTTTGGAAAGAATATGTAACCGTGAGTCAGTTCATACGTCTATTTTTTTATAGTAAAAATTAATATGGTAAATGAAAATTTGTTACAAGTATAAACTATTTTGATTCACTTGCAGGCACATCCTATGGCAGCTCTTTATAAGAACAAGACCTCCCCAGACTGGGTTTCTCTGGCCATTATCTTTGGTGACAGCGTTGCAGATGGTAGAGATGGTTTTGCTAGCAACGATCCGGAACCCATAGAAACACAAGCTGAAGAAGAGACGCAAGCTGATGATATGGATAATGTGTCTGAAGCTAATGCAGATGAGGATATTGACATATCCATAGGAATCAATAGGAGGCAACGCCAGCTGAGTACTACAACGACTTCTCGCCATTTAGCAAGAAACCGACCAAATATGGGTCAAGCTTTGATTACTGCAGTGGAAACTATAGCATCTCCAATGTCTGATTATGCAAACAAAAGAGCTAAAGAGCGTCCAGACATGGACAAATGCATTGATTCTCTTCGTGCTCTTGGACTTCCAAATGTTATATATTTTAAAGCACTTAACGTAATAGAAATTGAGAGGAAGGCAAAATTCTTTCTGGCGTTGACTCCTGGTGATCGTGAACCATGGATATTGAGTCAACTTGGACTAGAGTTCAACTTGGACTAGAGTGATGATGGGAAAGGTGGCAACATGAAGATTTTGGAACGTGGCAACTTTTTGGCCATGTAATAAAAAACCCTAGTTGTGAATACATGGCATTTTTGGAACCTAGAACTGTGGGGTACCACTATTTTGGGCACGCTTGTTTCTTGTTAGAAACGTGGTAGAAAACTATGGATATTCATTTAGAATATGGATATCATACAATCATCTAACCTTTTTGTCTCTCATTGAGAGAACCTTTCAACTATGGAGCATGGGTGTTGATGAAGACACGGAAGCTGAGGAAGGAGGGGAAGTTGGATCCGGTTCAAGTGATGCGGACAGTCAATTTGCATATGAGCTACGAGATGCAATTGCTCAACAAATGTGGGATGGGTATTAATTTATTAGACGTTTATGTTTAACGTTAAGCCTTGTATCAATTTTAAGTGCTATGGTTGTTGATACTTCATAGAATGTGTTGCAGTAGATTGTTGAAACTATTTATATATATTTGACTAATTCTCTTTTTATGGAATGCTATTTGAAACCCAATATATTAACTATGTTGTGGTGAGCCTTTTCAATTGTGGATGTCATTTTATTTCTAACTTGGTCTATATTTGGATGGAAATGGATGTACTCATAGTTGAATGGATATGTGTGTGTATGGATATTGATTTGGTGTGTTACCTATTGGTGTACCCATTTTTGGTTATTATTCAAGTTTCAAAGGGCATAAGTAGGTGTTCTTACAACCTACAGTTCTAGTTTCATGCAGTTGTTGAATAAATTCATAATGACAGCTCTATTGTTCGTACTGATGTTTGGAGCAGCAGGGATGGTAACATAGTTGTGATGGTGATAATTTGTGTTTCTTTTTATATAATATGTGTTCAATTTCTAATTCTGATTTTTGCGTAGTGTCAATTATGGATTTGACTTCAAGTAGTTCTTTGATTAAAAAATAAATTCATATATACATGAGGACCAAAGGGTGCTTTTGGTGGTGCAGGGCTCAAGAACACTATCTGATTATGGGCTGGCTGGGTTGATATATGGGCTGGCTGGGTTGATATAGCATTCATCAATTGGTCAAAGTCATCAAAAGCTGGGAATTGTTTTTGTTTTTTCTAGGAGTGGATGTATTTCTCTCTCATTGTTTGTTAGAGGGACAAGGCTTTAACGATGATGATGATGTGTGCTTTACGTGCACTTTTGCTCAAGAGCAATCATATTGTGATCCTGTAACCATATCCAGGCTTTTGAATGCCACACTTGTCATTCCAGAGATCCAAGAAAGCACTCGATCAAAAGGCATAAGGTTTTTCCAGTTACATATCTTAAGTTGATTCTTAAATTAATTGATTATTTGTTATGTGGTCATTCTTTTCCTTGGACATACAGACCAACATTCTCAAGTTTATCTTAATTTAAAAGCACCTAGTTGGCAATTCTCCAGAGGGGAATAATATAGGACTCTTCTTTTTTTCTTCTTCTAAAAACTTGGATTGTTATCATATTAATAATCTTCATCTGCCTTTGCATTCTTACATTTGCATAAAGTGTCTATTTATGTTTGGAGTTCATCTGTAGTTGCTACATGCAATGAGTTGGAAGTCATTTTCAGCTTCTTTTGCCTTACTGTTAAATTTCATTAATTAGTCTTTTATGATTTGCTTGTGCAGATGTTTACCATGATGAAAGGGAGGTCTTTGAGCGCGAGGCTGGTTAGTATCATGTTTGGCTCTTTCTTTCTGGAATTACATATTAATCTATGTTTTTCATAGTCATTTTTAAGCTTTGG
The DNA here is from genome assembly GCA_029852735.1 of Persea americana. NCBI lineage: Eukaryota > Viridiplantae > Streptophyta > Magnoliopsida > Laurales > Lauraceae > Persea > Persea americana. Next base: position 18,846,968 of record CM056818.1, read on the forward strand.
TAATGTTGTACACAGCATGCCCAAAAAATCTTTTTTTTATCATGCCAGGGGAATTGGCATGATTATTGAATGCCACTGAAGTGTAGGAATGCTGTCTTCCATTGCTTTGGTTGTTGGATCCAAGTCAAGGGAATTGGCATGATTATTGTTTTATATAACCTATTTTACCCTTTGCTTTTGATTCCCAAGCTAGAAAATGGCCTCATGCTTGAATATACTGGTGACAGTAACCATTATTGAAACTGGTTCATTGGGTTGAGTTTGTAAATGTGAGGTCCTTGGTTCATTGTTCTAACTGTTGATCTTACAAGCCCATAAATGGATAAACCATTCAATAAAATAACCAGATTGGAAGATCCTAACTATCCAGTTATATGAATGATTATGTAGTCTACTATTAACAATTCTCAGCTATCATTTAAAGCTCCCTTTTCCTCTCAGGTGTCAGCCATGGACAATATCCCTCACGGGGGTACTGGTGATTGCTTCTAGCTGGCTATTTGTGCACTCAGTGGTGGTTACTATGATTGTCCTCACCCTAATTCGCACATGGTGGTATATCTTCCTCTATGCATATCCGAAGGTTTTAGACTTAACCCTCCTCTATTGCATTCAAAGCATGGCGGTTACTTTTCATCTCTCTCCCATTATCTATTTTCATATTTGCATTTGTTTCTTTTGGAGCTTTCAGCTAATGTTTTGTTATTGGAGCTTATAACTAGTAAGGATATGGAAACTTTATTAAATTATTGAAGTGTGATCTGTAATTCTCCATCTTTACAGGCATATTCTGATATGATTGCTGAGAGACGAAAAAAGGTGAACAGCGGTATTGAAGACACATTTGGTCTTACAAAAGAGCCAATGATTGTAGCATTAAAACGGAAGTCTAAGAGTTCTCAAAAAGGAACCAGCCTGTGTAAGTGTTCTTGTCAAACTTCTTTACAAATTGCCAAAAAGCTTCATCAACTGTCTTGTACCCATATCCTCACTGATCGATCATTATCCAGACTGGAAGATGCAATTTTGTCCTCACTCGGGTTGGATACTCTTCATGGAATATGGATGAGCTCTGAAGCCAAACAAGGGGTAGATCGAATATGTAACTGTTTGGGTTTGCGTTGCTTGGTTTTTATCATTTATACAAGCACCCAATTGTCTTTTGGCTATGAGCAGAGTTGATGTACTAACTTCCATTATCAATATATTACCGTTAACTTTTTCCAAAAACAAAAGGACTCAATTTTAGATGTTGAGGCAGTTGAAGCTCACGAGATGGACCATAAATTGGAAGGCAAAGAGGCCACCTACTTTTGTGAACAGCTGATTGAAAGAAACAAGAAACAAATGAAGAAGAATAAAAAAAAAAAATGAAAGTTTTAACATGCACAAATAGAAATGTGAACATGCCCATCTGTATATCTCGTGTGTACATGCCCATTAATTCACATACTTTCATGGACCCACATGCCCATTTATTTTGTCCTAAATTTCTTATAATCCTTGATTTTATACATAGAAGTGTAAACAAATGAGTAAATAGAAAGTAAATTACAAATGACAATACCACTGTAGTTTTGTTGTTTTTTTTTTCCGCAGAAAATTGCCACACCAAACAATAAATTCTAGTTTTCCGTAAGGAATCCGCAGCCGCACCAAACAACATCAGCACCAATTCATCAAGGAAAAACTTTTTGCACCAGACATAATTTTTGACTTCCGTGGAAACACTTTTCCAAAGTATTTGAAACCCATGGATTTTGCTGATGTGGCAATTTCCAATTTCCACGAAAATTACATTTACACAAACGTGCCCTAAATCAGCTCTTTCGTCTCTATCTCAAGATATGCGCAGACCCCCTCCATCCTAGGCGATCTCTCTTCGTCTCTACGTAGGAGCCATCAGCACAAGATCTCCTCCCTCAACCCCACTTCATCTATCCCAGCTCTCATCCTCTTCACCTGCGCAGGCCTAGAGACGTCACACCCATCTTCATCCCCCTCTCTCTCGGCCATCACCGTCCTAGAACCCACCACGCACCACCATCTCTTTCATCTCACGCAGCCCTCATCGTCCAATCTCTCCACCACCTCATCGCCACCTTCTCCATCGCATCGCCAGGCGCAGGAAACCTCATCACCATCTCCTCTCTCGATCATCCGATCCCTCTCACGCCTACCATCGCAGCCAAGACCTCCGTCAGCTCCCTACGTAGATCACCGCTTGCAACCCTCACTCTCCTTCTTCGTCTCCACCCGCGCAGCGCATACCCTCATCCCCATCCATCATCTTCCTCTCCATCTCCAAGCCCACACAGACCCTTCCCATCATCATCTCGGCCTCGCCTCCTCCATCACTACCCTGTGCAGATCCACCATCCCACACGCCTCATCATCCATCTCTCACACCACTCCATCTCTCCCTCACGTCGTTATCTCACTAAGCCATCAAACACCTCATGTACAAGAGGAGAGAACTAGCAAGGAGGCTAGGCAAGGGCTTGGAATATCCTGTCAATATCACCGTGGTATATGGACATCCTCATCAAATGGATTTGTCATTCAAAGTAAGAGCCACTCCATCATGCACTAAAGACACGGATCGAGAGGCTAGATTTCAATATTCAAATCTGGAATTCGTTGTGAGAATTGGTGTGATCTTTCCTCCCTTTTTATTATTTTATCATCTTCATTATCTTTAGGCTGCCATTTAATTGCATGTTTATTATTTACTTGCATTCGTTAGTCTAATTAAGTGCATTTTTAACTAGATTGGCGGTCACTCTAACTGCATACTCATCATCATTGATATTTTGTTAGTCTAATCATGTGCATCATTTATTTAATTTGCCATCTAGTTTAATGGTGTAGATTCATCTTAGTCACTCGTGCTCACACTAGCTACATTCTCTCCACGCATTTTCGTCATCCTTATTTAAACCCATCTTTTCCGGATTGGGAGAGCGACGGTAGACGGGCTGGCCCTTTCATAGGGTCAGCCCATCTAGTGCGCTCCAATGTCAAAAGAGATGAGAATTTAGGTTAGGTTCCATGCATAGTATTTAGGCCCTTTTGATCCAATTTTCGAAAATCCAAAAAAATTAGAAAATTCAATAAAATTCAAGAAAATGGTTTTCAATCTCTTCCATTCACACCCCTAGTTAGGCCCTTCCAGCCCTATATTAAAAAAATCCAAAAAAAATCAGAAAATCCCAAAAAAAAAAAAAAGATTTTTCATTTCTTTTCTTCATTCAACCTCTGCCAATTTTCACCATTGAGCTTCATGCTATTAGGGTAGGCTATACTTGATTAGTGAATTCATTGATATTTGAAAAAAAAAGGATTTTTAGCACATGTTATATTTTCAAAACCATCTTCCATCCATTCCTTCGTTATTGCCTAAATACACCGAGTAACACCGACCCTTAGGTGTTAGTGACCGCGACATCGTCCACCCTTCTATGTGACTCCCTGGGCCTTACGGCGATAGCCTCCTAGCGGACTCCCTATGATCGACAGTGGCACATAGGTCCCTCACTCTCTCCTAAGTTAGGTTAGCTTAGTGTGTATCCATCCCCAACGTGCCCTAAGCGATTGTTGGTTTTAAGATGGGCCTAACGGACGATAGTCCACTTCTCTAGGTGATCTTTCCTAGATCGACCGGGCGCCTTAGTCCTCCCATCTTTAGACCAACGTTGTAGTGGGCACCTAGGCTTTCATTTTGAGCATCATGTCGCAAGTGCTTTTGACCCTTTTTCAAGCATCCCTACATGCATGTTTTCAAATAAAGCCTACCCTTTCCCCACCAAGGGATTCGAGGAGGGTATCCGGTGAACAGAGTTGATCCCCTCAATGAATATTGGCACCCAACCCTTTTTCTATTTTATTTTGCTTTATCCTATTTCCACCAATTTCTAGTACTTTTTTTTCTTTTTAACTGAATGAAAATAGTCAAACAATACTTGACTTTTGTTTTGGGTTGCAAATTGATGAATTGGGATTATATTAGAGCTTATAGTTGTCAATTATACCTTTCACCACATGCATGCTCTATTTGGCACAATTTATATTGCGACTTGTGATCGCATTGGAACCTTCGAAGAAGCCTAACAGTGCAGCTACCCGATTTATACGCCATTTATTATATATATGGGAATAGCAGGAAGAACTTCGTAGCTATAGTGTACGGATTTTGAAAGTGTAGACTGCATTCGATGAACTTGAACACCAATTTGTGTTGCTTCCTTCGATGTGATGATTTTTCTATAGATTCTCAGACCTCAGAAATTTCATAGAATTTCAAAATCTCAGCAATACTAGGTCTGTGGAATTTACTAAAAATCATGCATCAAATCTGGCATGCGACGAAAAATCTGCAGTGTTAGAAATTCTGAATCTATTACTATTTTTTTCATTAATTGTTTAATCCAAATCGTACCTTGATGATTTTTATGCTCATGTATATCTAAATCACCTATCCATTAAGTCCGGAATCATGAAGTTTTAATCTAAAATGAATTTTCTAAAAATTCTAGACCAAACCAGTCAGATCTCACAAAATGCCTTGTAGCAGATTTTGGAAACCTGTTCACTGTTTTCAGTACCCTGTTACAATGGTTTCTGAGTTGAATTCAGATTCACTGATTTTTCTGCATATTATCATGTCAGTTAGATTTTATCATGGTTTGGTTTCAACTGATTTGAATCTTTCAAAAAATTATTAAAAATCTAACAGCGGGCCTGTTTCATGGACCAAATTCTGTACGTAGTGTATAAAAAATCCAGCAGATTAACTTGGCCTTGTGCGCGTAATCATGAAGGGTTTTGTTAAGCCAAAATTCATGAAAAGTTTACAGGAGACTCCTCTTTGGGTTCATTAACTCATAAAAATTTTAGATTAATTGGAGGTCTGTAAAAATTATTAAAATTCGGACAGTGGACCCAGGTGATGGACAAAATTTTGCAGTGCAGAAATTCCAGCATATTTAATCTGGTCTGTGTGCATTATTTATTTCACAAGGTTCCAATAATAAGGAAAATCCAAAATTAAATATGGGACTTTATCATCACATACACTAAATTTTCATCTAAATTTTCATAAAATTTGAGACCGATCTGAGTTACAGAAAAATTATTAAAAATTGGGCAACAAGCATGCAGCAACCAATAGAATTCAGGATTATGTTACCTATTCATATTTTAGCCATTTTTCTTTCTTTTCTTCCAAATGCATGGAACTTAGTCTTCTAACTCATCTCAAACTTTTAAGATGGACTGACCCCCATAAGAATGACCCAAAATAATATTGATGAGACCATCGCGCGTAGCCGGCGGCGTTGTGATAAGTGGGACCTTTAATTTCCTGCATAGAGGTGGCAACTTTACAAACTCCTAGATAGGTATATTTGGACAGGGAAATCTAAAAGCAGGCTTTGAAGCACAAGACATGGGGGGAAGGAGACCTTGAATATTGATGAGAAACCTTGGTATAATGCCTCAAATAATGACGTCGGTCATTAACTAGGGAATTATCATAAGATGGATCCCTTCTTGGCATATGTTCCCTATTGAGTTTCGATGATGTCATTTTGTTACTCCTTGTTATTGAGGTATGAGAATACTTCTCAGCTGTCCCTCTTCGTGACTCATAATACGATCGGTCATCATAGTTATATGTGGGTCCACAATGTGATTCATGAGTTACTCTCCTGGAATTCTGCGACCGAGGTGGGTCCTCCAGATCATGGAATCTATCCCTCGGGTGGGACTACGACCAATTGTTGGTCAATTGTCCCAACATTACTCAAAGCATGGACAAAGGAGATGAGAAAGCACAAAAAAATCGTGAGAATTAGAAAAGAAGGTGAAGAAGTGCACCTAAAATGGTTATGGAACGAGAAAAGGAAAAAACTGGCGACTCTGCTGGGGATCTTAAATTGTTTCTATGTTCAAATGGGAATCCTAGACCTAAAAAGGTCTTTCTTTTTCCATGTCATGTGGAAAAAGAAAGACCACTTCCCATGCTTGAACAATAGAGCTCGCTTACCTTGGATAGTGGCAGACGGAAAGGAATGGAGTGGCTGAAAGGAGGGTAGAAACGACAAGGAGTGATTCACAATATGGAAAGCAGCTCTCAGGAGGTGGGGAAGAAGGAAGGAAGTAGGGCATGATCGCTTGCTTGAACGAGGGGAGTGGGCCCAAAGGAAAGGAAAGGACCAGTTCAACCAAAAGAACGATTAATGACAGAAGGAATCACCGAGAGCAGGGAGGAGAAGAGTGACTAAAACAAGTAGTCAAGAAAGAATTACTAGACAGAATGGCATTGACTAGATATAAGTACACGAGAGAATGACTATTACCAACTATAAATACGATATTATAAGGATTTGGGAGTGGGCCCCAAATGGTATCACCTGAAAAAAGATAAGGATTTGGACACACACTTAGTTAAGGGCAATCCACCCAAAAAAAGATGAGAACCGGATTTCATCACTTGATTCTTGCCCACTAGATTTAATCATTCCCCCACATAGGCATCAAACTTTAATTAAAATTAAATGAGACCCTAGGATTCATGCTCAGTAGGACGAAGACCACTGACTGTTGCACCAATTATGCTCCTTGACCGAAGTTGATGCCCAAGAAAGCCTTTGCTCCTGAGGGTGCAACAATTTAACTGTTCAGGGTACTGGTACTTAAGACGGTTCATCCCCACCACTCCCTGGTGGCTGCCTGGTCAACTAAGGTTTCATAGGACCGAATTGGAAGCCCACATGTTCTCTTCACCAGTTAGGAGCTATCTAGTGTTTAGGCCAACCCTAGGACTTTTCTTGTGCTCAATCCTTACGCGTGACTGCTTGATTTGTTTGTGCATCTTATTAGAACTAGTAGGGCCCTGCATATAAATTAGGCTAACATTTTTTGGTTAGATCCAGTGCATGCAATCCAAACCTGGAAGGAAACAATTGTGGGAACGCGAAAATCGAAGGTTGACTTGAATAGAGCCCGAGTTAGCATTGACCATCATAGGGAGTTCGTCAATTTTCGAAGAAAAAATGACTGATCACGTGAACCCACCCATGACTTTGAAGGACTACATGTACCCCACCAGGATAATTCAACCATCCTGCATCACCCTACCTCAGACCAATGCCACATTTGGGCCGAAATCTGGCATGATCCAGATGCTCCCAGTATTCCGTGGTGCTAGACCAGGAAAACCCATATCAACATGTGATGAGTGTTGCCCAATTTTTAATAATTTTTCTGCAACTCGGATCGGTCTCAAATTTTATGACAATTCAGTGTATGTGATGATAAAGTCCCATATTTAATTTTGGATTTTTCTTGTTATTGGAACCTTATGAAATAATGCACACAGACCAAATTAAATATGCTGGAATTTCTGCACTGCAGAATTTTGTCCATGACCTGGGTCCACTGTCCGAGTTTTAACAATTTTTACAGACCTCCAATTAATCTAAATTTTTTATGAGAGTTAATGAACCCAAAGAGGAGTCTCCTGTAAAATTTTCATGACTTTTGGCTTAGCAGAACCCTTCATGATTACGCGCACAAGGCCAAGTTAATCTGCTGGATTTTTTATACACTGCAGAATTTGGTCCATGAAACAGGCCCGCTGTTAGATTTTTAATAATTTTTTGAAAGATTCAAATCAGTTGAAACCAAGTCTCGATAAAATCTAACTGACATGATAATATGCAGAAAAATCAGTGAATCTGAATTCAACTCACAAACCATTGTAACAGGGTACCGAAAACAGTGAACATGTTTCAGAAATCTGCTGCAAGGCAGTTTGTGAGATCTGACTGGTTTGGTCTAGAATTTTTAGAAAATCCATTTTAGATTAAAACTTCATGATTCCGGACTTAATGGATAGGTGATTTAGATATACATGAGCATAAAAATCATCAAGGTACGATTTAGATTAAACAATTAATGAGAAAAATAGTAACAGATTCAATATTTCCAGCACTGCAGATTTTCCGTCACGTGCCAGATTTGATGCATGATTTTTAGTAAATTCCACAGACCTAGTATTGCTGAGATTTTGAAATTCTATGAAATTTCTGAGGTCTGAGAATCTACAGAAAAATCATCACATCGAAGGTAGCACCACAAATTGGTGTTCAAGTTCATCGAATGCAGTCTACGCTTTCAAAATCTGTACACTATAGCTACGAAGTTCTTCCTGCTATTCCCATATATATAATAAATGGCGTATAAATCGGGTAGATGCAGTGTTAGGCTTCTTCGAAGGTTCCAATGCGATCACAAGTCGCAATATAAATTGTGCCAAATAGAGCATGCATGTGGTGAAAGGTATAATTGACAACTATAAGCTCTAATATAATCCCAATTCATCAATTTGCAACCCAAAACAAAAGTCAAGTATTGTTTAACTATTTTCATTCCGTTAAAAAGAAAAAAAAGTACTAGAAATTGATGAAAATAGGATAAAGCAAAATAAAATAGAAAAAGGGTTGGGTGCCAATATTCATTGAGGGGATCAACTCCGTTCACCGGATGCCCTCCTCGAATCCCTTGGTGGGGAAAGGGTAGGCTTTATTTGAAAACATGCATATAGGGATGCTCGAAAAAGGGTCAAAAGCACTTGCGACATGATGCTCAAAATGAAAGCCTAGGTGCCCACTACAACGTTGTTCTAAAGATGGGAGGACTAAGGCGCCCGGTCGATCTAGTAAAGATCACCTAGAGAAGTGGACTATCGTCCGTCAGTATAGCCTACCCTAATAGCATGAAGCTCAATGGTTAAAATTGGCGGAGGTTGAATGAAGAAAATAAATGAAAAATCTTTTTTATTTTTATTTTTGGGATTTTCTGATTTTTTTTTGGATTTTTTTAATATAGGGCTGGAAGGGCCTAACTAGGGGTGTGCATGGAAGAGATTGAAAACCATTTTTTTGAATTTTATTGAATTTTCTGATTTTTTTTGGATTTTCGAAAATTGGGTCAAAAGGGCCTAAATACTATGCATGGAACCTAACCTAAATCCTCAGCTCTTTTTACATTGGAGAGCATTAGATGGGCTGACCCTACGAAAGGGCCAGCCCGTCTACCGCTGCTCTCCTAGCCTTGAAGATCTAAATTAACTAATGAAGATGGTGACACACATATCTAATACTAACTGCATGCTTCGAAGATGGCAGATGTAGATGATGATAAGGGTGGTGAATGGTGATGATGAATCCAGCAAATCAAATGACTTCGATGCACTACACTTAATTAAGTATACACCAAACTAAATTAAGCGATAAATTGAAAGATAAGAATAACAAAAGTATGTGGGAGTATGTTGTATGAATGACCCTAGTGCAGGCAATCAAAGGCTACGTGATGATGGGTGGACCTCATTCTTGATGAGACGATGAATAGCAATTTGATTTTAAAATGATAATAAGAACAAATGCATGTAGCGATTATGACAAGAAATCTAACATGCAGTGCATTTAACAGATATAAGAAAAGGAAAGGACCACACCGATATCACGCAATAAAACCCGAATCCGACCGTCAAGACGTCGCTATTGGGCTCTTTATTCTGTTGTGATGTCTCTCCGAGCTTCGGATTGCCTGGGTCCTTGCAGAAGCAGCCCCGTGTTGATGATCTTCACTTAATGGGAAGAAAGGTGAGGTGAGGGGCAGATTGATAGATGGGGCCAAGTGGTGTGGGGCAGCAGGCGAGGTAAGCGGTTGGGCATGAATTGTTTTAGGCTAGTCAGATAAGCTCAGTAAGTGACCTGGTTTAGTAAGGTAGCAGGTGGGCTCGGATGGATAGTGTAGGCGGTGAAAACACGACACCCACTTAGATCGAGATGAACTTTGTAGATCAGGGAATGCCGAACGCCGAGAACCTGAAATGGGAAGGAAAACGGCTTGGGTTAGAGCCCCTGACTGCTGTGAGCCGAAGGCGCTCCGATGCCTGAGTTAGTTCTGAAAAAACTGAGCAGGAGGAGGAAGGAGAGGAGAATGAGACGATGTGTCGAGTACTGTGTGTTGCGTACCTCTATGGGGCTAGCCCCATGTATATGTATGTGGACATTCCTCGTTCATTCTCTCTGTGAGTGGGGGTAGGTGGGGTGAGGTCCCATCGGTCCTTACCCTGACATTCAGCGGTAGGTAAAAAGGGAATATCCCATCCGAATCTTCCATGCCTTCAGTCAGTTGATGTTAAGGGATGATAAAGCTAACTTCTTATCGCCATAAATGAGCAATCCTATCGTCATAAATGAATGCTCCTATCTGTCAGGGCGCGCCGCACTTCCCGGAGGAAGGTGAAGGCCCACACTGCCTTCAGCGTTTTGTTCCGAGACCAAGAATGGCTTGGCCGCGCTGGGCATTTGTGCTGAGCTGGCACTCACGCCGAGCTGCCCCACCGTGCCGGCACTTCTAACCGAGCTACCGAGCTGCCGGGCTGTGATTACAGAGGCCGAGGTGGACAGCAAAAACTACTGTAATCATCGCTTAATCTCGTCATTACGGTGTTTTACCCACACAGATAGGTGTGGCGACTTGGGTCTGATGAGTTATGGACTATTTTTATCGTTCGGTATGGGTTGGCAAGTGAGTCGGTAATGGGTTGATGAGTAGGGTGGGTCGTGTGCAGGGAGATGAGTCTCGCAAGGAGAAGAAGAAAGAGAAGATGAAATGATGTAGGGCGCAGAGGCCGTGTACAGGGGTGGACAAGAAAGAGATGGAGAAGAAGAGGAAGAGGAGAAAAGAATGGAAAGAAAGAAAAAGAGATGGGTTCTGTGTGGAGAGATGAGGAGTGATGCGCTGCGGGTGATGGATGGTGAGATGGGAACCGGAGACTGGGATGATGGTGGAGACGAGGTGATAATCAGGAGAGAGACAATGGAGAGATGACTGCTGTGAGCGGGAGTCTTCTGCTCATGGAACTGGATGAGAGGAAGATGGATGAGAAGGTGGGTGAAAGTCCGTGTGAGATGACGATGGGAATGATGATGGTGTTGGAGGAGCTGGGACTGGGCGCAGTAGAGGGCGAGATGGAGTGGCTGGACGCTACTGGAACAGTGGCGATGAAGAGTGGAGAAGGTCGTCTTAGGGAGATGATGGAGATGAAGATGTGTGCAGTGATGAAAGAGATGGTGGTGCGTGGTGGGTTCTGGGACGGTGATTGCCGAGAGAGAGGGGGATGAAGAATGAAGATGGGTGTGACGTCTCTGTGCCTGCGCAGGTGAAGAGGATGAGAGCCGGGAGAGATGAAGTGGGGTTGAGGGAGGAGATCCTGTGCTGATGGCTCCTGCGCAGAGACGAAGAGAGATCGCCTGGGAGGGAGGGGTCTGCGCATGAAGAGGGATAGGGACGAGAGGAGAGGGTTTAAGGGGAAGAGAGTCCTCAGCTCTGGGACTCTGCTTCCCAGATCTCGTGGACTCTCCCTCCCTTATCCAGGTGATGGGCCATGCGATCTGGGCCAGGTTAGGTTGGGTTGGTCATGGGTGAGGCCCAAAATGCTAATGGGTTGGGTAGTTTGACAAGGTTGGGGTCTGAAATTGAATTGAGCCAAATGGGTTTGGGCTTAGGAGGGTAAAGTTCATGTAGGTCAGGCTTAATTTGGATCTGGTGGGTCAGGTCCAGGTCCAAATATGGGTTTGATGGGTTTGGGCCTGGACAAGGTTGAGGTCAGGAAAGATCTGATTTTTTTCTTCTTCTTCTTTTAGGGAACCTGGCCTGATTAATTTTGAAGAGAATTCATAACTCAGGATTGGATTTCATCACCAGATCCTTGCCCATCTTGGTTAACCATCTCTCACATTAGGATCCTAACTTTAATCAAAATCAAGTAGCAACGAGACTCTAGGATTCAAGCTCAGTAAGACGAAGACCATTGACTGTTGCACCAATTACGCTCTTTGACCGAAGTTGATGCCCAAGAAAGCCTTTGCTCCTGAGGGTGTAACAGTTTAACTGTTCTGGGTACTGGTACTTAAGAGGGTTTATCCCCACCACTCCCTGGTGACTGCCTGGTCAACTAAGGTTTCAAAGGACTGAATTGGAGGCCCACGTGTTCTCTTCACCAGTTAGGAGCTGTCTACTATCTAGGCCAACCCTAGGACTTTTCTTGTGCTCAATTCTTGTGCGTGACTGCTTGATTTGTTTGTGCATCATATTAGAACTAGTAGGACCCTGCATATAAATTAGGCTAACATTTTTAGGTTAGACCCAATGCATGCAATCCAAACCTGAAAGGAAAAAATTGTGGGAGCACGAAAATCGAAGGTTGACTCGAATAGAGCCTGAGTTAGCATTGACCATCATAGGAAGTTCGTCAATTTTCGAAGAAAAAATGATTGATTACGTGGACCCACCCAAGACTTTGAAGGACTACATGTACCCCACTAGGATAACTCAACCGTCCTGCGTCACCCTACCTCAGACCAATGCCACATTTGAGCTGAAATTTGGCATGATCCAGATGCTCCCAGTATTCCATGGGCTAGACTAGGAAAACCCATATCAGCATGTTAGGGAATTCGAGGACATTTGTGGGACCATGAAAATAAATCATATGACTAAAGATGCCCTTAAACTTAGATTATTTCCTTTATCCTTAAAAGAAAAGGCTAAAGCTTGGCTTTATGCCTTACAGGCCGGGTCCATCACAACATGGGCCAAGGTAGTCGAAGAAACAAAAAATTCTACTCAAAGCAGAAAATTGCTTTGATTAGGCAGGCCATTAATGGATTTTATCAGATGGAAGGGGAGACACTTTACAGTTATTTGGAATGGTTTATGGACCTCTTAATCCAGTGTCCCCACTATGGATTTGAAAAAATCCGATTGGTCCAGATCGTGTATGAGAGTTTGGATTACCATACTAAGCAGACGGTGGACTCTTTCTGCAGTGGAAAGTTTACGTAGAAAACAGCGGATGAAGCATGAACATTTTTGGAAGAAACTGCTAAAAATACATTGCAGTGGGCCCCTATCAAGAGGGAGCCCACTAAAAACACCATTCCTGAAAAAGGGGGGATGTTCAAGGTTGAACCCAAAATTGAGGCAGAGGCCAAATTAGCCATACTGGTGAGGATAATAGAGGCCTTAGAGCTGAATAAAAAGCCCACTCCAAACACTTTGGAGTCATTGAAATATAATTAGGCCATGAATGGAGAGGGCTTGACCCAACAACTTTGGGTCAGACCAAGTCTGTTGAGGAAGTGAATGCGCTTTATCAAAACACTCATTGTGATAATCGTCAGAGGTATGACCCATATTCCAACACATACAATCCAGGTTGGAGGGATAATCCGAACTTTTCTTGGACCAAGGGTCCAACTCAGGGTGGCCCATCCCAGGCCCATCAACTTCAGCCCATTCCATCTCAGGCCATGCCACCTCCAGGGTTCCAAAAGCCACCTGTGCAAAATTTCACCCCCAATCCGCAAAATCAGCGGATAGATTCTCTTGAGGAAACTATGAATGTTAGCTCAAAATATCCTCCAGTTCCAGCAAAGCACTGTTCAGAGCTTGAATGCTAACACATAATCTATTGCAAAATTGGAATACACAGTGAGCCAACTAGCCAACTCCATCAGTGCCAGAGACAAAGGAACATTCCCTCGTCAACCCGAACCTAATCCCAAGGGCCAAGTTGTTCGTGATCCTAAAGGAAAAGGCCCGGAACAAGTCAAATCCATTATCACTCTTCGGTCGGGTACATAAGTTGATAACAAGGTTGAATTACCCAGGGAAACTGAGGAACCGAGTGTGAATGCTAAACCTATGTTAGAACCAGAGCCATTCAAGGAGGACCCAATCAATGCTGAACCATCACCTAGTGAGCCCACTCCTAGGACCTATGTTCCCAAGGCACCATACCCACAGAGGCTAGGCCCAGCAAAATCAACTGTTCAATTGGATAAAATGCTAGAAGTATTCAAACAAGTGAGGATCAATATCCCACTACTTGATGCTATCCAACAGATTCCGGCCTATGCAAAATTTCTAAAAGACCTTTGCACCTTCAAAAGGACTACTAATGTGCCCAAGAAAGCTTTTTTAGCCCAACAAGCTAGCTCGATCTTTTCCTGTCCAACCCCAATAAAAAACAAGGACCCAGGTTGTCCTACCATTTCATGTGGGACCCAGGTTGTCCTACCATTTCATGTGGGATAGGGGACCATCATATTGAGCACGCTTTACTTGACTTGGGTGCGAGTGTCAACCTACTTCCGTATTCCATATACGAAGAACTAGGTTTGGGGGAGTTAAAAGAAAACTCAGGTGACTCTCCAATTGGCTGGTGCTTTAATTTGATACCCAAAGGGGATAGTGGAGGATGTCCTGATTAAAGTAGGAGAGTTTGTGTTCCTTATAGACTTTGTTGTCTTAGACATGAATCAACCAACAGGAACTGTGACCAAAATACCAATCATTCTAGGACGACTATTCCTAGCCACCTCAAATGCCTTGATCAATTGTAGGAATGGAGTGATGCAAATCTCTTTTGGGACCATGACAGTTCAAGTGAACATTTTTAATGTCGGTAAGCAACCTCCTGATGAGGACGATGGGGTTTTTGAAGTCAGTTACATTCATGAATTGGTGGAAAATCACTTACCCCATTTTCAACTTGAACATCCACCAGAGGCTTGTCTTGCCCACTTTGGCAGTGATTTTGATGTAGATGGCTACATTGAAGAGGTGAATGCATTGCTAGCTACAACTCCATTCATGAAAAAGAATAGGTGGCAACCAAAGCGAGAGATCTTGACCTCAATTTTGGAAGGTAGGTTTGTTTGGGATCCAGGTGGATTCCATGTTAGGGTAGTTTCTTTTTCTTTGTTTATAAATATATTATTATTAGTTTAGGTTATCTTTTGTCATTGTTTTGACTAACTTTGGATAGGGAGCGCCATGTAAAATCATCAGGTAACTTCTTTCCTTTACCTCTTGCTATTTATTTTTCCTCATGTTTCATTATCAATTTTTGCATTACATGCATGACATCGAGGACGCTGTCTAGTTTAGGTCTGGGGGTGGGAACAAGCACACTTGTCCAATTTTAGGTGATTTTTTCAATTTTGGGCAAACTTTAATTTTTTTTTAATTTTAGGAAAACTTTTCGTTTGTGCAATTTATTTTGTTCTTTTTTAAAAAAGGGAAGTTTTCAAAGGAATTGATAAAATTCAACGATGCTCGGAAACCCGGAATTTCGAAATCCTTGGAAGGAAGTAAAATGAAAGTTCAAGACTTTTCTAGAATATTTCAAACTTTGTTTTTCACTGAAACACGTATACATCTAGCAAGATTTTGGATAGGAAGCTTTAGTGCCGAATTCGGGATTTCTCAAGAAAGATAGGATGACTTTCTGAAGTTTAGCCTTGTAAGTCTACTTGATTCATCGGGATGGTTAGGCCAACCAAAACCAGTGGATTAATTCGAGCAAACTGAAAAGGGTTGCCTATTGTTGGGCTTTGCAAAAAAAAGAAAAAAAAAAGAAGGAAAATTTTTTTTTTATTTAGAAGTCTTAAAAAGAATAAAAAGTTTGTGACTAGTTTGGGTTCACAGCCTTTTTAACCCGAGGCAGTAAGCTCGTAGGGGTATTTACATACCTAGTGCCCTAAAGCCATCTTGTTTGGAGTCATTGGCCTAATGCTCGTTACATGGGTTAATTAGAAAGCTTAAGGGACCTAGGCATTGCACAGTCATATGTGCGTGTTTGAAAAAAAATAATTTCGCAGCCTTTGAAAAAACAGCAGTGTGAAAGCCGTCATTATAGCCTTGAGAGGGAAACTTATAAGCCACTAAATCTTGGAAAGATTAAAGCATTTGAAAGAGAATTTTGTTTTCATGGCACCATAGTGGAACATTTGAAGGATTGATTTGATGTATACACCTACACAGAGCACACAAAGTTTTGAAAAGAAAAAAAAATTCTTTAAACTTGAAAGGTGAATTGAATTTTGAAAAGTCTGAGATCTTGATTATTCCAGGTTATACAAGTTGCATCTGAGATGACTTGATGCCCTTTTGGGAAATTTATTTTATTTTATTTTAGGATAAATGAATTTTGTGGGTAGATTCACTGCAAACCCTCATGAGACACAACTCGTCCACGAGGGGGAACCTAGGGGTTTAAGGGCTTGCTGCATATGCTAAATGCAGTCGAGAGGGCCAGCAAAAGTGGCATTTTTCTTTTTATTTTTCTGCATTTGTTAGGATAGTAAACTTCTCCTTTTTCACTTATTTTGCTCGAGGACTAGCAAAAAGCTGGTTTGGGGGTGTGATAAGTCCACAAAATTGTAGATTTCATTCATCATTTCATATGCATTTGTGGACTTAATTAGGTTAATTGCATAGAATTACACTTAATTTCATGTTTTCATGCATTTGACCATCAAAGTTGAAATCTTTGTCAAATTTGGTCAAAATTTATTACATTGCATGACTATTGTGAAATTAGGGATTTTCATCTCATTCATCATCCAAAAATTAGCTATTTTGGCTTCACTAATGCATACCTTCTAATTTTGGCGCCATGTGCTATTTTTGAAAAGTTGGGTATTTTTGGTGCATTAAGTAGGCATGTAGGGTCCCATGCATGGTCCATCTAGATTCCTCACACTTGCTTATTATTAATATTATTTAATTTTATTTATGTAGGAGAAATCAAGAGTGGGACCTGCATTGATGAAATTTGAGAGAAATCAAAGGCGGGGACATCCTTCATGGTGGGTCTACATATCTTGATATCTTGGTGGAGTTGGAAAGATTGAAAATTCTCAAAGAGGAAAGAAGAGGCTCAAATTTGGAAAGATAATGTTGACTTGCTAAATTCGGAAACCAAAATCAAGAAAGAAAGAGCAAATTAGAAACTTTGCAAGGAGAGTTGGCTAGTCAAAGTTGCAAGTGAGGAAGCTGGCCAACTATGGGAAACATATTGAACATTGATATAGGCCTTTAGTAAAGATATCTGCAACATTATCAGCTGAAGAAACATATTGAACATTGAGGTCTTTGCGAAGAACCTTCTCGCGAACTAAGTGATAGTCCACCTCAATGTGTTTCGTTCGAGCATGGAAGACGGGATTAGAAGCTAGAGAAAGGGCAGAGATATTGTCACACCAGATCGTAGGACATTCTGGGAGAAAGAAGCAGAGATCTCTAAGCAGCATACGAATCCAGGAAAGTTCAGCAGAAGTATGAGCTAGTGACCGGTATTCAGCCTCAGTTGATGAACGAGCCACAGTAGGTTGTTTCTTAGCACTCCAAGAAACTTGGGAAGCGCCTAAGAAGACACAGAAGCCTGAAGTGGAACGTCTATCTGATTGATCCCCAGCCCAGTCAGCGTTTGAAAAAGCTTGAAGTTTGAGAGAGGCATTAGTAAGGTGAATCCCAAAGGTAAGAGTTCCCTTTAGTTAACGAAGTATTCTCTTCAGTTCAGTGAGATGGAGAGTGGATGGCTGGTGCATATGTTGACAAACTTGATTGACTGCAAATGCTAAATCTGGTCGAGTGAGAGAAAGGTACTGGAGGGAGCCAGCTATGCTTCGATAGAGAGTTGGATCAGCCATAAGAGTGGAAGAGGTTGGAGAAGAAGGCTTATAACTGGAAGGTGAACCAATAGGCTTAGAATCAAGCATAGAGGCTCGTCCTAACAAATCTTTAGCGTATTTGGATTGAGAAAGGTAGAGGCCAAAAGGTGTTGTGTTCACCTCAATACCAAGAAAATGATGTAGTTTCCCAAGATTCTTCATCTCGAAGACCAAATTGGGTTGAGAAATGATAAATTCAATGTAGAGCTTGTTGTTCCCAATAATTATCAAATCATCAACATATAGGAGTACAATAGTGATGGAGCCTCTGTATCTTTGGATGAAGAGAGAAGAATCAGTATTGGTTCTGTTAAATCCCAGTCCTTCCAAATAGTTAGAAAACCGATCATACCAGGCTCTTGGTGCCTGTTTCAGGCCATACAGGGACTTAAGAAGTTTACACACATGTTTAGGAAAACAGGGATCTACAAATCCTGGAGGTTGGCTCATCTATATCTCTTCAGTAAGCAACCCATGCAAGAAGTTATTAGTAACATCTAGCTGATGTAAAGACCACTGATAATGAACTGCAAGAGCAAGGACTACACGAATAGTTGTGTGTTTAACAACTGGGCTGAAAGTTTTAGTGTAGTCAATACCATATTCTTGATGAAAACCTTTAGCAACTAACCTTGCTTTATACCTAGCAACAGAGCCATTAGGATGATGTTTGATCTTATATACCCATCTACAACCAACAACATGTTTGGAAGGAGAATATGGGACGAGAGACTAGGTAACCTGTCTTTGTAAAGCTGTGAATTCATCTGCCATGGCCTGGCGCCAAACTGCATGCTTGGATGCTTTTGTATAACAGGTGGGTTCGACACATTCATAGTAAATATGAGAGGGAAGTGGAATTGCATGAGGTGTGGTGAGAAAAACTTTTTTCTTGCTGATGCCGGATTTGGATTTAGTAATCATTGGATGAGAAGTAGAGGGAGGGGCAGCGGTGGATTGTGTGGGCAGAGTAGATGAAGAAACGGGTGGAGATGTGTGAGAGTGAATTGTAGAGGAAGACTGCAAGACTGGCTCAATTTGAGGAGTAGATTGAGGACCAGGGGACTTGTATTTGTAGGAACAGGGGAAATAGATGGAGTGGGCAAATGTAACAAGTCAGTTGATAAGGTAGTAGTAGGAACAAAAGTGGAGGGACTAGATTGAGGAGGAGTGGAACAGAGCTAGGACTAAGTGAAGAAGATATGGGATGAGTAAAGATAGGTAACCAGGCATCCACAAGTGGTGACTTAGAAGAAGAGTTAGTAGTGTGTGTAACAGAGGCAAAGGGGAAGAAGGATTCATCAAAGACAACATGCCTAGATAGATAGAGGCGTCCACTAGAAAGATCGAGGCAACGATAACCCTTGTAGTTTAAACTGTAGCCTATGAAGACACATTGTGTTGTGCGGGGCTCTAAATTATGTTTCAAATAAGGCCTGAGCCATGGATAGCATGCACACCCAAACACTTTCAATGTCATATAATTTGGGGAATTACCAAACAATTGCTGCCAAGGTGAAGAAAAATTCAGAAATCGCATTGGCATTTTATTAATGAGATACGTAGCAGTAGAGAAAGCGTCAGCCCAGTAATGTAGTGGCATGGAAGCATTAAAGAGAAGTGTCAGCCCGGTTTCAACAACATGTCTGTGTTTGCGCTCAGCACACCCATTATGTCCAGGTGTGTGAGGGCAAGCTAGCTGATGAACAATTCCACACTCATGAAGAAGCTTCTTAAAATTGTTATTGACATACTCTCCTCCACCATCAGATCTAAGACATTTAATCTTCAATGACAACATTGTTTCAATTTGTACTTTTAAGCCCAGAAATACAGAAAAGACTTCAGATTTACAATGAATAGGAAATAGCCAGGTGTATCTACTAAAATCATCAACAAACAACACATAATACTTGAAACCACTTTGAGAAAGAAGAGGAGCAGGGCCCCAAACATCACTGTGTATTAGTTCTAAAGGTTTGGATGTAGTAGATTCAGAGATAGAAAATGGTAACTTGGAGCTCTTGGCAAGTTGACAAGACTCACAAAACCGAGATGAAGAAGCACCTTGAAGAGATAGCGAAGGCGTCGGTTTTTGAAGAATGGTAGCAGATGGATGACCCAAGCATTGATGCCATATTGACGCTGTTGTCTTTACTCCTAGAAATGTAGCAGTAGAAGAAGAGCGGTTGAAACTGGGAAATGGATAGAGGCCATTTCTACTTAATCCTCGGAAAAGAATCTTCCCTGTTGTGTGATCCTGTATAGAGAATCCATAGGCATCAAAGATAAAGATGCAATTGTTATCCCTGCTAAACTGATAAACTGAGAGAAGGTTTATGGAAATTTGTGGAACACATAAGACATTACTCAGTCTCAACGAAGCAGTAGGAGATAAGTGTAGTAAAGATGAACCAATTTGAGAAATTCCCAGACCTTGACCATTACCAACAGTGACCTGGTCTTTGCCTTGATATCCAGATTGCAGTGACAAATTATTCAAATCATTTGTAATATGACTAGTAGCGCCAGAATCAGCATACCACTGCTGATCATTATTTTGATTGAAAGAAGCAGCCATTGCTGCTAATTGGGATGGAGGATGCCGACCCTGATAAGAGTAGTCCATTCTATGATAACAATCTAGTGCTGTATGACCGGTCCTGTTGCAGATTTGACAACATGGCTTAGGATTGGATGGCTGTATAGGATTTCCACGGCCTCTGTTATTGTTCTTAGGACCTCTGCCTCTACCATGAAAATTCGATTTACCACCACGATTGTTGAGTGGAGTCCCTGACTTGTTTGCTTCTTTTGAAGCTACCATGGCAGTGGTCAAGATATCAGTTGAAGATGTCTGAGTGATATCCAAATTGAGTTCCTCGCATTGTAAGAGAACATGTAGCTCTTCAAGTAGTATTGGAGCCGAGCGAGTCCTAATGGATGTCCTAAAAGGACCATACTCTGGAGGCAAACCATTTAACGTGTATATGATGATATCTTCATCATCAACAGGGCTACAAACTGTCAACAATGTGCTTGATTTTCTTGACATACTCATCAATTGAAAGAGAACCTTTCTTGATGGTTTGGAGCTGAGACTTCAACTGTATGATATGTGATCTTGAGAGAGAAGCAAAGCAACGTTCCAAGGCTAGCCATACAGCTCGAGACGTCTGAAGACCAACAACATGTGCAAGCACTCCTTCAGAGAGTGTTGCATTAATCAAGCACAGAACAACTTGATCTTGTTGAATCGAAGATGAAAACAGAGGATTAATCTCATTCAAATTCAGATTTTAAGAACTAACAACAAACTCATCCGGACAAACATTAGAGCCATCCACAAAACCAATCAGGCCATGAGCACGAAGCACTGGCAGAGACTGTGAACGCCATAATAGATAGTTATGCTTTTCAAGCTTTATGGATATAGCAATGTTAGGAACAAGGTAACCAGAAAATCGATTTGCAGAAACCGTCGACATGAAGCTAGAAGCACAGAAATCAAGACAGCAAGAGGATATCTTGAAAGCAAGGAAGGAAGAGGATCAAAACCTCAATAGCAGATTTGACGAATCTTGATAAGAACAAATCGATCTCGATGAAGATTCTTGATGAAACTTGATCAGTAGCAGATCTTGACGATTCTTGATGAAAACGAAGAAAGTCGACCTTCAAGAGAGATGAATCGATTGAAGAAAAACCGATTCCTTGTTGAAGAACACTTGAATCTGATTTTCAAGTATGAAAACTGTGAATCGCAGCGAAGAACAAGCCACAATTTCAATTACTCGAAACAGAGTTGAAGTCGACTAACAGATTGTTGCTGGATCTCCTGATCAAGAATCACCAACGAGAATTCTTCAGTATCACAGCTTCAATCACGAGGATCAGATTCTTCGTACTTGAAGATCTGGCTCTGATACCATATAAACAACATAAAGTTGCAGAGAGCTGTGAAGAAGAAGAAGGAGAACTTCTCAAAAATGTTTTCATTGAGCATAACCTTAGATACAGCCTACTATATATAGTTTTACAAAGAGAGGGATTAGTATGCAACAAACTCAAATAGAACCGAGGAGCTTCCAGCTGTCATGAGCACCGTCCAGCTGTCATAACTGTCTGTGCCAACTCCAGTGCAGTTTCAAGTCAAACCGTAAGTCAGGTTTCACTCAATTCAACTCTTCGCTGAGTCTTGCTAACAAGAAGAAGAATCTGATTTGGAACCATACCAGCCCGGGGTTCCTTTTCCCCCACGATTGAGCCAGTCCCCTGGAAGAGTTTAGATAATAAAAGAGGATTATTTTATATGAAACCATAATCGAGGAGGTCCTCTTAGATTATGCTTCCGATTCTTTCACAACCATGGAATTGAGCATTGCTGGTTTTCAAGAACCTGATGACCTAGTTTTGAATGAAACAAGAAATGCATTCATTGAGCCCCCAATAAAGACCTGGTAGAGAATTTTGAGGAAGATGGCCTTTTTCATACAACCGAGTTTGGAACATTGGCGTCATTCCCATATTCCAATGATGACATGACCACCGAATGCACGTGTGCCGGAAGAAAATGGGAAAATTTTTTTAAAGCTTTGTTGGTACGGGAGGACCATGGAGCACCCCATAGTTAGTTAATACCTCTTCCTATGGGACTCAAAGAATCAACGTTACTAGAGGAAGAGATTTTCAAGGTCACAATTTGACAAGGAACAAGTGGTCCATATTGCTGAAACTTCTCGTAGGATCTTTTGCCAAATGCGTGGAGGAAAATTTTGTCTGGGATTTGGGTGGATTCCAAGTTGTGTTGCCAGTAGGGTAACTTCCTTTTCTTTTTGTTTTTATGAGTTTTTTCTAACCATAGGCTGCTCGAAAATGCTTCACATTCTCGAGTGCCTTCTTCAATTTAACCTCCTGTACTTTTATTCCTCATGTTTTATATTCTTTTCCATTGCATGCATAACATCGCGGATGATGTTCATCTTAGGTAAGGGAGTGGGGACAAGCACACTTGTCTATTATGCAAAATCTTCACACAACTTTTAATTTATTTTCTAGGTTTAGGAAGTTTTCAACTGTTTTTCAAAATTTTTTCTGTTTTCTATCTTATTAGATTTTTTTAAAGTGAGAATTTTTATAAATGGAAGATACCTTGAATTTTAGAATTCTCAAAATGTAGACAAAAAAGGGTTTGGTTCGCTATTTTTGTTTGCGGAAATCTTTTTCGAGAAGTGCTAAATTTTGATCCTTTCACATTACACAGTTCGTTTACATTTTCAAAAGTTTTAAATGCGAAACTATGATTTCTGTTCTTTTTACGACTTGATTGAAAATATGATGGAAAAACCAAACATTAGTTTTATAGGTTTCCTGGTTCATCTGGGTGGGTTTCTCCACAAATCAATGAGTTAATTCGGGTATATGAAAAGGGTTGCCTATTGTTGGGGACCGTTGAATAGGGAAAAAAATCAGGAGAATGAAAAAAAAAATAGGGATGCTATACTTTGAAAGTTGGTAAAAAAAATGAGATGTGGGTTTGCTCCCCACTGAAAATTTACGGCCTTTTGAAAAACAATAGTGCGAAAGCCATCATGGTTGGGGACCGTTGAAAAGTGCTGCCTATTGTTAGGGACCATTGAGATGTGTGTTTGCTCCCCACTGAAAATATACAGCCTTTTGAAAAACAATAGTGCGAAAGCCGTCATGGTTGGGGACTGTTGAAAAGGATTGCCTATTGTTAGGGATCGTTGAAAAGGAAAAAAAATCAGGAGAAAAGAAAAAAAATAGGGATGCATTACTTTGTAGGTTGGTGAAAAAACATGAGATGTGGGTTTGCTTCTTGCTAAAAATTTACGGCCTTCTGAAAAACAATAGTGCGAAAGCCATCATGGTTGCCTTGAGTGGAAACCTTTTTTTTTTTTTTTGCTAAGTCTAGGCGGACCTGATTATTTGATAGAGAGTCTTTTTCATGGAGGTTTTAGCAGAGCATTTAACAATTATTTTTTTATGTGTACATACTTTTTCGCCGTGTGCAATCATATTTAGCCTAATTTTGAAATTTTCTTTGCAAAGATGGGATTGGTGAACTGGATTTTGAATTTGTCTTTACTTTGACAATTATGTGAATCGAGAGTATCTAATGTTTATAAATTTTCTTTTGATTTCTTTATTATTATTATTTTTTTGAATTTTGTGGTTATATTCACTGCAAACCCTCACGAGGCACAATTCGTCAACTAGGGTAACCTTAGGGGTTTAAGGGCTTACTGTATATGCTAAATGCAATCGAGAGTGCCAACGAAAATAGCTTTTATTTTCTGTATTAGTCTTTTTCTTTTTTTTTTACGTTAGATTGGGTTAATTAGGTTAGTCAATTTCACCTTTTTCACATCTTTTGCTAGGGACTAGCAAAATATTGGTTGGGGGGTGTGACGAGTCCATGGATTTGCATCATATTGTCATTATTTAATGTAGATTTATGGACTTATTTAGGATAGTTTGCATTGGTTTCATTGAATTTTATAAGTGCCTACATTTGAGCATTCAATGTTGGAATTCAAGTCAAAATTGATAAAAATTTATCGAAAGTAGGCACCCACACTGTACATAAGAAAAGCTTCTGCATGCATCTTTTCAGACTTTCACAAAAATAGAAAGAAGAATTATTTGCTCGATATATTCCAAAGTGGGTGAGTCGACCTTAATTATGACGGTAGCCTTTTGCATTAGAACCGTAATATGAGAGTTATGTTAGAAGTGGGCTTTCTATTCATTCCTTTTCCTACCACAATCTCTTACTTGTGCTTGCTTTTATTTCTTGACTAGAAAGAAGCAAAGTTTTTAGGGACTGACCCATCGGTATTATCTGGTACATGACTGATAAACATTACAACTATTTGTCTCATTATTTTTATTTATCTTTATTTGGCTGGTCATATTTGATATTAGTGGGCCTGCATCAATCAACACTCCACCTAGACTTAGTGCTTTCCGGCTCCATCAACAGATTGGAAGTTCTAACGAATTATTTTTTTATGGAGAACGTACATTTGTAGGAATCACTAGGTACTAATACAAATGTTGACACCAAAAATGTCACTTTGCCTCCTCAACATCAAAAGCTACACGGAGCCGCATCCTACTACAAATAGGCAAAGCTGCTTCAAGCATCAGATCTTGTCAAAATCAAACAAAAACTGCAAGATCCTTAAAAATAGCCAAAAGAGAGGTACAGATGAAGTTTTGGGCCATTTCGACACCATTTGGCCTAACTTCAATCCTCCAACAGCTGAGCGGGAGCTTCCGGCGGCGACAGTGTCAAATACATCAAATCTTCGATCAGAGCCTATGGATGGTCTCAAAATACCTCCAAAAGGTTCCACGTCGAATTTCAAGTCAAACCGACACCGTTTGACCCTCCATAACTCTCGAACGGCAAAATCAAGCCTCCCGGCGGCAAGAACCTCCGATGCCGCCACTCATCAAACAAAACACATAAGTAGCTTCTACATGCTTCCAAAAGGTTGCACGTCAAATTTTAGGTCATTCCGACAAAGTTTGACCCGGTTTTGACGCTCCGAAGCAAATCAAGCCCACCAGTGGCGAAGCTCCCCGGGACCATGGCATCCAAATCAGAGCTAATGGATTGTCTCAAAATGACTCCAATAGGCTCCCTATCAAATTTCAGGTCAATCAGACATCGGATGACCGTACATCAAAGCTCGACATCTTCCGCACGGTGAAATCAAATCAAGCATCGACGAGACCCCAAACGACTTCAAAACTCGAATAAAAGCCCATGGTTGGTCCTATCTAATGCTCAAGAAGCTTCACCTCAAATTTCAGGTCATTCCAACATCGTTTGACCTAGTTTCAACTCTTGGCGGAAAATCGGCTACAGAGTCTTCGACTTTTCCAAAAATAGGAAACTTTGTGCTCTGATTTGCACAGCCTTTCGACAGGTTTTCTTCAGAGGTATTAAGCCAATA
This sequence comes from Persea americana, assembly GCA_029852735.1. Classification (NCBI taxonomy): domain Eukaryota; kingdom Viridiplantae; phylum Streptophyta; class Magnoliopsida; order Laurales; family Lauraceae; genus Persea; species Persea americana. The sequence continues at coordinate 18,872,556 of CM056818.1, forward strand.
AATGAGGAGAAATGTCAAAGAAAAATACAGGAGAAAACAGAAGCGAAAAAGCTCGAGAAACGGCCAAGAAACGACGACCGGACGGCGACCGAAAAATGGGCAAAAGCCCCATGGTCGCCTGCGACCTTGGCCCATGGTCGTCGGCACCATGGCCCAGGGTCGCCGGCCCCATGGTCGCCCGCGACCACAGGGATCCGAGCCGCCAAAGTTTGCCAGGAAACCCACTTTTCCGGGTGTTTTTCGCGTTTCACGACGTTTGACCCCTGTGATTTTCTCAAATTCTGATTTTTGGAGCATGATATCCGTCGATCTTCGTCAACATCACGGATTCGACGTCGAAATCATTCGATCATCATTGGACACTCCAAAACCGCCAACCAGCCGACCAAGAAAGTACAATTTCTGCCCGACCGATCGAGAAATCGACTGGACAGATGTTGCCGGCCCATTGGTGTCAACCAATGTCTGAATTTGCATCGTCATCCGACATCAAACAACGTGCGGATCCATCGATGATCATCGCAAGAAGAATTCCAAAAGACGCGGCACAGCTCGCGACTTTTCAAACGACTCGGCGACCAATTAATGCTGTTAATTGACCTTTTTATGACAACTTATTAGCGTCATTAACTCATTATTTTGGACGGCTTAATTAGAAGCAAGCAAATGGGAGTTACAAGTCCAATTAATCATGACAATTAACCATGTAACTCCAATCATTATGGAGATTAATCATGGTAATTAATCATGAAACCCCCATCATCATGGAGATTAAATGTCCATTATTCTCTATCGGCCAATCAAAATCCAAAGAAAAGGAGTTACAAAATTCTGAAATTAAATCTTGTAACTCCTCCCATCATGGAGCATTAATACCATTAATGCCAGAAAACCCTCCCAATGGCCACCAAAAGCCTATAAATAGGCGGTCATTCCAAAGGGAAAGGGTCCAAAAAAATTGTCTGAAGTAATCCGGAAAAATCATCTAAAAATTGTCCCGAGGAATTCTCTGCACAAAGAAGCTCCCTTGCCTTGAAGAAACCCTGCTGCAAGAACTACACAAAGAAGCTCCCTTGCCTTGAAGAAACCCTGCTGCAAGAACTACAAGGTGATCAAAGTCCCTTGAGGGGCCACCCCCCTAAGGTTTCACCCTCTTCTTCTATCCAACATGGCCTAAATGTGGTTTTTCAGCCCGTCTACTTGGTTTTTTTTATTAGATATAGGACCTTCCTTTAGTCTTTGTCCTCTAAAAATCTGGGGTCCAAGCCAAGCCAAGTGAACTAAAGCATCAAGTGTTCTCATCTGAAGGACGATGGCGGAGTCCATACATGACTCGCAACCGTCGATCTGAACGAGACCCCACAATCGCTTGAGAAGTCAGATCCCTCTTTCTTTCCTCTCTATTGTACTTTGTATTTTTTTAAAGAGACAAAAAAAAATCACAGTTCTTGTCTTTCATCATTGATAAGATTTGTAAATCGCCTTCCATGGTAAAATCGCCTTGTACGGCACAAAACCGCCTTTCAAACAAGAAGAAATGCTGCATAACAACTAACATAAGAGAAGCTAAGGAGGTGATGATACAAGAGAAGCACCAGAATCACCTTTTTTCTCTTAAAAAAAAGGGACCAAGTGAAGCAGACAATTGCTTGTAAGGCTAGTTTAAGCCTCTAAGTTTTGACATTCTCTGAGTTTTTTTTTTTCCTATGTTCTTAATCCATATATGCGAGCTTAAATGGTCATAATCAAATTTCAACATCTTAAGTTAGGCCTGGGCTACTGTTGAAACTCGGGAGACATGGTTATGCCGCTACTCACCAAGAACATTGTGAAGGGGCCCATGATTTCTCAAAATAAGGTCCTTCATTTTTTTGCAAAAAATTAATTAGTTACTGATTTTAGAATGTAATAACTAGTAACATAGCCTTTAAAATATAAAATATATATATAAAAAAAATAAAAAAAACCTAGTATCATAGACAATTCCCAAATAGATAGGAAATTGGGGAAAGAGGTATAAGATGTCAAACCCTTTGCGATGATGATGATGATGATGTGAGAAAGTGTGTGACAGGAGAAGTATCAATGGCTTGGGACAGTGGGACCAAAAAAAAGTGCAGTATTAGTTAAAAAGAAAAAACACTTTCTCATAGTGAAGGCATTATCTTTAATAATGCTCAAGAAAAAAACTCTAGCGACTGTGATCTAATGTCATCTTCAAGTGTTTTCAGGAATAAACTGTGGAGGAACACAGTCAAGTCCATTCGGATCAATGAAAACTCGACGGTCCGGTGTAATTCAGGGGGTCCCATGTTTGGGTGGATTATAAAGTCAGCCTACTATGGTGCCCTCACCGTAATACGGTGAGGGACGTATGTATATGAATAATTTTCCATGTATATATATATATATAATGTTTTTTTGTCTTCGTTAACATGGAAGCCACTGGTAGGTTTTGTTGTCGTTTTGGAAGTAAATTAAATTTTAAGAAACAACTACTTAGTATGGCTATCGTTGGGCAACAAGTTTGCAAGGTTTATTATTTATTTATTTAGTTTTTGGACAAACTAGGTAACAAGATTTAATAAAGGCTGTAGTAAATCCTAGAACCCCCTAGAAGGATTTGGGAATTTAAAACAGTTGGAGGGGAACTGATCCATGCATCCTTCCATCAACCATCACTTGGAAACAATTAAGAGAATTCTCATCTAAACTAAGGAAATTAATTTTTTTTAAAGTACTGTTAAACATGTAACTAGTTCATTTCGATAATTAAAATAGAAATCACTCATAACGCTTGTTCTGTAACGACACACAAAATTAAATGACAAAAACCAAAAGAAATTAAATCCTTATGCAGACAAACATCCCATTGTAAATCAAACTGAATGACCTGTGACGCTAAAAAGATCGAGGACACTCACCTCCCGTTCAAGTTTGAATAGATGCCCATTGAAATGTTGTTGCAGCCTTTCATTCGCGTAATTTATGCAAAACTGTTCAAAGCTTTCGTCGATAGAAGAGGGAATAAAATGGGTCAAAGAAACATGATTTTAGTATTTGAAAGTAATGCTTTCAACAGCTCGGCATGAAATACAAAATGAAATGCATACATCACATGAATCAAATCCTTAGATATCAAGAATACTTATGGATCTTCCACTGTCACTTGCCTACTTCGAGTTACTTGTTTAACTGTTCTACAAACCAGTCAAACAAGCTTGCATAGATATACTTTGCTAATGCATCCCTAGTATCAATGGCCTGGAAGAAACAAAACAACATAGTAAGGGGACTATTAATATACACAGAGAGAGCATGAATACTCTACAATTAATTCTCAGACCTGCGGCGATGTTAGCTTTTGGAAAGTATTATCATTTCCAGCTAGGATACTGCAAGTAGATAAAGCTAACATCAAGTCCTGAACATCGCAGCCCATCAAGTTTGCAGCAATAATCACCCCTGAAAGAAGCACACCATAAGCACTCCAATTTGCATGCCAAGACATTAAAAACATTGATGACCCAGAAGAAATTAGTGGATGAATTGATGATTCACTGACCACTATAGTCTATCAATCAAAGCAACAGTCAAAACCCTTCATGATGCAGTATGGTCCAAAAAGAATATGGCCCGCTGATGGGCCCCGCCAGCAAATCTTCTGTCAATTTGCTTGCTTTAATTAGGTTCTTAATTTAGTTGATTTGATTTAGTGAGAGATTCTAGTGATCATATGGAGAGATTTTAGTAATGAGATTCTAGTGAGAGATTTAGTTTATTAGGCCATTCCTCTATTATATATAGAGAGGAACTCTTGGTTGTAAGGTATGCTATTGATAATAAAATTATTCAGTGTGTTCTCATGAGTTGTTTCTTGGGTGTTTTCATCTGCATGGCTTAGGGCCAGTGATGGAGCCAGAAATTTCTTCTAGAGGGGGCAAACGATAGTCAACTAGCAACGACGAAGTTAGAAAATTTTTTAGAGGTGGATAATATATTCATATCTATTAATTTCTTTTACTTATCATTTAGAAATATGGTTATTTCTTTATTTTTAGAGTTTTTGATATCCAAGGAAAAAATCTTAAATTTGAAAATACCAATTAAATATAAAGATGATTATGGTCACTGCAGATATTTACCTGAAGGTGTCCAGAATTGTTAATTTGATGGAGTTTCCATTACATGGAATGAGAAACATGTCACAGATTTTTTTGATTTGCCTTACTATTCTGGCATTAAAGTGTAAAGATGTAGTTTGTGTGGTAATGGCATTACTTGTTAAAGAGTTGTGTCTCGCACACTTTCCTGTGAGAGAAGTAGGTGTAACTACGTCGTGGGGCTTACTTATTGACAATTCGAACAAATTAAATATGTATAGATTATTTGGCTTCTCTAATGCGCTTTCCCGTCTAGGGTGGGATGTATGGAACTCCATTATCAGCTGTATATATAGATAATTTGGCATGTTCAAAATGAGTTCAGATGCTCTATTGCAGCCATTTCGTATAATAAATTCCTTGAACTCCAATTTGCTGCCTGCATAGAGATGATCCAGACTGTTAAAGATTAATCACATCCCATCCACAAGCATATCGTACAGTTTTGAGTTTAAAAGGAGTGGATCTCACAGTTTGATTGAGCATCGTGACAGAAACGTAATAAACACCACATCAGCAACGATTCTACATCCACGTCGATCACGTTTTCACCATGGTGCTCAATTGGATGGTGAGACTTTTTATAAGCTGAAACTCTAGGATATGTCTATTGATGGGATGAGATTAATCTTTAACCGTCCGGATTATCTCTATGTGAGCACCAAATTGGAGTTCCATGAATTTATTACATGGCTTACTTATATTGGCCACGGCAGAGGATCCGGACGCCATCCCTTCTAAAGATAAATCTTAAAATCTCACTTCAATATAAGTCGGTCCCACTCTAAGAATGAGTACATGACAGATATGGGAATAAGAGAATCTGGACTCAGTTTAATTAAATGAATGCCATCTCCTCCGGTGACATTGGAGCTGGTCCTACCTTAAGATTGAACACAATAGTGATAATGTAGTTAATTGTCAATCACTAAGAATTTCTTTAAAAAAATGAAGAAGGAATTTCTTCTCCTAACTTTTACTGTGAGGAGATGAGCTGCTTTTAAGATGTCAATCCTATATTTAGGGGGCCTGAAATAGAGGGTATTGTCGTAGATTACATGGTTGAATTTAGTAGAGGAGATCTAAGGCAATTATATCTCCCACAACGCAATGTACACTTCTATTTCTCTCTAAAACCTTTCTCCAATTTCTAACCAGTGTCTGACCAGAATCTGAGGCTTCAACAAGAGCTCATTAATGGCCTATTTGATAAGAGGAATATGAGCAGGCAACAATTCCACAAAATACCCATGTTCCATAAGATTAGATTTGAAAGGAATTCCACTAACGGAAATTAGGGGAATTCTGGGATTCTCCCAACATGAACTTCCCAAGTTCTTGAAATCAAAGAGGTCCCTATACAGCGATGGGATTGGATTTACCTGAAATCAAAACAGGTGTTTTTTCATGTTTCTCATGTTCGTCCGATATCATCAGACAATCCATAATCATTGGTGGTGCATATTGTAAGAGCAGTTGTAAACCCTAGGTTTTTCATGATACTTGATGACAATTAAGAAAACAACGAACATTTTGATCTTGAACTAGGGTTTTGAGAAAAGATGAAAAGGGGGAGAAAAGGAAGAAGAAGAAGAAGAAAACTTGCATGCAAGAAGAATAGTAGGTTTGACATAAACAAAGTTATATGCATAGATAATGAATTTGAAACAGTTTTCACAAATAGATCTAAAGAAAGAATCGAAGAAATCACACGATCGGGAATTTTTCAAAGGAAAGCGGGAAAATCAAAATACCTTAACTTATGAAATCCGATCGGCGAAAACGAACATAAAATCACAAAACAACAAGAAACCGAAAAAAAGACACAGTAAAACCAATTAAAAACGCTCTGATCCACCAAAAATCGATTTTCAGAAGCCTAAGACAGAAAACAAAAAAAAACAAAAAAAACCCTAACAGCAACCCCGATCTACCCAAATCTCCTTAAAAAAAAAAGCAAGACCCGAACGGAAGCAGCTTAGATTTGAACTTTACCTCCATAATTGATGAGAGAAGGCATGATTCGAGCCTCTGAGATCCGAAACCGAAAAACCCTCGATCGAGAGCAAAAACGATCAAAATCCTCTTGACAAGAACAGGCATGATCTCCACAAGCCTCTGAATGCATCACAGGATTCGATCGCCCGAAATCATTAGAAGCAGCAGCTCCAGATAGATGAAGAACATGAGAAGAGAAGAAGAAGAGAGGAAGCTATGTCCGGTCTCTGTGTATGAGAGAAGTCTCGATGATTAGCGTTTTGGGGGATTTGGGGTGAAAGAAGGGAGAGAGGTAGAAAACAGGAAGACTTGCGGAGAAAGAGAAGATGGCAGCGGATCTGAGACCCTGGATGAGGAATCCTCTTACGGGTACGCTGACAGAATTGGACCGACCCGTGGTGTTTTCGAATGACTTATAATTGGGAAGGAGTACGTGGTGTTTTCGAATGACTTATAATTGGGATTTGGGAGGGAGTACAATCGTCAACCGAGTGGTCTCCAAAGGTTTTAATTTTCCCAGTGTGTGGGCCTCGGGCCTCACTTAGAACATTACCTTCAACCGCTAAGGGGCCGTTTCTTTACTAGAATTCATGTCTGGTGGTTGTCTGGAAATTTCAAATACTGATATTTGAAATGTTGCCAAATTCTGAAATTCTAAATTCTTTGTTTCATTCATGGCCTGAATTCCTACCTGAGAATTTTAAATCCTTTGTCTCTGCAAATTCCTTGTTTCATGGCTAGAAGAATTTCTAACTAGAATTCTTGTCGCATATGTATTATTTATATGCAAATCCAACTTTAAATTCCCCAATAGTTCATGTGGCACACATCCAAGTATCAATCCATATCGTCCAAATAAAGGGGCCGAATAGTGCCTAAGCATTGTGATGAAAAAAAATAATTCATGCCCCATCTCTCCCTCATGAACATCCAAATGCCACCGAAATTGACGGAAAGTAGCATTTATCTAATGGGTGGAGATTAAAGTGAAAGGCCAGAGAGCTACTGTAACGACTGCGCAATCATATTTAAATAAAACAGATAACTAACTGGTGGACAATCACAATCAAAGACGAAACAAAAATATCGATAGAGAAGATGACTGTTGAGCTCCCGGAATGCCGTCATCCCTCTCTAGGAATTCCAGTGCCAGGGGAGATTTCCAAAGCCTCTTTGTTAAAGTGGTTTTTCAATTGTTAAAGTGGTTTTTCAAAATGCTAAGTTTCTTGGGATTTCAAATGCCTGGAATTTCAAATGCCCAGGAATTGTAGTAATGAAACATAGAATTCCTGACAGGAATTCTAAATTCCCCGACAGCCTGAATTCCTGTCAGGAATTCAAGTAAGAAAACGGGGCCTAAGATTGGTTAAGATAAGATATGGTGGGGAATCCATCGGCTGAGCGCAGGTGCTCACCGTGCTCTGGAACATCCGGTGGGGGGCACCATTTGGTCCATCTTGAGTGTTCCATAAAATAGGGACTTCCTGATAGCATGGGTCCTAAGGTTTAGTACCTATCTAAGTGAAGTGAACCATTGGATCAAGTGTGCATCCATGTTGGAGGGTGAAAATTTGTCGAGCGTATTATGATTTGAGGCCCATCACTATACACTGTTTGATTGAGAGCACCCTTTAGCATATGCAAAGAGAAATATTTCCCCGAGATATATCTTCCAAGCTCTGTATGTTTGCTAACTTCGCTAGGGATGTGAGGTCGGGTGAAAGGTCCAATTAAGAGACAAGAAAAGAACACTGGTCAAATTAAAAAGTATTAAATGACATCGTTTAGTGACATGAGATTGTAGCCCTTTAACTTATTTTCTTTTTTTTTTAAGAAAGGGTTTTTTTTGTGATTTAGTAGCATGAGAAAGTAATTTCTTTTGTTTGAAAAAAGAGGTGTTTTTTGAATTTTTTTTATTTGAATTGACCATTTACCTCGCTTCATTTGCAATAATTCCTGATAGGAATTCACCATATTGGGGATTTTTGTACATGATGTGACATCTTGTTTCTTGGCATTTTCAAATGCAATGTTTCTTTACAAGCATTTTAGAATTTCGACCACATGAAAGATCTCAAATGACCTTTGGGAATTTAGAAATTCCAGCTCCTTTGCCTTTTAATGGAATTTTAGGATGCTCATGAGTTCCACTCTGTCTGGGAATTCAAGAATTCCACAAACAATAATTCTTTGAGTTTGACCATGAAATCTTTTAAATGCGTGTCCAACAATCCCCTCTTTAATAATTCCTTCGTGGAGCACATTTCACCATGAAATCTATTTAATTTATATATATTCCATGCAAACAAACATGCCTAAAAAAAAGGTTAAAAAATCATTTCTGATTTTTTTAGAACGAGGGATCCCAAAGATTGATCCCTAGGTATGCCACTATTCCCACTTGCGTAGGTGTCTCTTCCCATGCATATGCATGGGATTTCCTTCTAACTTGTGTGGGCTTGTCATCCAAGAATTGCGGGCTCTCCTTTCCATGGTGTGGGATTCCTTTTTTGAGTTAATACTTACATTTAAGTCATTTCAATGCTTTATCTTGCACTATTTGTAACAACATTAGTGTTTCAACTGAGACCAAATGGTCAAATTGAGAATCTAAACTCGATGATGGAACCTATTCATCCCATTCCCAAAGGTGAGTTATTGTTACAAGAGGAGTTGATAAGTTCTCCTGATTCTGGATCAGACTCATTGTTCAATTGAGTGGTGAGACGCATTCCATATAAAAAGAAAAAAATAAAAATGAATTGATTTTCCATACCATGGAGGGTTTCAATTTCCTATAAAAAGAGAAAAAGAATCCTCAAAACAAATTATTGTGGTACAAACACACAACTAATATCTTGCAGTGATTGTGGTTTGTGATCTGGCCACCACTTGTTATGATCATTATATGTATTCTTAATTTTTTTTTCTTAAATAGAAAATATGATAATGCACAAGGGGATCTATTGTTTGATTTAGAAGATATGAGAAGCTTAAAGTTTCAACATCAACCATTAATTAATATGTGAACATAATTAAGAATACAATAATATCAAATTAAAAATACAAATTTCAATTTGTACCATAATATAACTTACATAAAAAGAAATCCATCAATGAAAACTAAAATCCACCCAATTAACATACATAAGCACTCCATTACAATTAATATAAAACTGATTTTTATCCACCTAATGAACATGCATTTCATCATACCCATCAAATGAGCCTGTAATCAGATCCTATTCAAGTGTTGGGTGTTATCTAAATAATCAAGATGCACACGAATTGAAAGTTGAAACACTTTCTTAGTTTCAAATACAGTACCAGGCATGAACGTGAACAGAATTATTAAAGAGTCATTAACTATTCAAGTGTTGGGTGTTATCTAAAAAATCCAGATGCACATGAATTGAAAGTTGAAACACTTTCTTAGTTTCAAATATAGTATCGGGCATAAACATGAACGGGATTAACAAAGAGCCGTTAAAACTCCGCAATGATAACTTCAATAGCATATAATCAAACACTTGGTGTACATTCAGATGCACATGAATTGAAAGTTGAAACAGTTTCTTACTTTCAAATACACTAGCAGGCATGAACATGAACAAAATTAGTAAAGAGTAACTAAAATTCTGCAAGAATAACTTCAATAGCATATAATCAAATAGGGTGTTCATCCTAACTTATAGCAAAAGAAACCCATTAATGAAAACTTAAATCCACCCAATTAACATACATAACCTATCCACTACAATTACTAAAGAGAACTTATTTTTATCCACTCAATTAACATGCATTTCATCATACCCAAATAAACAGAAAATAAAAAGCCTACCCAATTATCTGAAAAAGCAAAGATGAATGAGATTAACAAAACTGTATATCCGAAAAGAGTCCCATACCAAAAAAATTGGTAGAATAGAATTGCATGCATTGGCCCCCACCAACATATCTCTTAGATTGGCACCTTGCATCTAGGGCTCCCCATAATCATGTAAATATGGGTGGGCAGCCCAAGTCCAGCACGGGCCCGGCCCGAAAAAATCGAGCCCGGGCCTTACTTGGGCCGTTGACTTGGTCAACAGGCTGGCACGGCCCAACCCAAGAGTCCCCCTTGGGCCGTGCTGGGCCAAGGCTACCGGGCCCAAGGCACGGCACTGCCCGACACGTATAAAACTCGTGCCGTGTTGGGCCAACACCCCTAAGCCCGTGAGCGGCCCGGCCCGGCATGGTCTGACCCGGGCCCAACGATCATAATTTTTGAAACGCTCCCCCCCCCCCCCCCCATTTTCTAAAAAAGGGTCAAAATGCATTGTTTACATTTTTAACCCTCCCCCGCAACTGCTATAAAACGGTCATATGAGGAGGTATTTTGTGTCATTTTATCACTTAGGAACTCTATAAATATCCCTTATTCCTCTCATTTCTCTACACTCATCTACTCTCTCATTTCTCACGCTCCCTCTAAGGTTCTAAGGCTCCAAGCTCTCTTAAGTCCCATTTTAAAGTCTAAACTCTCTACAAAGTTTGCTGAGAAGTGAAGAGTGAGAGTGACTTCTCTAAAGTGGAGAATATCTCTAAGAAGGACTTCTCCATTAGCTCTCCCTCTATCATAAAGGTATTTATTATTTTGAGTTTTATGTAGTTATAATATACATAGTACGAGATATTATATATTAAGTCTCATCTTCTCCCCTTTTTATCTAAGTTATCACAAAAAACACATTATACATAATTATTTATTTAATTTTTTTTTAAAAATCTTTTATTTAGAAAAATGGCTGGACCACCACTTCTCTCTAAATGAGAAAGATCATGGTTTTATTCATTTAGATCAAAGTCAGGGGTTAGAAGTAGCTAGTCATAATCCCCAAAAACCCAAACTCACTGGTGGTGAAGAGCCTGCATGTTCGGGTTTTACAACTAAAAGGAAGAGAAAAACAAGATTGACTTCTCCTATATGGTCTTATTTTGTTAAAGTTAAAGTCCCAAATCCCAAAGGAGGAACAGATGAAAATGCATAATGTAAATATTGCAAAGATCTCCTCAGTGCCAAATCAGCAAGTGGCACTGGCCACCTTCTTAGACACATGAGAACGTGTGTGCCCATACACACGAATACTGTTGACGCTGGGGCAAGAGGTGGGACCATTCAAACACAACTTCCTCAAACAAATTCAACTGATGGTTTAGGAATTTTTCACTATTACCCTAATAATGCTAGATATCAACTTATAAGATTTATAATAGTCCGCCAATTACCATTTATACTTGACGAAAACCGACACTTTGAAAGATTTTTTAGGGAAGCCTTTGTTCCTTCATGGCAGAAAATATCTAGAGTTATTGCTAGAAATGATACAATAAAAACTTTTTTGAAAGAAAAAGAGTTTAAAATAGGTTTTTCAAAAAAATACATGGAAAAGTGGCTTTAACTTCAGATTTATGGGCCTCTAAACAAAATGTGGGGTACATTGCAATCGCATCACATTATATTGATGGTGATTGGGCGATGCAGAAAAGAATGAATTTGTTTTCTTTATTAGAGTTCCCACACACTGGTGCTAGGATATGATCCACCTTCCTTGAAAAACTTAGAGAATATAATATTAAAAATTAAATAATTGCTATAACTTTAGATAATGCAAGCACTAATAATGTTGCATCATATTTACTAAAACCTAGAGGTGGCAAACTACGACCTGATCTGCCAAACAGACACGACCCGACCAACGTATTACCCGATTAATCGGACCGGTTTGATAGGCGGGTCGGTCACGGGTCAAGTATTCATGACTCGCAATTAAGTGGGTCGGGTTAGGGTTGACCCGCTTGACCAGTAGAACCCACATTATTTCTCGTCATTAAGTCCGTTTAAGATTACCAAAACTTAATTAAAATGTACGTGGGGTTTGGCAATTGGCATTAACTCTAACTCTAGGGACTAGGGTTCTTCTGTTCTTCCTCCTCATGGCTATTCCACTTCCACATTCATTGCCTTCTTTCTTCCATGCCCTCCGGTCTCTAGTACTCTCCATGCTCTCCACTTTCTTCCTTATTAGTTGTTACTGCCGCAAGCCTGCAACTATTCATTCTCTCCTACAACTTCAACTCAGATTCAAGTCATTTAATCATCCAAGTATCCCTTGCAACTTTACACGTTCTACAACATCACAACGTTTCCTGCAACTTCTACAATTATCCCAAGAAGCATCTCTAGGTATTTCTCTTTATCTCCATGTTTCTTGCAAGTTTCTCGTGTTTTCTCCACGTTGTAGATTTTCTTCCTCTTATAAATTATAATCTATAATTATAACTACTCATATGAATGTTCTACTTCTATTACCCATTGATATATTCCCTTCCCTGAACGTCTACATGGACAAATCATGCATTTCTAAACCAAGTGCGAGATCAAAAACTTGAGATTTGCTCTGAGAGAGATGAAATCCCCATCTGGTTAGTTATTTGAGGAGGCTGTAATGGAATACCATTAGCACGAAGGATGTGGCACGAGCATGAGCAGTAGAAGCTTGATAAGCTCTAGGTCCATGACTCTTTAGTTGCTTCTTACAATCAGAGATGACATGTCTGAAGTGTTTACACTACTTGCAAAATTTTAATTTTTTTTTCATTGATTTGCATAATGTCGGAACTCCTTGGATGTGAAGCATTGCACCTGTGTCACAGACTGGTTTTCTTATTTTTAGTTTTGTAAGCAATGAAGGATGTTTCATGTGAAGTAGGAGTGATCAATGCATCTAGCATGCTCCATAGTGTAAATATCAGAGAAAGGACAAGAAAGAGTGATGCACCACACCCACAAATGACAAAGATTTCATAGTTCATCCACTTCTGCTTGTAATCTGTCCAAACAAAAACATACCCATATTTGAAAAAGTAAGAATAGAAAATTACCACTTTTGCCCTTGGCATACTCCTAAAACTCTTCCTCTTCAAACCATGATAGAAGTTCTCCACTCCCTTTCCCATTTCCCTTCCTCTCCAAGCTCCTTTTCCTGCACACCCAATGATAACGTGCACTCTGTGCACACCCAGACCCTGTCCTACTCCCAAACAAGTGAACCACCCTTATTAATCCCAATTTCTTGATGCACAGAAGTAAGGGTGTCAAACAGTTCGCAAACTGGATCATGCCGGCAAGATGTCTATTGAGATCTTATGAGTTTTTTGGTTTTTCTTTTTTTGTTTTAATACTTACTTTTACATCATTATTTTGAATATATGCAAATAATGCCTCAAATTTATACTCAAGAATGAGAGAGTGATAACTTTTAATTACTATCTATCTTTCAGTACATTGATGTTGGAAAATATGTCTGACCTAGTGGAAATCGATATTGACCACATGGATGAAATGAGTGGTGATGTTAATGTTTTACCATCGGAAACTTCAAAAGTTAAAAGCAAACGTCAAAGAAGATGCACATCTTCAGCATGGGATTTCTTTGATAAAATAACAGAAAGCGATGGAAAAACGAGAGCAATATGCAAAAAATGTGGAAAAAAGTACCTCATTGACAGTAAAAAAATTGGGACATCGAACCTAAACCGTCACATAGAAAGATGCTCAAGAAATGAGACCCATAGCATAGATCAGTCGATCTTATCTAACTCTGGTGAAGTGCGTTCAATTAAAATCGAGCAAGAAGTCTTTCGCGAGAAAATGGCAGTCGCCATTATTAGGCATGATTATCCTTTTAGTATTGTAGAGCATGAAGCATTTAGAGATCTTTGCAGTTACTTAAATCTAGATATAAAACATATCTCACGTAATACTGCAAAAGTTGATGTGCTAAAGTTGCATAGGAAGTATAAAGACACCCTCCGTAAAAAAACTCCTCTCAAGTCCAGGTGGAATATGTCTAACATTAGACTTGTGGACTTCTATCAACGCGGATGGATACATATGCCTCACAAACACATTTTATTGATGAGGAGTGGGTCTTGGAAAAATGTATTTTGAGTTTTAGTTATATGCCTCCTCCACATTCAGGTGTTGCAATTGTGGAAAAGGTGTCATCGCTATTAAGTGAATGGGGAATTGAAAGGAAGATATTTCCCATCACCCTAGATAATGCTTCATCAAATGATGTATTTGTCCAAGTAATGAAAAATCAGCTTAGCTTGAAAAATGCCCTTTTAGGTGATGGAAAATTTTTTCATGTGCGTTGTTGTGCGCACATATTAAATATAATAGTGCAGGAAGGAATGAAAGTTTTGACTGAATCGGTGCACAAGATTAGAGAAATTGTCAAATATCTCAAAGGTTCACAAGTTCGAAAGACTAAATTCTTAGATTGTGTTGCACATTTCTCATTGACAAGTAAGAAGGGTCTACGTCAGGATGTTCCCACAAGATGGAATTCTACATATGTCATGCTTGACAGTTGTTTACTTTATCGGCCAGCATTTTCTCATTTACAGTTAATCGATGCAAATTATAAGGACTGTCCAACCTCAGAAGAATGGAAACAAATTGAAAAGATATCCAAATTTCTCAAAGTCTTTTATGACGTCACTAATATATTTTCAGGGACTAAATATCCAACTTCCAATTTATATTTTCATTGAGTTTGGAAAATTCAGATGCATTTGAGAAAAGAAGTTGAAGGTACAGATTGGTATATGAGTGGTGTTGTCCAACAGATGCAAAGGAAATTTGATAAATATTGGGCTGAATATAGTCCAGTATTAGCCATGGCGATTGTCTTTGATACACGCTATAAGTTGCAATTTGTTGAATTTTGCTACGAAAAGTTGTATGGACTAGATTTCGTAATGGAAGTGGACCGTGTTAAGCAAAATTTGAAATCACTATATGAGTACATGTGTCTTGCTTCTAAAGAAGCTTTGAAAAGCACTTCATCAACTAATGATTATGTTGGCATAGGCGATGGCACGCTAGATGATATACCGGTAAGTAAACTATTTTCTTAATAATTATTAGGTTTTTCTAGAAAGTTATGTATACAGGCACTTTTTAACTAACTTTCCTACATTGTTGTGAAATAGGAATTTGCAAGCTTTGAAAGCGAATAAACACAAACTCAGTTGTCACAATTGGATTTATATTTGCAAGAGCCAAAAATGAATTTAAATTGTGACTTAAATATTCTACAGTATTGAAAATCTCATGAATACCAGTATCTTGAACTCTCAATGAAGGCTCGTGATATTTTAACAATTCCAATATCAACTGTAGCTTCAGAGTCGGCATTTAGTATTGGAGGTAGAGTTTTGGATCCATACCGTAGTTCTCCTGCACCTGAAAATGTTGAAGCGTTAACTACTCAAGATTGGTTGTTTGGATCAAGAGGTAAAAAAAATAAATTTATATTTATATTGACTCTATGTTTTCTAATAAAATTAATTTCATTCTTTTACCGTCTACTATAGTTGATTATCTGGAGACAAAGACAGAAGACATGGTTGAGGATATTCTAAGGATTGAAAATATAGACTCTACGTGATTTTTAAAGACAGGTGAATGAACTTCTATATTTTTTTCACAAAATGCGTCTTTCATTTATTTTCCTATGCATCTTACATTATCTAATAAATTGTCAATATTTTGTTTTTCTCAGGTATTGACATTCAAGTGGAGGAGATTTGCAATTGTTGGCTACTTTTATTTACATACTTGACAATTTAATGTTTTGGTACTTGGGAAAAAGAGGAACTCTTGTTACTTAATGTTTTGGTATTTTGTTAGTTCTGAGATACAATAGATAATTTAAGGATGGTGCATGACAAAAAAATTTCAATGACAGTGATTTTATATTTCATATTTTTTATAGTAGGACTAAGTAACATTATGCTTACCATGAGTCACACAATTTAGAATCATTCATCTTATATGGATGGTTTTTTTTTTAAATGATTTGTGAACTACGATGTGCTTTTCTTGCATGAGCCATGCTTGTATTGTTATTATTTTTATTTTTCTTGTAAAGAAACTTATCACTCAATTCTATAGTAACTTTTTATTTTGATATGATATTTTTTATTTTTATGAAAAAGCTGTTTTATTTCTAACATTTTTTTCTTGTAAAGAAACTTATCACTCACTTATTCAAGTATGCCCTTTGCTTACTCTAAAACATTTTGTATGCTCTTCTCTATGAATTATGGATATGAAGAAAATGCAATGGACATTACATAAATGAGGAAAGAGCTAAAATTGAATTTGATTGTTTTAATGCATAGGCTTAAAAAAAATGAATGGACCTTAACCAATTCTAGTATTCAACCCCACCCTTTTTATTAATGGAAAGCAAGGTAATGTGCAACAAATGATTGTTGAAATGAGATTAGATAAAATTTGAGCTTAAAAGTCAGTTTTGGTAGGGAACCATGGTTTAATCAATTGATTCACAAGATGGATGTGGGTTATGCGGGTCGACCTAACCTGTATATAACCCGTAATGGTTATGCGGGTTTAAGTGGGTTGGGTCGGGTCGACCCGTGGTGGGTGCGGGTTAGGGGTTTCCGACCCGTTTAATAAATGGGTCGGATGTGGGTTAGGCTTGTCTAACCCGTTTAATAAACGGGTCCGACCCGTTTAGCACAACCCGACCCGATTGCCACCTCTACTAAAACCTCTGCATCAACTTGATTTAAATGGCGCTCTATTTCACAATAGATGTGCATGCCACATCATAAATCTTATCATACAAGTAGGGGTAAAATCTATTAGAGATGATTTAGAGATCATTAAATGGATTGTAGGTTTCACTTTTTGTTCTCCCTCGCAAAAATAATGGTGGAGGGAACTGTGTAAATTTGGGCCTAAGACCAAAGAAAATATCACAATATGTAAAGCATAGATGGAATTTTACCTATAAAATGTTAAAACAAGCATGTGCCTATAAAATGGCATGAAATCAATGTTGTCAACTTTATTTAACACATGAAAGTATTTATATAAGTGATGATAGTTGAACCCTTCTTAAGATAATAAGAGATTTTTAGAAGTTTTTCTTGATGCAACTTTGTTTTTTTTCGGGGTATATTATCTCACATCAAATCAAGCTTTAACCCGCTTTTATGAAATAAGTCTTACTTTTAAAAAGTATAGAGGTTTTCAACTTTTTCAACTTATGTGTGTACAAATGGAGGCTAAGTTTTCACAATATTGGAGAATAGCTCCTTTAACATTTTGTATAGCTGTTGCATTAGACCCTAGATTGAAATTAAAAGGTGTAGAAACCCTTCTTGATGAAATAAAATCTAACATGAATACAACTAATATAAATGACATGTTTATAGTTAAGACACAATTAGAAACACTTTATTTGGATTATACTACCCGATTAGGTAGATCCATCGCACCCATTGTAAGACCCCGCCCCGAGAGTTTCCTTTTAGTGTTAATTAAGACGCGTTTGAGCTATAAGTGAGATTAGTGGAAATGGGTTAAATCTGGATTAGAATAGCTTTTTATAGCTTTGAATAATTTTGGGGACTCCTGTGATCTAGTGGGGCCCTTTGGGGGTTCATTTTCATTGCGTCTCGATTAGTTTTGGGATTTAGTTTTGCGTCGAATCCGTCCGAAGCCCGTAGAGCGACGTTTTAGCCCATTTTGGACTTTTAAGTTGTGGGACCCTTGCCATTATCTATATAAGGAGGAGTCTTTTTCCCTCTCTTCCTCTTCTTGCAACTTCTTGAGAAATAGAGAATTCCAGCCCAGCCTAGGGTTTTCTTCTTGCTCCTTGCTTCTCCATCTCTCAATCTCTCTCAAATCTAGTGCTAAAGGCAAAATGGAGGTGGTGATCTTCTTCCCCTCCATGAGAGCTTCTTCTTGATACCATTTGTAGAGAGAGCCTCCCATTCCAAGCTATCTTTTGAGCAAACTCTTGCCATTAGAAGACTCTTCATGTAAGTTCTTCTTCTCATCTCTTGGTTGTGTAGTCTTCTAGCCATGGAGGTGCTTCACCTTGATTATTAGAAACTATTTCCATCTATTTCTTGATTTTGACATTCTAGGGTTGTAATGTTGTATTTTGGGGATTTTTGTATGGATTGTAGATTTAGAGCTTGATAGAAGGATTAGAGCTTGACTAGCATACTTGGAGACCAAGGCAAGTGGATGAATGGATTTTATTTGAATAAGTTCTTGTTTCATTGAAAATGTGGAATTTTTACTATTCCTATTTCACTTGGTTCATTATGTTTTATAATGCTTTTAGAAATGTATTTATTGACATGGTTTCTCCCTTAGTTAGTTTTATGAGAATAAATGCATTCATCATCAAGTTTATTTTGGTCATTATAAATCTCTTAAATGATATTTGTACTTGCATTAAATGAGATTTGTATTGGTAGGAGAATTAAATGCATAGATGGAATGGTGGTTGGTGGAAAGAATTAAATGTTAAATGGAAGGGAATAGACCCATTTCATGCTAGAAAATGGTTTGAGTTGAGGTGAAATGGTTTGGGAAAGAAAGGACTGAAATCTGCACCTGATGTGTAGTTCCCGCAGCTGGGCGGTCAGCGGGCGGTCACCTCGGCGGCTAGCTGACAGGTGACCGGCGGCTAGCCGACCCAGATGCGGTTAGAAACACAGAATGCTGTATTTTGACAGGTGAACCGCGGTCAGCTCGCGGCTAACCGCCAATCCAAAAACCATGTGACCGCAAGGTAGCCGAGAGGCGCGGTTAGAAACACAGAATGCTACAATTTAGCAGGGTGAACCGCGGTCAGCCCCGCGGCCAGCCAGCGGCTAACCGCCGATCACATCGGCGGCTAACCGCCAGCTGACCGACAGGTGACCGAGTTTTACCCAGAATTCCTGAGTCTTTTCTATTGGTTTCAGATATGGTATTTAAAGGCTTGGATGGGTTGTTCTGATGCCCTACCACCTTGAAAAGACCCAGGGGATGACATAAGGAGATTGACATAGAAAGAAAAACCATTTCGGAAAAGGTATTGAGACTTTTAGATTCATCAACGTGCATAAGGAAACTTAGTATGTCCTCTATCATTCGAGTACCATACTAAGGGTAATATAGACATACAAGATCCCTATACAGGTCGTTGAATATGGATGTCCCAATATATATAGTCCCTAATGATATAAAGATTTATTGCATTGTTTTACTCAAATTATATGTATAATTACCCGAGCCTACCAGTTTTATCTCGAATTCTGATTTATACACCTGACATGCCCTGCCAGCCCTATCTATGCATGAACAGATAATGACATGAAATGTGTGCCTACGAGCACCATGCCCCGCTTACCCGAATGTTTTATACTGATATGTTTCGTATACGTTTTGATTTCTCATGTAACCTATGAGTCGGCACCACTAAGCTTGGACGTCCTTGTCAGTCTGATCAACTGACTTGGGCCTCCCCCTTGTGCTCCCGCCAGTTGCAACTTGGATCCTGTCCTGTCCCGTTACCCGGTTCCGCGGCCGTGGTCTTGCCTAGCTATATGTATATGTATATGTTTATAACGTTGGCTCTCGTTACTTCGTGTGCTCGAGCCCAACGCACTGAATGTGCTCTCATCACCTTAGTGATGGAGAGGATTTAGCTCTAGTGTGGTTGCCATCTAGTCAGTTCCTGTACCTTGAATACCCCACATGATTTATATTGCATCTGTACTTTAAATGAACCATGCATCTTGTTTTATGACAGTTTTCGTTATGTCTATGATATGCTTTGATTTCGTTCTTGGTATATCTATTCACCCACCTGCCAGACCGTCGTGTCTGACCCATTTTTGTGGTACTCAGGTCCAGCCCCCGTTGTTGCCTTTGAGGAGGAGCCAGAGGAGGCGGTTGATGAACCGCAACGATTAGTAGAATGGCAAGCTGACGATGTCATGTAGACATTCGGTTTAGCTTTGAGCTGCGAACATTTTGGGGAGTTTATAGAATGATACTGATTTATACTTTTGGTTGTACTGGCCTTTGTTGGCCATTATTTTTGGGGAATGTTAATTAACTTGATCTTTTGTTTAAACTTTAACTTCATATTTTGGGAATGCTAATGAGATCATTGCTCACTCTGACATCATGTCATACCTGTGTATTAACAGTCTTATTTGATGTGATTGGATTAAGAGTTTGATTTGCTACACGCTTCCGCACCAATATAAATGTTCTATGAGTGTATGAGGAATCCTCACCGCGGAAACCTGTGGGAAATTAATGAAATGTTTAATTATTATTAAGGGGTGGTTCATTATCCACACCACCCCGTCGCGGTCCCGGGCCCCGGTTCGGGGTCGCGACAGACTGGTATCAAAGCGAGACGTGTTTCGGGCAATTAAAAGAAACTAGAAATCCTAAGGACGTGGCGAGGATCCGTTAGACTTTTTGTTAGACTTTTCGTTAGTTAGACTCGTGTGAGCAATGTGTAACCCTTATATGACTTTATGTGCTAACAATTTGTTTTACAGTGATATGCCACCTCGAAAAAGACCCGTAACCGACAATCCCACCGCAAGCAATAGTGAACACACCGGGCCACTAGGAAACGGTACTCCGGATCCCAACATGCAGAATCAATTTCAACAGATGATGCAAGCCATGCTTGACCAGCAACGTCAAGCCAATGAAAACCAGGCAAGATTGCAAGAGCAAATGGCCAGGAAGGATGAGGAGCATGCTAGGGAGATGGCTACGATGCAAAGGCAGTTGTTAGAAGTGTTAGAAAGGAGACCTGAACCGGCACCAGCGCAACCTCTAGGCACTCAGATTGTCATTAACAATAGGGAACATGATCCCAACGCGTTGTATGAAAAGTTTAGGAAGAGGGGTCCCAAGGAGTTCACTGGACATGAGGACCCACTAGCTGCAGACGACTGGTTGGAGCATACGGAGAACATCTTTGAGATATTTAGATGTACCGGTAGACAGCAAGTGCAACTCACCGCTTCCATGTTCACCGGCCTAGCAGATATATGGTGGAAAACAATCAAGGCTGAGTATAGGACCATAGCAGACGCAGAGGCTTGGACAAGTTTCAAGAGACAATTCGGTGACAAGTATGTACCGACACATGTGAAGAGGCAGAAGGCCATTGAATTCCAGCAGCTCGTACAAGGTAACACGACCGTGCAAGAGTACCTCACGAAGTTTGAGAGGTTGTCTCGATATGCCCCCGAGTCGATTGACACTGTGGAGAAAAAGATAGCGAAGTTCCTTGAAGGACTTAACCCGATCATTGAGAGGGATGCCACGGGTGTTGTACCACCTATCACTTTTGAAGAGGCTGTGAGAAGAGCCTACAAATTCGAGAACCTGAACAACAAGATCCTGAAGATCCAAGGAAAGGCACCAGCTCACCAACAGAATCACCAACCAAGGAACCATCAGAACAAACGACCGAGGCATGAACAAAACGTGCAGAATGCTCTAGTTTGCGTTCACTGTGGTAAGAACCACGAGAGTGCTCAATGCCGTACGATTACGGGAGCATGTTTCATATGTGGTTCCATGGCACACCAGCTCAAGGACTGCCCAAGACAGGCTGGGCAAGGTAACAACAGACAGAATCAACAACAACAAGGAACACAGCGCCAGGCACCACCTCAGAACGCACTAGCCGTACAGAACCAGCCCAGGCCACTCCAGCAGCAGGCTCCACAGCAACAATATAGACCTCCACAACAGCATCAAGCTCGTCAGCAAGGACAGAATCAGAATCAGCGTCCTCCTCAACAGAATAGGAATGCACAGCAAGGTAGACAGCAACAAGCTCAGAACAGGCCACAGCAGCGAGGACAAGTGTATGCAATTAACCAAGCTGATGCAGAGGCGGTAGATAACGTGGTGGAAGGTACACTCCTAGTTTGTGGATTTGAAGCTAAGATTTTGTTTGACCCTGGCTCTACGCACTCCTTCTTGTCTCCAAAATTTTCTAAGTTGATTGATATGCTTGCTAGAGAACTTGAGTATGTATTGACGGTGTCCACCCCCGTAGGCAAACAAGTTGTGTGTAGGAAATATTATCCTAGATGTGTTATTAAGATAGGAGATGTGGTGTTACCGGCGAATCTTATTTTGTTGGAGATGTATGATTTCGATGTCATTCTAGGAATGGATTGGTTAGCAGGGTACCATGCTACGATGGACTGTTTCCATAAGACTCTCACGTTCAAATTAGAGGAGACCCCAGCAGGCGTTTTGTTCCATGGGGAAAAGAAGACTTCTTGTCCAAGATTCGTCTCAGCGTTGAAGGCTGATAGACTAGTGAGAAGTGGATGTGAATGCTATTTAGCGTTTATCACGGAGGATAAACGGTCCCAAGGGGTGGAGGAGATCCCAATTGTTTGCGAATTCCCAGACATTTTTCCAGAAGAAATCCCAGGTTTACCACCTGTTAGGGAGATTGACTTCACCATCGAATTGTTACCGGGGACCGCTCCGATATCTATCGCACCATACAGAATGGCTCCAGCTGAATTAGGAGAGTTGAAGATTCAGTTGCAAGAATTGTTGGATAAAGGTTTTATTAGACCGAGCGTCTCACCTTGGGGAGCTCCAGTGTTATTCGTCAAGAAGAAAGACGGTTCCATGAGAATGTGTATTGATTACCGGAAATTGAACCAAGCTACCATCAAGAACAAGTATCCATTGCCAAGGATAGATGAATTGTTTGACCAATTGCAAGGTGCTGCTTACTTTTCGAAGATCGATCTAAGATCCGGTTATCATCAGCTGCGAGTTAGAGATTCAGATGTATCGAAGACAGCGTTCCGGATGAGATATGGACACTATGAGTTTCTAGTGATGCCATTTGGACTGACGAATGCACCAGCAGTATTCATGGCTTTGATGAACAAAATATTTGCTGAGTACTTAGACCAATTCACAGTGGTGTTTATTGATGACATTTTGGTGTACTCTAAGTCCAGAGAAGAACATGAAGAGCATTTGAGGATAGCATTGCAACTCCTAAGAGACAATCAATTGTATGCGAAGCTCTCTAAGTGCGATTTTTGGCTTGAAGAAGTCGCATTTTTAGGTCATATCATTTCCAAAGAAGGATTATCAGTGGACTCAGCCAAGATAGATGCAGTTGTGAAGTGGGAAAGACCGAAGAACGCGTCAGAAATCAGGAGTTTTCTTGGATTGGCGGGTTACTATCGAAGATTTGTGCAAGGATTTTCGTCGATTGCAGCTTCATTGACAAAGTTGACCAAGAAGAATGCACCTTATGTGTGGACAGACCAATGCGAGGCCAGCTTCCAAGAGTTGAAAAAGAGATTAACATCAGCACCCGTCCTCACTTTACCATCCGGGAGCGGCGGTTACACCATTTTTACAGATGCGTCGAATATAGGACTCGGTTGTGTGTTGATGCAAGATAGAAAAGTCGTTGCTTATGGATCCCGTCAGTTGAAGGACCACGAGAAGAACTATGCAACGCATGATCTTGAGTTAGCAGCGGTCGTTTTTGCGCTAAAGATGTGGAGACATTACCTCTACGGAGAGAAATTCGAAGTCCACTCCGATCACCGCAGCTTACAGTATTTGTTCTCTCAGAAGGAGTTGAATATGAGACAAAGAAGATGGATGGAATATATCAAAGATTATGATTTTCCGATCAAGTACCACCCGGGAAAGGCAAATGTAGTAGCCGATGCCTTGAGTAGGAAGTCAGCAAGTGTGGCAAGCCTAAGAGTTACGTGCTTCTTTCAGCAATTTGAAGAGTTGGGGGTAAATTTTCAGCCCCTAAGCGAGGGAGTGATGTTAGCCAACATGTCAGTGTCTGAACCTTCATTCATTCGGAAGATCAAGGACGACCAATTGCAAGATCCAGAGTTGGCCAAGATTTCAGAGCATGTAGCAGAACGTCCTGATTTCCGTATTGTGGATGGAGTCTTATTCTATCGTGATCGTCTATGCGTGCCCAAGATTGAAGATTTGAAGAATGATATTATGACAGAGGCGCACAGTACGAAGTACTCTATGCACCCGGGTAGCACGAAGATGTATCAGAACTTGAAAGGCAGATTTTGGTGGAACAACATGAAGAGGGAAATAGCAGCTTTCGTTTCCCGATGTTTGACGTGTCAGTTGGTGAAGGCAGAGCATCAGAGACCTCCAGGGTTATTGCAGCCATTAGAGATCCCAGAATGGAAGTGGGAACATATCACCATGGATTTCATCTCGGGATTGCCAAGGACCAGAAAAGGGAACAACTCCATATGGGTCATTGTGGACCGTCTTACCAAATCAGCTCATTTCATTCTTATGAAGACCGGAGAGAAGATGCATATGTTACCTCTCGCAGAGTTGTTTGTCAACGAGATCGTCAGCCGTCATGGGCAGCCAGTCTCCATTACTTCAGATAGAGATAGCTGATTTGTCTCGAGATTCTGGAAGACTTTGCATGAATCTATGGGAACGAAGCTTCAGTTCAGCACAGCGTATCACCCACAAACAGATGGTCAGTCGGAAAGAACAATTCAGACCCTTGAAGATATGCTTCGAGCGTGTGTACTAGATTTCAAGACTCAATGGGATAAGGCCCTACCGCTTTGCGAATTCGCCTACAACAACAGTTATCATTCGAGCATCGGGATGGCGCCTTTTGAGGCATTGTATGGTAGGAGGTGTAGAACTCCAGTCTGTTGGGAAGAAGTAGGTATTCGCAGTTTTCATGGACCGACTATGGTGAGTGAAACCAGTGACAAAGTCAAGTTGATCCAAGAGCGTCTGAAAGTAGCCCGGAGTAGACAGAAGAGTTATGCAGACTCTCATCGAAGGGACTTACATTTTAAGGAAGGAGATAAGGTTTTCTTGAAGGTGTCACCTACTAGAGGAACTTTGAGATTCGGACAGAGAGGCAAATTGTCTCGGAGATACATTGGACCCTATGATATCGTGAGCAAGATTGGTGACGTGGCTTACAGATTGGCCTTACCACCTGAGCTTTCTGGCGTACACAATGTGTTCCATGTGTCTATGTTGAAAAAGTACGTCCCCGACCCGTCACATGTACTCCGTCATGAACCATTAGAGATCAGAGAAGATGCCACCTATGTCGAGAAGCCTATTCAGATCATCGATACGAAAGAACAGGAACTGAGGACAAGGACTATACAATGGGTGAAAGTGCTCTGGGAAAATCACGGACCTGAAGAGGCAACGTGGGAATTACGGGATCAAGTTCAGAAGAAGTATCCGCATCTACTACCCGAGGTTAGTTATTTTATTTCATTTGGTGGACCAAATGCCCTAAGGGGTGGAGGATGTAAGACCCCGCCCCGAGAGTTTCCTTTTAGTGTTAATTAAGACGCGTTTGAGCTATAAGTGAGATTAGTGGAAATGGGTTAAATCTGGATTAGAATAGCTTTTTATAGCTTTGAATAATTTTGGGGACTCCTGTGATCTAGTGGGGCCCTTTGGGGGTTCCTTTTCATTGCGTCTCGATTAGTTTTGGGATTTAGTTATAATTCTGGAAATCGGTAATTTACTCCGTTTAATGTATTTTATGATTCCCAACAACTTTTGTATTTGCTTCATTTCCATTCGAGACCTCTAAACCCTACTTTGCCATTGATAGGGGTAAAACAGTCTTTTTACACAAAATATGGACACTATTTTCAACGTCTCCGAAACTCGTAAAATATATACTTTTTGGAAAGTAGAAATTTCGACGATCAATTCTTCCTTCTTCGTCGAATCCGTCCGAAGCCCGTAGAGCGACGTTTTAGCCCATTTTGGACTTTTAAGTTGTGGGACCCTTGCCATTATCTATATAAGGAGGAGTCTTTTTCCATCTCTTCCTCTTCTTGCAACTTCTTGAGAAATAGAGAATTCCAGCCCAGCCTAGGGTTTTCTTCTTGCTCCTTGCTTCTCCATCTCTCAATCTCTCTCAAATCTAGTGCTAAAGGCAAAATGGAGGTGGTGATCTTCTTCCCCTCCATGAGAGCTTCTTCTTGATACCATTTGTAGAGAGAGCCTCCCATTCCAAGCTATCTTTTGAGCAAACTCTTGCCATTAGAGGACTCTTCATGTAAGTTCTTCTTCTCATCTCTTGGTTGTGTAGTCTTCTAGCCATGGAGGTGCTTCACCTTGATTATTAGAAACTATTTCCATCTATTTCTTGATTTTGACATTCTAGGGTTGTAATGTTGTATTTTGGGGATTTTTGTATGGATTGTAGATTTAGAGCTTGATAGAAGGATTAGAGCTTGACTAGCATACTTGGAGACCAAGGCAAGTGGATGAATGGATTTTATTTGAATAAGTTCTTCTTTTATTGAAAATGTGGAATTTTTACTATTCCTATTTCATTTGGTTCATTATGTTTTATAATGCTTTTAGAAATGTATTTATTGACATGGTTTCTCCCTTAGTTAGTTTTATGAGAATAAATGCATTCATCATCAAGTTTATTTTGGTCATTATAAACCTCTTAAATGATATTTGTACTTGCATTAAATGAGATTTGTATTGGTAGGAGAATTAAATGCATAGATGGAATGGTGGTTGGTGGAAAGAATTAAATGTTAAATGGAAGGGAATAGACCCATTTCATGCTAGAAAATGGTTTGAGTTGAGGTGAAATGGTTTGGGAAAGAAAGGACTGAAATCTGCACTTGATGTGTAGTTCCCGCAGCTGAGCGGTCAGCGGGCGGTCACCTCGGCGGCTAGCCGACAGGTGACTGGCGGCTAGCCGACCCAGATGCGGTTAGAAATACAGAATGCTGTATTTTGACAGGCGAACCGCGGTCAGCTCACGGCTAACCGCCAATCCAAAAACCATGTGACCGCAAGGTAGCCGAGAGGCGCGGTTAGAAACACAGAATGCTACATTTTAGCAGGGTGAACCGCGGTCAGCCCCGCGGCCAGCCAGCGGCTAACCGCCGATCACATCGGCGGCTAACCGCCAGCTGACCGACAGGTGACCGAGTTTTACCCAGAATTCCTGAGTCTTTTCTATTGGTTTTAGATATGGTATTTAAAGGCTTGGATGGGTTGTTCTGATGCCCTACCACCTTGAAAAGACCCAGGGGATGACATAAGGAGATTGACATAGAAAGAAAAACCATTTCGGAAAAGGTATTGAGACTTTTAGATTCATCAACGTGCATAAGGAAACTTAGTATGTCCTCTATCATTCGAGTACCATACTAAGGGTAATATAGACATACAAGATCCCTATACAGGTCGTTGAATATGGATGTCCCAATATATATAGTCCCTAATGATATAAAGATTTATTGCATTGTTTTACTCAGATTATATGTATAATTACCCGAGCCTACCAGTTTTATCTCGAATTCTGATTTATACACCTGACATGCCCTGCCAGCCCTATCTATGCATGAACTGATAATGACATGAAATGTGTGCCTACGAGCACCATGCCCCGCTTACCCGAATGTTTTATACTGATATGTTTCGTATACGTTTTGATTTCTCATGTAACCTATGAGTCGGCACCACTAAGCTTGGACGTCCTTGTCAGTCTGATCAACTGACTTGGGCCTCCCCCTTGTGCTCCCGCCAGTTGCAACTTGGATCCTGTCCTGTCCCGTTACCCGGTTCCGCGGCCGTGGTCTTGCCTAGCTATATGTATATGTATATGTTTATAACGTTGGCTCTCGTTACTTCGTGTGCTCGAGCCCAACGCACTGAATGTGCTCTCATCACCTTAGTGATGGAGAGGATTTAGCTCTAGTGTGGTTGCCATCTAGTCAGTTCCTGTACCTTGAATACCCCACATGATTTATATTGCATCTGTACTTTAAATGAACCATGCATCTTGTTTTATGACAGTTTTCGTTATGTCTATGATATGCTTTGATTTCGTTCTTGGTATATCTATTCACCCACCTGCCAGACCGTCGTGTCTGACCCATTTTTGTGGTACTCAGGTCCAGCCCCCGTTGTTGCCTTTGAGGAGGAGCCAGAGGAGGCGGTTGATGAACCGCAACGATTAGTAGAATGGCAAGCTGACGATGTCATGTAGACATTCGGTTTAGCTTTGAGCTGCGAACATTTTGGGGAGTTTATAGAATGATACTGATTTATACTTTTGGTTGTACTGGCCTTTGTTGGCCATTATTTTTGGGGAATGTTAATTAACTTGATCTTTTGTTTAAACTTTAACTTCATATTTTGGGAATGCTAATGAGATCATTGCTCACTCTGACATCATGTCATACCTGTGTATTAACAGTCTTATTTGATGTGATTGGATTAAGAGTTTGATTTGCTACACGCTTCCGCACCAATATAAATGTTCTATGAGTGTATGAGGAATCCTCACCGCGGAAACCTGTGGGAAATTAAGGAAATGTTTAATTATTATTAAGGGGTGGTTCATTATCCACACCACCCCGTCGCGGTCCCGGGTCCCGGTTCGGGGTCGCGACACCCACAGTCCCAACATGCCCTCCCTAGGTACGTAAAAGGGAAAAAGAAGGCCATTTGGAGTATTATGAGGAAATCTCATAGAAGTAACTCCTCTTCATCCGGAGGATCCTCTTACAACCTTAATGAATTAACAATGTACCTGGGGAGTGATCTTGTTCCAATCCCAGATGATGAAAAAGATTCTTTTGATCTTTTGGCATGGTGGAAATCATTTGAAACTATGTTTCCTATGCTTTCTGCCATGGCCCGTGATATACTAACAATACCAGCGTCTACTGTTGCATCAGAGTAGACATTTAGTGCAAGTGGGCGCCTTATTGACCCCAGGAGGACTATGCTATCAGACGAAACCGTGGAGACCTACATATGCTTACGGGATTGATATCAAGTAGAGGATAGAACATAACACCTCTTGGATGATTTCGAGACAGAAGACGAGCTATTGGCGTTACATATATAATATCATAGTATAATTTAATTTTTAGAATGTATAATAGGCTTTCAACTTGTAATTCATTTTTTAGAATGTATCATAGGTTTTTAAAGTTGTAATTTATTTTTTAGAATGTATCATAGATTTTTAAAGTTGTAATTATTTTTTCATTTATCAGACGGTTTGAATTTCATTATATATATATTGATCCAAGTTCAAACTTGTAATTTTTTTGAACTTTTGTAACGTAAATTTCAAGGAAAAATAATCTATTTGATGCATTTTTTTTCAAAACATCATTAGTGTTATTCTACTTTTTTATTTCTCTTAATTTCTTTATTTTAATGAAATTGGTCCGAGGCTCTAAGTCCAAGTTTGTGATTTTGTGTCCGTCCAATTTTTAAAAAAATTTAAAAAAATAAAAAAAAGAAAAAAAAAAGGGGAGGGGGATCTGTGGCCCGCCCATGGGCCGCACGGCCCAGGCCCGACTGGGGCACAGCACGACCAGGGCCGTATTGGGCACGGCACAGCCCGGCTCGTATAATTTCCATGGGCCGTGCTGGACCGGGCACGACTGGGCCCGATCATGAGAGAACCGTGTTGGGCGATTTACATGCCTAGCTCCCTAGCTGTCAACCTGCATCTTAGCAGGTATCACATGGAACGATGTAGAAACATGTAGAAAAAGGAGGAGAAACTGATGTCAGTTGAAACCTTTAGGACACGTTTGGCAAAGGGCCATGGCTAAGGAATCCTCCCCATTTTCTGCATTTTCGAGGATTTCCCACGTTTGGTTGGGTGAGGATTTTGAGAGGAATGACAAGAGATACCCTCTAATGGGATTATTTGCAAAATCAGAGCGCCCCCCCCCCCCCTCCCTGTCGGACTGAGAGAATGCACGCAATGGAGGAAAAACGAAGCTACAGTGTTTGAACAATGATGTGAGACGATAATGTGGATTAATAGGTTTTTGCTTTGGTAATGTACCTTTTGGGTCCCACAATCAAGATCCTAACCATTAATAATGTTTAAATAAGCCAAAACAGCCATCTCAGCAAATTTCAGCCGTTAATTCATCTTAGATCTTGAGATATTTGCAAAAATGTCCTAAACGTTAGATTGCAATTTCTGAGATTTTGTGGGCCAAAAGGGGGATTAAAACCAGTCCATTCTTTATAATTTTCTGGTTCCTGTGGGCCCCAAGATCATGATCTAAACCCGTTGTTATTTCTGAAAGGTCAAACACGGCTAGTTGACCAAATTTCAATCGTTGATCCTTACCATATCTTGAGATATTTTTAAAAAAAAAGTCTAGGTACTAAAATATTAATTTCTTATTCCTGTGGGCCCCCTTTGCACGATCTGAACAGTTTAGATTTTCTAGATGACCACAGACAACTTTGAGGTGAAAGTTGAGGTCTTGATTTTTCAAGGATTTTGGGAAATTTTATAAAAATATTTATAACCATTGGATCATTCTATAATTTCCAGGAATCCTCCCTCCATCCAAACATGGAACTTTCATTGGGAATCCTACTTGAGGAGGTACTATAAAAAAAAAAAAAACATTTGTTCTTAATTATGATGTCCCCCTTGACACTTTTACTGAGAAAGTGGATAATTTATCTTTGCATAATTGTGCAAGGGGCCAAAAAAGATGCTACACTGATCTTGCGTTTCAGTTTTGCAGGGCAAATGGCTACGGGACCAAGATTGGATTGGCAGCCCACACTGGGGCATTTTTTTTTGGGTTGCGAACACTCACTTTTGCATTTCTTGTACATCTCTACATTTTTTTTAGCATTTCTGCATTTAATGCATTTTATCTTCTCTTATGCATTGTTGATGTTTCTCGCTTGAGTTTTACAACTACTGCATGGAACTGAAAAAGGGAGGTTTCGTCCAACTGAGTTCGGAAAAGCTCAAGCGAACCAGGTGAGTAGCGTTGTCCTTTTAATTTTCATCACGTATTTGAATCGTCGTAGGCCTCCCTTAAGTGCCGACGATCGGAATGGCTATCATAATACCGCTTTTTGCGAATTGTGGTGTCCGCCGACTTGGATCGTGTTGCCTTGGAGGTGCTAACCTCGGGCTCGAAACTCCCCTCGGGAATGTAGATAACCTTGGAAGGTTCCATCCATCCTCATTTCCACCTTGCATAGCCCCTTCTCAAAACTGCATTCATACTCATATTGCATCTAGCATTTACATCATAAACCCCACCATTCATTTATAGGTTGCACTCATCTTGTCCCACTGGGGTCTAAGATTCACATCATCATTAATTTGGATTATGTTTGCACATCCCAGCATGATTTCAACTTTGTCTATTCAGGTGTCTATCTGAGGCAAAAGTTCAAAAAAAAAAAAAAAAAAAAAAACCCATCATGGATCAATTATTTTCTTGGTGCCAACTCACGAGATCCTAAAAGGCTCTCACAAGACATGTGGTCGTGTCTACTTTTTTTGGTGCGTAGCCCATTCTGTGCCACACTCCAAGATGGGCTTATTGTAGACACCTCATTTTGGCACCCCTATGGACAATTTCAATACTCATATTATAGATTCCCCAATTTTGCCCTATTTGGACAATTTTGAATAAATAAATTAAAATCTTCATTATCATTCACATTTAGAAAAGTTGCATCATTATAGGACCTTTTTTTTATGGATCTCACCAACTCTCATGTTTCGAGTCAGATCTCACTTCCAGGATGATTTACCTTTAGTATGCTCCCCGATGATATATGGATTTAAAGAATCCAACGGTCGGATCAAGAGATATGACTCCTTTCACGAATTTAATATATGTGGGCACCCTAAAAATTCAAATGTTTTATAGATCTTCAAACTGACTTGACCCATATATCATCAGGACCTACTCATCGAGAGATTTCCAATAGTACTCGGATTTTAAAAATTCGATGGGCAGATCAAAATCTGTGAAACCTGGGTCCCAATGATAATGGCCCGGACCAAGCCCCACCACGGCCCACCTTTTGGGCCTCGAACCCCTGATCCAAACCTCAAATCCAACCCATTAGGCCTGGCCCATCAAGTCCGGCCCAAGTCCCAAACCATCTCAGCCAAAAGCCATTTGGCCCAATCTAAGCCCCAAAACTCCTCAGGCCCATTACTCCACCAACCTAAACCTCAAACTACCCAACCCATTAGTATTTTGGGTCTCACCCGTGACCGACCCAACCTAACCTGGGCCCGAACTACCCTTGGCCCATCACCCAGATAAGGGAAAAGGAGTCCAGAGATCTGGGAAACTAGAATCCCAGATCCCCATACTCTCTCCCTCCTTAAGGGCTTGTTTGTGTAGCCCATTTCCATGGAAATGGAAACAGTTTTCTGCAGAAAACTTACTTTATGTATGTTTGGTGCAACATTTTTCCTAGGAATCACTTTATTGCCAGTTCAGCCTTTTCCTTCCTCACTATGGAAATGGACTTCCCATGGGGGGGTATGGGAAGTCCATTTCCTCAGAAAACTCGCCCCCCCCCCCTTATAAACTTCTTTTCCTACCCATTTTCCATCCAAAACCCTAGCCCCCAGTTCGGAACTCCTTCATTGACGAGCAACCTGGATGGCAGCCATCGCCACTGCAGGTAAATCCCCCTCTCCCGCTGTCTCTCTTCTCCGTAAGGATTGCTTGCTACCATACCCCAACCTCTCTCTCTTTCCCTCTCTATTCTCCTCCCAGTCTAACCTCTTTCTTCCCTGCTGCCAGCAAACCTCCCCTGCTGCCAGCCACCACGAGCCGTCTCTTTGCTTCGAGGTTTGATTCGATCCCTTTCTTCTCTTCCTCTTCATTTTTCTTATAAGGTTTTTGTGCTCTATTCTTTCTGATCGAATCATGTTCTAGATGCGTTTGTGCTCTATTCTTTCTGATCGAATCATGATTCTAGAGCCGTCTCTTTGCTTTGGTTGGGTTTGTGTTTTTACGCGTGAAGATCTAGGTGCTTTATTTATTACTTAGATCTATCGATGGATCTTCGGGTTTTATGTTTCTTGATGTCGATGAAAGCTTTGTATAAAAATGTGCCCTTTTTTGGCATTTGGATGTCGTTTGTTGGAGATTTAGGTATGGATTTAGCTGTACACTCATTTCGTATGTCTTTTATTTTTTAATTTTATGTGACCCCTCCTCTTCTTCCTCTTCTTCTTATTCTTTTATATAGAGGATTTACTTTGAATTAGCCTGGAATGGATCTGGTTTTCTCAATTTGGGCATTTTTCTATGACTTTTAACATGTTCCTGCGAATTACACGAATTTAGATCTGCTCTGTTTTTTAATTCTAGACGTAGGTAAATGATGTGATCTGTTTTGAAGTATTTTCTATGAGATTTCCATCTGAATTCAGTTGCTCTATTGTTTTTTTTTTTCCTTCTTTTCTAGAAGGTTAATGCATTGGTTTTTTTTTTTTTTTCCCCAGCTTAGAAGAGACTTGTTCTGAGATGAGAGGTACTGTATTTGGAAAGTTTTGGAAGAAAAATGTAGTTGCAGAATATGATCACACACTGAACATGGGTACATTTAAGTGGACATCTATCATCTATTTGCTTTGTAATCTAGAAATATGATCACTCAATGAATAGGGTATTCTCCCCACTTGTCATGGCTGCTTCTATAGAAGGAAGCCATTGATGTTCAAATAATAAAAGTATTTAACTACAATTTTTTTGCTAATGTCCAAGGTAATTTGTTTATAGGGCAGTCTAATTTAAGAATCCATAAGGGGGCCTCAGTTTCCTCAAATTTCATCAACAAAATATAGTCTAATTTATAATAGTTTCCTCAGTTGCCTACACATGTTAGAAGTGAATTATTCAATAGCACATTTGCTCAGTTTTCTGCAGATTGGGCCTCAATTTTCTGCTATATACATTTGCTGGTGATGTGCCCACAGTCCACTCCATTTTCAACTTCATGACCCTACCTTACAAGCTTTCCATATTAAATTCAACTCAGATTAGTTTCTTTCCAATGGGCAGTACTGTATAGCTAGTAGTGTATAGCTAGCAGCTATATTTGATCTAAAACAATGGGTAGTTTTATTAGTTTTTTACTTATAAATTATGTGGTTATGTTATATGTGTAAGCTTGTTGAGGATAGAGATTTTGATGCAATGATGTTTTTCTTGTTTCCTTTTGTATTGTTGCACTTCATATTCTTTTTAGTAGTCCACATGCAGGCTAAATCAAAGGATGATTTTAAATTTATGATGGGTTCCTAGGATCATCACCGTCCATTCTTATTTTTTCATATGATGGATAGATGATTATAACTTTATTTGTTTTTGGGCAATGGAACCACCCTTCTCCATGATGCCAATGCCCAACAATGGAATTGAGTTGGGAGGAGGAACAGCCCTGCCATCCAATTGTAGTGTTAGATGACATATACTGTTCAGTCAATATCAAGTATTTGAATTATCATTCCAAGGTGCTAGATATTTATTAGTGTTGTAGTGTTGTTTAATCTCAATGTGCAAGCATGTGAATGGATTTATAGTATCTACCCCCATACTAAAATTTGTAGGAATGGGGTCGCAAAATACAAATGATAATTTCGCTCCCCTTCCCAAAAATTTGAAATGGACGCCAATGCAAGATGACATGCTCATCCAACTTATGGTTGAGCAATGTAAAGAGGAGTGCGGCATAAAAGGAGGCTTCACCTGTGAAGGGTGGAATTTATTGACAAAGGAAATGAAGATTGCTCATGGTGCCTTCTTTAATGAGGATAAACTGAAAAATAGGTTTAAAACATTGACGAAGCCTTATGGGGATCTGAAAGCAATGCTAGACCTTAGTGGATTTGGATGGGATGATACAAGAAAAATGGTAACAGCTGAGCCGGATGTTTGGAAAGAATATGTAACGGTGAGTCAGTTCATACGTCTATTTTTTTATAGTAAAAATTAATATGGTAAATGAAAATTTGTTACAAGTATAAACTATTTTGATTCACTTGCAGGCACATCCTATGGCAGCTCTTTATAAGAACAAGACCTTCCCAGACTGGGTTTCTCTAGCCATTATCTTTGGTGACAGCGTTGCAGATGGTAGAGATGGTTTTGCTAGCAACGATCCGGAACCCATAGAAACACAAGCTGAAGAAGAGACGCAAGCTGATAGGAACCAATAGGAGGCAACGCCAGCTGAGTACTACAACGACTTCTCGCCATTTAGCAAGAAACCGACCAAATATGGGTCAAGCTTTGATTACTGCAGTGGAAACTATAGCATCTCCAATGTCTGATTATGCAAACAAAAGAGCTAAAGAGCTTTCAGACATGGACAAATGCATTGATTCTCTTCGTGCTCTTGGACTTCCAAATGTTATATATTTTAAAGCACTTAACGTAATAGAAATTGAGAGGAAGGCAAAATTCTTTCTGGCGTTGCCTCCTGGTGATCGTGAACCATGGATACTGAGTCAACTTGGACTAGAGTGATGATGGGAAAGGTCGCAACATGAAGATTTTGGAACGTGGCAACTTTTTGGCCATGTAATAAAAAACCCTAGTTGTGAATACATGGCACTTCTGGAACCTAGAACTTTGGGGTACCACTATTTTGGGCACGCTTATTTCTTGTTAGCAACGTGGTAGAAAACTATGGATATTCATTTAGAATATGGATATCATACAATCATCTAACCTTTTTGTCTCTCATTGAGAGAACCTTTCAACTATGGAGCATGGGTGTTGATGAAGACATGGAAGCTGAGGAAGGAGGGGAAGTTGGATCCGGTTCGAGTGATGCGGACAGTCAATTTGCATATGAGCTACGAGATGCAATTGCTCAACAAATGTGGGATGGGTATTAATTTATTAGACGTTTATGTTTAATGCTAAGCCTTGTATCAGTTTTAAGTGCTATGGTTGTTGGTACTTCATAGAATGTGTTGCAGTAGATTGTTGAAACTATTTATATATATTTGACTAATTCTCTTTTTATGGAATGCTATTTGAAACCCAATATATTAACTATGTTGAGGTGAGCCTTTTCAATTGTGGATGTCATTTTATTTCTAACTTGGTCTATACTTGGATGGAAATGGATTTACTCATAGTTGAATGGATATGTGTGTGTATGGATATTGATTTGGTGTGTTACCTATTGGTGTACCCATTTATGGTTATTATTCAAGTTTCAAAGGGCATAAGTAGGTGTTCTTACAACCTACAGTTCTAGTTTCATGTAGTTGTTGAATAAATTCATAATGACAGCTCTATTGTTCGTTCTGATGTTTGGAGCAGCAGGGATGGTAACATAGTTGTGATGGTGATAATTTGTGTTTCTTTTTATATAATATGTGTTCAATTTCTAATTCTGATTTTTGCGTAGTGTCAATTATGGATTTGACTTCAAGTAGTTCTTTCATTAAAAAATAAATTCATATATACATGAGGACCAAAGGGTGCTTTTGTTGGTGCAGGGCTCAAGAACACTATCTGATTATGGGCTGGCTGGGTTGATATATGGGCTGGCTGGGTTGATATAGGATTCATCAATTGGTCAAAGTCATCAAAAGCTGGGAATTGTTTTTGTTTTTTCTAGGAGTGGATGTATTTCTCTCTCATTGTTTGTTAGAGGGACAAGGCTTTAACGATGATGATGATGTGTGCTTTACGTGCACTTTTGCTCAAGAGCAATCATATTGTGATCCTGTAACCATATCCAGGCTTTTGAATGCCACACTTGTCATTCCAGAGATCCAAGAAAGCACTCGATCAAAAGGCATAAGGTTTTTCCAGTTACATATCTTAAGTTGATTCTTAAATTAATTGATTTGTTATGTGGTCATTCTTTTCCTTGGACATACCGACCAACATTCTCAAGTTTGTCTTAATTTAAAAGCACCTAGTTGGCAATTCTCCAGAGGGGAATAATATAGGACTCTTCTTTTTTTCTTCTTCTAAAAACTTGGATTGTTATCATATTAATAATCTTCATCTGCCTTTGCATTCTTACATTTGCATAAAGTGTCTATTTATGTTTGGAGTTCATCTGTAGTTGCTACATGCAATGAGTTGGAAGTCATTTTCAGCTTCTTTTGCCATACTGTTAAATTTCATTAATTAGTCTTTTATGATTTGCTTGTGCAGATGTTTAC
Source organism: Persea americana (assembly GCA_029852735.1). Lineage (NCBI taxonomy): Eukaryota > Viridiplantae > Streptophyta > Magnoliopsida > Laurales > Lauraceae > Persea > Persea americana. Next base: position 18,909,664 of record CM056818.1, read on the forward strand.
CATTGTGTGGGTAAAACACCGTAATGACGAAGTTAAGCAACGATCACGGCTAAACTCGCCGAGCTCCTCAGCTTCTGTGGTAGAAGATCGTCAGCTCGGCAGTTCGGTCAATACCTTGGCAGCTCGGTAGATCAGTCCAGCTTGCAAGATCAGCACCGCGGTTCGGCAGCTCGGTATGAGTGCCAGCCCGGTACAATGGCGCGCCACGGCCAAGCTATCCTTGGTCCCAGGCCACAGCATCCCCAGCCACAGCACTAGAGTTAGAGTGGGCCGCCATTCTCCTCCTAGAGTCAGAATGGGCCGCCATCTACCTTCTGGAAATACGGCGCGCCCTGACAGATATGGGCGGTCATTTATGGCGATAGGATTGCTCATTTATGGTGATAAGAGATGTGCTTTATCATCCCTGTACGCCAGCCGGCTGAAGGCGTGGAAAGTGAAGTAGGGGTGTTGTCCGCTCCACCTACGGCTGCCTGTCAGGGTATGGAGCGATGGGACCTCACCTCACCTACCCCCACTCACAGAGAGAATGAACGAGGAACACTCGCCTATATATGCATGGGATCAGCCCCGTGAGAGGTACGCACTACGCAATACACAGCCCACTACTTTCAACATTAGACAAGCTCTCATTCCTCTCTTCCTCCTCCTGTTTAGTTTTCTCAGAACTAACTCAGGCATCGGAGTGCCTTCGGCTCACGGCAGCCAGGGCCTCTGACCCAAGTCTTTCTCCTTCCCTTTCAGGTTATTGGAGTTCAGCATTTCCCGTCCTAAGGAGTTTAACCTCAATCTCATCCTAATCTAAGTAGGTGTCGTTTTTACCGCCTACAGTTTGGCGCCGTCTGTGGGAAACTGAACAAAAAGCTTGTAAACACCATGCCTCCGAAAACCAGAAATGGCGAAGGACCTTCCAAGGGCAAGGCTGTGTCCACACAGCCTACGCTGGCGCAAAATCTTCCGCCTCCTCCCCCTCGGCAAAGGAGGTCTGGCGGGAGGTCTCTCACGGTCCAAACAGCGTCACAATCCAGGGAAGTAACCATGCTCTCCCTTCGCGACGTTCCACCTCCAGAACAACCCCACCATGGCCATAAGCGGCCCGCGCAAGGTGACAAGTCAGTCACCAAACCACAGGAGAAGTCAGCCCGGGCTAGATCGCAGTCTCATCATCAGGCCAGCCTTGAGCACAACGAAGACCCCCGCCTGGCGGATATCAGAGCACAAAACCTCCTCATCCAGGAACAGCGTGAGCTTATCGAACGGCTCACGCAACGGCTCGAAGGCAAGAAGGATCAGAGCCCGCCGCCCAGGCGTCCGGGCCACGGACAAGACCTGAGGCACGTCCTCAACAATAAGAGGCGTGACCGAGACCAAAAAGAAGAAGGCTCCAGTAGCAGCCACATACATGAAGGGCCAAAGAAGCAATGCCAGGGGTTGGAGGACGATGAACTAAAGAAGTGGATCGACCAGCAGGTAAAGCAGACTGTCCGCCAGAATTTGGAGACTGCTGGTATCGACCGGGACCAGTACGCCACCTTTGAAGCTGAAGATACTGGCGCTTCCCCTTTCTCTAGGGAGATAAGAAGATACACGCTGCCCGAGAAGTTCAGCGTCCCAAGGTTCACCCTATATGACGGGACCTCGGACCCCGCTGCCCACCTCCGACATTACGTCCAAAGGATGTCGGTCTGGGGGGACGACGGTTCCCTGAACTGTCGAGTCTTTTCCTCCAGTTTGGCGGACCTCCCCCTACGGTGGTTCTGTTCGCTTCCCGAAAATTCCATCTCCAGTTGGCAACAGCTTCGGACCTCCTTCCTGGGGAAATTCCAGGCTCATCGCGTCATCCCAAAGACCGATGCCGACCTGATGGCCCTCCGGATGCAGGAGAACGAAAACGTCACCCAGTTCGCTCGCCGGTTCTGGACTGTTTACAGCCAGATCGAGAGCGCTTCTGAGGAGCTAGCGGTGAGGTCCTTCCAGCTGGCTCTGCAGCCGGGTATCCCACTTCGGGCGCAGCTGGTCATGTATCCCGTGACCACCATGAAGGAGCTGATGACCCGGGCCAACCGTTTCATCTTGGCGGAAGAAGACGAGGCGCGAGGTCGGGAGAACTTTGGCCTCACCAAGAAGAGCCAACCGGCCAAGGGAGACAACAGGCCCTCCAGGAGGGAGGATCGTCGAAGGGACCCATCCCCGGATCGGCGCAAAGCCCGGTCCTCGGAGCAGCGCCGAACCCCCTCCGCCTCGACATCGGGGTCACGGAGCAGCAGGAAATCCGGCCACGAGCCATCCTCATACGTGGCCGTGAACACCATCTTCAAGGAGCCGATCTATAGGCTCCTCAACAAAATAAAGGCGCAGCCGTTCTTCAAATGGCCGCGGCCAATGACGGCCGACCCCTCTTCCCGGGACCAGACAAGGTTCTGTGCCTACCACAAGCAGAACGGGCACAGGACCGACGAGTGCAAGAGCTTCAAGTTCCACCTAGAAGACCTCGTGAAGGAGGGGCACCTTCGGGAGTACATCAAGCAGGAGGGCCGAGGTGATGGCCGACCTCCGCGGCGGGAAGCTGATAACCAGGACAGCGAGCCGGAAGGAGTCATCCACGTCATTCACCTCGCAGCCCCACCTAAGAAGAGCTCTCAGGCCCGCGCTGAGGCCCGGCGCGCCTCCCATGAGAAACAGGTGCTGACCGCGGCGCCAGAGCCGGCCGCGAAGAAGGCCAAAACAGAGGGGGTCAGAATATGGTTTTCTGACAAAGACCTGGAAGGCGTCGAGCTACCGCACAACGACGCTCTAGTTCTCACCTTGAAGCTACAAAACTTCTTGGTTCAGAGAGCCCTCGTCGACCCCGGCAGCTCGTCCGAGGTCCTCTACTACGACTGCTTCAAGAAGTTGGGACTGAAAGACGAGGACCTCCAGGCATGCCGCACCCCTCTGGTCGGCTTCAGTTCCAAACCTGTCTATCCCAAGGGCAGGATCTCCCTTAGGGTCCAAGTCGGTGGCGCCTGCAGACAGGTCGACTTCCTAGTGGTCGATGTCCCTTCCCCGTACAATGTAATAATGGGGAGGACGTGGCTGCATAGCATGGAGGCGGTGCCCTCCACCCGGCATCAAAAACTCAAGTTCCCCTTGGAGAATCGATCTGGACGAGCGGAGGTGATCACCGTCAAAGGCGACCAGCACATGGCCAGGCAATGCCTGCTGGCCGTGCTGTCTGACGAGGCCGGGCCGTCCCAAGTCAATGTGACCGAGCTGGATAGAGAGGCCGAGCTCGAGGACGTCGGCAGGGCTCCGGCGCAGAAGAGCATCGAGGACCTCACCAAGGTCAATATTGATCCCGCCGACCCCGACAGATTCTTTCTCGTGGGAAGCCAGCTCCCCGAAACCGAGAAGAGAGAGTTGCTCAACCTCCTCGAGGAGAATAAGGCGGTCTTTGCCTGGACACCGTATGAAATGCCCGGCATTGATCCCGCAGTCATCTGTCACGAACTGAAGGTGGATCCCAACCATAAGCCCGTGCTTCAAAAACCGCGCCGGTCTGGGGTCCCGCAGGCTGAGGCCGTGACTGAGGAAGTTCAGAAACTCCTCGAGGCAGGTGCAATAAGAGAGGTCCACTATCCGCAGTGGCTGGCCAACACCGTGGTGGTCAAGAAGAAGACGGGCAAATGGAGGGTCTGCGTGGACTTCACCGACCTCAATAAGGCCTGTCCAAAGGACAGCTTCCCTCTTCCAAAAATCGACCAGCTCATTGACGCCACTGCCGGACACGACCGGATGAGCTTCCTGGACGCCTACCGGGGGTACCACCAGATCCCCATGTACGCGGCAGACCAGGAGAAGACAGCTTTCATCACTCCCCGGGGCACCTATTGTTACAAGGTGATGCCCTTCGGGTTGAAAAACGCGGGAGCGACCTACCAGCGGTTGGTGACGAAGATGTTTCAGGCCCAGCTCGGCAAAACGGTGGAGGTCTACATCGACGATATGGTCGTCAAGTCAAAGAGGTCGCAGGACCACCTGACCGACCTCCGCCAAATTTTCGACATCCTTCACCAGTTCCAGTTGAAGCTGAATGCGTCCAAGTGCGCCTTTGGGGTCGGTTCCGGCAAGTTTCTGGGAAGCCTGGTCACAAGAAGGGGGATCGAAGCAAACCCCGACCAGATCACCGCGATCCAGGACCTCCAGTGTCCGACCTCGGCGAAACAAGTCCAGAGGCTGACCGGAATGGCTGCCGCCCTGAACCGATTCATCAGCCGCGCTTCAGACAAGTGCAGACCCTTCTTCCAACTCTTGAGAAAGGGCTCCAAGTTCCAGTGGACGTCAGAATGCTCTGAGGCGCTGCAGCAGCTAAAACAATATCTTTCTTCTCCCCCACTGCTGTCAACCCCGACCTTTGGAGAGCCACTGTTTTTGTACTTGTCGGTCTCGGACCATGCAGTGAGCTCGGTACTCATCAGAGAGGACAACGGCCAGCAAAGGCCCATCTATTACACGAGCAAAACCCTGCTGGACGCCGAGACCCGGTATTTGCAGCTTGAAAAACTCGCCTTGGCGCTCGTCAGCGCCTCTCGGAAGCTCTCCCACTACTTCCAAACCTTCACAATAGTGGTCGTAACCGAATACCCACTGAAGGCTCTTCTCCGGAAGGCAGATTTCTCCGGACGAATCTCCAAATGGGCCGTCGAACTGGGGCAATATGACATCGGCTATCAACCCAGAACGGCCATCAAAGCTCAAGTCCTGGCGGATTTCATCGTTGAATTTACTCCTCAGAGTTCGGCACCGACCGCGCTCGATACCGAACTGGGGGGTGATAGGGGTGCAGAGGTTGCCACCAAGACTGAGCAAGAGCAGTCCTGGAAAGAGCTCCTAGACTCGTCCTGGAAAGTCTTTGTCGACGGATCCTCAACATCCAAGAGAGCTGGCACTGGCATAGTTCTCCAGTCTCCCGAAGGCCTCGTTATCGAACAAGCTGTGACCCTTGGTTTCAAGGCATCCAACAACGAGGCCGAATATGAAGCTCTGATCGCCGGACTCAACAGTGCCAAAATCCTGAAAGCCCGGTCCGTGGTGGTTTTCAGCGACTCCCAACTGGTGACAAGCCAGCTCAGCGGAGACTACCAAGCTCGGGATGACAGGATGGCTGCCTACCTCGCCCACGCCCGGGGACTTCTCTCCCAGTTCGAAAGGGCTGAGGTCCGGCAGATCGGCAGAGAATCCAACTCCCATGCGGACGCCCTCGCCAGCCTCGCCTCGGCTGTGGAAGCCGGTGAAAAGAGAACTATTGAAGTAGAGACGCTGCTCGAGCCCAGCATCGAGCCCCAGCAACCCCGGCAGCTCATGTGCCTGGACCTCGGCCCGAGCTGGATGGACCCCATCATCGCGTACCTAAAAGACGACCAGCTGCCCGAGGACAGGACTGAAGCTCGCAAAATCAGATTGAAGGCGACCCGCTTCTGGCTGTCCCCAGACAGCAAGCTCTACAGGAAGTCATTCACGGGGCCTTACCTCCAGTGCGTCCACCCCAGCAAAGTCGATGATTTCCTCTACGAGATCCACGAAGGAGTCTGCGGCAGTCACGTAGGAGGTCGGTCACTTGCGTACCGGGCTATCAGCCAGGGTTACTGGTGGCCATACATGCAGAAGGACGCCCAGCTTTACGCCAGGAAGTGCGAGAAGTGCCAGAAATTCTCCCATTCTCTCCACCAGCCAGCCCAGGACCTAAGTCCTCTCTCCAGTCCGTGACCTTTCGCCCAGTGGGGCCTCGACATCGTCGGACCACTTCACCGAACTCCTGGGAACAAAAGATGGTTGATTGTGGCTACGGACTACTTCACAAAATGGGTCGAAGCCGAACCGTTGTCCTCCATCACTGAACTAGACACGAAGAACTTTGTATGGAAGAATATCATCACGAGGTTCGGAATTCCCCGCACTCTCATTTCGGACAACGGGACGCAGTTCGACTCCAACCTCTTCAAGAGCTTCTGCCAGGAGTACGGCATTCGCAACATCTACTCTACCCCGGCGTACCCTCAGAGCAACGGCCAGGCCGAGATTTCAAACAAGGTGCTCCTCGACGGAATCAAAAAGAGACTCGACCGAGCCAAAGGTCGATGGGCGGAGGAGCTGCCAAGCGTCCTATGGGCCTACCGAACTACGCCGAGGCGTTCCACCTCGGCTACCCCGTTCTCCCTTGCCTACGGCATGGAAGCAGTCATTCCCCTTGAGGTCGGCCTCCCGACCTTGAGGTCCGAACTCTGTGACCAGGGTCTAAACGATCTGAATGTAGCACGGGAGCTGGACTTGGCTGAAGAACGAAGAGAGGCGGCAGCTATCCGCCTGACCGCCTATCAGCAGCAGTTGGCCAGGGGGTACAACCCGAAGGTCAGAGAGAGAAGGTTCGTGATAGGAGAGTTGGTCTTGAAGAAAACACTTCCAGGCGACCGAGATCCCAACGAAGGCAAGCTGGCGCCTAACTGGCAGGGACCGTTCAGAATAACTTCTACAGCGGGGAGATCTGCCTACCGACTCGAAGATATGGAAGGGAAGCCGCTCCCGCGACCATGGAACGCGGCACATCTAAAAAAATTCTATTTCTGAAAAATGTACTCAAGAAATCAGATATCAATAAAAGGCAACTTTTCTGGAATGAGTGTTTGCATTGCTCCAAGGCTCGCAGCGGCTCGATCCCACTATTCGGAATGTCAACTGTCAGCTCGGCTCCATCGCCAGCTCCGACACCAGGGTCCGGTAACAGTGCCACCCTCGCGGCTCGGCACCTCTGTTCAGAGGGCCAACCGTCCTGAGCTCGGTGCCTTCACCAGCCCGGGCGGTACAGCCATAAGCACATCAGGGTCCGGTAACAGTACCACCCTCGCGGCTCGGCACCTCTGTTCAGAGGGCCAACCGTCCTGAGCTCGGTGCCTTCACCAGCCCGGGCGGTACAGCCATAAGCATATCAGGGTCCGGTAACAGTACCACCCTCGCGGCTCGGCACCTCTGTTCAGAGGGCCAACCGTCCTGAGCTCGGTGCCTTCACCAGCCCGGGCGGTACAGCCATAAGCACATCAGGGTCCGGTAACAGTACCACCCTCGCGGCTTGGCACCTCTGTTCAGAGGGCCAACCGTCCTGAGCTCGGTGCCTTCACCAGCCCGGGCGGTACAGCCATAAGCACATCAGGGCCCGGTAATAGTACCGCCCTCGCGGCTCGGCGCCTCTGTTCGGAGGGCCAACCGTCCTGAGCTCGGTGCCTTCACCAGCTCTGGCGGCACAGCCATTTCAGGGTCCGGTAAGAGTACCACCCTCCCGGCTCGGCACCTCTGTTCAGAGGGCCAACCGTCCTGAGCTCGGTGCCTTCACCAGCTCTTGCGGCACAGCCATAAGCATTTCAGGGTTCGGTCTCGGTGCCACCCTCACGGCTCGGCTCCTCTGTTCAGAGGGCCAACCGCCCTCGCTTAGTACCTATCAATCTACTCGGCAAGTTACTTGTATCGATACGCTACGCATTCCACCACAAGCAAGACAGACGACACAGTATATGCAAAGAATGTTGTTTGTAAAGAATGTTGTTTTATTATAAGATCAACTTAAATACAATGCATGGCAAAACAAAAAAATTTACATAGCTCAGGGAGCTGCTGCTCCCTTATTACAGCTAGTCCCGGCGGCACTCTTGCCAGTTACGGCTGGGGCAGCTTCGGGAACCACTGGAGGAGCAGGGGCGACTGTTGCTGGAGGGACCTCCGAGGCTGAAGGAGCGGGGGCGATTCCCGAGACGGCTCGCAACTCCGAATCCGAGCGAGGAAACCTGGGGGAATTCTGAAAAATGGGGCTATCCGGAGGGACACCAACCCTCCGTAAGGCCGCCTTCCACCCAAGTGCCCACGCCTTCTCTCGGATTCCTGGCAGTTGAGCCTTGTAGTCAGCTGCCAGTTTGCTGACCTCCTCATTCATCACGGACTCGTGCTCGGCGACGTACTCTTCCTTGAGTCTCGCTTCTTGATCTCTCAGAGCCCGCGCGAGCTCGGCCGCCTTCCCGTCCAGAGCCATCTCAAGCTTTGTCTCAGCCAGTTTCCTCTCAGAGATAAGCCTGCTGTTGGTCCCCCGCAGCATCTTCATGTCTTCCTCCCTCCGCGACGACGCAAGACGGACCTCGTCTAGCTTCCAGGACAGTTGGACGTTTTGATCCACCGCCTGTTTTGCTTCCTCCTTGAGGTGCTCGGCCAAGGCCTGCTCTGCGTCGAGTTCGGCAAGAAGATCTTCCTTCTTCCTCGCCTCCTCCTCCAGGGCCGCGTCCCTTGCCGCCAGGGACTTAAGCAGCAACTCCTTTTCGGCTGCCCAATCTGCTGCCCTGGCTTCGGCTGCATCCAGCCTCCCCATGCCAGTCTGGCACTTTTGCAAGAGCTGCAGTGGAAACAGAAGTGTCACAAAATGAAATACAGCAGAAAAAGAGAGAATGTTGAGTCAAGCGTGTACATACCGTTACCAGAGGCCGCATTGAGGACATCAGCAGGGACTTGTTGTCCATCTGCGCCCACCTTGCCATGTCCTGGGGAAGGGCGCACGCTCGTCCCAGAGCGACAACCACTTCGGGGCTGACCGCTCGGTCCGACTCGGCTAGTTCCCTCCCCAGCACCCCCTTGATGTCCGGTCTCCAGGGGATGAAGTCGGGAGGAGCGGCGGACCCCCCAACCGACACGGCGGGCTCGGGGGCGGACGGGGCTTCGACCCTGGGCCTCTTCTCCGGCCTGCGCTCCTCGACGACCTCGGCAGTATCCCCTCTGCCTAGGTCGGAGTGCGATTCTTCAGAAATGACTGCCGGAGTGCTCGACCCGACCTCTGCTGCAGCAGGCATTCCCGATTGAGCATCGTCGGTAGCTTCCGGAACCGTCTCGGTCCCGGGCGCGGTTACCTCAGCAGCGTCCGCCGCCGACATACTTAGGGCGACGCCGGCACCTCGGCAGGGAACCGAGCTTTCGCCCGTGTCTCCAAACGCAGCGGCGAAGAGGTCTTCCGCGACAAAGCGCTTACGACGACCGCGCAACATCTCGACCTCGGACTCTTCCGAGCTGGATGTGCTCCGGGACTCGCTGGAGACAACAAATTTCTGCCTTAGCCGCCTGCGCCCGGTCTCGGCTCTCTTGGTCGCAGCTGCTTCACGGACAGGGGACTGTCCTCCCAACTCTACCGGAATGCCGCTGGGGATTGCGACAGTAACGGTCTCCGGAGCAGGAGCCTGAGTCCGTTCGGTGCCCGGTACGGTGTCTTCCCCGTGAAGCACGGAGTCGATCCCGGTCACCCGCCTCGGAGCGAGGAAGGACTTGTAGTGCGGCGTGTACCCCAGCAGCGAATACGCAGCTCGGCAGTGATGGCCGCGGTACTTCCGCACCTTCTCGTGCCAATCGCTGTTCACCCTCCACCGGTTCCTTCGGGCAAGCTCCCTCCTCTGCCGAAAACCTGCAGGAACAGGACAGTGTCAGCAAGGGAAAGAGATGATAAAAATACAAAATCCAGGGGCCTCGGTTTTTACTTGGGGGGACTCCTATTTTGCGCGGTATCCGGGCCGTGGTGCTGGGTTCCGCCTCGCCGAACTCCCACGCCCCGCGAACGAAGACACGGTCCTCCCCCGCGTATTTATACGAGTCTTCCAGCGCGGTCACGAAGGCGGTCCGGTGGAGCCTCAGCCGGAGATAGTACGTATGCCCGTCTGCCGATTTGCAGAGGTCATACGCCTCCTCGATGTCCGAGACACCGAGGTTGATGGACAAGATCTCGTTGAGCCGCACTGTTCCCATGATGATCTTGTATCCGTTGGGAAGCAGCTGGCAGGGGCTCAACCCCCACTCCCGGAGACATTCCCTGAGAAGTGGGTGAAGGGGGAACCGGACTCCTCCCTCCACGACGGCCACCAGCCAGAACGGCATCCAGCCGTCGCTGTATGTGATACCGTCGTCAGGTCCGTCTGGCCTAACCTCTACGTTCGCAAGGACTTTGTATTCCTTCCTAAACAGGCTTATGGACAGTGCGTCCCCTAGCCAATGCCTATGCACACCCATTCTCTACTCTAGATGGAAGACCACCCACCGGAAAGGAAGAAGACAGGGGGGAGAAGTCCTACGATGGGAGGAGTCTACGAGCAGAATGGTCGCAGGCAACAGGCAACTTACTGTTCTTCAGCAGGTTGCAGCAGGAGCTCTGAGGATCGAAAAGTAGGAAGACGGAGAAGGAACCCTAATTTATAACGGATGGAGGCGCCGTTTCAGATTTCGAGAGAAGCCTTCAATATGGCCCTACCTCGAGTAGCCCTAGAGTCGCCTCGGGCAGCCCAGTCGTCCTACAGAATTGATTGCGCGCCCTCAGAAAGGCGACACGTGGCACTTCGCCGCATCCCCAGAGGACTATTCAATGCCTCGACAGGTGAAAGGGCAATCGCCTCGACTGACGAACAGAAATTAATGCAGCACTCCACTTCAGCAAAAGACGATGGGTCCCCACTGGACCGAGACCCCACCATTTTGGCAGTTCGGCACAACGGGCACTGTCAAAATATTAGTGGCAGTACCGACCTGACTAAAACCACTCAGCTTCCGACCTGCTCCAAGGAGCCCACAGGCCAAAAGCTGGGGGGGAAATAATGGGTACGGAACAGCAGACGGAGACCACGGTCATGCTCCGGGTCTCGGTCATTGGCTAACGTCTCAATCTAAAGAACAGCAAGGAGTTCGGCAATCCGGAACTACAACTCAAAACAGCAAAGCAATGCAGCATATCATCAACCACAAACATTCCATCAAAAACAAGGAAGAGCAAGAGTGCGAGCAAAGTTTCGAAGTTTTTATTAATCAAGCTTCTGACTACAAGATGAATGGAGATTCCATAAAAGAAAGAAAAAATTACAAAAAACCCTCAGAGGGCTGCAGCTTCCACATTACAGTCGATCTCCGGGGGGACCTCGACCGCACTAGCCTCGGGAGCAGCTGGGGCAGCTTCAGGGACGACCACGGCAGCTTCAGGAGGGACCTCGACGACTGCTGCCACTTGGCAGTCTTCGGGATCAGCACTGGCAGCAGGAGCCTCTTGCGGCGCCTCGGGAGCGGCGGTCGCCTCCGGGCACGACTGCGAAGGAGGGTCGGAGGAGACTTGAGACACGGCTGCGAGTCCCGGGTCCGAACAGGAAAATCTTGGGGCATTCAGGAAAAGGGGACTATCCTCGGGGACCCCGGCTTTCTGCAAGGCTGCCTTCCACCCGAGTTCCCAGGCTCGGTCCCGGATCCCCGGCAGCTGAGCCTTGTAGTCAGCAGACAGCTTGCCGACCTCCTCCTCCATGATGGAGTCATGCTCGGCGAGGAACTTCTCCTTGAGCCTGGCCTCCTGTTTGGCCAGGGCAGACTCGACCTCTGCCGCCTTCCCCCTCAGCGCCTTCTCCAGGGAACCTTGCGCCTGGTTCCGCTGGGAGAGGAGTCTCTTGTTTGTCCCCTTTGTGCTCTTCAGTTCGTCCTCCAGCTGTTTCGCCGCAGCCCGGAGATCGTCGAGCTCGGAAGAAAGGTGCTGGTTCTGGACCTTCTCGTCCTCCAGCTCATCTTTGAGGCGCTGGACCTCAACCTTTGACTCTTCGAAATCAACGACGAGGCCGGCGTTCTTGGCCGTCACCTCTGCCAGCGTCGCATCCTTGGACGCCAAGGACGCCCGCAGCTCGTCCCTTTCGACTACCCACTCAGCTGCCCGCGCCTCGGCCGCGTCCAGCCTCTCAATGCCCACCTGGCACTTCTGCAACAGCTGCAAGACGGAAACCCGAAGTCAATAAAACGACAGGGACTAAAAGCTGAGGGAAAGACAATTGCACTTACCTGCACAACGGATTGCATCGAGGAAAGCAGGAGAGACTCGTTGTCCATCTCCGCCCACCTCGCCATGTCTTGAGGGAGGGCGCAGGCTCGCCCTAGCGCTGCGACCACTTGGGGATTGGTCGCGCGGTCTGTTTCGGCCAGCGGCCTCCCCAGAGACCCCTCGATGGCCGGCCTCCACGGAGCCGGAGGAGGAGGCAGGATCGTCCCACCAGCAGACGAAGTCGAAGGGTCAGGCGAGGCCTCGACCCTTGCCCTCTTCTCGGGTCGTCCGCCCTCGACAGCCTCGGCCGAACGAGCCCGACGTCCAGCCCCAGCGGCATGATCCGAGGGTGGGACGACTGTGGTCACGGCCGGAGGCGGAGCTGTGACGACCCCTGCCTCGTCAGGCCGAGCAGCCGCGACCACGGCAGGACTAACCACGTCGACATCCGGGGCAGGAATGCCACCTGGGGATGCCGGAGGTGCCGCGGCCACTGCCTGCGGAGGATCCCGGACCTCGCCTCCGATGTCTCCGAAGGCCGCCGCGGACAGGTCCTCCGCGGCATAGCGTCGCCCGCGCTGGCGCAGCATTTCCTCTTCCTCTTCCTCTTCCTCCGAACTGGACGCTACTAGCCTCGTTCGGGAAGACGGGGGCTTGGCCCTCGAGGGTTTGGCGGACTCTGCGGCAGAGACTGCTGGAGCACGTTCTGCCAATTCAACCAGGCGACCGGCGGGAATTGCAACGGTCACTGCAGCCGAGCTCGGTACCACGGCCGCCTCTGTTCCTTGACTCGCACCTTCGCCGCTAAGGACGGAGTCTATCCCCGACACCTTTCTGGAGGTGTTGAAGGACCGATAGTGGGGCACGTACCCCAAAAGGCACCAGGCAGCACGGCAGTTGTGGCCGCGGTAGTTCCTCACCAGCTCGTGCCAGGCGCTATTCACTTTCCAGCGATTCCTCCTCGCGAGCTCCCTCTTTTCGCGAAAATCTGCACAGGCAAAACCGTGTCAGAAGCCAGATAAGGAGAAAGGAAAGAAGTGCAAACCGAAAGAACTTCGGCCTTTACTTGGAGGAATCCCTATTTTTCGAGGGACCCGGACCGTGGTAGCAGGCTCTACTTCGCCGAACTCCCATCCACCTCTGACAAGCACTTTGTCTTCGCCAGCATACCGATTGGAGTCCTCTAGCGCAGTTACGAACCCTGTCCGGCGGACCCGCAGCCGGAGGTAATAAGTATCCCCCTCTGCGGATTTGCAGAGGTCATAAGTGTCCTCAATATCTGGGACACCAAGGCCAATTCCCAGAATCTGGTTGAGCCGCACCACCCCCATTATGATTTTGTATACATTGGGGAGTAGCTGGCAAGGGCACAACCTCCACTCCCAAAGGCAGTCCCGGACCAGTGGGTGCAGGGGAAAGCGAACTCCCCCTTCCACAACGGATACCAACCAGAATGGCATCCAGCCGTCGCGATAGGTGAGGCCGTCATCGGGGGTATCCGGTCTGACCTCCACATTGGAGGGGATCTTGTATAAATCCCTAAAATGGACTATGGAGTCTGAGTTTCCTAGCAGATGCCTATAGACTCCCATTCTCGACTCAGACAGACCTATCTAAAAAAGATGAAGAAAACAGAGAAGACTCGCACGAATAGGGATTGCGCAGTCGGGAACGACGAAGGTCTGCAGACGCTGGAGAAAGCTCCCTTGCAAAACGCAGTAGAAATCTGAAGAAAGCAGGGGAAGGTGAAGAAAGCAGAAGAAGGTGAAGACGAAGGGGGCGCCCTGATTTATAAGGCTTGGGGACGACGGTTCGACTTTCGAGGAAAGCCTTTAAGAGGCGTCTCCTCAATCAACCCTAACGTCCCATCTCGCAGCCCTAACGTCTCCTCGAAGTAATGGCAAGACAGCTAAAGGAAGCGACACGTGTCACCACTAGCGCGATATCCGAAGACTATTTAATATCCAGGACAGGCGAAAAGACACCCCCAAGGGGCCCGCGTGGTAACAGCGACCCCCAGACCCAATGGGGCCCTCTCGATCCGAAGCTCCCTCGTCCCGGTACTACCATCATGACGATCACCCTCACTTGAGCTCGGTAGCAGAACCAGTTATACGGTCATCAAGCTTCTGACCCCTTCGAGCCAGGAGGCTCTCAGGAGTCAAAAGCTAGGGGGCAATTGTGTGGGTAAAACACCGTAATGACGAAGTTAAGCAACGATCACGGCTAAACTCGCCGAGCTCCTCAGCTTCTGTGGTAGAAGATCGTCAGCTCGGCAGTTCGGTCAATACCTTGGCCGCTCGGTAGATCAGTCCAGCTTGCAAGATCAGCACCGCGGTTCGGCAGCTCGGTATGAGTGCCAGCCCGGTACAATGGCGCGCCACGGCCAAGCTATCCTTGGTCCCAGGCCACAGCATCCCCAGCCACAGCACTAGAGTTAGAGTGGGCCGCCATTCTCCTCCTAGAGTCAGAATGGGCCGCCATCTACCTTCTGGAAATACGGCGCGCCCTGACAGATATGGGCGGTCATTTATGGCGATAGGATTGCTCATTTATGGTGATAAGAGATGTGCTTTATCATCCCTGTACGCCAGCCGGCTGAAGGCGTGGAAAGTGAAGTAGGGGTGTTGTCCGCTCCACCTACGGCTGCCTGTCAGGGTATGGAGCGATGGGACCTCACCTCACCTACCCCCACTCACAGAGAGAATGAACGAGGAACACTCGCCTATATATGCATGGGATCAGCCCCGTGAGAGGTACGCACTACGCAATACACAGCCCACTACTTTCAACATTAGACAAGCTCTCATTCCTCTCTTCCTCCTCCTGTTTAGTTTTCTCAGAACTAACTCAGGCATCGGAGTGCCTTCGGCTCACGGCAGCCAGGGCCTCTGACCCAAGTCTTTCTCCTTCCCTTTCAGGTTATTGGAGTTCAGCATTTCCCGTCCTAAGGAGTTTAACCTCAATCTCATCCTAATCTAAGTAGGTGTCGTTTTTACCGCCTACAACCATGATGAAAGGGATGTCTTTGAGCGCGAGGCTGGTTAGTATCATGTTTGGCTCTTTCTTTCTGGAATTACATATTAATCTATGTTTTTCATAGTCATTTTTAAGCTTTGGTAATTTTGTACACAGCATGCCCAAAAAATCTTTTTTTATCATGCCAGGGGAATTGGCATGATTATTGAATGCCACTGAAGTGTAGGAATGCTGTCTTCCATTGCTTTGGTTGTTGGATCCAAGTCAAGGGAATTGGCATGATTATTATTTTATATAACCTATTTTACCCTTTGCTTTTGATTCCCAAGCTAGAAAATGGCCTCATGCTTGAATTACTGGTGACAGTAACCATTATTGAAACTGGTTCATTGGGTTGAGTTTGTAAATGTGAGGTTCATTGGGTTGAGTTTGTAACAGCGGTATTGAAGACACATTTGGTCTTACAAAAGAGCCAATGATTGTAGCATTAAAACTGTTTTCTCCAATGGAGCCGATTTTGTGTTTCCATTTCTGTAAATTAGAGCAAAAGCAAAAACTTTGTTGGATGGTATTATTAATAGTTCCATTGCTTGTTGTGATACATGTGTTGAGACTTGTTTGGAGAGCTATTTAATAGTTTCTTTTTGTGTTTGCAACTCAGCTTCTAGGTGAGAACAGAATTCTTACAGATTATACTATCAAAGGGAAGATTAACCCAACAGATTTTTTTAATTTAACAACTATGCCACTTAATTCGCTGACTCATTGTGATCATATATAATCTATAGAAGAAAGCTCTAGCAGCGCTGTCTAGGTCTCTAAAAAATTTGCATGGCCCAATTGTCTGTCAATTTCGTTACAGACCACTTCCATACAAAGTCTTGTGTGACCCATCATCATCCATTTTCCCCCATTCATCAGGTGTTTAGAGCTGCCTAATTCAGTGGTTATACAATAGTATGTACGAGCTTATCGGTTTCATATTATGTGAAGGACTGACAGTCTGTAGTGGAACTTTAAATGATTTTGAAAGGCTTTGAGAGCACTGCCAAGGTGAGATTATGGTGCGCTTCAATGGTGAAACTCTTCAACCATATTCATGAAGAAGGTAACTACATGGTAGTTGCAAAATATGATGTTCTGCCGCATAAGGATTTTCAAATCAATTCTGATGTACGTTCCTGGTGTAAACTTAAATCATATTAGTGTAACATTATTAATAACATATTAATGCTATCTGAGCTATCAGAATATAACATGTAGGAAAAACAAACCAAACAGGAATTTCGTTGATGGCATCAGTTCCCTAAAACGGAAGTCTAAGAGTTCTAAAAAAGGAACGAGCCTGTGTAAGTGTTCTTGTCAAACTTCTTTACAAATTGCCAAAAAGCTTCATCAACTGTCTTGTACCCATATCCTCACTGATCGATCATTATCCAGAATGGAAGATGCAATTTTGTCCTCACTCGGGTTGGATACTCTTCATGGAATATGGATGAGCTCTGAAGCCAAACAAGGGGTAGATGAAATATGTAACTGTTTGGGTTTGCGTTGCTTGGTTTTTATCTTTTATACAAGCACCCAATTGTCTTTTGGCTATGAGCAGAGTTGATGTACTAACTTCCATTATCAATATATTACCGTTAACTTTTTCCAAAAACAAAAGGACTCAATTTTAGATGTTGAGGCAGTTGAAGCTCACGAGATGGACCATAAATTGGAAGGCAAAGAGGCCAACTACTTTTGTGAACAGCTGATTGAAAGAAACAAGAAACAAATGAAGAAGAAAAAAAAATAAAAAAATGAAAGTTTTAACATGCACAAATAGAAGTGTGAACATGCCCATCTGTATATCTCTTGTGTGTACATGCCCATTAATTCACATACTTTCATAGACCCACATGCCCATTTATTTTGTCCTAAATTTCTTATAATCCATGATTTTATACATAGAAGTGTAAACAAATGAGTAAATAGAAAGTAAATTACAAATGATAATACCACTGTAGTTTTGTTTTTTTTTTCCGCAGAAAATTGCCGCACCAAACAATAAATTCTAGTTTTCTGTAAGGAATCCGCAGCCGCACCAAACAACATCAGTACCAATTCATCAAGGAAAAACTTTTTGCACCAACCATCTCTTTCATCTCACGCAGCCCTCATCGTCCAATCTCTCCACCACCTCATCGCCACCTTCTCCATCGCATCGCCAGGCGTAGGAAACCTCATCACCATCTCCTCTCTCGATCATCCGATCCCTCTCACGCCTACCATCGCAGCCAAGACCTCCGTCACCTCCCTATGTAGATCACCGCTTGCAACCCTCACTCTCCTTCTTCGTCTCCACCCGCGCAGCGCATACCCTCATCCCCATCCATCATCTTCCTCTCCATCTCCAAGCCCACACAGACCCTTCCCATCATCATCTCGGCCTCGCCTCCTCCATCACTACCCTGTGCAGATCCACCATCCCACACGCCTCATCATCCATCTCTCACACCACTCCATCTCTCCCTCACGTCGTTATCTCACTAAGCCATCAAACACCTCATGTACGAGAGGAGAGAACTAGCAAGGGGGCTAGGCAAGGGCTTGGAATATCCTGTCAATATCACCGTGGTATATGGACATCCTCATCAAATGGATTTGTCATTCAAAGTAAGAGCCACTCCATCATGCACTAAAGACACGGATCGAGAGGCTAGATTTCAATATTCAAATCCGGAATTCGTTGTGAGAATTGGTGTGATCTTTCCTCCCTTTTTATTATTTTATCATCTTCATTATCTTTAGGCTGCCATTTAATTGCATGTTTATTATTTACTTGCATTTGTTAGTCTAATTAAGTGCATTTTTAACTAGATTGGCGGTCACTCTAACTGCATACTCATCATCATTGATATTTTGTTAGTCTAACCATGTGCATCATTTATTTAATTTGCCATCTAGTTTAATGGTGTAGATTCATCTTAGTCACTCGTGCTCACACTAGCTACATTCTCTCCACGCATTTTCGTCATCCTTATTTAAACCCATCTTTTCCGGATTGGGAGAGCGACGGTAGACGGGCTGGCCCTTTCATAGGGTCAGCCCATCTAGTGCGCTCCAATGTCAAAAGAGATGAGAATTTAGGTTAGGTTCCATGCATAGTATTTAGGCCCTTTTGACCCGATTTTCGAAAATCCAAAAAAATTAGAAAATTCAATAAAATTCAAAAAAATGGTTTTCAATCTCTTCCATTCACACCCCTAGTTAGGCCCTTCCAGCCCTATATTAAAAAAATAAAAAAAAAATCAGAAAATCCCAAAAATAAAAAAAAAAGATTTTTCATTTCTTTTCTTCATTCAACCTCCGCCAATTTTCACCATTGAGCTTCATGCTATTAGGGTAGGCTATACTTGATTAGTGAATTCATTGATATTTGAAAAAAAAAGGATTTTTAGCACATGTTTTATTTTCAAAACCATCTTCCATCCATTCCTTCGTTATTGCCTAAATACACCGAGTAGCACCGACCCTTAGGTGTTAGTGACCGCGACATCGTCCACCCTTCTATGTGACTCCCTGGGCCTTACAGCGATAGCCTCCTAGCGGACTCCCTATGATTGACAGTGGCACATAGGTCCCTCACTCTCTCCTAAGTTAGGTTAGCTTAGTGCGTATCCATCCCCAATGTGCCCTAAGCGATTGTTGGTTTTAAGATGGGCCTGACGGACGATAGTCCACTTCTCTAGGTGATCTTTCCTAGATCGACCGAGTGCCTTAGTCCTCCCATCTTTAGACCAACGTTGTAGTGGGCACCTAGGCTTTCATTTTGAGCATCATGTCGCAAGTGCTTTTGACCCTTTTTCAAGCATCCCTACATGCATGTTTTCAAATAAAGCCTACCCTTTCCCCACCAAGGGATTCAAGGAGGGTATCCGGTGAACAGAGTTGATCCCCTCAATGAATATTGGCACCCAACCCTTTTTCTATTTTATTTTGCTTTATCCTATTTTCACCAATTTCTAGTACTTTTTTTTTCTTTTTAACTGAATGAAAATAGTCAAACAATACCTGACTTTTGTTTTGGGTTGCAAATTGATGAATTGGGATTATATTAGAGCTTATAGTTGTCAATTATACCTTTCACCACATGCATGCTCTATTTGGCACAATTTATATTGCGACTTGTGATCACATTGGAACCTTCGAAGAAGCCTAACAGTGCAGCTACCCGATTTATACGCCATTTATTATATATATGGGAATAGCAGGAAGAACTTCGTAGCTATAGTGTACGGATTTTGAAAGTGTAGACTGCATTCGATGAACTTGAACACCAATTTGTGGTGCTTCCTTCGATGTGATGATTTTTCTATAGATTCTCAGACCTCAGAAATTTCATAGAATTTCAAAATCTTAACAATACTAGGTCTGTGGAATTTACTAAAAACCATGCATCAAATCTGGCATGCGATGGAAAATCTGCAGTGTTAGAAATTCTGAATCTATTACTATTTTTTTCATTAATTGTTTAATCCAAATCGTACTTTGATGATTTTTATGCTCATGTATATCTAAATCACCTATCCATTAAGTCCGGAATCATGAAGTTTTAATCTAAAATGAATTTTCTAAAAATTCTAGACCAAACCAGTCAGATCTCACAAAATGCCTTGTAGCAGATTTCTGAAACCTGTTCACTGTTTTCAGTACCCTGTTACAATGGTTTCTGAGTTGAATTCAGATTCACTGATTTTTCTGCATATTATTATGTCAGTTAGATTTTATCATGACTTGGTTTCAACTGATTTGAATCTTTCAAAAAATTATTAAAAATCTGACAGCGGGCCTGTTTCTTGGACCAAATTCTGTACACTACGTCAAAAAGGCCGAAAAATGACTGTCGACGACAGTCATTTTTCTTAAAAAACGACTGCTAAGGGCAGTCGAACAGGCAGTCATTAAAATCGCAGTTGTTTTCCAAAAACGACTACTATTAGCGGTCAAAAATTTGGTAGATTTTCGACTGCCCATGACAGTCATTTTTTTAATGACGGACTTCGGCAATCGAAAATTTTGTGTCATTTCTTAAAAATTTATATAAAAAAGGACTTATCATTCAATTAACGACTGCCCGGAGCAGTCGTTTTTTTGAGGGTTTTTAAAAAAAAATTCATAATTAATTTTTTAAAATTTATATTTTTCTAATAAAAATCCTGTAATTCTCAAAAATGTAAATTAGCATCAACCATACAAATATCCATTGTCCATCAAATAAATAACTCAAATAAGCTAAGAAATCATCCATCCACTTAAAATTTAAACCATTAAAGTAGCTACATTAAATGGTAGAAATTTAACAAAAACCACGTTCACGTTCACGATTACACACATCAAAGTAAATATTACAAATACAGTCATGTAACAGTAAATCATGTGGGCTTTGAAACTAGCCAAACACGGTTCTAAATGTGGGCCATGAAATGATATCACCCACGATGAGATCCCCAAAAGTCTTTTCTCCACCCAACAATTCTACGTCAAACTTTAAGATCTCATCTAGAACGATCCTATAGCGTCCTTCCTTCTCAGTTTACAAACCGAGAACGCGTCCAAGGGCAACGGTAATTTCTTTTCGCACGTAATGCAACTGCCTACATGGACCCTGGCGTGTATTAGTGTTCGGTTGATTTGTACATGCTAGTTGACATGAGGAATCATCTTGAGCCTACAAATAAAATTAAAAATGCATTGTGTTATTATTTCATCAATGAAGATAATTAATTAATTTATCGAATCAATCATGTAAGAAAAATAAACATTGTACCTGAGATGAACTACCATGATAAGTTGAAGGTCGCACTTGTGTCCCACCTTGGGTTAGAGCTTGTTTCAGCTCATCCATTTCCCTTCGTATGCCCATCTGACCCTCCTTCAACCTTTCCACCTCAGTTTGAAGATGTGTATTGCATTCATGCTCCTCCTCCAAGGCTCTTTTATAAGGAGCTGAATGTTTTATGGCGGTTTTTGAAACAGTTCTTAAGCCACGTACGCGTCCTCGGCTATCACTACCAAAGACCTACGGAAAAAAAAAACCGAGTATACCATAAAACCCACAAAATAAAAAATTACTAACATTAAAAGATATTATAATCATCAAGCAATAAAAAGATACCTTTGTAACTGCATCATGGTCTAAATCACCTTGCGCCACCAAGCCGTCAGATTCACATGCAGTAATAACATCATCCTATAGTAACAAAAAATGATAAATAAGAAGCATAAACACTTTTGGGCAAACATTAACGTATACTTCATAAAAATGTTCCTTAGAAAAACTTTTAACGTAAAAGATTTCTCGAAATTTCGACACAGTCTCCCCTGTACGTGTGACATTTAATTTTATTTTTTTTTACAACCTGCTAAGTACCTGTACATAACAAAAAAAAAAAAAAATCTTCATATAAACAACCCAATGCCCCAACACACTACAAAGTCATTCACCACTACGTCATTAGTCATTCACCACTACAAGTTCCCTTCCACCATTCATCTCCCTTTTTCTGTTGTACATTAATGAGATTGTTATATGTGATTTAGCATGTAACATGAATGGCCCACTGCCAAGAATCAAGTCCTTTTCCAAAAACATGGCCTTGAAACAAGTCCCTTTCTAGGAAGGGTAGAAAATTGATATATTTAAAAAGAGCCCACCATGTGATTTTCCAAGTTTTGCTTGTCCATTGCCAGTACTTTACAATTCACGCCCAAAAACGAATGTCAGAAACTGAATTGATCAAGGAATATAACTCACACTAGCACAAACACAGGTCACACATACATTCTCAATAAGAACATTAAATCAAATCATGCATAATACTGGCTGACAGAACATAGAGAGAACATATAAGCCAATCAAATTCTGGCTGACAGATTGTTCACATGTTTGGTATTCAGCAGCTTTAACTGATCCTAACTAGTCTAATGGATCTAAGTGCACTAATGAAGTAATCAAGTACCAAACTTGCAAAACGTTATAGCAATTGATTTTGGGATTCATTATTGTTATCATACATTGAACATTTGCAATGCATAGAAAATGCAAATGCCATAACAATCCATACTGGTGGGAGTAGAATTTGTAAACCAAGTAGAATTTTTAGCTCTTGCAGCACATACGAACACCACTGCTTCTCTATTTGCTGATTCAAAATAGAGTAATGAAAAATCTACTTCTGAAAAATCCCCAGCAATCAATCACTTTATAATTTGAATGCATAACCGTCTGTTCTGCCCATTATATTCAAGCCACTTGCAATTTGGAATACATCTAATCTTTCAAATCAATGCGTACATAATAGAATATGAGCAAAGCACCAAAATGTAGCCACCATATATGAATTCCTCTTTATTGGACCTATTGGCGCTCAATCTGTATGGTAACATGGCTAATATTATACTCCCTCCTAATATAGCCAATCACCTTGTCCAACACAAGATCTGCATCTGCATCAGGTGTAATCGTTACATAACATGCCAAGAGGACCATCCCAACAGTAATGGCCCATATGTGCAGCTCATGAACCGCCACCACGCCCTCCATTTCACAGAGGCCCTTCTCTAGCCTTGTGGCGTCAATCTCCCTTGGCGTGCTTCAGCAATATTTATGTCTCAAACCAATATTTATGTCTCAAACCACACAAATATGAAATTTAATAATATTAAAAAAATCCAATCGAGGAGTGAGTGTTTAAGTCCCTGTACTGCTATGCACATGTATGCGCCACAAACCAATTATTGGGTCATGGGCTATGCACAAACACAGGTCACACATAGATTCATAGAGGACGTCATCAGTTGCCGAATCCCAAAGGGACTGTATGCCTTACCACCAGATGGTATGAGATCAAAGCTAAAAAATGGAATTTCCAAGCTTGGGAATGTAGGAGGCTCATAAAACAGAGCTCCAGAATTTGGATGTTCTGTAGGACCATCTGCACTGCCATAAATGAAAGGAAGGCTTCCAACAATATCCATTGTTTCAGAACTAAATATCTCCACGGGTACAGATTTAGGAGAATCATTTTTCTTAGCTGAATCCACAGAGATACAAACCTTAGCACTATTACTGCCACAAGGAGAACTAATAGGGCCATTTGGGCAGAGAAGGGCTCCTGATGAGCATGTAATGAGATCCAAGTCCTCAGTTCCACTTGATATGTTTCCAGCTTCTGTAGTTTCACTTCTCACTACACCTTTGTCACCACCAGGATAAAGGAAAGATGGAGAAACAACGATAAGCAGATTCTGACAGTATGAGGTTTCCAAAATATCAGATGATATAGGTAGATGGTACAGATGTGAAGATGAAGCTAAACTCTTGACCCAATCAAAGCCTTGAATGTCATTATGGTAAATTGGTGAACCTGCATATTCATCCAAGTCGACAACACTTGAATCTTCCGCACCATTTCCAAAAGAAAATTTTGGTCTAAAGGTTCACTCCAACAGGATGTCACCCCACAATGCAGATTTTTCTCAATGGTCTAAATATTTTTGGCATTCGGATCATGGTTTGGTATACATACACCAGATACATCTTGTCTCTAGCCACCCACCGCACAGATAGCTAAAAGGTTAGACACTTTGCAATCAAACTGCACCCAGGCTGAATACTTTCATAGAATACGAAGTTTGGAGCATCTGAAGTCAGAAACCACACTAGGTGAAATACTTCCCCTTTCTCTCAGCCCCAAACATCAGATTGAAGGCCATTCACTGATTGGTTTGTATGGGCAGGGATGTTGGAGAAATGGTGAAACATAATCAACTAGCAATTCAAGGGCTAATATATTCAACTAGCAATTTACGGCTCAAAAAGACTATTTAACTTTAATAAATTTGTTAAATCAAGGGCTAATATAATCAACTAGCAATTCAAATTAATAACCTATTCACCAATTACATTAAAATGGTTCTCACCAAATGGGGGCTTAATGCCGATCCATCCTTCCTTTTATGAGTGGCCAAGAAGAGATCCGTGCGAGTTAATGGGTGATCCGGATTTTTTGTTTTCTGTGAAAAAAATTGGGATATTCATAAGAGTCGTCCAATTTACTCCGTCCATGTTGAGTGCTGCAGGGGTCAACATAATACTGCGATGACAAATAGAAGCAGTATATATAAACTAATTGCATATGGAAAAATCATCCTAGGCTCGAAACATACATCCCCCACAACATAGCAATTTTAATAGGAAATTAGTGAACTTTGCAAGTGGCCAAATTTATAAGTCCATGGGCTCTCTGCCAGAATATTACAATATCGGATATCAAATGAGATGGGCTTGTTGAAGCTTTGACTCTTCCTTGGCCTTCCAATCTCTTGCTCACCATTCATCAGGCCCCAACCAGAGCCAACACAGCCCACATTGATCAGGGTCAATTCTTTTTTTTTTTTTTTTTAATACAATCAATGGGCAAGGCCTAGAGGTATATATACAGGTAAAATGTACCGGGCAGCTAGACTCTCTTCTTCGAGAAAGGAAGAGCCTGTTGGGAGAAGCAAATGAGGCATTGGCCCAAAAGTCTATCTTCCTCTTAATCTCTACTATTTTTTGTCCACTTATTCTGAGAGATGTTCATGATATATTCTTGACCCAGTGCTACAAATTCATTTTCAAGAAACACCTTTTTTTGGGGGGGGGAGAGAGAGAGTAATTGTATGAGTGGGGCCTATATATATTTCAGAAATCCTTGGTTTCAAGATAATTGACCACTACTTTCGAATAGCAACAATCTAATTGGATCATTCCAAATTATGACAGCAGGCTACTTGCATTTAGATATCATGTACTTTAGGTCAAACTGTTCGAAAAAAAATTTACATCAGTTGGAAAAAATTTCTTACATGGACTAGAGCCAATAGGCCTACAGGCATGCCATGCTTTGCTATTTTTGTCAAATTGAAGGCCATAGAAAGGGACCCATCGTATCAAAAATTTGCATCTTATAATTAGATCAGTGTTGTTTGGATGGAATTGGATTGGATTGGATGGGATAAAAAGGTGAGAAGATAAAGGCTCAGGCATAGCTAATTTTCCATAGCTACCATGGATAAGAAATTGCCAGCTGGATATAGTAAGATAGTGCCAGCTGGATGCCATAACAGCAAACCGACCATTTGCATTGTGAAGACTGTTGACTAGACCCGTTGTTCCTTCAAGGCATCAAAATAGTTTAAACTAGTTTGTGGTTTGTAGCGGGGGATGTATGTTTCGAGCCTAGGTAGTTTTTTTTTTGAACGGTGCAATGTAAAGATATACTGTAAGAGTGACTAAACCACTAGTTACAAGCAAAAGGCATCAAGAAAGGAAAAGGATATGGAGCAGATGCCCCACCCCACCAGAAAAAACCTCTAAAACTTGAATAAACCCACCCAACCTCAAAGCTGCTATTGCACCAAAAGAGTATAGTATAATTGCAAAAAGAAGATATGTGCACAAATCTTTCCAACTCTGCAGCCACTTTAGCCTATCCCTTCCTGCCCGTTGTGTGCGGGATCTTCAACTTCGACCTAGCAATCTTACTAGCCTCCCTGGCAGCTAAGGCTGCCAACGTCGAGGATATGTCAACAAATTTTACCCAATCTTCATATGAAATGCATAGCATCCTGATCGTAGAAAGTGCATAGCATTTGAATCAAAATCAACTAACATAAACATCTAACAAAGAGGCAACCCACATAAACTAATACACCACGGGATAGTTTCACATGACCCTCTCGACTCAACATTTGAGCTGTGGTAGAGTGGCACGGGATGAACCCCGGCAAGCAAGCAATCAAAATGGATACCAAAAGGCCTGAGTAATCAAAGTCAATCAATATGTATCCGATGGTGTACAGCCATCAAAATATAAAAAGTCGTACTGCGCAGACGTTCAATCCAAAGTCCTCACACAGAATGGTGCCCCATCTGTGTTGGGCGTTAACAGTCGAGTGGTGCATGACACAAAGAGTCCTAAACAACCCATCGTGAAGAGCTAGACTTTCTTGTGTGAACAAGATTCATTGATCAAAGAGAACTACCTTGCCATTATCAAATCAAAGTCAAAACCATCAATACCGGTAGTTCTCAAACAAGCTTTCCAATTAAAGCCGTCTAGCCTCAACACTCCCATCAAACTTTGAAATAACGAAACATCAAAGGGGATCCTAAATCCATCAATCTAAGTTCTCAAACGTGATCCCAAAACAAAACAAATAAATGAAGCTAATGAACATGAACGTCTCATGTAAACAGTACCAGACGGTACAATCCGGAATTCAAGGCAATAAACAATCCAATCCTAGGTCAATTGTTAAACCTGAAGCATCGTACAATCCTACTCAGACAACGAAAGGGTTAGGGCGCGCGATACCTGAATATATGATCTTCGTGCATAGATATAGAAAAAGTATCCCGTTGTCCCGTACCGTTCAGGATTTAGTGAAATTGATTCCCGATACAACCGGAGTAACGTGAAGAACGTGAGCTCAAAACGTCCTCCCAGATAGTCAAATGAGTCTACATATAGTCAACTAAGTCTTAAAAAGAGTAACCAAGGTTTCCCCCTAAAGTCCTCCAAACCTAGGAAAAAATATAAAAACACCATTTCCTGCAGTTGACCCGGTCGACCGCGTCCCCAGCCGGTCGACCGCGTACACAGGGAATCAGGTCGACCTGGTTCCCATCCGGTTGACCGCGGGCGCTGTGTACCCTGTCGACCGGGGCCCCAGCCGGTCGACCGCGTACACTGCAGTTACAGAACACAGTTCTGTAACTGGAAGTACACCTGGGCTGATTCAAGCACTTGGGTTTGGGACTTGTTCCTTCATCTGTTCTTGAGCATTAAAATCCACATATGACCACATATATGTAGATGCAATAAGTCCATAAAAACCCACTCCTATCATCTAATCAAGCCATTAAAATCCTAATCCATTTCATTAGCAATTTCAATCCATTATCATGTTTTCAATCTAAAAACAATTCTAAGGAACAAATGGTCATCTAAACCTCATCAATCATCAATCAAAGGGAAGACAAAACATATCAAATCATAAACATATATATATATAACTTGCCTTGATGAAGAGCTTAGGGAAATTTCAAGTAGAATTTGAAGAAAACTCCACAAAAGCTCAAAGGGGAAGAAGAAAGTTTCCAACCCAAAACTTCACTACAAAAATGAATGCAAAGGTTTGCTATGAGTCTCCCTAATCCATTTCTAATCCAAAGGAAGAAGATTAGCTAAGTCTAGTAGCTTGGAGAGCTTACCTTGGAGTGGTTTGTTGATGAAAAACTTGGAAAATTGGATGATTGAGTTCTTGGAGAGTTGATGAAGAAGATTAGGGGCTTGGGTAGTGAAGATGGACTCCAATTGATCTCTTTGGCAAGGCAACCATGAAGGGAAGGAAGAGCTTGAAGAAGACACAGAGAAATGGAAAGAAGAGATGAAGATGAATGAGATAAGAAGGAGAAATGAGTCATCCGGTTGATGACTTGTATATAAGGGTATTTTTGGCAAAATTTGGGTTAAGTCCTTGGTGAGCTAAAAGTGATTATTTGGGCCTCTTCAGCACGTCGAATCGAAACGCGACAGAAGACTAAAGTTCATGAAATGACGAGACCTATCCAATGCACCCAAACTCACAAAACTCATAATCTCATAAAAACCCCTGAAACTTCCCAAAATTGCAAACCAGCCCCCTACTCTATCCAAACGCACTCGGACTAGCACGAAACTTCGCACGCGCGATCCCTACGCCAAACCCGACTCGCTAAGACTCTAAACACACCTACTAACTAACTCCTAACTAACGAAGCAATTAATTAGTATTAATACGGGATTAAGGTACGGGGTGTTACATTTCCAGACTTAATGGATAGGTGATTTAGATATACATGAGCATAAAAATCATCAAGTACGATTTAGATTAAACAATTAATGAGAAAAATAGTAACAGATTCAATATTTCCAGCACTACAGATTTTCCGTCACGTGCCAGATTTGATGCATGATTTTTAGTAAATTCCACAGACCTAGTATTGCTGAGATTTTGAAATTCTATGAAATTTCTGAGGTCTGAGAATCTACAGAAAAATCATCACATCGAAGGTAGCACCACAAATTGGTGTTCAAGTTCATCGAATGCAGTCTACGCTTTCAAAATCCATACACTATAGCTATGAAGTTCTTCCTGCTATTCCCATATATATAATAAATGGCGTATAAATCGGGTAGATGCAGTGTTAGGCTTCTTCGAAGGTTCCAATGCGATCACAAGTCGCAATATAAATTGTGCCAAATAGAGCATGCATGTGGTGAAAGGTATAATTGACAACTATAAGCTCTAATATAATCCCAATTCATCAATTTGCAACCCAAAACAAAAGTCAAGTATTGTTTAACTATTTTCATTCCGTTAAAAAGAAAAAAAAGTACTAGAAATTGATGAAAATAGGATAAAGCAAAATAAAATAGAAAAAGGGTCGGGTGCCAATATTCATTGAGGGGATCAACTCCGTTCACCGGATACCCTCCTCGAATCCCTTGGTGGGGAAAGGGTAGGCTTTATTTGAAAACATGCATGTAGGGATGCTCGAAAAAGGGTCAAAAGCACATGCGACATGATGCTCAAAATGAAAGCCTAGGTGCCCACTACAACGTTGGTCTAAAGATGGGAGGACTAAGGCGCCCGGTCGATCTAGGAAAGATCACCTAGAGAAGTGGACTATCGTCCGTCAGTATAGCCTACCCTAATAGCATGAAGCTCAATGGTTAAAATTGGCGGAGGTTGAATGAAGAAAATAAATGAAAAATCTTTTTTTTTTTTTTTGGGATTTTCTGATTTTTTTTGGATTTTTTTAATATAGGGCTGGAAGGGCCTAACTAGGGGTGTGCATGGAAGAGATTGAAAACCATTTTTTTGAATTTTATTGAATTTTCTAATTTTTTTGGATTTTCAAAAATTGGCTCAAAAGGGCCTAAATACTATGCATGGAACCTAACCTAAATCCTCATCTCTTTTGACAT
This sequence comes from Persea americana, assembly GCA_029852735.1. Taxonomy (NCBI): domain Eukaryota; kingdom Viridiplantae; phylum Streptophyta; class Magnoliopsida; order Laurales; family Lauraceae; genus Persea; species Persea americana. The sequence goes on from CM056818.1 coordinate 18,938,536, forward strand.
TGGAGCGCATTAGATGGGCTGACCCTACGAAAGGGCCAGCCCGTCTACCGCTGCTCTCCTAGCCTTGAAGATCTAAATTAACTAATGAAGATGGTGACACACATATCTAATACTAACTGCATGCTTCGAAGATGGCAGATGTAGATGATGATAAGGGTGGTGAATGGTGATGATGAATCCAGCAAATCAAATGACTTCGATGCACTACACTTAATTAAGTATACACCAAACTAAATTAAGCGATAAATTGAAAGATAAGAATAACAAAAGTATGTGGGAGTATGTTGTATGAATGACCCTAGTGCAGGCAATCAAAGGCTACGTGATGATGGGTGGACCTCATTCTTGATGAGACGATGAATAGCAATTTGATTTTAAAATGATAATAAGAACAAATGCATGTAGCGATTATGACAAGAAATCTAACATGCAGTGCATTTAACAGATATAAGAAAAGGAAAGGACCACACCGATATCATGCAATAAAACCCGAATCCGACCGTCAAGACGTCGCTATTGGGCTCTTTATTCTGTTGTGATGTCTCTCCGAGCTTCGGATTGCCTGGGTCCTTGCAGAAGCAGCCCCGTGTTGATGATCTTCACTTAATGGGAAGAAAGGTGAGGTGAGGGGCAGATTGATAGATGGGGCCAAGTGGTGTGGGGCAGCAGGTGAGGTAAGCGGTTGGGCATGAATTGTTTTAGGCTAGTCAGATAAGCTGAGTAAGTGACCTGGTTTAGAAAGGTAGCAGGTGGGCTCGGATGGATAGTGTTGGCGGTGAAAACACGACACCCACTTAGATTGAGATGAACTTTGTAGATCAGGGAATGCCGAACGCCGAGAATCTGAAATGGGAAGGAAAACAGCTTGGGTTAGAGCCCCTGGCTGCTGTGAGCAGAAGGCGCTCCGATGCCTGAGTTAGTTCTGAAAAAACTGAGCAGGAGGAGGAAGGAGAGGAGGATGAGACGATGTGTCGAGTACTGTGTGTTGCGTACCTCTATGGGGCTAGCCCCATGTGTATGTATGTGGACATTCCTCGTTCATTCTCTCTGTGAGTGGGGGTAGGTGGGGTGAGGTCTCATCGGTCCTTACCCTGACATTCAGCGGTAGGTAAAAAGGGAACATCCCATCCGAACCTTCCATGCCTTCAGTCAGTTGATGTTAAGGGATGATAAAGCTAACTTCTTATCGCCATAAATGAAGCAATCCTATCGTCATAAATGAATGCTCCTATCTGTCAGGGCACGCCGCACTTCCCGGAGGAAGGTGACGGCCCACACTGCCTTCAGCGTTTTGTTCCGAGACCAAGAATGGCTTGGCCGCGCTGGGCATTTGTGCTGAGCTGGCACTCACGCCGAGCTGCCCCACCGTGCCGGCACTTCTAACCGAGCTACCGAGCTGCCGGGCTGTGATTACAGAGGCCGAGGTGGACAGCAAGTACTACTGTAATCATCGCTTAATCTCGTCATTACGGTGTTTTACCCACACAGATAGGTGTGGCGAGTTGGGTCTGATGAGTTATGGACTATTTTTATGGTTCGGTATGGGTTGGCAAGTGAGTCGATAATGGGTTGATGAGTAGGGTGGGTCGTGTGCAGGGAGATGAGTCTCGCAAGGAGAAGAAGAAAGAGAAGATGAAACGATGTAGGGTGCAGAGGCCGTGTACAGGGGTGGACAAGAAAGAGATGGAGAAGAAGAGAAAGAGGAGAAAAGAATGGAAAGAAAGAAAAAGAGATGGGTTCTGTGTGGAGAGATGAGGAGTGATGCATTGCGGGTGATGGATGGTGAGATGGGAACCAGAGACTGGGATGATGGTGGAGACGAGGTGATGATCAGGAGAGAGACGATGGAGAGATGATTGCTGTGAGCGGGAGTCTTCTGCTCATGGAACTGGATGAGAGGAAGATGGATGAGAAGGTGGGTGAAAGTCTATGTGAGATGACGATGGGAATGATGATGGTGTTGGAGGCGTTGGGACTGGGCGCAATAGAGGGCGAGATGGAGTGGCTGGACGCTACTGGAGCAGTGGCGATGAAGAGTGGAGAAGGTCGTCTTAGGGAGATGATGGAGATGAAGATGTGTGCAGTGATGAAAGAGATGGTGGTGCGTGGTGGGTTCTGGGACGGTGATTGCCGAGAGAGAGGGGGATGAAGAATGAAGATGGGTGTGACGTCTCTATGCCTGCGCAGGTGAAGAGGATGAGAGCCGGGAGAGATGAAGTGGGGTTGAGGGAGGAGATCCTGTGCTGATGGCTCCTGCGCAGAGATGAAGAGAGATCGCCTGGGAGGGAGGGGTCTGCGCATGAAGAGGGATAGGGACGAGAGGAGAGGGTTTAAGGGGAAGAGAGTCCTCAGCTCTGGGACTCTGTTTCCCAGATCTCGTGGACTCTCCCTCCCTTATCCAGGTGATGGGCCATGCGATCTGGGCCAGGTTAGGTTGGGTTGGTCATGGGTGAGGCCCAAAATGCTAATGGGTTGGGTAGTTTGACAAGGTTGGGGTCTGAAATTGAATTGAGCCAAATGGGTTTGGGCTTAGGAGGGTAAAGTTCATGTAGGTCAGGCTTAATTTGGATCTGGTGGGTCAGGTCCAGGTCCAAATATGGGTTTCATGGGTTTGGGCCTGGACAAGGTTGAGGTAAGGAAAAATCTGATTTTTTTTTTCTTCTTCTTTTAGGGACCCTGGCCTGATTAATTTTGAAGAGAATTCATAACTCAGGATTGGATTTCATCACCAGATCCTTGCCCATCTTGGTTAACCATCTCTCACATTAGGATCCTAACTTTAATTAAAATCAAGTAGCAACGAGACTCTAGGATTCAAGCTCAGTAAGACGAAGACCATTGACTGTTGCACCAATTGCGCTCTTTGACCGAAGTTGATGCCCAAGAAAGCCTTTGCTCCTGAGGGTGTAACAGTTTAACTGTTCTGGGTACTGGTACTTAAGAGGGTTTATCCCCACCACTCCCTGGTGGCTGCCTGGTCAACTAAGGTTTCAAAGGACTGAGTTGGAGGCCCACGTGTTCTCTTCACCAGTTAGGAGCTGTCTACTATCTAGGCCAACCCTAGGACTTTTCTTGTGCTCAATTCTTGTGCGTGACTGCTTGATTTGTTTGTGCATCATATTAGAACTAGTAGGACCCTGCATATAAATTAGGCTAACATTTTTAGGTTAGACCCAATGCATGCAATCCAAACCTGAAAGGAAAAAATTGTGGGAGCACGAAAATCGAAGGTTGACTCGAATAGAGCCTGAGTTAGCATTGACCATCATAGGAAGTTCGTCAATTTTCGAAGAAAAAATGATTGATTATGTGGACCCACCCATGACTTTGAAGGACTACATGTACCCCACTAGGATAACTCAACCGTCCTGCATCACCCTACCTCAGACCAATGCCACATTTGAGCTGAAATTTGGCATGATCCAGATGCTCCCAGTATTCCATGGGCTAGACTAGGAAAACCCATATCAGCATGTTAGGGAATTCGAGGACATTTGTGGGACCATGAAAATAAATCATATGACTAAAGATGCCCTTAAACTTAGATTATTTCCTTTTTCCTTAAAAGAAAAGGCTAAAGCTTGGCTTTATGCCTTACAGGCCGGGTCCATCACAACATGGGCCAAGGTAGTCGAAGAAACAAAAAATTCTACTCAAAGCAGAAAACCGCTTTGATTAGGCAGGCCATTAATGGATTTTATTAGATGGAAGGGGAGACACTTTACAGTTATTTGGAACGGTTTATGGACCTCTTAATCTAGTGTCCCCACCATGGATTTGAAAAAATCCGATTGGTCCAGATCGTGTATGAGAGTTTGGATTACCATACTAAGCAGATGGTGGAGTCTTTCTGCAGTGGAAAGTTTACGTAGAAAACAACGGATGAAGCATGGACATTTTTGGAAGAAACTGCTAAAAATACATTGCAGTGGGCCCCTATCAAGAGGGAGCCCACTAAAAACACCGTTCCTGAAAAAGGGGGGATGTTCAAGGTTGAACCCAAAATTGAGGCAGAGGCCAAATTAGCCATACTGGTGAGGATAATAGAGGCCTTAGAGCTGAATAAAAAACCCACTCCAAACACTTTGGAGTCATTGAAATATAATTAGGCCATGAATGGAGAGGGCTTGACCCAACAACTTTGGGTCAGACCAAGTCTGTTGAGGAAGTGAATGCGCTTTATCAAAACACTCATTGTGATAATCGTCAGAGGTATGACCCATATTCCAACACATACAATCCAGGTTGGAGGGATAATCCGAACTTTTCTTGGACCAAGGGTCCAACTCAGGGTGGCCCATCCCAGGCCCATCAACTTCAGCCCATTCCATCTCAGGCCATGCCACCTCCAGGGTTCCAAAAGCCACCTGTGCAAAATTTCACCCCCAATCCGCAAAATCAGCGGATAGATTCTCTTGAGGAAACTATGAATGTTAGCTCAAAATATCCTCCAGTTCCAGCAAAGCACTGTTCACAGCTTGAATGCTAACACATAATCTATTGCAAAATTGGAATACACAGTGAGCCAACTAGCCAACTCCATCAGTGCCAGAGACAAAGGAACATTCCCTCGTCAACCCGAACTTAATCCCAAGGGCCAAGTTGTCCGTGATCCTAAAGGAAAAGGCCCGGAACAAGTCAAATCCATTATCACTCTTCGGTCGGGTACATAAGTTGATAACAAGGTTGAATTACCCAGGGAAACTGAGGAACCAAGTGTGAATGCTAAACCTATGTTAGAACGAGAGCCATTCAAGGAGGACCCAATCAATGCTGAACCATCACCTAGTGAGCCCACTCCTAGGACCTATGTTCCCAAGGCACCATACCCACAGAGGCTAGGCCCAGCAAAATCAACTGTTCAATTGGATAAAATGCTAGAAGTATTCAAACAAGTGAGGATCAATATCCCACTACTTGATGCTATCCAACAGATTCCGGCCTATGCAAAATTTCTAAAAGACCTTTGCACCTTCAAAAGGACTACTAATGTGCCCAAGAAGGCTTTTCTAGCCCAACAAGCTAGCTCGATCTTTTCCTGTCCAACCCCAATCAAATACAAGGACCCATGTTGTCCTACCATTTCATGTGGGATAGGGGACCATCATATTGAGCACGCTTGACTTGACTTGGGTGCGAGTGTCAACCTACTTCCGTATTCCATATACGAAGAACTAGGTTTGGGGGAGTTAAAAGAAAACTCAGGTGACTCTCCAATTGGTTGGTGCTTTAATTCGATACCCAAAGGGGATAGTGGAGGATGTCCTAATTAAAGTAGGAGAGTTTGTGTTCCCTATAGACTTTGTTGTCTTGGACATGAATCAACCAACAGGAACTGTGACCAAAATACCAATCATTCTAGGACGACCATTCCTAGCCACCTCAAATGCCTTGATCAATTGTAGGAATGGAGTGATGCAAATCTCTTTTGGGACCATGACAGTTCAAGTGAACATTTTTAATGTCGGTAAGCAACCTCCTGATGAGGACGATGGGGTTTTTGAAGTCAGTTACATTCATGAATTGGTGGAAAATCACTTACCCCATTTTCAACTTGAAGATCCACCAGAGGCTTGTCTTGCCCACTTTGGCAGTGATTTTGATGTAGATGGCTACATTGAAGAGGTGAATGCACTGCTAGCTACAACTCCATTCATGAAAAATAATAGGTGGCAACCAAAGCGAGAGATCTTGACCTCAATTTTGGAAGGTAGGTTTGTTTGGGATCCAGGTGGATTCCATGTTAGGGTAGTTTCTTTTTCTTTGTTTATAAATATATTATTATTAGTTTAGGTTATCTTTTGTCACTGTTTTGACTAACTTTGGATAGGGAGCGCCATGTAAAATCATCAGGTAACTTCTTTCCTTTACCTCTTGCTATTTATTTTTCCTCATGTTTCATTATCAATTTTTGCATTACATGCATGACATCGAGGACGCTGTCTAGTTTAGGTCTGGGGGTGGGAACAGGCACACTTGTCCAATTTTAGGTGATTTTTTCAATTTTAGGCAAACTTTAATTTTTTTTTTAATTTTAGGAAAACTTTTCGTTTGTGCAATTTATTTTATCTTTTTAAAAAAAGGGAAGTTTTCAAAGGAATTGATAAAATTCAACGATGCTCAGAAACCCGGAATTTCGAAATCCTTGGAAGGAAGTAAAATGAAAGTTCAAGACTTTTCTAGAATATTTCAAACTTTGTTTTTCACTAAAACACGTATACATCTAGAAAGATTTTGGATAGGAAGCTTTAGTGTCAAATTCAGGATTTCTCAAGAAAGATAGGATGACTTTATGAAGTTTAGCCTTGTAAGTCTACTTGATTCATCGGGATGGTTAGGCCAACCAAAATCAGTGGATTAATTCGAGCAAATTGAAAAGGGTTGCCTATTGTTGGGGTTTGCAAAAAAAAAAGAAAAAAAGAAAAAAAAAAGAACAAAAAAAGAAGGAAAAAAAGTTTTTATTTAGAAGTTTTAAAAAGAATAAAAAGTTTGTGACTAGTTTGGGTTCACAGCTTTTTTAACCCGAGGCAGTAAGCCCGTAGGGGTATTTACATACCTCGTGCCCTAAAGCCATCTTGTTTGGAGTCATTGGCTTAATGCTCGTTACATGGGTTAATTAGAAAGCTTAAGGGACCTAGGCCTTGCACAGTCATATGTGTGTGTTTGAAAAAAAAAAAAATTTCGCAGCCTTTGAAAAAACAGTAGTGTGAAAGCCGTCATGATAGCCTTGAGAGGGAAACTTATAAGCCACTAAATCTTGGAAAGATTAGAGCATTTGAAAGAGAATTTTGTTTTCATGGCACCATAGTGGAACATTTGAAGGATTGATTTGATGTATACACCTACACAGAGCACACAAAGTTTTGAAAAGAAAAAAAAATTCTTTAAACTTGAAAGGTGAATTGAATTTTGAAAAGTCTGAGATCTTAATTATTCCAGGTTATACAACTTGCATCCGAGATGACTTGATGCCCTTTTGGGAAATTTATTTTATTTTATTTTAGGATAAATGAATTTTGTGGGTAGATTCACTGCAAACCCTCACGAGACACAACTCGTCCACTAGGGGGAACTTAGGGGTTTAAGGGCTTGCTGCATATGCTAAATGCAGTCGAGAGAGCCAGCAAAAGTGGCATTTTTCTTTTTATTTTTCTGCATTTGTTAGGATAGTAAACTTCTCCTTTTTCACTTATTTTGCTCGAGGACTAGCAAAAAGCTGGTTTGGGGGTGTGATAAGTCCACAAAATTGTAGATTTCATTCATCATTTCATATGCATTTGTGGACTTAATTAGGTTAATTGCATAGAATTACACTTAATTTCATATTTTCATGCATTTGAGCATCAAAGTTGGAATCTTTGTCAAATTTGGTCAAAATTTATTACATTGCATGACTATTGTGAAATTAGGGATTTTCATCTCATTCATCATCCAAAAATTAGCTCTTTTGGCTTCACTAATGCATACCTTCTAATTTTGGTGCTATGTGCTATTTTTGGAAAGTTGGGTATTTTTGGTGCATTAAGTAGGCATGTAGGGTCCCATGCATGGTCCATCTAGATTCCTCACACTTGATTATTATTAATATTATTTAATTTTATTTATGTAGGAGAAATCAAGAGTGGGACCTGCATTGGTGAAATTTGAGAGATGTCAAAGGCGGGACATCCTTCATGGTGGGTCTACATATCTTAACATCTTGGTGGAGTTGGAAAGATTGAAAATTCTCAAAGAGGAAAAAAGAAGCTCAAATTTGGAAAGATAATGTTGACTTGCTAAATTTGGAAACCAAAATCAAGAAAGAAAGAGCAAATTAGAAACTTTACAAGGGGAGTTGGCTAGTTAAAGTTGCAAGTGAGGAAGCTGGCCAACTATGGGAAACGAATCAAATAAGAAAGCAAATAAAGAGTCTAAGCATGCCTTGGACGTCCAATATGGGTCCAACACACTCCATTGCATGCCAAGTATAGAAGCTTCCATGTGTGCAAATTATTCCCGGATTTTTTAGGGGCATCAAATTGAAATTGTCATAACTTTCAACTTGAGTGTCGGATTGATGCAATCTACCTACTGTTGGAAAGCTCTTTTCGAGTAGATATCTGTGGAGCCCAAGATTGCATAAATTGGAGCAATATGAGGGAGATATGACCTCGGAAAGTTGCCTATTATAATTCTATGCGGGAATTGCAAAAAGTTTCAAAATTGGCAACATTAGAGATCTTTGAGGAGTTCAATTTTTCAAGACTTGGAGTCCAAAAGATCACACTTAGTAACAAATCCTCTCCAATTCAAATTGTTGCCTAAGTGAGAAACTTTGGTTAAAAGCTAAGCCAAGAATCATCTCTAAAAGGAAACAACTCTTAACCAAAAGAGGAGTGCAAAACTATAAAAGGAGGCCACTAGTGTAGGAAAAAAAAAAAAAAAAACCTAATCTCCTTCAAAAAGTGGCCAAGCCATTCTCTCTCTTCTTCTTCTTTTCCCTCTTCAAGTTCTAGTTCTAGTTCTCCATATATTTTTTTTATTTTGGGTAGCTTTGGGCCTTATCCAAGCAAGTACTTAAAGGAGAAGTTGTAAAGATGCTATCTTTAATGACAAATCAAGAAGTCTTCTTTGCAATGGCGGGCTAATTTTGATTAGAGCGATGGATGAAGATAAGTGATTACTTTTTATTTATTTAGTTATTCTAATTTAGTTCCATATGTTGCGTTCTTAATGATTAGTAGACTTGCCTTCGTGCCATAGGCAAACTTCCATTCTTAATTTCTGAAAATAAAAATTAATTTTGTACTATTCATGCTTAGGTTTGATAGGCAATGCTTATGATTTAGATCTTTTGATGGTTTATGCTTACTTTTGATGGGTAGTGCTTAGATTATTTTTATTCTTTTATAAGGTGAAGGAAGTCTTGGATTTTGAGTTTTATAATTGAAAAAAAGGGTTTTTAAAGTTATATTTTACAAATTAAAAACATTGATTTGTCTTTGATTTGAAGTGAAAATTGTAACAAGCAAGGGTTACTTAATAAATAATTTGTGGATGCTTATTGGATTCTTATGCTCTAATCACTTTCATTAATTGGTAGATTTCGAATTTATAAATTAGTTTCTTTCTTTTATTTCTAAATACTCAAAACTTTCCTTAATTGTTAGTTAATTAGTTTTCTTAATCTAAAAGTTTCTTTAATTAGCTCCCTGTGGGTTCGACTCTTTCTTGCCACTGTCTCTTCTAGACACCCGTGCACTTGCGGTATTTTATGATTGATAAAGATCACATCAGTGATGGAGAGAATCCTCTAAATAGAAGATTCTTCTACGTTTACCAAATGTGCCCATAGAAAGAGGACAACAAAAGGATGGAATCTTTAAGCAGAAGGAGAAACCCTAAGCAGGAGGTGAAACCCTTCAGCAGGAGGACTTTTGCTCAACCCTAAATCTAAGTGGGATTCGTAAGTGGAGCAATGAACGTCTGGAGACAGGAAGGTGAAAGTGTGGCTTTTTTATTACACCCAATTGACATGCATTTCATCATACCCAGACAAATAGAAAAACAAAACTGATTTTTATCCACCAATTAACATGCATTTCATCATACCCAAATAAGCAGAAAATAAAAAACCTACCCGATTATGTGAAAACGTAAATAAAAAACCTAACCGATTATCTAGAAACATAGAGACGAATGAGATTGACAATACTATATAACCGAAAGAAATTCCACACCAAAAAAATCGGTAGAATACAGTTGCATGCATTGGGCCCCACGAACATATCTCTTAGATTGGCACCTTGCATCTATGGCTCCCCAGCTGTCAACTTGCATTTTAGCAGGTATCACATGGAATGATGTAGAAACATGTAGAAAAAGGAGGAGAAACCGATGCTAGCTAAAACCTGTAGAAAGAGGATAGCAAAAGGATGACATCTTTAAGTAGGAGGAGAAACCCTTTAGTAGGACGACTTTTGCTCAGCCCTAAATCTAAATGGGACCTGCGAGTGGAGGAATGAACGTCCAGAGACAGGCAGGTGACAGTGTGGCTATTATATTATGGTATAGATATAGAAATGGTCTGGCCCATTTGTTAAATGGTTTGGGCATAAACCATATTTGGTCCAGCCTAGATGGGCAATAAAGTGAGATTCTTGGAACGATGATGGAGTGCTCCCTGGAAAAGTGCTTCGCACTGGGCAATTCCATTTTCAAGTATTAAATGAGACTCTAGAACTGTAGACTGAGTAACAGCTCTGGACTGGACCTGTTAACCCAACCTGAACCCAACACAGTATTTCTAGGTTTTTTAGTACAAACTTGATCATAGTCTGATTTGATCCAGATTTTGTTCTCTGACCCACTAACTCAACCTCATGCTTAATAGATTAGGTCGACGGGTCCAACCTGATTAGTAGACGGGTACGATCTTCGAGTTAGATGACTGCTTTATTCAGAGGCCAAATTGATCCAACATCACCCATTGCATTTGTAGATCAGGATCATAAATAAAGGGTTTACTTTTAGACAGCATAACTTCTATTTTAATTTTACAAAATCATCTACAAAAAGTTATTTGTAAATAATCATATTTTAAAAATAATTCTAATAGGCCCTACTTTTGTGTTAAACACTTTTCAGTTGACCATAGTTCTTTTTTAACTGACCCGAACTCTTAACTTGTTGCTTGCATGTGTACCCATTATAATTCACTTCAAGTATATGTTTGCAATAAAATACATAGGAATTGAATACATAGTTAAATTTATGTAGGCTCTAAAATCCATCTTAGCTTGGAAATGATGAATTTTAGATCCCGATTAGAGTCCGATTATGAAATCAATCTTAGCTTTGTGGAGACTCTAAAATTCATCAATTCCAAGCTAAGTTGGATGGTTGGTATTGGGGATAGAATTTCTATTTGGAATAGCAGTTGGATCCCTTTGTGAAAAGGAGCTTAGAAAATCAATGTCTCATGCTCCATGGGATCTAGTGTGTGTAAGGACCTCATAAACCCAACCAGAAAAACGGATAAGAGAGCTTTAATATCTTTTTAGTATTGATAAGGATACTTTAGATATTCTTAAAACTCACATTCCTAATCAAACTCTCGGGGACAAAAGGGTTTGGATGCATATTAAAAGGGGAAATGTTTATACCAAATCAACATGTATAATTATCATTTAAGACAATTTGGAGTAACTTTAATTTCAATTGGAGATCATTATGAAAACTATCATTATCTCAAAGAATCCTTCTTTTTTGGATAGAAATGTCTTAGGAAGGCTATTCTAGCAAGATCTTTTCTTAACACTAAATTTCTTAACTTTAATATTTTATGTCTATGTGAGAAAGGGGCTCTAACATAGCTGGGATAAGGCTTTGATGATTATGATAATGATGTGAAAATGGGGTTGAGATGGTTGAGCATGCCTTGTTTCATTATGACTTTGGATAAGTCATATGGTTTGCTTTGAGTTTTGGCCCCCTAAACTATAATCTTTTCATTTTAAACAATAATACAAGTTATGGTTTAGATGGATGGGTGGTCAACCTTTTCACCGTTCTTTTGTAGATCACCATTCTCAAAGCGTGGTTTGTGACCTCATGGTGGGCTATGAGGATTGCAACTAGGGATGTAAACGGGTTGGTTCTGGTCCAGGTCCATGGTGGACTCGGTACCAGAACCGTTAATGAGAATGTGGAACCAGAACAAGGCTTGGTTTGTAGCCGGTTCTGTATATTGGATGGGTTTGGGTCTACGTAGAGAATGATAAAGACTTTAGGATGGATTCTTGAGATTTGGGGCAATATGTCGGTCATGGGTCCACAGGTCAAAACCAAGGTGGATCCGGAACCAGACCTGGACCCATACCTATTTTCTTATAGGGGCCTAAATATGGACTCAAACCTAGTTTTTAATGGGTTGGAACCTCTGAATAGTCGGAGAATTGGAGACCCATTTACATCCCTAAGTGAGATATATTTAATTTTAGTTCTAAAAAAATTAAATCCCATGAAAGTGATTATTATGGTTAAGAGTCTAATGATCTTTCCAAGAGCTCTCTCCGATGTTGCTATATCCAAGGACTAGCTCACCTCTAAAAGGATTGGGTTGGTGGAAAATAACATCAAAAGAAGATGGAAAATAAATAAACCATCCATCACCCTATTAGCTTATTTCCCATTTTCGTCTAATTCTATTTTCCTAAAGTGGATGGAGGTGGATATTACTAAATTACAAGTGTTTGTACAAATATTACCTCATAGAATTTTCAAAATTAAGCAAGGGTTATAATAGGGCTGTCAATCGTGTCGTGTTTGCGAATTTGTGTTGCGGGTTAACGAATTCGTGTTAGAATCACCTCAACTTGTACACGCCCCATTAAATAAACATGTCAAAAAATCAAGCACGAACACGACACGATTATTTAATGGGCTACACGTACATGACCTGTTTAGCCCGTTAAATAATTGTGCCCATTTCGGACCATGTGAGTTAACACGCACTCTTTTACTGATGAAAGGAGAGTGAAGGAGTTAGAAAATGATCTTTTATGTGTTGGTTTTTGGGTTTCACTTCAACCTTTTCAAATTTACCAAAAGACCCCTCATGCATTTTATAATTAATGCCATTTATCATTTGGCGGGTTGTATCAGGTTGTTAATGAGTTACCGTTTTATTCATTAACGGCCCTCTAATTTAACGTGTTAACAGGTCCGACCCATAAACGACACGAGCTCGTTAAGAGGCCACCTGAACCCGTTAATATCGTGTGGGTTCGTGTCGTGTTAACGGGTCGTGTGGCATTTTGACAGCCCTAGGTTCTATTTTGTAATTTTTAAAATGTGAGCCCACAATTATCTAATGAAATAAGACCTTTTATTTAAACATAAGTTTACCAAACAAACTATGGTAAATTAGAATTTAAAAATTAGACCTTTTGATTTTTTATCTTAATTTAATCAGCACTTATTAGTGAGACTAGTATCCAAACATTCCCTTAGTTTGAGTTTGGAATTTCTTATTTATTCGTTCTCTATAAATTGGTTTCATCTCCCCTAAAAAATTATGGTGATTTTATCAGAATAACATATCTCTCCAAATCCTTCATGATAGCGGAGCTATGTCCCAATAGTCCGATAAGCCAACGATAGCCTATTAGTGAACAATTGCCTCCCAGAGAAAAATTCAGATTTGCGCTACTGCCCACTAGGTTATATATGTATGAATAATGAAAATGTTGGCCGCATGAGGCATAGATATTTTACACAAGAACTCTCAGTCTTGATTCCTACCTCAATATAACTAGATCATGGGTAGCTAGCTCCATGTAATTAGGATAAGGTTGATGACAACAAAACAAGTGGTATGAATTAAATTATTGTTGTTCATTATTAGGTACTAGGTACACGAGTAAGCTAGGGAAATTTTGTGGCATACCAACTTTAGAGGCATTTGTGTGCCGGTTATTCTAATGCATTAAATCAAATTATGTAGATACAACTCTTAATGAAGTGTAGCAAAAACCCCGCCATATGTTGGAGCATAAAACATTGATGGGCTTCCAGTGCAATCAATTATTATATATCGTCTAATCTGATAGGATTTTGGATTCCCTTAAGCCAATTATTATATATCGTCTAATGTGATAGGGTTTTGAATTCTGTAACCACACATCAATGAGAGGCTTCTCTAGTTTACCATCATCATCAAAGGACCTTTCTTTTATGATCACGCGTGCGCGTACTATAAGAGTGAGGGGGACCCATTGGATCCATATCTAATGGCAACATCCTCAAGATGAGGGTTCCCCCCTTTACTGTCATAGTAGCATGAGAGTTACTCTCTAGTTCATCCAAATCCATGCAAATTCATGGGATTCAGTGCCTTTAAGGGGTTATGGATGTGTGGCCAATTTGGATGGGTCATAAGTTGGGCCCCAGTGGGCGTTCCGAACTGTCGGGATCGTAAGGACGGTCCTTATAGGACCGGTTCCTATATATATATATATATATATTCTTTTAGCAAATCTAAGTACCCAAGGCATCTATTTAGAAAAAAAAATCATAAAACAATGGTTGTCTTAAGCATAGCAATATGGGTGTTGGACCTGGACTTCACCCAAAGCCAAGAATTTTGGTTATCAATCCTACTAATTCTAAGGCCCAAATCCAATTACATGTCTTAGAAAAAAGTCACACTTAATCTGGCCCATTTGGAATTTATATATGTGTCCCTGTGCTAAAAGTGTTGGGCTTACATTCTGCCATAACTCTGATTGGATCAGAATTTGGCCCTGTTAAAAACATGGTTGTAGATCATTCACTTGAAGGACTAATTAATAATTAATAATTAAAAAATGTGGGGCCAATGATATGTACAGATCCATCCTCCTCGTAGTTGATCAATTTGAATTAAAAAGACAGCACTACGTCAAAAAGCACTAAAAATGACATGAAAGAAATGCAAATAGCGATCGTACGGTCCACTTCTTCGTTGTCGTTATTGCAGCTTTACCGAAACGAAACCCTAACTCTCATCTCTCCCATCTCCTTCTCTTTTTTTGGTTTTATGGTTTCCAAAGGCGACTAGACCATCGTTTAAGGGCATGTTTGGCAACAATCACTGGGAGGATTCTTCCCGACTTTTTACACGTTAGAAGGAAAATCATGTTTGGTTAAAGGCTGGGAGGACTCCTCGCTTCTTTATTTCTGAATATTTCAGAGATTCTACCTCCCTCCGTCCGACTAATGATGTTTGCGCAATGGAAGAAAGGCACTGCTACAGTTAAATCGACGCTACATGGGCCTTTATTGGTTTTTGCTTTGGGACCCTGCCTTATGGGTCCCATAATCACAATCCGAACCATTAGAAATGATTAGATAGTTAATAACGGTTGGGAGATAAAATATCATCTGTTGATCTATCATAAATCATGAGATATCTACAAAAAATCCAGACCATTAGATCATGATTTCTTAAATTCTATGCACTCCTTTTTCGAAATCCGAGCTGTCCATTCTCTTCGAAAGGCTACATAATGTCCAAGAGTCAAATTGCATAGCATGATTTTTCATAGCAAAAAAACAATAGACCATCCATTAACCTACCTCACAAATTGAGGAAGGTCTTTCTATAGTGTGCTACAGTGGTTTGGCATAAGTTAGGGTTACAATTTATTTTTTTGGAACCCTACTTTTTGGGTTCCTCAATCACAATCCAAACCATTCAAATTATGATTATAATTTCTGTGGGCCCCATTTGTACGATCCTATCCGTTCAAATTCTCTATAGGGGGGCACTAACACATATAGGGTGCAAGATTAGGTCTTATTTTTCATAGATCTTGATAAGTTTGCAAAAAAAAATAAAACTAATTACCATTGGATCACACCTTGTTATAAAATGGTTGGAATCCTCTCCCTTGACCAAACTTGGAGCTCTTGGTTCCAAGAGACGGTGAGAATCATCTCGATCGACAATTCCATCCCGTGTACCAAATGTGCCCCTAAAACTCTTTTAATTATGCTACCGTTAAGAAATCTACTAGGATTATGTTTTCTCCCTTTCGATACAAACATTCTCTCCTCTATGTTTTTCTCCTCCCCAAAACCCTAACCCTAGAACAATCACTAGTCTCTCTTCCCAAACCCCAACGCAAACCCTAGATTCCAATGACAAGATTCTCGACCGCGGTCTCGAATTCTCGAACTCCTATGGCTATCCCCCCAGATCTTGCCTCCATCTCCTCCACCGGCAAATCCATCACCACCCAATGTTAAAGTTCCTTAAATGCTTCTAGATCCCTCGAGAACCACCACCCCATCCCCTTCCTCAACTCCCTCGACACCCATCCATACTCCTATTTCATCTACTCCCCTTCCTCAATCATCGGCTTTCCCTATTCAATCCCCCTACACCAGTCATGGGGTTGAAAACCCCAATCCCTCATCTTGGTACCCCTTCATCGCTCATTCTCCACCCAAAACCAACCGCTTTTCCATCTCTAATAGTCTAAAACGCCTCTGGTGTGGCTGTAGTGATTGCACTGAATTTGGTGTGGTAACCATCACCAAATTGCCACAACATCTGTTGGCGGTGGTGGCAAAATCTTCAACAAGACATTGTTGTTGGGTCTCATGCGATCTGTGGGGCCACCACCGCAAGCGATGACTGCCTCCCAACAAGGTTTGTCCTTTCGCTACAGCAGCCGGTGTATGGGAATTACCAGCAAGATCTTGACGTCCCGGCACCAGCTCCGCCTCCAGCGATATCTCCGGCGGGCGGTGATGATGACATGCGAATTTCAGGGTCTTCTTCTTCAGAATCAGCGGTTGTTTCGAATGGAATCTTTGGTTTGCAGAGCTTTTTGATGAGTTCTAAGTATATGAAAGCAGCCCAACAGCTACTTGATGAGGTTGCGAGCATTAGGGAGGACTTCAAAACTGATTCCAACGAAGGGTCTAAAGGGCAATTGAAGGGAAGCGGAGACTCTCTGGTGGCGGAAGCTTTCAATGGGGTGAAATCAATGGAAAATGGGCAGTGGTGCTCTTGACAGCGGAGAGGCAGGAGCTTCAGATGAAGAAGGCCAAGCTCATAAGCATGCTAGATGAGGTATAGATCTATTGTGTAGCTATGATAATTTTCGGGACTGCTGACTTGAAATTTGAATTGGTATAGATAGTTAAGCAAAACCCATCAAGGAAATTCAATCCAAATTGAAAAAATCGTAATCTTTCTAGCGAAAAAGTGGGAATTTGGCTGCAGCAATTGTTGGACATGGTAGTTTTTCATAAAATGGAATGCTGCCATACACAGTTTTGAACACTTGATCACGCACTCAATAGCAACAAGTGTTTCAGCTTTGAATGCCTTTGCTATTTGATTTTTATTGAGCTTGGTTCAGACTGGATGTCTTTGACATAAATTTACTTAATACATTCTAATGTTGGTTTCACTTAAATTTACTGAATAAATTTTTTACTAAAATCTGATAGTAACAAGTGTAGGAATGCCTTCTTAAGAACCAAATTCAAAGAACTTTGATACTCGGATTGGAAAGGGTGATGTACATTAGGAGCACATTTGTATGTGTTTTCCTCTTCCCCTGTTTGTGTGTTAAGTGAGGGCACTTCTTGTAATATGCATGGACTAATGATAGTAACACTTCAACAGCAGTAGCCTTTTTTTTTCCTTCCTTTTTCTTTTTTGTTGCTCTAAAATGCTCTATGTGAAAAAACTTCATCTATTTAAAAGCTGCTCAAAGAAATAAATTATTAGAAGAAACTTTTAGGAAAGAATGTTTGGCTTTTTAATAAGTTCAACTAAACACACTAATAATTTTTTATTTTGATTTAGTTATCAATAACTACAAGAAAAGGTGCCCAAGGGAACTTAATCTACATTCCAACAAAATTCATACTTTTCTTATGGTACGGCGAGTTTATTGCAATACAGGATGATAACTAACATATATTTTAAATGTTGTAGTAGTGTCTCTAACAATGTCGCGGGAACAATCTTTTTCCCATTTATTATCAGAAGTATCGCCATTTCCAAATTTCCGGTTACAGTAGTTTGTTATTTTCATCATACCTTGTCCATTGTGATTTTTTAGCTATACCTTGTCCATTGTGATTCTTGAGTCCTAAAGATCCTCTAAGCTTTGGTTTTTGTACTTTTTAATTTTCTATCATGGTGCTTTATTTTATTGCAAATCAAATGAAGCTGAAATGTATTAAGCTTAAGCATATATGCTGTATGCTTGGGTATAATGCATGTCACTTGTAGGCCTTTATTGGAACTGCCAAATGGCCTAAGGCTCCTTTAATTTGATTTCATATTGTTCTCTTTTTTGTTGTTTAAGGTTGCAACATTGTTGCTTATCTTGATTTTGTTGTAGAATAAAAAAGGGTCTTTACACATGTATTGTTTGGAAAATAATGGCATACCACCCACCTTTTTTTCCATTCTAATAATCACCTTTATTAATCTGAGAATTTTGATTAGGATTGGCACCCTCATTTAGTTCTGGATTAGGTTATATATAATAAAGTGTTTCATCCCTTTGTAGTAAAAAGCATCAGATCCTATCAAAACTATTATTAGATACAAGAAAATCCGTGACTGAGTTTTTTAGATTACTCGAGGAGGTTATTTGTATTTGTCACACAAATCCAACTGGTTGTGTGAATTTCCCTTAAAAAATTATATTCTATATTATTGTCTTCTTTGCCAATGTAACGTGGTCAAATATATATATATATATATTTTGAATGGTGGGGACTTCTATTGCAGCTCAAATGCCATTGATGGTGCTATTGTTGGATGCCTTATAAAGTATGCAGGAACTGTAAGTTTATGTTGTTTGAACCTTTAGTGCTCCACTTTTTTTTTTCCATGCAGGAATTGTGAATTTTTTTTTCTTGATTTTGGGTTGGGGTTGTAGGCCTTTGTTTTTTTTTTTTGGGGCTTGACTTTTTCCCTTTTGTTTCAGTATAATACATTCACTTTAAAAAAAAAAATATATATTGTAAGTTTTTTCAAACACAAATTCACTATTATAATCTTTCTTTTTTGTATTTTGTATTTTGTATTTTGTATTTTGTATTTTGAGCATTAGATTATTCTATAATGCACTTCTATTGTATTAAGATTAGCCAATCGATAGTTGTTGCAGTCCCTGCTTTTTAAATGACCATGGTTTTATAATTTCTATGGTTGAACTCTTTTTTTCAATAGAATTATTCATTTTAATACTCTTTTTTTTATAGTTTTATAAAACTTGGAATGATTTGATATTCCATAATGCAGTACTATACTATTGTTAGTATTCAACTTGACAGTGTTGTAGTCCTTGCCTTTTTATGCGACCATTGTTTTATGATTGATAATGGTTGAACGTTCCCTTTCTCTTTGTCTTATGAAGAAAAAAAAATCACAATCTTATTATTAGGAGATACTAATACAAGAATATGAGATTGTACTGAAAGGAAATTATTTGACTTAATACATGGATATGTGCCTTAACTCTGTAACGGTATGTTCCATGGTAAGTATATTGTTTATTTGACGGTCCTCATGATTAATGAACCATGCCCTAAAATCCTAATTGATTTTGATGGCTACTTAATATCTCTCTTTAGATTGTAGAAACTTTCCTCAAAACAACATTGCCATGACAAAAGGGATGTTCTACTCTGCAGTTTTTAAAACTATGAGACATCTCGAAATACATGATATTTGCTTCCATTAAAAATAATGGAAAACCCATTAAACCTTATATGGTCCTTTAATATTAACGTTGGTAACTTAACACTAATATAGTGAATTAGTGATTCTACATCTAACTATGCTACATAATTAATTAGGACCCAAACCCAATTGGCTTATTTATTTGGGTAGAAATGCCAACCCTCACTTCACCTATCCCTTGCCCATGTGGTCTCCTATACATTAGTACCATATCACATCGCCTCACCAAGGGGTGTCTTTTGACCTATGTGTGTGTCCAAGTAGGTGGAAGTCTAATAGAAATTTTAGCGAAGCCTCTAAAACAAATGGTCTTGTTTTCGGAGAGGTCAAAATAAAAACTTATAGAATAAATGCCTAACACTTAAAATAAGAAAGAACATATCACGTGTCAATGAAAACACAATAATGAAATACAAATAAGGTATCTCATCTCAGGCTAAGTCCCAAATGTCGGAGGTCGAAAATATTTCAACGCTCTTGTTTTCGAAGAGAACAAAATAATGAGACACAAAGCAAACACCCAATGATAAAAATACATAGGTCAAAAGGTCTTAAATGCACGTGGATACCTCCTAGGAGCTAGTGCATGTAGATGCCACCCTTTGAAGTGAAACAAAAACTGAAAAAGATGATCTAAAAAACCATGCATGATTTTTATCAATGGGTCACAGAAATCTATATTCAAACTCTAAGGGTGAGAATGATTATACTGCTGGCGGTATGATAGAAGTATAAACAACATAAAGTTGCAGAGAGCTGTGAAGAAGAAGAAGAAGAACTTCTCAAAATGTTTTCATTGAGCATAACCTTAGATACAGCCTACTATATATAGTTTTACAAAGAGAGGGATTAGTATGCAACAAACTCAAACAGAACCAAGGAGCTTCTAGCTGTCATGAGGAGCGTCCAGCTGTCATAACTGTCTGAGCCAACTCCAGTGCAGTTTCAGGTTTGACTCAGTTCAACTCTTCGCTGAGTCTTGCTAACAGGCCCCCTCAAGCGAAAGGGGATGTTGTCCACTTTTAGCTTGCCACGAAGATATTGAAAGCGTCTTCGATGTAGGCCTTTAGTAAAGATATCTGCAACATTATCAGCTGAAGAAACATATTGAACATTGAGGTCTTTGCGAAGAACCTTCTCGTGAACAAAGTGATAGTCCACCTCAATGTGTTTCGTTCGAGCATGGAAGACGGGATTAGAAGCTAGAGAAAGGGCAGAGATATTGTCACACCAGATCGTAGGACATTCTGGGAGAAAGAAGCAGAGATCTCTAAGCAGCATACGAATCTAGGAAAGTTCAACAGAAGTATGAGCTAGTGACCGGTATTCAGCCTCAGTTGATGAACGAGCCACAGTAGGTTGTTTCTTAGGACTCCAAGAAACTTGGGAAGCGCCTAAGAAGACACAGAAGCCTGAAGTGGAACGTCTATCTGATTGATCCCCAGCCCAGTCGGCGTCTGGAAAAGCTTGAAGTTTGAGAGAGCCCTTAGTAAGGTGAATGCCGAAGGTGAGAGTTCCCTTTAGATAACGAAGTATTCTCTTCAGTTCAGTGAAATGGAGAGTGGATGGCTGGTGCATATGTTGACAAACTTGATTGACTGCAAATGCCAAATCTGGTCGAGTGAGAGAAAGGTACTGGAGGGAGCCAGCTATGCTTCGATAGAGAGTTGGATCAGCCATAAGAGTGGAAGAGGCTGGAGAAGAAGGCTTATAACTGGAAGGTGAACCAATAGGCTTAGAATCAAGCATAGAGGCTCGTCCTAACAAATCTTTAGCGTATTTGGATTGAGAAAGGTAGAGGCCAAAAGGTGTTGTGTTCACCTCAATACCAAGAAAATGATGTAGTTTCCCAAGATTCTTCATCTCGAAGACCAAATTGGGTTGAGAAATGATAAATTCAATGTAGAGCTTGTTGTTCCCAGTAATTATCAAATCATCAACATATAGGAGTACAATAGTGATGGAGCCTCTGTATCTTTGGATGAAGAGAGAACAATCAGTATAGGTTCTGTTAAATCCCAGTCCTTCCAAATAGTTAGAAAACCAATCATACCAGGCTCTTGGTGTCTGTTTCAGGCCATACATGGACTTATGAAGTTTACACACATGTTTAGGAAAACAGGGATCTACAAATCCTGGAGGTTGGCTCATGTATATCTCTTCAGTAAGCAACCCATGCAAGAAGTTATTAGTAACATCTAGCTGATGTAAGGACCACTGATAATGAACTGCAAGAGCAAGGACTACACGAATAGTTGTGTGTTTAACAACTGGGCTGAAAGTTTCAGCGTAGTCAATACCATATTCTTGATGAAAACCGTTAGCAACTAACCTTGCTTTATACCTAGCAACAGAGCCATTAGGATAATGTGTGATCTTATATACCCATCTACAACCAACAACATGTTTGGAAGGAGAATATGGGACGAGAGACCAGGTACCCTGTCTTTGTAAAGCTGTGAATTCATTTGCCATGGCCTGGCGCCAAACTGCATGCTTGGATGCTTCTGTATAACAGGTGGGTTCAACACATTCATAGTAAATATGAGAGGGAAGTGGAATTGCATGAGGTGTGGTGAGAAAAACTTTCTTCTTGCTGATGCCGGATTTGGATCTAGTAATCATTGGATGAGAAGTAGAGGGAGGGGCAGCGGTGGACTGTGTGGGCAGAGTAGATGAAGAAACAGGTGGAGATTTGTGAGAGTGAATTGTAGAGGAAGACTGCAAGACTGGCTCAATTTGAGGAGTAGGAGCAGTTGTCATAACCAGGGGACTTGTATTTGTAGGAACAGGGGAAATAGATGGAGTGGGCAAATGTAACAAGTCAGTTCATAAGGTAGTAGTAGGAACAGAAGTGGAGGGACTAGATTGAGGAGGAGTGGGAACAGAAGTAGGACTAAGTGAAGAAGATATGGGATGAGTAAAGATAGGTAACCAGACATCCACAAGTGGTGACTTAGAAGAAGAGTTAGTAGTGTGTGTAACAGAGGCAAAGGGGAAGAAGGATTCATCAAAGACAACATGCCTAGATAGATAGAGGCGTCCACTAGAAAGATCGAGGCAACGATAACCCTTGTAGTTTAAACAGTAGCCTATGAAGACACATTGTGTTGTGCGGGGCTCTAATTTATGTTTCGAATAAGGCCTGAGCCATGGATAGCATGCACACCCAAACACTTTCAATGTCATGTAATTTGGGGAATTACCAAAAAATTGCTGCCAAGGTGAAGAAAAATTCAGAAATCGCATTGGCATTCTATTAATGAGATACGTAGCAGTAGAGAAAACGTCAGCCCAGTAATGTAGTGGCATGGAAGCATTAAAGAGAAGTGTCAGCCCGGTTTCAACAACATGTCCGTGTTTGCACTCAGCACACCCATTCTGTTCAGGTGTGTGAGGGCAAGCTAGCTGATGAACAATTCCACACTCATGAAGAAGCTTCTTAAAATTGTTATTGACATACTCTCCTCCACCATCAGATCTAAGACATTTAATCTTCAATGACAACATTGTTTCAATTTGTACTTTGAAGCCCAGAAATACAGAAAAGACTTCAGATTTACAATGAATAGGAAATAGCCAGGTGTATCTACTAAAATCATCAACAAACAACACATAATACTTGAAACCACTTTGAGAAAGAAGAGGAGCAGGGCCCCAAACATCACTGTGTATTAGTTCTAAAGGTTTGGATGTAGTAGATTCAGAGATAGAAAATGGTAACTTGGAGCTCTTGGCAAGTTGACAAGACTCACAAAACTGAGATGAAGAAGCACCTTGAAGAGATAGCGAAGGCGCCAGTTTTTGAAGAATGGTAGCAGATGGATGACCTAAGCGTTGATGCCATATTGACGCTGTTGTCTTTACTCCTAGAAATGTAGCAGTAGAAGAAGAGCGGTTGAAACTGGGAAATGGATAGAGGCCATTTTTACTTAATCCTTGGAAAAGAATCTTCCCTGTTGTGCGATCCTATATAGAGAATCCATAGGCATCAAAGATAAAGATGCAATTGTTATCCTTGCTAAACTGATAAATTGAGAGAAGGTTTATGGAAATTTGTGGAACACATAAGACATTACTCAGTTTCAACGAAGTAGTAGGAGATAAGTGTAGTAAAGATGAACCAGTTTGAGAAATTTCCAGACCTTGACCATTACCAACAGTGACCTGGTCTTTGCCTTGATATCCAGATTGCAGTGACAAATTATTCAAATCATTTGTAATATGACTAGTAGCGCCAGAATCAGCATACCACTGCTGATCATTATTTTGATTGAAAGAAGCAGCCATTGCTGCTAATTGGGATGGAGGATGCCGACCTTGATAAGAGTAGTCCATTCTATGATAACAGTCTAGTGCTGTATGACCGGTCCTGTTGCAGATTTGACAACATGGCTTAGGATTGGATGACTGTATAGGATTTCCACGGCCTCTGTTATTATTCTTAGGACCTCTGCCTCTACCATGAAAATTCGATTTACCACCACGATTGTTGAATGGAGTCCCTGACTTGTTTGCTTCTTTTGAAGCTACCATGGCAGTGGTCAAGATATTAGTTGAAGATGTCTGAGTGATATCCAAATTGAGTTCCTCGCATTGTAAGAGAACATGTAGCTCTTCAAGTAGTATTGGAGCCGAGCGAGTCCTAATGGATGTCCTAAAAGAACCATACTCTGGAGGCAAACCATTTAACGTGTATATGATGATATCTTCATCATCAACAGGGCTACAAACAGTAGCTAGACTATCAACAATGTGCTTGATTTTCTTGACATACTCATCAATTGAAAGAGAATGGTTTGGAGCTGAGATTTCAACTGTATGATATGTGATCTTGAGAGAGAAGCAAAGCAACATTCCAAGGCTAGCCATATAGCTCGAGACGTCTGAAGACCGACAACATGTGCAAGCACTCCTTCAGAGAGTGTTGCATTAATCAAGCACATAACAACTTGATCTTGTTGAATCGAAGATGAAAACAAAGGATTAATCTCATTCAGATTCAGATTTTAAGAACTAACAACAAACTCATCCGGACAAACATTAGAGCCATCCACAAAACCAATCAGGCCATGAGCACGAAGCACTGGCAGAAACTGTGAACGCCATAATAGATAGTTATGGTTTTCAAGCTTTATGGATACTAGTATAGCAATGTTAGGAACAAGGTAACCAGAAAATCGATTTGCAGAAACCGTCGACATGAAGCTAGAAGCACAGAAATCAAGACAGCAAGAGGATATCTTGAAAGCAAGGAGGGAAGAGGATCAAAACCTCAATAGCAGATCTGACGAATCTTGATAAGAACAAATCGATCTCGATGAAGATTCTTGATGATTCTTGATGAAAACGAAGAAAGTCGACCTTCAAGAGAGATGAATCGATTGAAGACAAACCGATTCCTTGTTGAAGAAAACTTGAATCTAATTTTCAAGTATGAAAACTGTGAATTGCAGCGAAGAACAAGCCACAATTTCAATTACTCCAAACAGAGTTGAAGTCGACTAACAGATTGCTGCTGGATCTCCTGATCAAGAATCACCAACGAGAATTCTTCAGCATCACAGCTTCAATCACGAAGATCAGATTCTTCGTACTTGAAGATCTGGCTCTGATACCATATAAACAACATAAAGTTGCAGAGAGCTGTGAAGAAGAAGAAGGAGAACTTCTCAAAATGTTTTCATTGAGCATAACCTTAGATCCAACCTACTATATATAGTTTTACAAAGAGAGGGATTAGTATGCAACAAACTCAAATAGAACCAAGGAGCTTTCAGCTGTCATGAGCATCGTCCAGCTGTCATAACTGTCTGAGCCAACTCCAATGCAGTTTCAAGTCAAACCGTAAGTCAGGTTTGACTCAATTCAACTCTTCGCTGAGTCTTGCTAACAAGAAGAAGAATCTAATTTGGAACCATACCTGCCCGGGGTTCCTTTTCCCCCACGATTGAGCCAGTTCCCTGGAAGAGTTTAGATAATAAAAGAGGATTATTTTATATGAAACCATAATCGAGGAGGTCCTCTTAAATTATGCTTCCGATTCTTTCACAACCATGGGATTGAGCATTGCTGGTTTTCAAGAACCTGATGACCTAGTTTTGAATGAAACAAGAAATGCATTCATTGAGCCCCCAATAAAGACCTGGTAGAGAATTTTGAGGAAGATGGCCTTTTTCATACAACCGAGTTTGGAACATTGGCGTCATTCCCATATTCCAATGATGACATGACCACCGAATGCACGTGTGCCGGAAGAAAATGGGAAAAATTGTTTTAAAGCTTTGTTGGTACGGGAGGACCATGGAGCACCCCATAGTTAGTTATTACCTCTTCCTATGGGATTCAAAGAATCAATGTTACTAGAGGAAAAGATTTTCAAGGTCACAATTTGACAAGGAACAAGTGGTCCATATTGCTGAAACTTCTCGTAGGATCTTTTGCCAAATGCATGGAGGAAAATTTTGTCTGGGATTTGGGTGGATTCCAAGTTGTGTTGCCAGTAGGGTAACTTCCTTTTCTTTTTGTTTTTATGAGTTTTTTCTAACCATAGGCTGCTCGAAAATGCTTCACATTTTCGAGTGCCTTCTTCAATTTACCCTCCTGTACTTTTATTCCTCATGTTTTATATTCTTTTCCATTGCATGCATAACATCGCGGATGATGTTCATCTTAGGTAAGGGAGTGGGGACAAGCACACTTGTCTATTATGCAAAATCTTCACACAACTTTTAATTTATTTTCTAGGTTTAGGAAGTTTTCAACTGTTTTTCAAAATTTTTGCTGTTTTCTATCTTATTAGATTTTTTTAAAGTGAGAATTTTTATAAATGGAAGATACCTTGAATTTTAGAATTCTCAAAATGTAGACAAAAAAGAGTTTGGTTCGCTATTTTTGTTTGCGGAGATCTTTTTCGAGAAGTGCTAAATTTTGATCCTTTCACATTACACAGTTCGTTTACATTTTCAAAAGTTTTAAATGTGAAACTATGATTTCTGTTCTTTTTTTGACTTGATTGAAAATATGATGGAAAAACCAAACTTTAGTTTTATAGGTTTCGTGGTTCATCTAGGTGGGTTTCTCCACAAATCAATGAATTAATTCGGGTATATGAAAAGGGCTGCCTATTGTTGGGGACCGTTGAATAGGGAAAAAAATCAGGAGAATGAAAAAAAAAATAGGGATGCTGTACTTTGAAAGTTGGTAAAAAAAAAAAAAATGAGATGTGGGTTTACTCCCCACTGAAAATTTATGGCCTTTTGAAAAACAATAGTGTGAAAGCAATCATGGTTGGGGACTGTTGAAAATGGCTGCCTATTGTTGGGGACCGTTGAGATGTGGGTTTGCTCCCCACTGAAAATTTACGGCCTTTTGAAAAACAAT
Source organism: Persea americana (assembly GCA_029852735.1). NCBI lineage: Eukaryota > Viridiplantae > Streptophyta > Magnoliopsida > Laurales > Lauraceae > Persea > Persea americana. The sequence goes on from CM056818.1 coordinate 18,965,162, forward strand.
AGTGCGAAAGCCATCATGGTTGGGGACCGTTGAAAAGCACTGCCTATTGTTAGGGACCGTTGAGATGTGTGTTTGCTCCCCACTGAAAATATACAGCCTTTTGAAAAACAATAGTGCGAAAGCCGTCATGGTTGGGGACTGTTGAAAAGGGTTGCCTATTGTTAGGGATCGTTGAAAAGGAAAAAAAATCAGGAGAAAAGAAAAAAAAAATAGGGATGCATTACTTTGTAGGCTGGTGAAAAAACATGAGATGTGGGTTTGCTTCTTACTGAAAATTTACGGCATTCTGAAAAACAATAGTGCGAAAGCTATCATGGTTGCCTTGAGTGGAAACCTTTTTTTTTTTTTGCTAAGTCTAGGCGGACCGGATTATTTGATAGAGAATCGTTTTCATGGAGGTTTTAGCAGAGCATTTAACAATTATTTTTTTATGTGTACATACTTTCTCATCGTCTGCAATCATATTTAGCCTAATTTTGAAATTTTCTTTGCAAAGATGGGATTGGTGAACTGGATTTTGAATTTGTCTTTACTTTGACAATTCTGTGAATCGAGAGTATCTAATGTTTATAAATTTTCTTTTGATTTCTTTATTATTATTATTTTTTTGAATTTTGTGGTTATATTCACTGCAAACCCTCACGAGGCACAATTCGTTAACTGGGGTAACCTTAGGGGTTTAAGGGCTTACTGTATATGCTAAATGCAATCGAGAGTGCCAACGAAAGTAGCTTTTATTTTCTGCATTAGTCTTTTTTATTTTTTCTTTTTACATTAGATTGGGTTAATTAGGTTAGTCAATTTCACCTTTTTCACATCTTTTGCTAGGGACTAGCAAAATATTGGTTGGGGGGTGTGACGAGTCCATGGATTTGCATCATATTGTCATTATTTAATGTAGATTTATGGACTTATTTAGGATAGTTTGCATTGGTTTCATTGAATTTTATAAGTGCCTACATTTGAGCATTCAATGTTGGAATTCGAGTCAAAATTGATAAAAATTTATTGAAAGTAGGCACCCACACTGTACATAAGAAAAGCTTCCGCATGCATCTTTTCAGACTTTCACAAAAATAGAAAGTAAGAATTATTTGTTCGATATATTCCAAAGTGGGTGAGTCGACCTTAATTATGACGGTAGCCTTTTGCATTAGAACCGTAATATGAGAGTTATGTTAGAAGTGGGCTTTCTATTCATTCCTTTTCCTACCACAATCTCTTACTTGTGCTTGCTTTTATTTCTTGACTAGAAAGAAGCATAGTTTTTAGGGATTGACCCATCAGTATTATCTGGCACATGACTGATAAACATTACAACTATTTGTCTCATTATTTTTATTTATCTTTATTTGGCTGGTCATATTTGATATTAGTGGGCCTGCATAAATCAACACTCCACCTAGACTTAGTGCTTTCCGGCTCCAAAACAGACTGGAAGTTCTAACGAATTATTATTTTAAGGAGAACGTACATTTGTAGGAATCACTAGGTACTAATACAAATGTTGACACCAAAAATGTCACTTTGCCTCCTCAACATCAAAAGCTACACGGAGCTGCATCCTACAACAAATAGGCAAAGCTGCTTCAAGCATTAGATCTGGTCAAAATCAAACAAAAACTGTCAGATCCTTCAAAATAGCCAAAAGAGAGGCACACATGAAGTTTTGGGCCATTTCGACACCATTTGGCCTAACTTCAATCCTCCAACAGCTGAGCGGGAGCTTCCGGTGGCGACAGTGTCAAGTACATCAAATCTTCGATCAGAGCCTATGGATGGTCTCAAAATACCTCCAAAAGGTTCCACATCGAATTTCAAGTCAAACCGACACCGTTTGACCCTCCATCAACTCTCGAACGACGAAATCAAGCCTCCCGGCGGCGAGAACCTCCGATGCCGCCACTCATCAAACAAAACACATAATTAGCTTCTACATGCTTCCAAAAGGCTGCACGTCAAATTTTAGGTCATTCCGACAACGTTTGACCCGGTTTTGACGCTCCGAAGCAAATGAAGCCCACTACTGGCGAAGCTCCCCGGGACCATGACATCCAAATCGGAGCTAATGGATCGTCTCAAAATGACTCCAATAGGCTCCCTGTCAAATTTTAGGTCAATCGGATATCGGATGACCGTACATCAAAGCTCGACATCTTCCGCACGGTGAAATCAAGTCAAGCATCGACGGGACCCCAAACGGCTTCAAAATTCGAATAAAAGCCCATGGTTGGTCCTATCTAATGCTCAAGAAGCTTCACCTCAAATTTCAGGTCATTCCGAAATCAGCTACAGAGTCTTCGACTTTTCCAAAAATAGGAAACTTTGTGCTCTGATTTGCACAGCCTTTCGGCAGGTTTTCTTCAGAGGTATTAAGCCAATAAATGAGGAGAAATGTCAAAGAAAAATACAGGAGAAAACAGAAGCGAAAAAGCCCGAGAAACGGCCAAGAAACGACGACCGGACGACGACCGAAAAATGGGTAAAAGCCCCATCGTCGCTGGCGACCTTGGCCCATGGTCGCCGGCACCATGGCCCAGGGTCGCCGGCCCCATGGTCGTCGGCGACCACAGGGATCCGGGCCTCCAAAGTTTGCCTGGAAACCCACTTTTCCGGGTGTTTTTCGCGTTTCGCAACGTTTGGCCCTTGTGATTTTCTCAAATTCTGATTTTTGGAGCATGATATCCGTCGATCTTCGTCAACATCACGGATCCGACGTCGAAATCATTCGATCATCATTGGACACTCCAAAACCGCCAACCGGCCGACCAAGAAAGTACAATTTATGCCCGACCGATCGAGAAATCGACTGGACAGATGTTGTTGGCCCATTGGTGTCAACCAATGTCTGAATTTGCATCGTCATCCGACATCAAACAACGTGCGGATCCATCGATGATCATCGCAAGAAGAATTCCAAAAGACGCGGCACAGCCCCGCGACTCTTCAAGCGACTCGACGACCAATTAATGCTGTTAATTGACCTTTTTATGACAACTTATTAGGGTTATTAACTCATTATTTTGGACGACCCAATTAGAAGCAAGGAAATGGGAGTTACAAGTCCAATTAATCATGACAATTAACCATGTAACTCCTATCATTATGGAGATTAATCATAAAATCCCTATCATCATGGAGATTAAATGTCCATTATTCTCCATCGGCCAATCAAAATCCAAAGAAAAGGAGTTACAAAATTCTGAAATTAAATCTTGTAACTCCTCCCATCATGGAGCATTAATACCATTAATGCCCATAAAACCCTCCTAATGGCCACCAAAAGCCTATAAATAGGCGGTCATTCCAAAGGGAAAGGGTTCAGAAAAATTGTCTGAAGTAATCCGGAAAAGTCATCTGAAAATTGTCCTGAGGAATTCTCTGCACAAAGAAGCTCCCTTGCTTTGAAGAAACCCTGCTGCAAGAACTACAAGGTGATCAAAGTCCCTTGAGGGGCCACCCCCCCAAGGTTTAACCCTCTTCTTCTATCCAACATGGCCTAAATGTGGCTTTTCAGCCCGTCTACTCGGTTTTTTTTATTGGAATAGGACCTTCCTTTGGTCTTTGTCCTCTAAAAATCTGGGGTCCAAGCCAAGCCAAGTGAACTAAAGCGTCAAGTGTTCTCATCTAAAGGACGATGGCGGAGTCCATACATGACTCGCAACCGTCGATCTGAACGAGTCCCCACAATCGCTTGAGAAGTCAGATCCCTCTTTCTTTCCTCTCTATTGTACTTTGTATTTTTTTACAGAGACAAAAAAAAAAATCACAGTTCTTGTCTTTCATCATTGATAAGATTTGTAAATCGCCTTCCATGGTAAAATCGCCTTCTACAGCACAAAACCGCCTTTCACGGCAAACTAAACAAAATCGCTTCTCACGGCATTTTAAAATCTATCTCTTTCTTTAAATATATGTGCAATGGAAAGTTAGAAAAAAAGTTTGATTTCCTTTCTACTTGTGAAGGTGAATCTCCGGATCACCATTTCAAATTCCAAGTAGAATAGAAAATCTGGCATACCCGTACAAAAAAAAAATGTTGATGCTTGCTCTTTTTTTTTCTCTTCGCCCCGCCGCACCCCAATAGACCCGGGACGGAAGAAGGCAAGAAAGAAAAAGACGGGTCCATCAATAAACTCGCCGATCAAAGTAAAGACTTACCTATAAAACTCATTATTTGATTATATAGTGTAATCTTCCAATGAAATATTGAGATTAATTACTAGAATGAAACTATTTCTAGAGTGGAAGTATGAACCGTATAAAACATGCAATGACATCATATGAGCCGTATAAAACATGCGATGACATCATCTCATCAGTTAACGTACTGAAGTATGCAATTGCATGCAAGAATACCATTCACAACTTTGATTAATAGATGGTCAAATTGTTTTAATCTACTTAATGTTTATTCTTGTAGGTAATTTATTTCTTTGAGAGATGACAAAACCTTTTCACCTAATTGATAAGTTATTCAAGTTCTTGTTGTCGGTATCCATGTTGTTTAGATTTTTGTTATAACATTAATTGTTGGTCCTTCATAAATGTATATTGATCGATGAAATTTTCTCTGTCGTTTTTATTTTAATTGTCGCTCTTTAACAAAAAACATAAACAGAGATTATTATTATTACTGCTGCTGCTGCTAATGGTTTGGGTGACTTGAGTATTTTTACATTAGATTTATTGGTAATATTAATAGTATTTATTAGTTTATATTTGATTTTCTAATTTCTTGAAATTTAGATGATTTCGTGTTCGCATAAGTAATTTATAATGGTGATTATCTAAGGAAATAAATAAGGATTGAAGAAAAAAAAATCTTGAGTTTGGATTGTTACTACTGCTGCTGTTGCTGCTACTACTATCATTTTGAATATTATTGTAATATCCCTGAATTTAAAGCATGGATGTGAATCTTTTAGCTTATTTAACTATTTGAGATTTGTTTAAGAAGGTGAAAGTGTTATTCTAAGATATTTTCTTTATTTCAAAATTGGGATTCTAAGATAAGATCTATCGTTAAAATTTATTTATTTTTCCTTCAAGAAGGCGTTGGTGATTCCAGACCCTAATTTATTTGAGTTAATTACTACTACTACTACTGCTGCTACTACCACTACTATCATTTTGAATATTATTGTAATATCCCTGAATTTAAAGCATGGATGTGAATCTTTTGGCTTATTTAACTATTTGAGAATTGTTTAAGAAGGGGATTATTCTGAGGTATTTTCTTTATCTCAGAATTGGGATTCTAACATAAGATCTATCGTTAAAATGTTTGTTTTTCCTTCAAGAAGGCGTTGGTGATTCCAGACCCTAATTTATTTGAGTTTCATATTTTGAATTCTCTAACATATGTTCATATTCTTCCCTTTAGCCTTTTGCATTAGAATGGTATTGTGAGTGTTAGAAGTGACCTTTTCATTTGTTTCCTACCATGACCTCTTGTCGTGTATTTTTTCTTAATTCTTGACTAGAAAAGGCTTTGACAATTTTGTTTGGCATGAAGTATATGATATTGATGATTAAGCTTGGAGAACAACTGGATTTGGATCATTATATTAGTTGAGGGCCATACATCCAATTATATTCTGAGTTATCATTACTTAGTATGGTTGTCATTCGACAGTACGTTATCAAGGTTTATTATTTATTTATTTATTTTTTTGACAAAGTAATTAGCAAGTTTGAATAGGCCCCAGAAGGATTTTGAGATTTAAAATTTGGGTTATAGAATTTTATTTATTTTTCCATAATATTTGTTAAATTATTTGAGTTTTCTTAATTAAATTCATTAAAAATAATTTTTTATCTATATTAAAATTTAATCTTAAGCTTGGATTATGGTTGTATTATTATTATTACAATTATCATTGTAAATATTATTGTAATATGCTGTGTATTTCTCTTAATTCTTGACTAGAATGAAATCGTGAAAGTTTTTTTTTTGGCATGCCCCCTATGATATCAATAATTAGGCTTGGAGATCAATTGGAACTTCATCTAAGTTGAAGGGTTGAGCTATAGAATTTTATTTATTTTTCTTTGGACTTTGTCACATTATTTGAATATTTTGAATTTAATTATAGTATTTATTTTTTAATTTATTATTTATTTAATTATTTTTTTGGTGACTCGAGTATTTTACATTAGATTTATTGGCAATATTAATAATATTTATTATTATTTTTTTTAATGATAGCTTTTCATGAATAAAAAAGGTAGTAGTACAAGAGGGCTATTGAGGCTCCGGTAAGATCGGAAGATGATGGATTGGAGATGATGAGGTGGGTTCGAAGAGGTGCCCAGAGAGAGATCGATTCGGTGATGAAAATAGAGAATCAAGAGATGTGAGAGAGAATCGGCTTTTGGTTTGGTGGAGATGATGATGAGAAGAAGACAGTGATGGAGTTGTATGGGTTGGTAAAGAAAACAGATATGTAAGTGCTATTTCGTTTGGTACAATTGAGAGATGACGAGAAGAAGGTGGTGAAAGAATGCTAGTGGAGTTTATAGGCCGTAAAGATGATGGGGACAAGGGCAGTGTTTGCGAAAGGGTTTGGATGTGAAAAAGTTAATGTGGGTCTAAGTCATGTCGCGGGTTGGATGTTGCTTGTGTTGATGTCTAATGGGGATGGTGACAGGCATCAAGTTGTTGATTCTGAGGTTTGTTTACTGAAAAGGAGTTCTGAGAGATGATGATAAATGGTGTCTGTTTGGTTGGGTGGAATTTTGATGGCTATTTGGTTTCAAGTGTTCGCGAGGTTTGGTCAGGTGGATTCGTGGATGGAAGATGATGAAGGAAGGGCAAGATTGATTCAAATGGGTTATTGGAAATTGTTATTTACCATGTGTGGGGATTTATTTAGAGTTTGGTTGTCGTAATACCCCATAACCCACTAGAAGGATTTGGAAATTTCAAATTTGTGTTATAGAATTTTATTTATTTTTCTTTGGACTTTGTCACATTATTTGAATATTTTGAATTTAATTATCATAGTTATTTTTTTATTTATTATTTATTTAATTAATTTTTTGGTGACTCGACTATTTTACATTAGATTTACCGGCAATAGGATTTGGAAATTTAAAATTTGTGTTATTGAATTTTATTTATTTTTCTTTCAACTTTGTGACATTATTTGAATATTTTGAATTTAATTATCATACTTACTTTTCTTTTATTATTTATTTGCTTAATGTTTTTGGTGATTTGATTATTTTAGCTTAGATATATTGGTAATATTAATAATATTTTTTGGATAACTTTTCCTTAATAAAAAACGGACAAGTACAAGAGGGCTATTGAGGCTCTGGTTAGATGGAAAGATGATAGATTGAAGATGATGACTTGGGTTAGAAAAGGCCATAAAGATGATAGGACAGGTAAAGATGATGGGGACAAGGGCAGTGTTTGGTTGATGGAGTATAGCAAGAGGGAAAGAAAGCTTGGTTTGCAAATTAGTGGTTGGTGGGTCTAGTGATTATTATGAGTCTATAATGGGAAAGGGTTCGGATGTGGAAAAGTTAAGTGGGTATGGGAGAGAGAAGGGGCTGTTCGATGTGTGGGGATTGGTTTGGGGAGAAGATGAAAAAGAGAGGAGAAAGGTGTTGATATGATGAACGTGGCAGAATTGCAGATGATAGGTGTTGAGGATCATGAGCTTTGTTTGGGTTTGGTTTGCAAATTAGTGGTTTTTGGGTATGGTGATTATTATGAGTTTATGAAGCTGGGAAAAGGTTTGGATGTGGAGAAGTTAATGTGCATCTTATTCATTTGGTGGGCTGGATGTTGCTTGCAATGATATCTGATGGGGACAGTGATAGGCAGCGAGTTGTTGATTTCTGAGGTTTGTTTGGTGAAAAGAAGTTATGAGAGATGATGATGAATGGTGGTTGTTTGGTTGGGCGGAATTGCGATGGTTGTTTGGTTTCAAGTCTTGGTGAGGTTTGGTGAGGTGGATTCATGGATGGAAGATGATGAGAAAACATAAAATCAAGAGATGGGTATATGGGAGAGAGAAGGGGTTGTTTGGTTTGATGGAGATGATGATGGGGAGAAAATGATACTGGTGTTGCGTGGGTAGGTAAAGCGGGAGAGAAAGATGTGTGGGGATTGTTTTGGGGAAAAGGAATTATAAGAGATGATGATGAATGGTGGCTGTTTAGTTTGGTGGAATTCTGTTGGTTGTTTGATTTTAGATGTTTGTGAGATTTGGTGAAGGGAGAAGCACAAGATGGCCATTGAGGTTCAGGTTGAAGATGATGAGTTGGGTTAGAAGAGGCTGTTGAAGGTAGCAAAGTTACAAATGATAGGTGTTGAGGATCATGTGCTTTGTTTGGGTTTGGTTTGCAAATTAGTGGTTTTTGGGTATGGTGATTATTATGAGTTTATGAAGCTGGGAAAAGGTTTGGATGTGGAGAAGTTATTGTGCATCTTATTCATGTGGTGGGCTGGATGTTGCTTGCAATGATATCTGATGGGGACGGTGATAGGCAGCGAGTTGTTGATTTCTGAGGTTTGTTTGGTGAAAAGAAGTTATGAGAGATGATGATGAATGGTGGTTGTTTGGTTGGGTGGAATTGCGATGGTTGTTTGGTTTCAAGTCTTGGTGAGGTTTGGTGAGGTGGATTCATGGATGGAAGATGATGAGAAAACAGAGAATCAAGAGATGGGTATATGGGAGAGAGAAGGGGTCGTTTGGTTTGATGGAGATGATGATGGGAAGAAAATGATGCTGGTGTTGCTTGGGTAGGTAAAGCGCGAGAGAAAGATGTATGGGGATTGTTTTGGGGAAAAGGAATTATAAGAGATGATGATGAATGGTGGCTGTTTAGTTTGGTGGAATTCTGTTGGCTGTTCGATTTTAGATGTTTGTGAGGTTTGGTGAAGGGAGAAGTACAAGATGGCCATTGAGGTTCAGGTTGAAGATGATGAGTTGGGTTAGAAGAGGCTGTTGAAGGTAGCAGAGTTGCAAATGATAGGTGTTGAGGATCATGAGCTTTGTTTGGGTTTGGTTTGCAAATTAGTGGTTTTTGGGTATGGTGATTATTATGAGTTTATGAAGGGTTTGGTCTTAGTGATGTGGTGGGTTGGATGTTGCTTATGATGATGTCTGATGGGGATGGTGACAAGCAACAAGTTGTTGATTTCTGAGGTTTGTTTGGTGAAAAGAAGTTACGAGAGATGATGATGAACGGTGGCTGTTTGGTTGGGTGGAATTGTGGTGGTTGTTTGGTTGGGTGGAATTGTGATGGCTGTTTGGTTTCAGGTCTTCGTGAGGTTTGGTGAGGTGGATTCGTGGATAGAAGATGATGAGAAAACAGAGAATCAAGAGATGGGTATATGGGAGAGTGAAGGGGCTATTTGGTTTGGTGGAGATAATGATGGGAAGAAGACGGTGATGTTGTTACGTGGGTTGGTAAAGAAACCAGATATGCAAGAGTTGTTTGGTTTGGTGGAATTGAGAGATGACGAGAAGGCTTTTGGCTAATGGAGTATAACGAGATGGAGAAAGTTGTGTGGGGTTTGGTCTGGGGAAAAGGAATTCTGAGAGAAGATGATGAATGGTTGTTGTTTAGCTGGGTAGAATTCTGATAGCTGTTCGATTTCTGGTGTTCATGAGGTTTGGTGAAGTGGATTCGTGGATGGAAGATGATGAAGGAAGAGCAGGGTTGATTCAAATGTGTTCTTGGTAATTGTTATTTACTAACGTTTTTATTTAGTGAGATCTATTATTTATTTATTTGTTTAGAACTTGCTTGTCGTAATACCATAGAACCCACTCGAAGGACTTGGAAATTTAAAATTTGTGTTATTGAATTTTATTTAGTGCTGTTTGGTTTGTTGGAATTGAGAGGTGACGAGAAGAAGGTGGTGGTGGAGTACTAGTGGAGTTTTATGGGCCGTAAAGATGATGGGGACAAGGGCAGTGTTTGGTTGATGGAGTATGGCGAGAGGGAGAGAAAGATGTGTGGGGATTGGTTTGGGGAAAAGATGAAAAAGAAAGGAGAAAGGTGCTGATATAAGTTAAGGTGGATCTTAGTGATGTGGTGGGCTGGATGCTGCTTGCGATGATATTTGATGGGGAGGGTGACAGGCAGCGAGTTGTTGATTTTTGAGGTAGAAAGGTGCTGATATAAGTTAAGGTGAGTCTTAGTGATGTGGTGGGCTAGGTATGCTTGTGATGATATCCGATGGGGACGGTGATTGGCAGTGAGTTGTTGATTTCTAAAGTTTGTTTGGTGAAAAGAAGTTACGAGAGATGATGATGAATGGTGGCTATTTGGTTGGGTGGAATTGTGATGGTATTTGGTTTCAGGTCTTTGTGAGGTTTGGTGAGGTGGATTTGTGGATGGAAGATGATGAGAAAACAGAGAATCAAGATATTTGTATATGGGAGAGAGAAGGGGCTCTTTGGTTTGGTGGAGATGATGATGGGAAGAAGACGGTGATGGTGTTGTGTGGGTCGTAAAGAGGGAGAGAAAGATGTGTGGGGATTGTTTTTGGGAAAAGGAATTTTGAGAGATGATGATGATGGTGGTTGTTTAGTTGGGTGGAATTCTGTTGGCTGTTCGATTTCAAGTGTTCGTGAGGTTTGGTGAAGGGAGAAGTACATGATGGCTATTGAGGCTCAGGTTAGATGGGAAGATGATGGATTAAAGATGATGAGTTAGGTTAGAAGAGGCCGTAAAGATGATGGGGAGAAAGGTGCTGTTATGATGAAGGTGGTAGAGTTATAGATGATTGGTGTTAAGGATCATGAGCTTTGCTTGGTTTGGTTTGCAAATTAGTGGTTATTAGGTATGGAGATTATTATGAGTTTATAATGGGAAAGGGTTTGGATATGGAAAAGTTAAGGTGGGTCTTAGTGATGTGGTGGGCTGGATGTTGCTTGCAATGATATCTAATGGGGTTGTTGGGTACGGTGATTATTATGAGTTTGTAATGGGAAAGGGTTTGGATGTGGAAAAGTTTGCTTGCGATGATGTTTGATGGGGACGGGAGTTTATGATGGGAAAGGTTTCGGATGTAGATCTATTATTTATTTATTTATTTGGAATTTTGTTGTCGTAATACCCTAGAACCCACTAGAAGGATTTGGAAATTTCAAATTTGTGTTATAGAATTTTATTTATTTTTCTTTGGACTTTGTCACATTATTTGAATATTTGGAATTTAATTATCATAGTTATTCTTTTATTTATTATTTATTTATTTAATTTTTTTGGTGACTCGACTTTTTTACATTAGATTTATCGGTAATATTAATAATTTTTATTTGTTGATTTTCTTGAATGATAACTTTTTCATTATTAAAAAAGGGAGAAGTACAAGAGGGCTATTGAGGCTCGGGTAAGATGGGAAGATGTTGGATTGAAGATGATGAGGTGTGTTAGAAGGTGGATTGCCCAAAGAGAGATGGAAAGTAAGTGTTGTTTAGGATTGGGGAAAATTTGAAAATGAGAGGAGAAATGTGCTGATGTGATGAAGGTGGCAGAGTTGCAGATGATAGATAGGTGGTGAGGATGATGTGCTCTGTTTGGGTTTGATTTGTGTTTTAGGACTGCTTGTTGAAAAGAAGTGACGAGAAATGATGATGAATGGTGGTTGTTTGCTATACGGTGATGGAAAATAGAGAATCACGTGATGGATAAATGGATAGATGGGATAAAGAAAGGACTGTTTGGTTTGGTGGAGATGATGATGAGAAGAAGACAGTGATGGAGGTGTGTGGGCTGGTAAGCAAAACTGATATGTAAGTGTTGTTTGGTTTGGTGGAAATGAGAGGTGACGAAAAGAAGGTGGTGGTGGAATGCTGGTGGGATTTTATAGGCCGTAAAGATGATGGGGACAAGGGCAGTGTTTGGTTGATGGAGTATGGTGAGAGGGAGAGAAAGATGTGTGAGGATTGGTTTTTGGGAAAAGATGAAAAACAGAGGAGAAAGGTGCTGATATGATGAAGGTGGCAGGGTTGCAAATAATAGGCGTCGAGGATCATGACCTTTGTTTGGTTTTGGTTTGCAAATTAGTGGTTATTGGGTATGGTGATTATTATGAGTTTATGAAGGGAAAGGGTTTGGATGTGGAAAAGTTAAGGTGGGTCTTGGTGATGTGGTGGGTTAGATGTTGCTTGCGATGATATCTGATGGGGAAGGTGACAGGCAACGAGTTGTTGATTTCTTAGGTTTAGTTGGTGAAAAGAATTTACAAGAGACGATGTTAAACCCCGTCCTGAGTTAATCGAGATTAACTCTAATTAATTGGAATTAATGCTAGTTAAGCATGTTTATTAAGCTAATAATGGTTAATGACCAAATTGAATTGACTTTGTCTCAAATGGTTAAATTGAGCTTAATGAAAGGATAATGAATGTTATAGAATGATTTGAATTGATTTTAGACTTAGACCATATGGTACAAGGACTTTTCCATAAATACGAATTTCCGCGTATTTCGTCGAATACGGTCACTCTTGCTACCAATGCGTGTATCTCAGAGAGTATGTTAACTTTCGTTATAAACATGGTTCCGTTCGACAAGGATTGGACCAAATGACCCTTCATTTGACTCAAAATGTAAATAGGAATAGAAGTAGAGGGCTTAAATGAAAAAGTGGGGCTTATAAGGATGAGATGAACTCAAATGAGTTCATTCACTCATCCCCCAGCACAGCCAAACCCTTGGCATTTTCTCTTCTTCTTTTTTCCATTTTCTCTCCATCAAGTGTGAGCTTGGAGGCTTTTCAAATGGATTGGAGAGCACTACATCTTCTTCATCTTCTTCCTCTAGCTAGCTTTCCGTTTTCTTGGAGTGGAGCTTGAGAGAGAACTCAAGGAATACTCTTCAAGAGGTTTCAAGTAAGTGTTTAGGTGTAGTTACAGAACTTTCAAGTTCTATTCAGTGGGTTTGAGTGTTTCTAGTGCAACGAACTCATGGAAGTTCTATTTGTGATATTGGTTTTGGGTTTTAGGTTGGAATAGGCTTGGATAGAGGAGATTTCATTTCAAAGATCAAGCTAAACAAAGGGGTTTTACTAATTACTCTCCAAACTAGGCAAATATACTCATCTCTTGTGATTTAAGATGCTATTGGACTTGTTTGAACTCAAGGAGTTCAAATTTAGAATTTCCAATTCAGAAATTTTCTGAACTTTTGGGAGCAGTTCGATCAGCCGATAGGCTTACCAACACCTGACCGACCCTTCTGGGTAGAATTTTGTAGGAAATTGCAATTTCTAGAAAGCTGACCGAATTGGGTTCGGTCAGCCGAAATTGCACTTCGGTTAATCGATAGGTGACTGAATTGCTGACTGAACTCACCTGGAGCTCTCTGGATTGTGAATCGAAGGGTAACCGAACTATGTTCGGTTAACCGACAATGTGGGTTCGGTCCACCGACAGGGTGACCGAATTCCCTTGAGAAGTGTCAGAGATTTTATCAGAAAAATGAGTTTCTAGGAAGCTGACCGTGAGCTGGCTGATAGCGATCGGTTAGCCGAGTCCAGGATTTCGGTTAACTGACAGGTAACCGACAAGGTGACCGAACTTGAGGAGATTTCAAATTTGAGTTCTAATTTTCTGAGTGAAAGCCGGATGTCTAAGGCTAGTGTTAATGGTGTTTTTCCCAACTTTCATGGGTGTTAGCTAAGGTTATCGTAATGTGTAAAATTTAATTAAAGTGATGTCATCGAGAATAACACACACATTGGATAATGAACGTTTCACCTAAATGTTTAGTTTGGGAATTTGAATAGGGTTTAATCCTCTGATTGATTTTCATGTCTGGCACTGCATAGTAGTTCTTAAGCTCATTATTGAGCTGAAATGGATTAATGAAATGATTTAATAAAAGGAATTAATGAAATGCATTAATGAACAATCCCACTGCAGTGGATGGATGGGGTGTTCCGGAGCTCCGTAGTGATGCTAGTGATCTCTGATCAAGACACTGATAAATCCCACACATATTGAATGATAAGCCACTTAATGTGAGACCCCGACCCCTAATTTCCCGGATTAGTGTTGTTTTATTTGTGGTTTACTTTTCTAAGTGAGATTAGTGGTTGTTTGGTTGAGTTTGTGGGTTAGAAAGACCATTCATTAGCCTTGGGAGGTTGTGAGAGCCAGTGAGCCCAGTTAGTGACCGTATGGTCTTATTTGTTTTGCGTGGTCAGCATGGGGAGGTTCTTTGTGATTCCAAAACAAAATTCCCATTTTGGCTTCATTTGACTAGTCTCGTCATTCCCTACAACTTTTGTGTTTGCCTCGTTTCCGTTTGAGACCTCAAGACCCCACTTTACTAATAATAGGAGTAAAACAGTCCTTTTGCACAAAATCTAGACACAATTTTCTATGCCTCTGAAACCCGCGAAATATATTCCTTTTGGAAATTAGAAATTTCGACGAACAATTCTTCCTTCTTTATCGAATTCGCCGTAAGCCCGAAAATCCATGTTTTAAGCCCCACTAAACTCTTAAGTTGTGGGACCCATCTCCATTCTCTATATAAGGAAGGTCTTCTTCTCTTCTTCCTTTTTCTTGCAACATCTCATTTGAAGGGAGAATGTTCCAGCCCTAGGGTTTCCTTGCCCTTTTCCTTGCTTCTTCAACTCCAAGTTCTCATCAAGCCATTGCTAAAGGAAAAATGGAGGTTGCCATCTTCTCCCCCTCCATGAAGGCTCTCCATTGATGCCATTTTTTTATAGAAACCACCCACTCCAAAGCCCTTGTTGAGCAAGCTTAGTGTATTTGAGGACTTTCCATATATATAAGCTCTTCCTCTCATCTCTTAGATTTGTGTTCTTCTAGTCATGGAGATGCTTCACCTTATTATTGGAAGGTATCTCTTTCTATTGCTTGGTTTTGACATGTTAGGGTCTGTATTGATTAGTATTTTGGGGGTTTTTGTGTAGTTTGTGGATTTTGAGCTTAGAGAGTGTGCTTAGAGCTTGATTAGCTTATTTGGAGCCAAGGCAAGTGGATGAATGGGTTTTCTTTGAATGATTTCATGTTTTAATGGAATTATGGATTTTTCACTATTTATCTTGCATGTGCTGTATAATCTAAATTGATTATTAGAAATGTACATAAACATGAGCTTCCTTCTTTCTTAAATGTTCTCTTAAATTTTGTTCATTAAACTTGTATTTTGATATATATGGACTTTCATCATTGGTGGTTGTGCATTGAATGAGATTGGAAAGAAGAATTGATGTGATTTTGGTTTTCAATGGATGGTTGTTGGAAGACTTGAATGTGGTTGAAGTAGGTAGAAAAAGGGTCATAAATATTGTGCTAAGTGTTGGCTTCAAAAGTGTTGAGAAATGAAAGAAGAAGAGGACTCGAACTGCAGGTTCTGCAGGTTTCTGGAGCAGTTCACTCGAGCGAACTCAACGTCGCTCGAGCGAACCCCTCACCGTCGGATGTGAATTTCGACCCCCCCATTTTCCTCTCCAAGAGAGGCATGGTTTGGGGAAATCTCCTTTCATCTATATATGCTATTTATATTTTACATCGAAAATGAGGATTCCGACTACCCTCAAAATCGATGGATCACGATCGCCAGCTACGGTACGGCCGTAACACCGTTCTTCGACAAAAGTCGAAGAAATATGGGGAGAAAAATAATAAGGTGGGTTCTTCCTCTCGTCTAATGTGCTGCCGGCAACACACGACGGTTGTCCTGTCACATTAATTTGGGTCTCTTTAATTTTGGGTCAATTAAGGGTCATGAGTAAAAGTCCGAATAAAGGTTAATCCTCACATAGCATAATCATAGTATATCCAAGTAAAACAAAATAATTAAAATAAAGAAAATAGAATAAAAGAGGGGGGAGGTGCCAAATATTTAAGAAGAGGATCGGCCCCGTTCTCGGGTACCCCCTTCTGATCCCTTGGCAAAATAGGGTTTAAAGGCTGATTTTTCAAACCAAAATGATGATGCAAATGAGACTTTGACTTGTGATTTATGTGTTTTTCGTGTGCGATACACGAGTGATAAAAGTAAAAGGCCGATGGGCCGTTATTAATTGAAGGTGGCCGATGGGCCAGGATTGATTGAAAATGGCCAATGGGCCAGTGTTTGTTTTAGGGTGGCCGATGGGCCGTGATTGATTAAAAGTGTGTGCAAAATCACTCATCTCATCTCGTTGTTCTCATTTATTCAATTTTAGAAATCAGTTCTTTATTCCCTTTTATCATTAAGTTCGATTAAATATCTGGCACCTGAGGTGGAGAAAGAAATAAAGGAAAAATACTTTTGGGTTTATTTTGTTGGTTTTATAGTTTTTATGGCTTTTCAATATGGGGGCTAGAAGGGCCTAACTAAGGGATTTTACTTGGATTTACGTGATTAGTGCTTTACTACTGATCATCGGATTAACCCTAACCTAAGGTCCTAGACCGCACACATCAGCTCTCTCAGTCCCCTAACGGAACAGGAAAAGTGATGGGGCGAAACCTAATGCACTAAGCTACCTAACGGGGAAATCCGATCTAATCCTAGGGTATGAATAGCCTGAGTTTGATGGTTCAGCGCCTAAGCAACTTATTAATTGTGATTTTTAATTGGTTCGGTTTGTTTTGAGTTGAAGATTGATTAAGAAGTGGATTAAATGTATTTTGGGGTTCTGTTTAAGTTATTTAAGGTTCTGGAATTTATAGTTTAATTTAAAACGTGAAGCGATGTCGAAATCAGCGAAATGGGGTTGACAGAGGACTTGGGCGCCAGGGGGGTGGCGCCTAGGTTACTCTGGTGACTTGGGCGCCCAGGCAGTGGCGTCCAAGTGGCTGCTTTTGGGTGGTTTGGCTAGTGACGGTGGTATCGATATTGTTTTCGAAATCCAAGGGGTTCTTACTTGGTGAGTTTTAATGTTTCAAATTGTTTTAATTCTCTGGTGTTCAAATACCAAAGGGATTCGGATTCGGATTTTGAGACGAAACCAAGAGTTCGCGTTTTAGTGCAAATGAGATGATGGGCGCCAAGGGGGTGGCGCCCAAGGGGATAGCTTGAGATTTTCAGGTATTCCGGATGGGATTTAATATTGGTTTTCGGGTTTAGAGACTATTTTAGGTTCTGGTTTTAGTTAATTTAAGTGGTAATGTGTTTAGCTATTCGTTTTAAATTGAAGTTGTAAACCAAGGTTAGAGTGTAGGATAGGCGCCACAGGGGTGGTGCCTAGGTGGTTGTTTGTTTGTTCGTAAAGGCTTTGGGGGCTAAGCCCGAATTGATTAAAGTTTCAAACGTTTTAAGTTAAAAGTGTTTTAATATGTTGATTCGGATTGGTTTAAATGTTAATTAATTATGTTAAGTTGTCGGTTGGGGTACTTTATGAAAACAGGTAGGCTGGGCGCCCAGGGTGTGGCGCCCAAGTGGATTTGGAAGGATGGGCGCCCAGGGGGTGGCGCCCAGGTGACTGTGTTGAGGTTCGGTCGGTTCGGTGATTCTTAGGTCAATTTAAGTTTAAATTGATTTAAGGACTTAGTGTGTTTGGGCGTGGGATGCTATTCGTATTCAATTGGGATTTATTTAAACACCAATTAATTGGGCTAAGTTGTGAATTGAGTTTTCCTGAAAACGGGGAAGCTGGGCGCCCAGGGTGTGGTGCCCAGGTGGATTTGACAGATGGGCGCCAAGGGTGTGGCGCCCAGGTGAACTATTCTGTGGTTCGGGTCGGTTCCGTATTTTTTTAGGTTGATTTGCGGTTGAGCTTTTATGGTTTGATGTATTTTAAATTAAAAGTGTTCTATTGCGTTGATTAAGATTAAATTCCGCTTCGATTAATTAGGTTTTAGTGACTGGGGAGGCTGGGTGCCCAGAGGGTGGTGCCCAGTTGGATGTGACAGAATGGGCGCCCAGGGGGTGGCGCCCAAGTGTCTGTCTTGTGTGTTTGAATTGGTTCGATGTTTTAAGTCTATTCGGGCTTATGGTTCCGATTGTTTTAGATTTCAAGGGTTTTCCGGTGTGCTAATCGTGATTGAATTCGAATTTAATTTCAAGTGGGGTTTCCTAGTGATTGGGTAGGATGGGCGCCAGGAGGGTGGTGCCCAAGTGGATGCGGAAGGATAGGCACCAAGGGGGTGGCGCCCAAGTGGATGCGGCAGGATAGGCACCAAGGGGGTGGCGCCCAAGTGGATGTTTTGTGGTTTATTCGTTTTGTATTTTCTAAGTTGGTTTGAGTCCAAATTGATTAAGGTTTCGAGTCTTTTAGGTTAATAGTGTTTTAAGGTGTTAATTCGGGTTTAATCAATTAAGTTTAATTAAGTGGTGGTTTCTATGGGAATGGGATAAGATAGGCGCCAGGAGGGTGGTGCCCAAGTGTAAAGGCAGGCTGGGCGCCCAGGGGGTGGTGCCCAGGTGTCTATTTTGTGGTTTCGGGTTGCTTTTGCGTTTTTAGGTTGGTTCAAGTCTAAGTTGATTGAGGTTTTAGGTTTCTTAAATTTAAAAGTGTTTTGTTATGTTAACTAGGATTAAATTTGGGTTGTGATTAATTAGAAATTTTAATTAGGGGTTCTTTAGAGACGGGATAGGATGGGCGCCAAGAGGGTGGTGCCCAAGGGGCAGTGCAGGCTGGGCACCCAGGGGGTGGCGCCCAGGTGGACTTTTTAGATTTTTGTTGGTTTTGAGTTTTTGAGTTAATTAGAGATTAAGTTGATTAAGGTTTACTTATTCTAGGTTTAAAATGTTTTGCTGTGTTGATTCGGATTAGTTTAAAGTCTTAACTAATTAACTTAAGCTTTAACCGGGTTGTCTTAGGGAATGAGTAGGCTGGGCGCCCAGAGGGTGGTGCCCAGGTGGCTGTGGAAGGATGGGCGCCCAGGGGGTGGCGCCCAGGTGGCTGTTTTTTGGGGTTTTGGTTTTTTTTGTGTTTTTAAAGTTCTTAGTTATTTCTAAATTCGAATTAATTAGGGTCTTAATGTTTTAGAACTCTTAATGATGTGATGTTGCTTAAGTTTACTAATTATGTTGTTTTAATTAATCTTAGGATTTGTCCTACTTAGGCACTAAATTCAATAACTTAGACTATCTAACTATTCTTTTTGGGTTTTTGGATATCTTTTAATTTGTTTTTGGTTTCTCCTCTAATTTACTAGAGAGTAAGGAAAGAGAATAAGGGGTTTTATGTTTTATGATTTTTTTGGGATTTTCTATGGACGTGTGGTTCAAATGATATGATGTGAAGTGTGACAAAAATGGTAATTCGAAGTTCAGAACATGTCAAACAACCTAACATATGATTAATATGCAGTTTCTAAATGAACTAAATGAGGAAGATTTGAAGTTGTGCACAAAAGTGGAGAAATCCACTTAAGCGCCACCCCTGTGGTGCCTACTCTGCTCAATCAGGGTTTTCAACGGAACACAACGAATGCACAAGAATCTTAGTGTTTTCAACACAACTTCCAATATTCAGCGACTGATGCGAATGTTTTAATTCGGACTACTAATGATGCAACTAACGAACCAACGAGCAAACAATGCAATGGGCGGAGATTTAGAACCCGGACCCTGTCTCAGAAGGGTAGGCACACAGGGGGTGGCGCCCAGGTGGTTCCGGAGAGGGCAGGCACCCAGTGGGTGGCGCCCAGCCTTTCTGCCAATGGTTGTTCGAGATCTTTTTTAATATAAATGATGATGATGATGATGCTAATGCGAGATCTGATCTAACTATGCAATTAGAACTACAAAATCAAAACGAATCTACTATATTAGAATGAACCTAAACATGTTACTAACATGATGATGCACTAATACTATTTTTATCACAAGCTAATGTAGATCTACGATGCTCAAATGGTCCTAAGCATATTTCTAAGAATGAATGGTAATGGAATATAGAAAAAGAAAGGAGGGATCTAGGAATACCGGTATATGATGCGTTCCTCAAGTTCCTAAAATGAAGCTTTCGCAAAGATCCATAGCTCCAGTTGAAGATATGGAAGCCTCCTCCTCTCTTTCTCCTTCCTCTACTATAGATCTGAAGTTCTTCTCTAATGGTGGCTACCTTTCTTCTTCTTTTTCTATTCTCTCCTTTTGCCTCTTTTCTTAGGGTTTTCTGGGTAGCCTCCTCTTGTAAATGAAGTTAAGAGGGATTATATAGGTTTGGGACGAGTTTAGAAGAGCTAGGGCTTCATTAATTCGTGTTTCTAGAAGGTCTCACGCATCCCTAGGCGGTTTAAGCTATTTTGGAGTGAACTAGGGTTTGCGAAAAGATGGGCGCCCATGGGGTGGCGCCCACATGGCCAGCGCAGTCTGGGCGCCCACAGGGTGGCGCCCAGGTGATCCTGGAGAGAGTGGGCGCCCACAGGGTGGTGCCCAGCTGGTTCGTGCTTCGCTTTTGGTCCTTGGTCCCATTTGGAGTCGAGATTGAACGGATATATCTTCAGCTGGGGGGGACCTACATTAGCACTTAATAGGCTGGGCGCCACATGGGTGGTGCCCAGGTGGATTTCAAGGCTGGGCGCCACATGGGTGGTGCCTAGGTGAATTTAAAGGCTGGGCGCCACATGGGTGGTGCCTAGGTGGAGTCGATTCATTTTCGGAGTTCGGTCCCTACGTTGAGTGGTCACGGGCTATTTTTAGGCCAACTGGTGAAATGTGGAGGCTGGGCGCCCACCATGGGGCGCCTAGCTGGTCCTAGGAAGTGTGGGCGCCCACCATGGGGCGCCTAGATGAATTTTAGTGGGATGGGCGCCACATGGGTGGTGCCCAGATGGAGTTTCGTCATTTTTTCTAAGGCAAACTTCGGAAGCTCATAACTTTTGACTCGCTCATCGGATTTGGACGTTCTACATATCGCCGGAAAGCTCTCGAAGTGAGGAATTCAATGGTCTAAATGTCTTGACAAATAGGGGTTAAAAAATATGGGGAGTCTATGGACCAATGGATTCGATTTCCTAACTTAGGCTAATCGGGTGACATTTTGGCAAACTAAGTATGGTCTTTAGAGGGATTGGCCTAAGCATGTCTTAAGTGGTCCGGAAAGGGTTTGAGTAGTGTCATGGTTCACTCCTTGTGTGAGTAGTGAATTGGACTCAAGGTCTTGACGCGACTTGGCTTTTCTCTCGCGAATGTCTAGAAATCATCGAACTAAGTCTAAAATTAGCAACAAGCATCTTCATCATCGTTAATTAATCTGAATTATGTCTTTAATCATTCAATTATGGGTGAAATGGGGGCATCGCTATATATGATAGGTGTTTAAGGCTATCATAGGGGCCAAATGAGGTGTCTACAGTATGCCCCTCTTTGGAGAGCAACACGTGGAGAGTTGTGCTCCAAAGAAAGTAGACACACCACTCATGACTCACGGGAGCTTTTGAGCTCGCGGGAGTGGCCATCTATGGATGTATGCAATTGCAAATTCATTCTAAAGATGAGGTTCACTTTTCTAGGATCGATCCTGATTCAGGGGGAAAAAGAAAAAGAAGAAGTTACGTGCCTACTGATTTGATTGGAAACCCAAGATCTGTACCTCGGTGCCCGTGGTATTGCCACGTGGCGGGTTGGGAACTGTGCCCCAGTTGCTGAAATTTAAAATGATGGCGGGAATTGTGCCCCGGTGGTCTGAATCAGAAGTCAATCTTTCGATTGGTTAAGCCACTATTTATTATTTCATTTGTTCATGCAATAAAGTTTAATTCAAATGGTCATATATAGCGTCTTTTAACTTTCATCCACAGTTGAATGTTCAAGGCATAGTTAAAACTAACTAGCAAAAATGGGGATCTTGAAGGCAATCACAAACACAGCTCAAGCAATAGTGTGAGGTGCATATGAGAATGAGAGGCATTTTTTTTTCTTTTTTTTTTTTTTTCTTTTTTCTAAAAGATGTTTGATTTTAAAACTCAGGTATGCATAAAAAAAAAACCTAAATCAACGGAAGACGGTCACCGGAAAAGCCATCACTCTCTAGGGATCTTGGTCTTCACCCAAGCTTAAATGAGAACCTTGGATAGATTCGATCATCTTTTGGTGCTTATCATGGAGAGTTTCAAGTTACACGGTTTCCATCTTCCAACGTCAAGATTTGAGTCGGCGAACGCACAATTCGTGAGAACACGATATTATGGTTGCCATACTGATTATGAGCGCTTAAGGGAGGCCTACGGCGACTCAATTTCCAGACATGAAGTAAAATCATGAAAATCACAGTCAAGGGTACTTACCTCTAGAGCTTTTCGTAAGTCCAATGTTGGGGACCACTGCCATTTCCTTTCATCATTAGTTTGCCGAAGTTTGAGTCATCTGCCTCCATCAGTGTACTTGAATGTCTTTCACCTTTGGTGTCTTCATTTTTGCTTCGGGAACCTGTATTGAACAAACACTAAAAGATTATGCACTTCTCATTGTTAGTGCTCTGTAGTTCAAATTTCATTGATGGAAAGGACAGGGGATGCAATGCAAAATATCAGATGTATGCGTGATGGGACTAATGTGCCTGTGACAAAACCTTATGTGATGGGACAATGTTTGGTTGACAATGTGCACCATGTTATTGTGCCTCTCTTAACTTGCTTTCTCTCTCTCTCTCTTGGTTATTTATTTATTTATTTATTCATTTTTTCTCTTTGCTTTTTTTTTTTTGTTTTTGTTTTGTTTGTTTTTTTTATTATTATTTTTTATTTATTTATTTATTTTATTTTTCTCTTTCTCTTGTTTTTTTTTTTTTTTTATCATTATTATTTTTAATCATCGATCATCACCAATTCTTGTTCGGGCTCAGCTTTTTAGAATTCTAGGACAGTTTGGCTCAAGGAGGCTCTGATTCTCTAAGGTGACAGATAGGCGCCACAGGGGTGGTGCCCAGCTTGTTTGGGCTTTGGTTCGAGGATTACGAAACCAGACAGCTTGGGCACCCAGGGGATGGCGCCTAGGCGGATTGCATAGAAAAAGTTTGTCTTGAAGTAGAATGGTGGATTTGGAAGACAAGTCACCTAAACGTCCAAGAAGTGGTACCCAAGATGCAGTCCTAGTCCATTTTTTAGAATGTAGTTTTAACTTCAAGGAAGTAGGTTGCATTTCAGGTTGGTTTCGAAGTAGAATTCGAATTCAAGGCAATGTGTGACCTAGGAGCCCAAGGGGTGGCGCCCAGACTGCATTTTGAGTTAGTCTTGAAGTAGGATTCGGGTTCAAGGCAATGTGTGACTTGGGCGCCAAAGGGGTGGCGCCCGACTGCATTTTGAGTTAGTCTCGAAGTAGGATTCGTGTTCAGCCTATCGTACCAAGAGTCCTCGTCGGAGTACAAGCTTGACCTTTAGAAAATAGGTGATCTGGGCGCCTGGGGCGTGGTGCCTACGTGGCATTGCATGTTCAGCACTTAGAGTCCCTGTCAAAGAGAAGATCGAGTTCTATGGAGAATGGGTGACCTGGGCGCCCAGAGGGTGGTGCCCAAGCTGCAGTTCATGTTCTTTTAAAATTCTCATGGGGTTCAGACTCTAATCTATATAAGTGGATCAAGGCCACGAATTTCCCACAACTCCTACTCTTTCAGACTTTGAATTTCAGAACTCTCAAGCTTTTCCTTGATCCCAAGTAAGTTTTCTCTTCTCCTTTTCTTTTTTAAGATGAATGGCATGTCTCATGTATACACTTCTAATTGTATGATTATTTAGTTGATCAACTTGGTATATGATTTCAGATTAAAGCATCCTTTTTTATTTGTTTTGTATGTTCTCTGTTTCTCTCTTTTTTTTTAAATTCGCTTTTATCCTCTTTGGGTTAGGTGGTTGATCATTTTTTTTTTTTTAAATCCTTTTGATCATGTGTTGGCCTTTTTGTTTCTTTTTGTGTTTGGTGATTTTACATTTGATATTTCAAGATTATGTTCAGTTTGTTGTTTCTCTTAATTTGTAGTTATCGTCATGCACACGCACAATCTTCGATTTGAATTTGAGTCTAGTTTTATGCTCTTGCTTACATGTTGGCTTTTGTTTTGGTTGTGATGATGTCTTGTCCCACGTTTTCTTTATTTAATTTGTCAAGACTGTTTTATGGCATAGGCGAGTCTGTCATGGTCAGATTTGGGGTGCCATAGTTGAAAAACACCAGTAGGGAAGGCTAGGCGCCACCCTGGTGGTGCCTATCTTTCCGATTCGCACTAAGGGCTTGTGAACCTGAATTTTGGGGCGTTTTTTCATATTCTGGTTCTCTCCGGCTTCATAGTATGTTATGAAAACATGACTCAGGGACACTAAAGTCTTTAACTTGGCGAAATAATGATGTCCTTATGGGAGATATTTCAAGGTTAGGGTGGGCGCCACCCCTGTGGTGCCTAGCTGACTCTCTGTTTTTTTTTTTTTTTTTTTTTTTTTTATGAATGTTAAGATGTTGTATTGTATGGGCATGTAACTTGGACTTCTTGGCTCTCGAGAGGGTTTAGGACAGCCTAGCAGTATCTTTGGAAGTATCTCCCACGGATTTGAGAAGGCCTAATAAAATTATCAAGGCTAAACCCGTACCTTTTGTGGTGAATTCCTCAAAACAGACCTGGGCGCCACCCCTGGGGCGCCCAAGTGACCCTCTTTTTTTTTTTTATGTTGTTTTGGATTTCCTCTAATTATGAACTTTTCTGGGTTGTTTTTATTCTGTAAAGGGTTTCTAAAGCCTTGTGCATATGCCTACAGGTCTTTTCTTATTCCAATGGCCGGCTCTCTGATCTTCTCATTCGTTGTTGATGGTGTTGAGGGTTCTTTCGCTTGCAAGCCCTACTCGCCAGGGGATGAATATTGGTCCCCTGGAGCTGACAAAATAGGGTATTATGACTCTGAGGAACGGGCAGAATTCTACCTTAAGCATGAATCCTCCCTGCCTGTTACCTATGTCTGCATTTTCCAATTTGAAGAAACTATGGACAAGCGCATTGTGGAGATTAGGCGCAGCAAGTATGATTTACTGGCTATGAAGTACAAAGGTATCTGTAGGTTGTATGGGGATTTGTGTATTGTGGGCAGGACTGCTTTAAATAGGTTGAATCGTTATGATGGGCTTCTAGAAGACTTGCCATCTTTTGTCAACAGCGTGCTCCAATCTCTCTTATGGAGCATGTTGGATGTCAGGGGGATGTTTGAAGTTTGGGAGGCTATGAAGTCTACTAACGAACAAGCTCCTATTGATGACTTTAACACCCTACACAGGCAGATGGATCAACTGGAACTCATGGTCATGTCTTGCCCTCACGAAGCTGAATCATCTGTTCCTAGGCGCTATAGGAAGTACTTCGAGATGCAAAACACTAGCCTCTCGGGGCTTATTCATCCGGTATACACGGCTTATCTAAATGACTTCCAGCGAGTTCGGGATATTTGTGGTGTCTTGAGGAATCCACCGGATAACTTGAAAGAAGTGCAAGGGCAACTCGAAGTTCATATCATCGAAATGGAGGCACAGATGGCGCACTTTCCTACTTTCAACGGGATGGTCCATCCATCCTAGGGGACTCACTAAAAGTTTTTCTATCTTAGGCTAGGATTTTCTTTCAATAAGAGGTCAGGTCATTAGGACCATCTTAGTTAGTTATAAGCTCCACCTAGGGTATTGGGGGCAAAGTTTGTGACCTCTGTTTTAGTTCATGTTTAGGATTCAATCAATTCAGTTCATTGCTATAGTTATTGTTTTAAGACTTTTATTGGAGTTTAATAAAAGTTGATTTAGACTTTATTTTCTTTTCCTCCTTTTTTATTTTATTTTATTTTATGCAGTGATGTTTATTATTGAATGATGATGACATTTATTATGATGAGGTTAATGATGAGTTATGAGATGTGATTATGAATTGTGATGGTGAATTATGATAGTTCATTATTTATTATAAGTGCTTGATGATGGTGATAATTATGTGCATTTTAATTGACATATAATGAGGTGGATTATGTCTTAACTCCATCTCCATTGACGTCTACATTAATGTGAAGTGGATTATGTCTTAACTTCATCTCCATTGACGTCTACATTAATGTGAAGTTTGATCCCTATTTTCTTTTTTTTTTTTTTTTTTTTTCAGTTGAGCTGTTTTTTTTTTTCAGTTGATTTGTTCTTTTTTTTTTTAGGTGGATCTCCCCCCTTAAAGAGGGCCCCACCACGTGATGGTGCTGGGCCACTATGCGCCCAGCACTGGGCGTTAGGTCATCATGATTGGGGCTGCCCCAATCTTTCCCCCTCTTTTCATTTTTCATTCTTTCCTTCCCTCTCTTCTTTTCTTTCGTTTCTTTCTGTTGGTTCTGGCTTCAAGTGAGGCGCAGGGGTGAGCGAGCAGGGAAGAAAGGAAGAGCAGCAGCTTGCGGGTCTGCCGTCGCCTAGGTAAGTGGGTTTCGACTTCCTTTTCTACTTCTTCTTCTTTCTATTTTTTTTTTTTTCGTTTCCCATGGGTGCTGTGGTAGTTTTAGGTGAAGTCTCAGTGGGCGGCAGTGGAAAAAACGAGCATTGAGAGCTGAGTGGAGAAAGAGGAGAGGAGGAAAGGAAGGGCAACGGCGCGTGGCTGTCTGCTGTCGCCCAGGTGAGTGGGTTTCGACTTCCCTTTTTTTTTTGTTTCTCTTCTTTCTATTTTTTTTTTTCATGGCTGTTGTGGTTGTTTCAGGTGAAGTTCCAGTGAGCAGCAGTGGAGAAGAGGGAGGAGAGAGAAGGCCAGGTATGTGGTTTCATCCTCCTTCTTTTTATTTCTATTCTCTTTCTTTTCTCTTCTCTTTGTTGTTTTTTTTTTTCTAGACTCTGTTTCTGCCAGCTACAGGTGGAGGCCGAATGCATTGAGGAGAAAGGGAGGAGAGAGAGATTCAGGTATGTAGTTTTCATCTTCTTTCCATTTTATTTCTATTCTCT
Source organism: Persea americana (assembly GCA_029852735.1). Taxonomy (NCBI): domain Eukaryota; kingdom Viridiplantae; phylum Streptophyta; class Magnoliopsida; order Laurales; family Lauraceae; genus Persea; species Persea americana. The sequence goes on from CM056818.1 coordinate 18,991,985, forward strand.
TTCTTTTCTCTTCTCTCTGTTTTTTTTTTTTAGAATCTGTTTGTTGCTGCCGTTTCAGGGAGAAGCCGAATACATTGAGCAGGGGGACCAGCAACAGAGTGAGGGGAGGAGGAAGGAGAGGGAGAAGAGAAAAGGGGAGCTCGACAGCTGGTGGCTCAGGTATTTGGGTCCCATCCCCTTCCATCTGTTTCTCCCTTGAATTTACTGTTATTATTGTTTTGGATGATGGCTGCAACATGGGGTTTTGGGGCTCGGTTTTGGCTATTGGCAGCCATGGGTGTGGTGGATTTTGGTGAGGGAAGAAGGAATGGAGCTGTCCTAGCTATGATGTTGGCCATCCTAGCCCCCTTGACTAAAATTTGAAAGATTGCATAGTGGGGGTTCCTTGGCAGAATCAGTTTGGATGGAAAATGGGCATTTTTTGTGGCTAGTTAGGATTGGTGGGATGATGAGGAGTGAGGTTTGGTGTGATCCATGGAGGCTAACTAGTGTATTGGAGATTGTCGAGTTCATTAAGCATTTCCATTGGCTTTAAATGAGAGTGTGGTGAACATGATTTGGACTCCTAACATAGATCTCAGTCATTGTGGGGAAGTGGTTTGGGCTTTTCTCTTCTTGGTTATTTATTTATTTATTTTTGTTTTGTTTAATTTATTTTTTCATTTTTCTTTCTTATGTCATTCAGGGACTTGTTTAAATTTGTGGAGCACTAGTTTTGACTTGTTTCTTGCACCATGGTGTGTTTTTTTTTTTATGCTCACTTCTATATTTGTAATTATGTTGGGAACTTTCTGCTCTTTTGTCTCTATCTTTTTTTAATTGTTTATTTTATTATGTAGAAGAGTAAGCTTGGTAATTGGGGGTGTGTGGTGGTGATGGCTAGGGTGAGTTGGTTATGATGTGATGGGACAAAGGTTGTGGGTGCTGTTTTAGTTTAAATTGTGATTCGGTTATTCATTTTTCATTTTTATATCTTTATATATTTCTCGTTGTTGTGGTTGTCATTGTTTCCCTTCCCCCTTTTGTTTTATTTTTGTTATATGACGTGATTGTGGGGTTGGGTGTGACTCAGCCTAATGCATATGTTGAGACGATATGGTGGTGACATGGCTGCACAGGGGGTGTGAAGTTAGGGCTAAGTTGGAAGAGTTGGGTTGGAATGAATGTGTTTTCATTTCTTTTCAGGCTTGTAAAATGTGTTTTAATGAGGGTAGTTCAATAAATGGGATTCGTTTTGTCTTTATCTTTTGGTTGGATCAATGGTCATGGTCTCTTATGCTTATGGGGACTAACATTATGCCCTCTTGCTCAACTTCTCATTTTGGCTTTGGGTACAGGTTTGTCAGATGGCTAGGACTAAGGAGACTTGTAAGCACGCTCCTATGTCGTCGGACACTATGGAAGGGGCCGGGGTAGAGCAAATCATTGCTCCCCCGAAAAAGAAACAAAAGTGTGAGGATAAATCGGAGAAGAAGCCTCACCTTTCAGACGAGATACGAGCTGGCCGGGTAAACTCTTAGCTGTCTTTATAAATCTCATACTTTGTTGGCTTCCATTATTATTGACATTCTTTCCTTTGATGTTTGTGTTGCAGCCTGTCCCTTTTGCCCGGGCTAGGGTGAGTTGGTTACAGATGAGGGACTGGTGGACCGAGCTCCCTGATCACTTAAAAGATCGGGTCCGAGCGATGGGGTTCGGGGATTTCATGTCTATTGTTGCCTTCCGCACCGACCGTGCTCTCATTTGTGCTCTTTCCGAGAGATGGAGGGACGAGACGCACACTTTCCATTTCCCGCCCGGGGAAATGAATATTACACTTGAGGACATTGCGCGTTGCTGGGGGCTAAGGGTGACAGGCCTCCCTGTTTTCTCCAGGGCGAATGATGCCAAGGCTTCTATCACTTAATTACGCCTGCATAGGATGTTCGGGGCTCGCCCCCAGTCCGGTGTGGGTTAGATTGACGCCGAGTGGCTGAGGGAGGCGTACAGCCCAGAGAGGAAGAGGATCCTAAATAGTAAGTATTCCATTGTTGCCTTTGTAGCATCATATCTTTCTCTTCTGCTATTCCTACTAATCATTCCTCCCTGCTTCATTTTAGAGTGGGCTAGGAACCAGGCGGACTTTCTCGCCAAGTTGAGGGCAACGGTACCGGATTTCGAAGGCTTGCCGGTTAGAGGATGTGAGGGAGGTCCTGTCCCCACAATGGCCGGGGCTCGGGCCGATGCTGGTAACATTTTGTCCCCTCTCCTTTAGATTGATTCAGAGTAGAAAAATACCCATGAGACCTGCATATTCGATATTTATCCTTTATTAACAGTGTTCATAATTCCTTTGACAGGTGAGGGCCCTTCTTCTGGCAGATCCCGATCTACGGCCGGCCCTACTGATGACGATGTAGCAGTGGTAGATGGCATTGAGAGTGATGATGAGGTGGACGGGGGTTATGAAGATGCGGGGGAGTCTGAGGACGCAGATTTTGGTGAGTTGGAGAGTGAGTTTATCGTGTCTGACGATGGAGACGATGAGATTGATGATGGGGACAGTGAGGATGAAGGGGTGAGACCTCGCCGAGTCGTTTCTGCAGGCTTTGATAAGAGGAGAGATGGAGGTGCGGGTAGAGGTGACGAGGGCGACGACGTCGGACCCTCTGAGCGTAAGCACTCGATCTAGTTTCTTTTTACTGATCTCTGGCGTCTTGTATGCTTCTCATCCTTATTTCTTACGTTCTTTCTTTTTTTTGCTGCAGGGTATGAATGGCGGGAAGTGCCGGTTGATGGGTACGCTCGCCGAAAGAGGGTAGGGATACCTTGTGAGGTTTTCCCGGTCACGAGTGAGTACCGAAATGTTTGGTAGCTACTTTGTTCCTTATTCTGATTATATAATGAATTTCTTATGTCAATTTGGTATTGTGCAGAGAAAAAACAAGGGAGGCAGTCTGAGGTTCGTTTGAGGAGACCCAGGTTGGTTTCAGCACGATTGGGTGATGATGAGCATCTCCGGGCTTTCCTTCTATTCTTTTTGGGGAGGTGTCTCTTTGCCAACGCGATTGGCAATAGAGCGTTCGGTACTCTCATTCGGTTCGTGCAGGACCTGGATAAGGTCGGCGACTATGCTTGGGGCGCGGCCACCCTTGCCTTTCTTTTCCATAGTCTGGACTCGAGGTGCCGCCTCCAGCCCGGATGTAAGAGCCTTCGAGGGTTCGTGCCGATCCTACAGGTTTAAACCCTATCCCCAAGTGTGGTGACCTATTGTAGTCCACCTTTTCTTATCATGTGTCATTTTTCGTCTTTTGTAATAACTAAGCTTTGGTTGTGTATAGGTATGGGTTTAGGAGCATATCATCCAGTGTCGGCCTGAGCGCTTGCCTGTGAGGTTGAGTTGTACTCCCCGGGCTTCGCAGTGGTATCCTAATGCCAATTTGCGGAGTTTTGCTGACATTCTGCCTCCTGAGATGGCTGAGCGTATTAAAGCTCTAGGAATGAGATCGGGCAAGCAAGGTTACCGGTTTATCTTAAATGAATTGAAAAATCACGAGGTATGCTCCTTTTCTCCTTTTATTTGTCATGTTAAATGTCTGCCTCTCTTTGTTCTCATTTGCTACACATCATGACTTGTCAGGTGATCTGGCAGCCCTACCAAGGTGGTCTAGATGATGAGGTGGCTGTTGTGTAGGAGGGGCATACTCTATTTGAGAGGGACATTTGGCTCCATGCTCCCCAGGTGGCGGTCAGGTTGGTTGTCAGCCGAGTTGCACGCCAACTGGGACACCATCAGGTTGTCCCTGCAGAAAAGTCTATCATGCATCGGTCGTATCCAGGGTGGGGTTTGAAAGCGTTCAAACGCCACCATCCGTGTTGAAAAGAGATAAAAAATTGGAGAAGGAAAGGGAGGAAGGCCACCTTCGGTGTAGATGCTAGTGCCTGGAGTGACTATGAGGTATATTGGAGGACAGCTTTGCATCGGTATATACTCCCGGAGTCGTATTCTTGTGGGGCTTCGTATTCTGTTAGTAATTCCGCGGAAGCGGCTGAGGCCTTTTCATTGGCTCGGGTGAGCATTGAAATTTTGTTCGCTCTGACGTTGTCTTCCTTTTTATCATGGCTAACATCGTTTCTTCCTTTACTTTTCAGGAGGAGATACCGGCTGCAGCAAGGCATTGGCAAGCATGTCCATCATCCGAAGGACGGGGCGAGGTGAGGGCTTATGAGGTTTCCAACTTCAATTATGGGCCTTACAATCTCAACGATTCATGCTCTTCCCATCCTCTAACCGTGGCTCTCATGTGTGACAGGGGACGTCTGGGTGTGTAGTGTCCGATGCGGAGTCCATCCTCAGGGGAGAAACACTTCGACTGTCTCACCTAGTGGAGAAAAAGGTATGACTTCTTGATTTAGTGTTTGAATCCAATGGTGCTTATCTCCATAGTAATGTCAATCATTCTTGATGTAACGGCATGGTTTATATTTTATAGGATACGGAGATCGTGAAACTGAGGGCACTATTGACAACTGAGAGGGTACGGAAATTGTTAAACCTAATTAGCCACATGCTACCTTATTTATACTTTCCTTACTAAAAATGCTTTGGTAACAAGAGCGTCGCCGGGAAAATGAAGCGATCATCGAAGCGTTGGCAGATTCTCGCGAGGTATGAGGTCATGGAGTTATTTGTTCATTTTGAATTTGTGTTTATGACCTTTGGTTATTATGCAGAGCAACAGAGAGCAGGACATGTCCGATGTCACGAGAATTCGATTGGAGAGCGATCTTCTCACTCTACAGGCGGAGGTGGACCGACTGCGGACTAGCGAGGTTTGCGTTTTGTTTTATCGCTCTTGTGTTCAAGACGTATAATGACAACTCTTAACCCTTTCTATTCGTGATCCTCAGGCAGAGGCTCGTGGCGAGCGCGACGGAGCGTTTGCAGAGAGAGCTGCTTCTATGGCACAGGTATGAGCGCTTCTCATGTGATATTTCAATCTTGATTCCTCATCCATTGTTGATGTTGTTTATAATTTTGCTGTGTGCAGGTTGACGAGTTACGTGCCAGGCTTAGGAGCTTTGAGGCCCCTGTGCAGGTAAAGGTCTTTTCTTCTTTTAAAATTCCATGTTTGATGCTACAAGGTTTGTTGAACGTAATGTTTCTATAAACGTTGTCCTGTAGAGCGGTGTTATCGTTGCTTCTATTCCTCTACCTCCTAGCTGGGGCGAGGAGAAGGCCATTATTCATGATCATTACGCTCGGCGCATGGATCGCATGGAGCGACAACATGATGAAGTGGTTATTGATTTGCGGGGGCGTCTCGCTAGACTTCATCGAAGCGCAGAGGAGAGAGGTTATGCATTCTCGGACTCGACCCGCACTCCTTCTCAGCGTGCTCCTGGTCCGACCTCATTTGCTTCGTCGGCTCGCCGTGATGGAGCCGCTCCGTAGAGTCATCGTTCTTTGATCGATCTCTCCAGGCTGCATCATCAGTGTATCCTTGTTCCATGTATCCATATTTGCTAGTCATGTATTTATGTTGTTTCACCCCATCTTTGGCTTATGGTGAGAGCTAATATGTATTTGATGTATGTTGTGCATACGTGTATTATGTATGTGTAGTTGAGATAATGTGCTTGATGCTTTAGAAGTGCCATGGGAATGTGTTTGATTGATAAGGAGTTGTTGTGGGGTACCGGGGAATATATGAAGTGTTTTTCTTTCACAGGTAACAGGTTCTGTGTATCCGGAAATTTTTCGGGGTCCAAAAAACAAGGGGAAGTGCTGCCGAAATTTTTCTAAAATTTCTCGAATTTCGTGCCTCAGCAAAAAAAATCTCATGGAATAAGAATAATAGCAATCCGGGATAGACAAGATGAGATATAATAGACCAAATGAATGCAATCCCATGCCAACTTTGACCTGGCGAGGCAACATGGCCACAAGGTTCTCAAACAATGAGGAGTGCCTGAGTGTGTGACATTTGTGGCCTAAGCAATTCTATGTTTTTAAAGGCATTCACATCGTCAGCAATAAGCATTAAGGCAAAAGCTCAAAATATTTGCATTTTCAAATCAAATATGATATCATAAAGGGTGTGCATAGCATACATCTATAATCAAATTCATCATTATATATCATAACAACCATAATTCATACTCCCCAAGTTTGGTCATCAGCATTTTGACCTTTTCTAGTTATGAGGAGTTGTGTGCAAAATAATACCAGAGATAATATATAAAAAAATGCCCCAGCTTGTGGAATGTTATGAATGTAATCGGGGTTGGTTTCCTTGCAAGGTCTCAAAGCAAATTTTTTAGTTTAATATTTTTAGGCCCCCTGCATAATTTAGCTAAGGTGGCATCTTTCTTTCTCGGTAAAAATGTCAGGGGGCCATTTTGGCATTCAAGCTTTGGGAAAAGAGATGGAATTAGTACCTTAGTGTATGTGTTCTTTCCTGCATTCAATCGGAAATGGTTAGCAACAAAAGCATGCATGAGGTGAGGGTGTGTGCAGTCCAGTGAGTGTTCGTGGTAATCGTGTATGCGATGGGGGCCCATATTGGGAAGCCGTGCAAAACAGATAGATAGATATATACATATATATATATATATATATATAAAATGCCCTAGCATAAGACTAGTGTTCATTTTGGCTGTGGGCAAGAAAGTACCCTCGTTCCATGATTGTCACCTTGGCGGTAATGTGATACTCCCTAAACATCATTTGGAGGTCGAGCCCTCACAAGCCCTCCTCTTGTAGCTGCTTAGTCTTTTCGGTTAAACTTCAGAAAGCACTTGACTGTCCTCGGGGCTTGTTCGTGAGTTGTGTTTGTGTGTGGGGTGGTAAGTCACTGTGCCTCCTTAGTGCTGTGGCTTCCGACCACCTTCTGCTCAGTTCATGCGATGAGTACCCATGTCACTCCAGCGGGCCTAATTATAATAGAGTTTTTTTTTTTAACACGAACTGCGCAATGTTTAGGTTCTTTAAGCTTTCTAAGTAACCCATGTAACGAGCTTTAGGCCAGTGACTCCCAAACCAGACGGCCTTAGGGCACTAGGTACATAAATACCCCTGCGGGCTTACTGGCTCGAGTTAAAAAGGCTACGAACCCAAACTAATCACATTTTTTTTAGCATGTAACTGTGCAATGCCTAGGTTCTTTAAACTTTCTAATTAACCCATGTAACGAGCTTTAGGACAGTGACTCCCAAACCAGACGGCTTTAGGGCACTAGGTATGCAAATACCCCTACGGGCTTACTGGCTCGGGTTAAAAAAAAAAAAAAGCTACGAACCCAAACTAGTTACGACTATATATATATATATATATTTAGCAAACGGTCGAAAGGCTTTCATGACATGGGCGAACTCACCTTCAGACTTTCACATCGAGTGACTTTGACCGTGCGGAATTTGTGCGGGGCAGATCCACCTATTTGTGTATTTTTAAGTGTTAGTGTGTGTCCAAGTTCCAAATTTGATCAGAGTGCATTTCTTCGGTCCTCCTATGAGATTTCTACAACTACGCAAAAGGGCAAGGAGGGTCATATTCTATAAGAAGTGAGGAAGGGTCATACTGTGTACCTTTTCAGGTACATAGCATTCCATGGATTGGAGAGATCTTCCCCCTCTGCATTTACTAGTCTGTATGCATTTCTAGGATATACTTCTTTAATTACATAAGGGCCTTCCCAATTGGGTCGTAACTTACCTCGGGGATGCGGAAGCTGAGAAGGAGCAATGTGTTTCAGCACGAAATCGCCAACTTTGAATTTTCTTTCTTTGACATGTTTGTCGTAGGCTCTGGCAATCCGCTTCCGGTATACCTGTGTGTGCTCTGTTGCTTTCATTCTCCTTTTGTCAAGTAGGTCCAGCTGAAGTAGCAATGCTTCTCTCCTCTGGTCCTCTGTCATGTCTTCATCTAGCTGGATGCACAGCGACGGGTGAAGGACTTCAAGGGGAAGGACTGCTTCCATTCCGTAAGTCAAAGAGTATGGGGTTTCTCCTGTGGGAGTTCTTATTGAAGTCCGATACGCCCACAATGCTTCGACCAAACGGTCTGGCCAATCACTACCTTTGGTGGTTTGTACAGTCTTCTTGATGATCTTTAGTAGGGTCTTGTTGGTTGCTTCGGCTTGACCATTTGCTTGGGGATAGTATGGGGTTGAATGATGCAGTTCTATGTTATATTTTGTGCACAACTCGTTCATTTGTTGAGATATGAATTGCGGACCATTATCCGTTATGAATGCCTTAGGGATGCCAAACCTATTTATTATATTCCTTTTAATGAATTTGACTACGGAGGTTGCCTTAATATTAACATATGCTTCTGCTTCTGCCCATTTAGTATAATATTCTGTTGCTGTTAATATGAATGCCTTATTTTGTGTGTTCTCTACAGTAGAGGCCAGGGGTCCTATGATATCAAAAGCCTAGGTCGAGAAAGGCCATGGAGCGGTGGTAGGGTGAAGGGATGATGCGGGGGCATGAATTAGGTCAGCATGCAATTGACATTCTTTGCATCTTTTGACATAATTGACTGAATCTGATTCTAGGGACGGCCAATAGTAACCTAAATGGATGATCTTCTTAGCTAACATCTGGCCATTGACATGTCCTCCGCACTCTCCTGAATGTGCCTCTTTAACTATCTCTTGCCCTTCTTCTATGGTCATGCATCGTAAGAGAACTCCACTAAATGATCTACGGTACAGTAGCCCTGCAACTATGACATATCTTTGAACCATCTCTCTTATTGCTCTTTTATCCGATCGGGTGGCGTAGTCGGGGATGTAGCCATCATGCAGGTAATTCCAAATATCATAGTACCACGGGTGGTCATCTTCCAGGTCATCATCATGTTGTATGCGAGCTAAAATCCCTTCTTTAGGTTTAGAATCTTCCTCCTGATCGGACTCTTCGACCTTAGCTTTCTTACTCCTATTTTTCGAGACTTTCAGCAGGACTTCGGCGGGGTTCCCCTTGGTCAGGTCTATTGGTTTGACGGACGGAGAATCTAGCATTCTAATCAGAAATTCTTTGGAATCCTTATCATCAGGCATTTCTAGGATTGAAGCTAAAATCGCTAATGAGTCAGCCAATCGGTTCAAGGCGCGGGGGATGTAGAGAAATGAAATCTTCTTGAATTTAGACATTAGCTCTTTGGCTTTCTCGTGGTAGTGCGCAAGCTTAAGGGCGCTAACCTTCCATTCTCCAGCTATTTGGGAAATAACAACCTTATAATCACCAAAGACTCTTAGCTTATCAACACCTAGGGCCTGGGCTTCTCTCAACCCTGCTAATAAGGCTTCGTACTCCATCGTATTATTGGTTGCTGGAAATCCGATTTTATAGGCCATTGGGATGACAACTCCTTCCAGGGATAATAACACTACACCAACTCCTTTTCCATTCTGATTCAAAGCTCCATCAAAGTACATGGTCCATAAATCATCATCCTTTGCTTCTTCAACATCTGTAAATAAGATACTTTCGTCGGGGAAATCAGTTCTAACTGGTTCATACTGTGGCAGAGGGAGGTGTGCCAGATGGTCAGCAATTGCTTGTCCCTTTATAGACTTCTGGGTAACATAGGTTATGTCAAACTCTGCCAAGAGCATTTGCCATCGCGCGACTCTTCCCGAAGTAACGGGTTTCTTGAAGATGTATTTTAAGCGGTCCATTCTGGCTAAGAGTTTGACCTGGTGAGCTAGAAAGTAGTGTCTCAATTTCTGGGCGGCCCAAACTACGGCTAAGCAAGTTCTCTCCATTGGGGAGTATTTCCTTTCGTAGGGTAGGAGAGATTTACTCAGGTAATAAACTGCGTTCTCTTTCCTCCCAGTCTCATCATGTTGACCCAGGACCATGCCTATTGCAGACTCTATTGCTGACACATACAAAATGAGGGGCCTATGTTTAGCAGGGGGCTTTAGGACAGGAGGACTCAATAGATATTTCTTTAGATCTTCAAATGCCTTTTGGCAGTCGTCATCCCAATGATATTCCACGCCTCCTTTTAACAATTTATAAAACGGCTCACATCTTTGTGAATGCTGCGAAATGAATCTTTTGATGAATTGTAGTCGCCCTATTAGGCCTCTTAACTCTTTAAGGTTCTTTGGGGGCGGCATTTCAAGAATGGCCTTTACCTTAGAAGGATCGACTTTGATTCCTTGATTACTTACCATAAAGCCTAGGAGTTTTCCAGAGGATACTCCGAAAACACATTTCTTCGGATTCATCTTTAGTTGGGTGTCCCTGGATCGCTGAAGAACTCTCCTTAGAGCCGTGACATGTGTTTCACGTGTTCTAGATTTAATCAGAATATCATCTGCGTAAACCTCCACGCAGTCGTGTATCATATCGTGAAATATTGCCATCATGGCCCTCTGATAGGTAGCACCGGCATTCTTCAAGCCGAAGGGCATAACAATGTAACAGTAAGTCCCCCAGGGCGTGGTGAACGATGTTTTGTCCTGATCCTCTGGTGATAGTCTGATTTGGTTGTACCCTGAGTGACCATCCATGAATGATAGCATAGCGTGCCCTGTGGTATTATCAATAAGCACGTCGATGTGAGGTAAAGGAAAATCGTCTTTGGGAGGTGCCTTGTTCAAATTTTGGAAATCAATACAGACTCGGACGCGTCCGTCTTTCTTCTTCACTTGGACTATATTGGCAACCCATTGAGGAAACAACACAACCCTGATGAACTTCGCCTGGTGGAGTTTGTCAACCTCCTCTTTCACTTTCAGTGCAACATCAGGGAGCATTCTTCTCAATTTCTATTTAACCGGTCTAGCATTTTCCTCCAATGGGATCCTGTGTTGCATTAGGTCGGGTGCGAGTCCCGGCATGTCATTATAATCCGATGCGAACACATCTTGATATTCTCTTAGGACCTCAAGGATCTCGTTCTCTTCGTCAGGTTCTAGGCATGCACTGATTTGGACCTGCTTGGGTCTTTCGTTCGTTCCCAGGTTTATCTCTTTCGTCTTTTCGGCAGCCGCTTGTGTTTCTTTGTCAAATTTCTTAATTACTCTCCTAAATTCTTCTGAAACTTCATCATCCCCTTCTTCAGTGTCTACTAATTTGTAAACACCCATTCCATCATTGATGTTCACATGTTGCACGGAAGGTTCGGGTTCTGGAATGACAGGCAGAGATTCGCAGCCTAACTTCTCGATGTTTGTCATAATTTCTTCTAGTCGAGACTGCTCCACTGTGGGTATCTTCCATCGCCTTAGGTTGCCCATATTTAGATGATGATCACAGTCTTCTACTCCTACGGTTCCTATGTTTTTGGGTTTTCTATTTTCTAATTTTTTTGGGTTTTTGGGGTTTTCTAATTTTTTTGGATTTTTGGGGTTTTCTAATTTTTTGGGATTTTTGGAATTTTCTAATTTTTTGGGATTTTTGGAATGATATGGTACAGGCGAGGTTGAAGATGGGCTATCTACTGAGGAGGATCCTCCCCGCTGGCGTGGCCAGGCGGTGGGGCGGTATACCATTTCGTGATCATTGAGGTCATCAGTTTCCCAAATTTCATGGTTCTCTCGAGAGGAGTCTTCTCGCCAATGGCGCCAGGCAACGGGCCAATATAACACTTCTTCGCTAGTAGGGTTTTCGATTTCCCACGTCTCGCGACTTTCTCGGACTTCGGCGATCGGCGTTTGTTTTTGGGTAGATGAGTTAATTCACTCGCATTCAGCATGTTACAAGATAGGGTCTGGAATCTCGGATCGATAGTGTGGTCTATATTGTTCATTCCTTTTGGTGAATGGAGCTCTTTCCAAGTGCCGAAGATTTCCTCGTGAGTCTCACTTTCAGATGAAGTCGAATCTTCCCAATCTTCTACTAAAACGGTCTTGCCTTTATCATCTGGATCCAAATTGTAGCATCCCCGTCCGAATGGAGGTGTGTTGGGGTCCAAGGTTTTGTCATGCTTCATGAAATGTTCATTTAAGGTCCAGTCCTCTTGTTTATACCTTATGTCATTGTGTGTGTCGTACCCTAATCCTTCTGCTCTAGCCCTAGGGTCCGGTATGTAAGGGTCGGTAATGCCTTCTCCATTCTTTCCTAGCCCAAATCCGGGTTGATACCCCATCTTCTTCATTAGAGTCCATCCTCGAGCTTGACCTTCGTTGTCAAACATCGGATTTTGCGGGGAGGATAATTCGGAAAACATATTTTGCACGGGGTCCATATCCATCAAAGAGATGAGAGGATCGACCTTGTACCCATGAATCTTGACCTCTGGTGTAATGGGAGCAGGTTGTAGGGTCGGGAGTATTTGAAGTTCTTCCGGTTCAATGACAGGCGGGTCTCCCATTAATTTCATGATCTTACCCAAGTGGGGGAATTTGACGCATTGGTGTCGGCTTGACATAATGGCATTCATGTGGTTCAACCATCGGCGTCCTAAGATCAAGTTAAAAGTGGCAGGGATATCCATAACGTAAAATTCTTCTGGCATTGAAATTGGGCCCGCTTGGACTAATAACATAATTTTTCCACAAACCGTTTTCTTATTCCCGTCGTAACCAGTTACGACCATAGGGGCTGGAGTTAAGTCCTTTATTGTGAGCCCTAAGGCTTTGTAAGTTTTTCAACGGACAAATATTCAGTGATGCACTAGTGTCAACCAAAGCTCCTGACATTTCTTTCCCTGCTATCTTGACTGTTAGATGTAGGGGAGAGGTTCTCGCCTCAGGTGGTATTTCCTTTAATTCTTCCTCAGTAAAAGTAATGGCAGGGAACGAAGCTCCCGGGGCCAAGGCTGAAATAGACGTTCTCAATTCTTCTGGAGTTATGCCTACCGGGACTTGTAAGCGTGTAATAGCCTCAAGTAATTGTTGCTGATGTTTGGGGGAGGTTTTAATCAGATCAAGGACAGATACTTTAGCTGGGATCTTTGTGAGGTGCCCTAAAAGGTCATATTCTATCCCTATTTCTATCGAACTATAAGCTCTTTCATCAACTATCTCCTCAACCTGAATATTGGGATTTTGCGAATCTAAGTTTTGAGAAACAGGGTGAGGGGGTAGTCGGGGAGGACGAATCCGTCCAGATCGTAAGTGGGCCTGAGACGCATTTGTGTCCAGGTAAGGATCTGGTTGGGAATTCGTGATGATCGGCGATTCTCGGTCGTTTGGCTCATCAAAATTTACCTTGTAAAGGTCAGGGGAGTCAACGATCGTATCCATCCCTGAATTGAGGATTTTGAATTTAGTCTTCCCATCCCATGGCATGATGTATTTTCAATAATCCTCTTCTTCAAAGAAATCACCATGACACGGTTGGCTATGGTTTACACTCCCTTGAGCCGGGGCATCAATGTGTTGGTGCTCTATTACGGCAATGTTTATTAATTGGGTCTGTGGGCCCTGTCCAGAGGTTGACGCTCCATGCTGAGGTAAAGGGTTTGTATAAATATGCATGTTGGGAATATTTTGTGTGGGATTTGTGGTTGGATTTTGATTGGGAGGGGCATTCCGTGTATCATTCCCACCTATTGGCCTAATGTTACTCCAATCAATTCTACCTTTATCATTGAGATCATAGATCAAATCTCTAACCGTGTAGCATTGGGTGAGGTCATGACCTGGCATCCTATGGTAGGCGCAAAACTTAGTCTTGTCTAGGTGTTCGGACCATGCCAGCGGTCGTTCTGGCGGAAGTTGGAGGGCATTCTGATTTAAGAGAGACCAGAAGACAGCAGTCCATGGTTGAGGAAGGGACGGGTAGTTTGCCCTTTTAGGTCCGAATCTTCTTCTACTTCCATTGTTCGGGTTATTCTGGTTGCCATTGTTGTCTCTATTGTAATTGAAGGGGACAGTACTATAGTTGGGTTGAGGATTCGCGTTCTGGTTTTGCGGCGGAGCTATTGGGTTCGAGACCGGCTGTATGGGATTAGGATTCTGGTTTTGATTCACTGGAGGCCCTTGGTTTCTTGGTGGTTGGTCATAACTTTGATTATTTCTCGGAGGGTTTCAGTAGTTCTGATTGTTCTGCTGATAGTTTTGATTATTCCTCTGATAATTCGGGTTACCACCTTGGAAGTTGGGATTGCCATTTTGCCCTGAGTTTTGGTGTTGGTTAAAGCTAACGCTGGTACGCTCTTGATACGGTCGGTAGACCTCTTCCTGATTCAAGCTAACTTCAGGGGTCGTGCAGATCTCTGGTTGGGTGGTTGTGCCTACCCTACGCGTGTTCTTTTTATGGTCAATGATGGTGTTCAATACCCCTTCATCTAGATTTTGCTTCATCCTAGATAACCTACGGTACAGGCCACTCCAACTAACGACCTCCCCAATTGTCATCAGGGCTCTCATGGGATCCTTCATGTTCGATATGGCCATTCTTACTTGTTCTTCCTCTTGCATGTTGCAATCTGACCGTGCGAATTGGTTTTGCCATCTCACTGCAAATTCCTCATAGTCTTCATTGTTCTTCTGTTTGAGATTAGCTAAGTCATGCCATAAGGGTTTGTTTTTAGTTAGATGCTGGTATCGCGCTAGAAACTTCTCTACTACATCCTCGAAGGTATTGATCTCATGGGAAGGCACGGATGTATACCAAGTCAATGCATCTCCGGTTAACGATTCCTGAAAATAATTTATGAGCATGGAGTCATTGTCTGCGATGGCACGACACTTGTTGCAAAACGAGACTAAGTGATGCTAAGGGTCAGTAGTCCCATCGTAAGGTACGAACTTAGGGGCTCTAACAGGGAAAGGTGACCTCTCTTTTTCCTCCTTTTTGGTAAAGTCGTAGAATCCTAGTTTCTTGCCAGTTGAACTCTAGGATTTCTTTTTAGTTTCGTTCTTGAGTTCCTCCACGTTTTTCTGTAACTCCTTGAATGCTAGAGGATCTAGATATTGAATTGTTTGTGGCTGACATTCTCTTTGTGGTTCTAGCGAAGTAGGGGCGTAGGCCGGTTCTTGGCATTGGCCTTGGAAATACGGTTGCGAGATAGGCTGATAGCTTTGGTTCAACTGAATTCCCCCATGAGTAATTGGTTGTCCCCTATATGGGTCAACTATTGGGCTTAAAGTGGGTGGTTGATATGCTTGCTGATAGCGCGACTCATTCGCTTGGTGTGTTTGATAAGGATTTCCAATGCTCGTGGGGTTAGTAACTTGCACGTTCTGGATTGGGAGGTTCTGGTTCGCATTGGGCATTTGATAGATCGGGACTGTTTGATTTTGATAAGTGAGAGGCCCCCCCTCGTATTGAACTGGTTGGGGATATAACATACCAGCGCCAACCGTCACAGGATTGTAACGAACTTGATCCGTTGGTGGAGGAATCATTGCTTGGAATTGGGACCGAGCCATCTCGTGTTGCCGGTAGGCATCTAGCGCTCCTATATGTGTCGAAGGGTTTTGGTGCGAGATGCTGGATGTCGCCAATCGACCCATGTTCATTGGACTATGACTCATCTGGTGATATGGGTTTTCATTTATCGCAAGAGTCTGGGAAGGTGCGATGGCCCTAACCGGGGTTATGATAGGTGCGTCAGTAGGCATCCCATACTGCGGGATAGAGGACGTGATTGGCTCGGTTTGGCTGATCATGGAAGAATAGGGTATAACCTGCGAGACAACAGGATCACTTGCGCGAAGAGGGTAGTCTGTTGACGAAACGTTATCGTGGACCCTATATCTTATAACTTGGCCGGTGGGACTGACTAGATCTATGTAAGTCACCCCTGAATGCGAGGAGAAATGATTCTCTCTCGATGAAGGAGATGGGGTGGATGTATTGGAATGATTCCTTCCCATTGTTATGGTATTGGCTGGTAACGGGCCTCCTTCGAAGAGGGACCGTTTTATCTGTTGTGGGTCATGGCTTGAAGCTGCCAAGGATCCATCTAATACCCTAAAGGGTTCTACATTTTGCGTGGTTTGGTGTGACCCGCCAGTGGTGCGGATCAATAGTGGGGGTGAGAGGGATTGAAAGTCGGACATTCCTAACGTCTGACCCTCCATTTGTGAAGAAATGTTTAGATGAGAAGAGAGAGAAGGAGAGGAAGAGAAGAGCACTTGTTATGTAGTTTTGTTGGTGAAGGTTTGTTTCTTATGGTGTAATGGGGGAAAGCTTAGTGGACGGTGCATTCGGACCTTTGGTTTAATTTTCAGACTACTCATAACAACCCTAAATTAAATGGGACACGGACATCAGATCATTGATGGGATGTTCGTGTCTTAGAATATTACTCTAGGAAGACCCAAATAGGTGACAGGAAAACATAAGAGGTCCCATCATGATCGCCAGGCTGTCGGATGTGAATTTCGACCCCCCCATTTTCCTCTCCAAGAGAGGCATGGTTTGGGGAAATCTCCATTCATCTATATATGCTATTTAAATTTTACATCGAAAATGAGGATTCTGACTACCCTCAAAATCGATGGATCACGATCGCCAACTACGGTATGGCCGTAACACCGTTCTTCGACAAAAGTCGAAGAAATATGGGGAGAAAAATAATAAGGTGGGTTCTTCCTCTCGTCTAATGTGCTGCCGGCAACACACGACGGTTGTCCTGTCACATTAATTTGGGTCTCTTTAATTTTGGGTCAATTAAGGGTCATGAGTTAAAGTCCGAATAAAGGTTAATCCTCACATAGCATAATCGTAGTATATCCAAGTAAAACAAAATAATTACAAATAAAGAAAATAGAATAAAAGAGGGGGGAGGTGCCAAATATTTAAGAAGAGGATCGGCCCCGTTCCCAGGTACCCCCTTCTGATCCCTTGGCAAAATAGGGTTTAAAGGCTGATTTTTCAAACCAAAATGATGATGCAAATAAGACTTTGACTTGTGATTTCTGTGTTTTTCGTGTGTGATACACGAGTGATAAAAGTAAAAGGCCGATGGGCCATAATTAATTGAAGGTGGCCGATGGGCCAGGATTGATTGAAAATGGCCGATGGGCCAGTGTTTGTTTTAGGGTGGCCGATGGGCCGTGATTGATTAAAAGTGTGTGGAAAATCACTCATCTCATCTCGTTGTTCTCATTTATTCAATTTTAGAAATCAGTTCTTTATTCCCTTTTATCATTAAGTTCTATTAAATATCTGGCACCTGAGGTGGAGGAAGAAATAAAGGAAAAATATTTTTGGGTTTATTTTGTTGGTTTTATAGTTTTTATGGCTTTTCAATATGGGGGCTAGAAGGACCTAACTAAGGGATTTTACTTGGATTTACGTGATTAGTGCTTTACTACTGATCATCGGATTAACCCTAACCTAAGGTCCTAGACCGCCCACATCAGCTCTCTCAGTCCCCTAACGGAACAGGAAAAGTGATGGGGCGAAACCTAATGCGCTAAGCTACCTAACGGGGAAATCCGATCTAATCCTAGGGTATGAATAGCCTGAGTTTGATGGTTCAGCGCCTAAGCAACTTATTAATTGTGATTTTTAATTGGTTCGGTTTGTTTTGAGTTGAAGATTGATTAAGAAGTGGAATAAATGTATTTTCGGGTTCTGTTGAAGTTATTTAAGGTTCTGGAATTTATAGTTTAATTTAAAACGTGAAGCGATGTCGAAATCAGCGAAACGGGGTTGACAGAGGACTTGGGCGCCAGGGGGGTGGCACCTAGGTTACTCTGGTGACTTGGGCGCCCAGGCAGTGGCGCCCAAGTGGCTGCTTCTGGGTGGTTTGGCTAGTGACAGTGGTATCGATATTGTTTTCGAAATCCAAGGGGTTCTTACTTGGTGAGTTTTAATGTTCCAAATAGTTTTAATTCTCTGGTGTTCAAATGTCAAAGGGATTCAGATTCGGATTTTGAGACGAAACCAAGAGTTCGCGTTTTAGTGCAAATGAGAGGATGGGCGCCAAGGGGGTGGCGCCCAAGTGGATAGCTTGAGATTTTCAGGTATTCCGGATGGGATTTGATATTGGTTTTCAGGTTTAGAGACTATTTTAGGTTCTGGTTTTAGTTAATTTAAGTGGTAATGTGTTTAGCTATTCGTTTTAAATTGAAGTTGTGAACCAAGGTTAGAGTGTAGGATAGGCGCCACAGGGGTGGTGCCTAGGTGGTTGTTTGTTTGTTCGTAAAGGCTTTGGGGGCTAAGCCCGAATTGATTAAAGTTTCAAACGTTTTAAGTTAAAAGTGTTTTAATATGTTGATTCGGATTGGTTTAAATGTTAATTAATTATGTTAAGTTGTCGGTTGGGGTACTTTATGAAAACAGGTAGGCTGGGCGCCCAGGGTGTGGCGCCCAGGTGGATTTGGAAGGATGGGCGCCCAGGGGGTGGCGCCCAGGTGACTGTGTTAAGGTTCGGTCGGTTCGGTGATTCTTAGGTCAATTTAAGTTTAAATTGATTTAAGGACTTAGTGTGTTTGGGCGTGGGATGCTATTCGTATTCAATTGGGATTTATTTAAACACCAATTAATTGGGCTAAGTTGTGAACTGAGTTTTCCTGAAAACGGGGAAGCTGGGCGCCCAGGGTGTGGTGCCCATGTGGATTTGACAGATGGGCGCCAAGGGTGTGGCGCCCAGGTGAACTATTCTGTGGTTCGGGTCGGTTCCGTATTTTTTTAGGTTGATTTGCAGTTGAGCTTTTATGGTTTGATGTATTTTAAATTAAAAGTGTTCTATTGTGTTGATTAAGATTAAATTCCGCTTCGATTAATTAGGTTTTAGTGACTGGGGAGGCTGGGTGCCCAGAGGGTGGTGCCCAGGTGGATGTGACAGGATGGGCGCCCAGGGGGTGGCGCCCAAGTGTCTGTCTTGTGTGTTTGAATTGGTTCGATGTTTTAAGTCTATTCGGGCTTATGGTTCCGATTGTTTTAGATTTCAAGGGTTTTCCGGTGTGCTAATCGTGATTGAATTCGAATTTAATTTCAAGTGGGGTTTCCTAGTGATTGGGTAGGATGGGCGCCAGGAGGGTGGTGCCCAAGTGGATGCGGAAGGATAGGCACCAAGGGGGTGGCGCCCAAGTGGATGCGGCAGGATAGGCACCAAGGGGGTGGCGCCCAAGTGGATGTTTTGTGGTTTATTCGTTTTGTATTTTCTAAGTTGGTTTGAGTCCAAATTGATTAAGGTTTCGAGTCTTTTAGGTTAATAGTGTTTTAAGGTGTTAATTCGGGTTTAATCAATTAAGTTTAATTAAGTGGTGGTTTCTAAGGGAATGGGATAAGATAGGTGCCAGGAGGGTGGTGCCCAAGTGTAAAGGCAGGCTGGGCACCCAGGGGGTGGCGCCCAGGTGTCTATTTTGTGGTTTCGGGTTGCTTTTGCGTTTTTAGGTTGGTTCAAGTCTAAGTTGATTGAGGTTTTAGGTTTCTTAAATTTAAAAGTGTTTTGTTATGTTAACTAGGATTAAATTCGGGTTGTGATTAATTAGAAATTTTAATTAGGGGTTCTTTAGAGACGGGATAGGATGGGCGCCAAGAGGGTGGTGCCCAAGGGGCAGTGCAGGCTGGGCACCCAGGGGGTGGCGCCCAGGTGGACTTTTTAGAGTTTTGTTGGTTTTGAGTTTTTGAGTTAATTAGAGATTAAGTTGATTAAGGTTTACTTATTCTAGGTTTAAAATGTTTTACTGTGTTGATTCGGATTAGTTTAAAGTCTTAACTAATTAACTTAAGCTTTAACCGGGTTTGTCTTAGGGAATGAGTAGGCTGGGCGCCCAGAGGGTGGCGCCCAGGTGGCTGTGGAAGGATGGGCGCCCAGGTGGCTGTTTTTTGGGGTTTTTGGTTTTTTTGTGTTTTTAAAGTTCTTAGTTATTTCTAAATCCGAATTAATTAGGGTCTTAATGTTTTAGAACTCTTAATGATGTGATGTTGCTTAAGTTTACTAATTATGTTGTTTTAATTAATCTTAGGATTTGTCCTACTTAGGCACTAAATTCAATAACTTAGACTATCTAACTATTCTTTTTGGCTTTTTGGATATCTTTTAATTTGTTTTTGGTTTCTCCTCTAATTTACTAGAGAGTAAGGAAAGAGAAGAAGGGGTTTTATGTTTTATGATTTTTTTGGGATTTTCTATGGACGTGTGGTTCAAATGATATGATGTGAAGTGTGACAAAAATGGTAATTCGAAGTTCAGAACATGTCAAACAACCTAACATATGATTAATATGCAGTTTCTAAATGAACTAAATGCGGAAGATTTGAAGTTGTGCACAAAAGTGGAGAAATCCACTTAGGCGCCACCCCTGTGGTGCCTACTCTGCTCAATCAGGGTTTTCAACGGAACACAACGAATGCACAAGAATCTTAGTGTTTTCAACACAACTTCCAATATTCAGCGACTGATGCGAATGTTTTAATTCGGACTACTAATGATGCAACTAACGAACCAACGAGCAAACAATGCAATGGGCGGAGATCTAGAACCCGGACCTTGTCTCAGAAGGGTAGGCGCTCAGGGGGTGGCGCCCAGGTGGTCCGAGAGAGGGCAGGCGCCCAGTGGGTGGCGCCCAGGTGGTTCCGGAGAGGGCAGGCGCCCAGTGGGTGGCGCCCAGCCTTGCTGCCAATGGTTGTTCGCGATCTTTTTTAATATAAATGATGATGATGATGATGCTAATGCGAGATCTGATCTAACTATGCAATTAGAACTACAAAATCAAAACGAATCTACTATATTAGAATGAACCTAAACATGTTACTAACATGATGATGCACTAATACTATTTTTATCACAAGCTAATGTAGATCTACGATGCTCAAATGGTCCTAAGCATATTTCTAAGAATGAATGGTAATGGAATATAGAAAAAGAAAGGAGAGATCTAGGAATACCGGTATATGACGCGTTCCTCAAGTTCCTAAAACGAAGCTTTCGCAAAGATCCATAGCTCCAGTTGAAGATATGGAAGCCTCCTCCTCTCTTTCTCCTTCCTCTACTATAGATCTGAAGTTCTTCTCTAATGGTGGCTACCTTTCTTCTTCTTTTTCTATTCTCTCCTTTTGCCTCTTTTCTTAGGGTTTTCTGGGTAGCCTCCTCTTGTAAATGAAGTTAAGAGGGATTATATAGGTTTGGGACGAGTTTAGAAGGGCTAGGGCTTCATTAATTCGTGTTTCTAGAAGGTCTCACGCATCCCTAGGCGGTTTAAGCTATTTTGGAGTGAGCTAGGGTTTGCTAAAAGATGGGCGCCCATGGGGTGGCGCCCACATGGCCTGCGCAGTCTGGGCGCCCACAGGGTGGCGCTCAGGTGATCCTGGAGAGAGTGGGCGCCCACAGGGTGGTGCCCAGCTGGTTCGTGCTTCGCTTTTGGTCCTTGGTCCCATTTGGAGTCGAGATTGAACGGATATATCTTCAGCTGGGGGGACCTACATTAGCACTTAATAGGCTGGGCGCCACATGGGTGGTGCCCAGATGGATTTCAAGGCTGGGCGCCACATGGGTGGTGCCAAGGTGAATTTAAAGGCTGGGCGCCACATGGGTGGTGCCTAGGTGGAGTCGATTCATTTTCGGAGTTCGGTCCCTACGTTGAGTGGTCCCGGGCTATTTTTAGGCCAACTAGTGAAATGTGGAGGCTGGGCTCCCACCATGGGGCGCCTAGGTGGTCCTAGGAAGTGTGGGCGCCCAGCATGGGGCGCCTAGATGAATTTTAGTGGGATGGGCGCCACATGGGTGGTGCAAAGATGGAGTTTCGTCATTTTTTCTTAGGCAAACTTCGGAAGCTCATAACTTTTGACTCGCTCATCGGATTTGGACGTTCTACATATCGCCAGAAAGCTCTCGAAGTGAGGAATTCAATGGTCAAATGTCTTGACAAATAGGGGTTGAAAAATATGGGGAATCTATGGACCAATGGATTCGATTTCCTAACTTAGGCTAATCGGGTGACATTTTGGCAAACTAAGTATGGTCTTTAAAGGGATTGGCCTAAGCATGTCTTAAGTGGTCCGGAAAGGGTTTGAGTAGTGTCATGGTTCACTCCTTGTGTGAGTAGTGAATTGGACTCAAGGTCTTGACGCGACTTGCCTTTTCTCTCATGAATTTCTAGAAATCGTCGAACTAAGTCTAAAATTAGCAACAAGCATCTTCATCGTCGTTAATTAATCTGAATTATGTCTTTAATCATTCAATTATGGGTGAAATGGGGGCATCGCTATATATGATAGGTGTTTAAGGCTATCATAGGGGCCAAATGAGGTGTCTACACTCACAGAACTTAAATCGCTCGAGCCAACCACATACTTCGCTCGAGCCTTCCTGACTCGGAGTAGTTCTTTTGAGCGAACTCAACTTCGCTCGAGCAAACCCCTCACAGAACCTTAGTAGATCGAGCCTCCCTCGTTCTTCGTTCGAGCCCTCCTGACTCGAACCAATCCGCTAAAGCGAACTCCCAGTCCGCTCGAGCGAACTGTACAGAATTCCTGGGTCTTTTCTATTATTTTCAGATATGATATTTTAAGGTTTGGATGGGTTGTTTTGATGCCCCACAACCTTGGAAAGACCTAGGAGATGACATAAGGAGATCGACTTAGAAAGAACCCCATTCCGGAAATGTATTAGAAATTTTGGATTTATCAATTTGTATAAGAAAACTTGGAATGTCTTCTATCATTCGAGTACCATGCCAAGAGCAGTAATGGACATACAAGACCTTTATACATATTGTTTGAATACGGAAGCCCCAATATATAGTCCGTAATTGTATAAGGATTCATCGTACTTTTTTACTCGGATTATACTTGTCCTAACCCAATTTCACCCGATATCACCAGTTTTGTCTCAAACTATGGATTTATGCATCTGACATGTCCTGCTAGCCCCGTACATGCATGAAAAGATAATGATGTGAAATGTGTGCCTATAAACACCATGTCCCGCCTACCCGAGTGTTTTACACCGATATAGTTATATATATATTTTGATTTCTCATGTAACCTATGAGTCGGCACCACTAAGTTTGGACATCCTTGTCAGTCTGATCAACTGACCTGGGCCTCCCCCTCGTGCTCCTACCAGTTGCAACTTGGATCATGTCCTGTCCCGTTATCCGGTTCTGCGGCCGTGGTCTTCTCTAGCTATATGTATATGTATATATAATGTTGGTTCTCGTCACTTCGTGTGCCAGAGACTAACGCCCCGAATGTGCTCTCATCACATTAGTGATGGAGGATTTAGCTTTGTGTGATTGCCAATCTGTTCCCCAAGATTGTGGCTCCCCCTGAAGAAGGGCAATTTGCAGGGTCCGCTTATGGACTGGGTTTGCAATGTGAGGAATACTTGTTTTTGCCAGATATCCATGTTTTACGCATGCTTTAAAGGAACACTTATTTTGCCAGATATCAATGTTTTACACTTGTTCCAAATGAATAAATGTTTTGCCAGATATCCATATTTTACTCATGCTTCAACTGAACACATGTTTTGTCAGATATACACGTTTTACACAGGTTTTAAATCTATGAAACTTTTGATCAAACGCCATGATTTATCATATATTTTACTACTCAGAATATTGTTTATATCCTTTCACCCACTTGACAAACCATCGTGTCTAACCCACTCTTTTGGTACTCAGGTCCAGACTTCTTCGCCCTGAACTGAGTGTATGTGTTGGCTGTGGAGCCATGAGTTGCAAGTTGTTGCGTCAGCTATGTCATGTAGACATTTAGCTTGACATCAGAGTTATGTCACATGTAGGGTAGTGCTTATTTAGCTTGTTATTTGTATGGCTTTTATTAGCCTTTTCTTTGGGATTTAATTAATTTACATTGATATTTGTAACTTGAATATATGTGGGAATGAAATACCTTGTTACTGTCAGCTCTGTATTTTCTTGTGATGGTTTGTCCCAGTCTGATATGATCCTTGATAGGATAACCATATGTTAGCGGTTGAGTGCGACGTGGAATCCGATGGCCATAGAATCCGGGTTGCAACGCCACATAAGCTTCCGCAAAATATTCAGTGTGTTGGAATTTGTCATCCTCACACATGTGGATACTGGGAGAAATATAATTGTACTTAATCCCAATTTCACGCTCCGGAGGTCGGGCCGCTGCAGGGTCCGGGTTCGGGGTTGTGACAGACTGGTATCAGAACGGGCAGGTTTCTAGGAAATAAAACACTCTAGGAACCTTAAGACATGTTGTGAGAACTCGTTAGACCGTGTGTGTTTTCTTTTGGCTAGCCGTCGTTTCTGTGAGTCCGGGTTTGTTTTCTTCTAGTGGGGGAGACTATCTTTGTCTCGCCATCTTGTCCTTATTGTTAGGGAATTTGGAGAACCAAATTCTTTTCTAGTGGGGGAGAATTTAATGTCTTTGCACCCACATTTAGTGCATTTTTCCTATTTTCGCACTAGAAAGTCAGAGTTTTATGGACTTAGCATGTGGATCTCGAAGGACCTTGGCAGAATTTTCAGCTTTTCGATGTCACAGATGGAGTTAGCGAAGGAATTTGTGAGCAGTTGTTAGTCAGCAAGGAATATGAACATATCGAAACCCAATTATAGTTGATTGTGTACTGTCAGATAGTGCGTCAAACAAGTAAGTGTGGGGTCAGATAGTGCGTCAAACAAGTAAGTGTGGATTTTTTAATAAACTTGGAATATTCTCCTATGTCAAAAGACTCCAGAAACCAGACAAATGGTGGATTTCAAGAAGTTAGAATTGATTTTCAGTTGGTGGAGCTTCAAGTGGATGCCAAAAGGTAGAAATTCCTCGAATTGGATGAACTTTTATCGGAAAAGTGTTAGAGGATTTTCAATAATTCCAGAATGATGGTGAAGTCGACTCAGCAGGGTGCATCAGTGTGTGGTTAAAATCATAGGAAGTAAGCTTTCAGCAGTGGTATAAAGAGCTGTATACATAATGGATGGTTGCCTGGACTTAGAATAGAGAAGATTTTGTGGACTTTACTGACTTTTGGAATATTAGTTTGGACACTGTGTATATGCATACTGGAGAATCATAACCTATAGACAAGGCCAGTTGAAAGATCTAGAGAAGAATGACACAGGTGAATGACTTGAGGATGATGAACCTGAGATAGTGATACAACCTACAGAGTTGTGAACCTTTTGATTTCAAGGAGTGGATGGAGATTGGTGAAGTATCCAGATTACCGTCTGAACATTTGATTGAGTCAGCTTAGCATATGAAGAAGTGATAGATTTCCAAGTTATTTACGTCAAAGATTGTGTGTTGACAAGTGACCTGATTTCGACAACCACGATAAAGATTGCTTCTATTTGAGCCCGTTCGTAATGATAGCCTTCATCCAAGCATTGAATGACACTATGTACGGTGTTTCACGACAGAGATGGATCCTTTAACTTACTCCATACCAACCAGTTCTTCCCGCTAGTCAATCATCATAAGGCGGGACATGTAGGTCTTGCCCGATGACCAACAAGACCTTATACCATACCATAGTAGGGGGCTAAGCCCCGGTCTCGACCCCTACTCCGGAGTTGCAGTACATCGGAATGAGTCAGAACTTCCATTCTCTTGAACCGACATTGATGGACAAGATAACTAGCAGATTCAAGGTTATGTGAGAACATCTGAAGGGTTTCAGGGGTTGTAGGAAGGATTCTTCGAATATTGATTGTGTCAGAGGAACAAATTGCTGAGTAAAGACCTTGGACCATTTAAGATCTTTAACCAAATCAGAGACCTCGACCACAGACTCGTATCACCGCCATGTTTGATCTTCTCACCACCATGTTTGACCGGGGATAGTGCAGTTGTACAGGAGCAGTACAGATCGTCAATGTTTAGAGGCAATTTTCAGTTGGTAAAAACTCCAAGGAGATGTACAAAGTTAAAGATTTCTAGAATTTGATGAACTTTGTCAGAAAATTATTTGGGAATTTTCAACAGGTGCAACCATGTGGAGTAGAACCAGCAGAATGTTAGAAGCATTTGAAGTCAAATTTCAGCAAACAGTGAAGGAGTCGACTGCAGAACGGATTGCCACTTGATCGCCTAACAATTAATATTTTTATTGATTTCATCGACATGAGGAACATCGGGTTTCAAAGTACAGATACATGGAGCAGGAAGTCAGTTGTTTTGGATTTTTTTTTACAAAGGAAAGCAGATTAGGCAAGAACAGTTGCGAATAGTTGCAAGAGTGAGTGCAGAGCTTAAATTGTTGAAGAATGGTGAAGGGATAAGCATGTTAGTGTCAGAAACCGACTGTTGTGCAAAGGATCAAGAGCAATGAGCAGAAAGAGTTAGAGCTAGCAAGAGTTGACCTTGAAGATTGTGCATTTGATATGAGACCCTAGCTTCGACAGTTGTGATGAAGTCGACAGAATTGTTCTAAGAATTTTCTTTATCAAGGTAGTTAGAAGTGAGAGACTTGGTGGAGCCGAGGAGTAAGAGTTGGCAAACCTTCTTGGGCAGTCATGTTGGCAGGACAATGACAAGATTCAAGCCAATAGAAGAATGTCCGACGACTATTGATAGTTAACCAAAGAGTTCGACAGCAAGGACGACCCAGCGAGTTCAAGTGCTTCCGAGAGGATTGATTTAAAGCAACCATTGGAGGTTTTGCATTCGAAGTGTGAGATTTATATCCCCAATTGTTTTTGCGTTTTGTTTAGTTCATTTGGAGGACCAAATGTTCTTAGGGGGGGAGGATGTGAGACCCCGACCCCTAATTTCCCGGATTAGTGTTGTTTTATTTGTGGTTTACTTTTCTAAGTCATATTAGTGGTTGTTTGGTTGAGTTTGTGGGTTAGAAAGACCTTTCATTGGCCTTGGGAGGTTTTGAGAGCCAGTGAACCCAGTCAGTGACCGTATGGTCCTATTTGTTTTGAGTGGTCAGCATGGGGTGGTTCTTTGTGATTCCCAGAAAAAATTCCCATTTTAGTTTCATTTGACTAGTCTCATCATTCCCTACAACTTTCGTATTTGCCTTGTTTCCGTTCGAGACCTCAAGACCCCACTTTGCTAATAATAGGTGTAAAACAGTCCTTTTGCACAAAATCTGGACACAATTTTCTATGCCTCCGAAACCCGTGAAATATATACTTTTTGGAAACTAGAAATTTTGACGAACAATTCTTCCTTCTTCGTCGAATTCACCCGAAGCCCGAAAATCCATGTTTTAAGACCCACTAAACTCTTAAGTTGTAGGACCCATCTCCATTCTCTATATAAGGAAGGCCTTCTTCTCTTCTTCCTTTTTCTTGTAACATTTCATTTGAGGGAAGAAAGTTCCAGCCCTAAGGTTTCCTTGCCCTATTCCTCGCTTCTTCAACTCCAAGTTCTCACCAAGCCTTTGCTAAAGGAAAAATGGAGGTTGCCATCTTCTCCCCCCCATGAAGGCTCTCCATTGATGCCATTTTTGATAGAAACCACCCACTCCAGAGCCCTTGTTGAGCAGGCTTAGTGTATTTGAGGACTTTCTATATAAGCTCTTCCTCTCATCTCTTAGATTTGTATTCTTCTAGTCATGGAGATGCTTCACCTTTATTATTGGAAGTTATCTCTTTCTATTGCTTGGTTTTGACATGTTAGGGTTTGTATTGGTTAGTATTTTGGGGGTTTTTGTGTAGTTTATGGATTTTGTGCTTGGAGAGTGTGCTTAGAGCTTGATTAGCTTATTTGGAGCCAAGGCAAGTGGATGAATGAGTTTTCTTTGAATGATTTCATGTTTTAATGGAATTATGGATTTTTCATTATTCATCTTGCATGTGCTCTATAATCTAAATTGATTGTTAGAAATGTACATAAACATGAGCTTCCCTCTCTTTTAAATGTTCTCTTAAATTTTGTACATTAAAGTTGTATTTTGATATATATGGACTTTCATCATTGGTGGTTGTGCATTGAATGAGATTGGAAAGAAGAATTGAAGTGATTTTGGTTTTCAATGGATGGTTGTTGGAGGACTTGAATGTGGTTGAAGTAGGTAGAAAAAGGATCATAAATATTGTGCTAAGTGTTGGCTTCAAAAGTGTTGAGAAGGGAAAGAAGAAGAGGACTCAGACTGCAGGTTCTACAATTTCTGGAGCAGTTCGCTCGAGCGAACTCAACGTCGCTCGAGCGAACCCCTCACAGAATTTAAATTGCTCTAGCCAACCACATACTTCGCTCGAGCCTTCCTGACTCGGAGTAGTTCGCTTGAGCGAACTCAACTTCGCTCGAGCGAACCCCTCACAGAACCTTGGTCACTCGAGCCTCCCTCCTTCTTCGCTCGAGCCCTCCTGAATCGAACCAGTCCGCTCGAGCAAATTGTACAGAATTCTTGGGTCTTTCCTATTCTTTTTAGATATGGTATTTTAAGGTTTGGATAGGTTGTTTTGATGCCCTACCACCTTGGAAAGACCTAGGGGATGGCATAAGGAGATCGACTTAGAAAGAACCCTATTCCAGAAATGTATTGGAAATTTTGGATTTATCAATTTGTATAAGAAAACTTGGAATGTCTTCTATCATTCGAGTACCATGCCAAGAGCAGTAATGGACATACAAGACCTTTATACATATTGTTTGAATACGGAAGCCCCAATATATAGTCCGTAATTGTATAAGGATTCATCGTACTTTTTTACTCGGATTATACTTGTCCTAACCCAATTTCACCCGATATCACCAGTTTTGTCTCAAACTATGGATTTATGCATCTGACATGTCCTGCCAGCCCCGTACATGCATGAAAAGATAATGATGTGAAATGTGTGCCTATGAACACCATGTCCCGCCTACCCGAGTGTTTTACACTGATATAGTTATATATATGTTTTGATTTCTCATGTAACCTATGAGTCGGCAGCACTAAGCTTTGACGTCCTTGTCAGTCTGATCTACTGACCTGGGCCTCCCACTCGTGCTCCCGCCAGTTGCATCTTGAATCCTGTCCTGTCCCGTTACCCGGTTCTGCGGCCATGGTCTTCTCTAGCTATATGTATATGTATATATAATGTTGGTTCTCGTCACTTCGCCCCGAATGTGCTCTCATCACATTAGTGATGGAGGATTTAGCTTTGTGTGGTTGCCAATCTGTTTCCCACGATTGTGGCTCCCCTGAAGTAGGGCAATTTGTAGGGTCCGCCTATGGACTGGGTTTGCAATGTGAGGAATACTTGTTTTGCCAGATATCCATGTTTTACACTTGTTCCAAATGAATACATGTTTTGCAAGATATCCATGTTTTACTCATGCTTCAATTGCCCTCCTCGGAAACGTTCAGGTTGCTTGCTCCGTCCACTTCTCGTGGAGGAGGATGTCTTGTCTTGATGAGTAATTCCCCTCTTTGTGAGATTTGTCTCATAAATATATTTCGTTTTGTGCATTCATGAACTTAGGTGAATACCACTGAGCTTGGACTGCCCCTCCAGTTTGATCCACTGTCTGGGGGTCTGTAAAAACATGTAGACTATTTGCAAATTAGTCGTGTATTATATTACACATCGTGCATGTTGTCACGCCCTGAAACTGGACTCCTGCAGTAATCCAATCTCGGGGAGCGTGATTTTTGGGGTTAATTAAATTTTTTTGCTTCCCCCAAGATCCGCTTGTGTGAGGATAACAAAATTCCATCACAATAGAACATTTCGCGGAAGCTTACATGATGTTGCTACCAGGAGTCCGTGGCCATCTGATTTCGTGTTGCACTCAACCAGTCAGCACAAAGCTGTCATAATAATATTCATACTCAGACTAGAACAAACATGATATCAAAATATACAGAGTTGACAGTAACAGGAGAATTCATTTCCCACATATATTCAAGTTACAAATTATACAGAGTGCATTAATTAACACCCAAAGAAAAAGGCTAACAAAAGCCATCCAAGATAACTAGCTAAACAAACTACTACCCAAATTATGTGACGAACTCTCATGCCAAGCTCGACGTCTACAAGACATCGTCAACACAACCAACCTACCAAAATATAAGGCTTCGAATCCACTGCACGCACTCTGATTCGGAACGAAGGTCCTGACAAGTATGGCACCAATATAAAGAATATCAGGCACGACGGTCTGACAAGTGGATAAAGCAGATAAGATATGCAAGTGTTTATCAAGTCATAATTAAAATCATGAAAGTGCATTTAAAAGTTAAACATATGTAAAGACGAATCAAAGTAAATAATTCTTGTGCAAAGAGGAAATTAACATTTAAACATTTCAAAGCTAGTTGAGAACCGACAAAAAAAATACTGGCAACCCACATTGAGCTATATTCTCCTAGTACAGAAGTAACAAGAGCAATCAATAACCGTCACCATATAAAATGGCCGGATCAATCAATAACCGTCGCCACATAAAATGGCCGGAACAATCAATAACCGTCGCCATGGCCGGAGTAAACAATCAATAGGGTCCAAACTGCAGCTGGCAAAATATTTGAGGATCCTAAGCCGGATGATCAGTCCGACAAAGTGACCCAAGCTTAGTGGTGCCGACTAAAATCCAAAACGATACAAATCAAATCACTTAACACATTTCAAATCGGTAAAAGGACTACTCTATACAAGTACAAATGGACAATTTCGAAACAAATCAAACAAGTAGCCTTTCCGATATTTTTCAAACGTCGCGAACCACTCAATTTTTATTTCAAATCGATTTATAAGAAAACATTATAAATCTTTTGCCCTGGAATGAGGCAATTAGTTGTGTTGGAATGGTTTACCCAAGGCCGTCTCGGTGTACACTAAAAGTCCAAATGTCGTGCTATAATGATAATTTGATGCCTCTGAAGTTGTTCGGCATTTGAAGTCTCTGAGTGTACCGCAAGACTCTAATAAAATTCAAAATAAATTCCTGGGTAATTTACATACAAAGGTCCTGCTAGAATCTTCCTCGATTTCATGGTTAAATAGATATTTTTGTTCCAAGGTTCCATTCAAGGAAGGAAAAGGCTTAAAAAGTACAAAACATAATAAGAATGGACAAACAATGCCCAAATGCCCCTCTCATACAAAACCTGTCCTCCTTCCTTCTCTAACCACTAGTCTCCAACACCTAAATAGAATTTCCCTGGCCTTAATCCAACCTTCAATCAACACCAGCCGAACCATCTCATTCCATGAACATATTAGATGAAGAATTCAGATATTAACATGAGTGAACCAGAGATTCAAAAATCAGATTTTCCAGACTAGAAAAACAACCCAAAAACAAGAACTCTCCATGTTACCATGGATAAACAAAACCCTGCATGAATTTGTACATAAACTGAACACTTAAAATTGTAGAATTCTGTACATAGCTGAACATTAAAACATTTTGCAGAAATCTGAACATAAAACTGAACACTGCAAGTTGCAGAAATCTAAACAAAATCTGAACATTAAAAGTTACAGAAATCTGAACAAGAACTGAACTCTAAAAGTTGTAAAAATCTGCACAAAATCTGAACATTAAAAGTTGTAGAAATCTGCACAAAATCTGAACATTAAAAGTTGTAGAAATCTGCACATAATCTGAACATTAAAAGTAGTAGAAATCTGCACATAATTTGAACATTAAAAGTTGTAAAAATCTGCACCTAATCTGAATACAATTGTACACTAAAATTCTGCAGAAATCTGAACACCATTACACCCTAAAATCCTGCAAAAATCTGAACACAATTGCACATGAATTGGACACAAAAACTGCAGAAATTTGCAAACCGAATGAACACAAAAATTGAAGATTTGAATGCAATAAACCAGTGAAGGAAACAACATATTTCAAATCAGAATTTCAAGAAAAACCGTTTCAGATTTTCATGCATTCAAAAGAAACTGATTATTCACTTGCCTCAAGCTGAAATGGGTCTCAAGTTCACTCCGAACAACTCCTCACAGCCAACTGAAATCCTACACCAAACCTATGGAAGAACCCATTTCAAAAATCCACAAAACTTTGAAAAATAATGGAGTTCTTCAAAAGAATCCATGCATGTATGATAAGAGGCTCTACTTGGTCCAATAAAAACCAGATTTGAGGAGAGGTATCCATTGCTAACCTTGAGAAGTTCTAGACAAGAAGAAGAGTTTGGAGAAGAGGGAAAGCCCAGCTGAAATCCCACAAAAACGGTACCCTTTTGAAGCTTGAAAGATGGGGAGAAGGTTGGTGGAATTTTTTCTTCAATTTGGGTGGGTTTGCTACACATGCAAGAGGAGAGAAGTTGAGGAGAAGGAGAGAAAACTCTCTGGTTTCAGCTGCTACAGAAAACGGATGAAGAGTGAAGAAGAAGAAGAACCCATCGTGGGTTTTATTTTAAATGGTTAAGTTGTGGGTCCCATGGTCCTAGAAATTTAAGGCTTTAAAACTCCCTTTTGTGTGTCCCGGATGAAGTCGACGAAGAAGAGAAAAATGATCGTCGAAAAATCTAGTTTTCAAAAAGTATATCTTTCTCATGATTTTCAAATTTCAAAATTTATGCACAGCTTTGGGTGTGAAAAGACCGTTTTGTCCTTTTTATCGAAAAACGCGATTTCTGGGGTTCGAATGCGAACGGAGCAAATAGAAAAGTTATTTGGATAAAAATAAAAAATCTAAAAATATAGAAATCAGTATTTTCCGAAAATCAAATTCAAACCCTCCACACGGACATGCGTCACACGGGCCACTCCGGGCCCGGTCAAACCAGACTCAACGCGCTCAAAATTTCTCAAAGCTATTCAAAGTTCTGATGTGACTAAAAATCCAAGCTAATCATCCTCTAATCCCACTTAGAAACTAAATGCGGTTAAAATAATAATAAAAAATACTAACCCTAGTCGGGGCCTGACATGTGTTCCTGTTCCGCGGCTGACCTCCCCATCTACCTTGTGTGGCGTGGGATTGTGTTTTGCGTGTCATGCTTACTCTTATCATCCTGTATGATGGAGAAAGGATGAGCTCAATGTGGATTTACTAATCATGATATTATAGGTACATGTGGAGTAGTATGGCAATTAGAGTGTTAGTGGGTCAAGTCAGAGCGGGAGACCTACAGAAGTTGTGAACCATGTGATTTCAACGAGCAGACTTTCTTGAGATTTTTGCGATCTAGTGTGCGAGTAATATCCTCATTTTATTTTGAGTTGGTTTAGATCATTTAGTGGACCATGGTTTAGATCATTTAGAGGACCAAATGTTCTAAGGGGGGAGGATGTAAGACCCCGACCCCTAATTTTCGTGATTAGTGTGTTTTTAACTGTGGGGTATTTCTCTAAGTGAGATTTGAGCCTAATTGAGTTAGATTGTGGTTTAAAATATTTTTCTATAGCTTTGGGGAATTTTGAGAGCGGTTGGACCCGGTCTGGCACCCCGAGGATGCCTTGGGTTGTACGTGTCATCATGGGGGATTGTTTTTTATTTTGAAAAAATCCAATTTTACTTGCTTTTGACAGGTCAAATTAGCCCCAACAACTTTTGTGTTTAGACCGATTCCATTCGAAACTCAGAAACTCAGTTTTTCAGCCTTAGGGGCAAAACAGCCTTTTCACATTTAAATATGAGCCCAAATTTCAAATTTTCAGAACCATATCAAAAATATAATTTTTGAAAACTAGATTTTATAAAGATCATTTCGTTCTCCTTCTTCGACTTCATCCGGGGCCTGTAAGCCAATGTTTTAACCATCTCAAGTTTCAGGCGTAATGGGACCCACAAAACCATTCAACTTAAGTTTTCCCTCTCCTCCCTCACGTTTCAGAACGCATTGGGTTCCTGCAACTATTCAGAACTTGGGCTGAGAGGAGAACTCTTCTTCTCCATTTCTTCCTCTTACATGCCTCACTTCTTGATCTCCAAATGAAAATCTAATCTCACATTCATCTTCCTCTCCTTCATAGCTCTCCATTGCCATAATTTTCTTGGAGTTTCCAGCTGAGCAACCACCATTTTCTTCTCCTTTCTCCTTGTTTGGATAGTTCCAGGTAAAGATTCCTTTTCTTTGTGTTAATGGAGTCCTTTGAGCTCTTAAGAAGTTCAGATTTCAAGCATGCAAACCCATTTTCGAAAAGGGTCTTTTTATTTCAGAATTTGTTGGATTTTGAGGTTCTTCCATGGGTTTTTTGTAGAGGTTTTGGCTCAGCTCTTGGGGTAGGATTCTTGAGAAGCTTTTGGATTAGCAATTGGTTGAGGCAAATGATCTCTTTAGTTCTTCTAGTGTATGAATTGTTGGGCATTGTTTAGCTATAAATGGTTTGTTTTCTAATCTAGTTTTGAAATGCATTGATATCAATATGGTGGAATGGTTTGAAATTCTATTTCAGCTTGAGATCCATGTGCTATTTGTTTATCTTGAGAATTTTCCGTTCGTTAGTTGTCTTGAATTTTGTTTAATTGTTTATGAATGATTGGAGAAGTTGGGATGTGGATCGCTTGAAGTGGGAGATTGTTTAGAATTGGTGTAAGACCCCGACCCGTAATTTTCGTGATTAGTGTGTTATTAGCTGTGGGTTAGTTCTCTAAGTGAGATTTGAGTGTAATCGAGTTAGTTTGTGGTTTAAAATGGTTTTCCATAGCTTTGGGGAATTTTGAGAGCGGTTGGACCCGGTATGACAGTCTGGGGATGCCTTGGGCTGTACGTGTCAGCATGGGAGATTGTTTTTTATTTTGAAAAATTACAATTTTGGTTTCTTTTGATAGGTCAAATTATCCCCAACAACTTTTGTGTTTAGACCTACCCCATTCAAAACTTAGAAAATCAGTTTTTCTGCACGAGGGGCAAAACAGTCTTTTCACATTTAAATCTGAGCTCAAATTTTGAAATTTCAGAACCATGCCAAAAATATACTTTTTGAAAACTAAATTTTTTTAGGATCATTTTACCCTTCTTCGTCGATTTCGTTCGGGGCCCACAAGATGATGTTTTCGCCAGCGTAAGTATTATAGCAAATGGACCCCACTTTTTCCACTTTTCCACTTAAGTCTTCCTTTCACGCTCACTCACCCACGTTTCATAACCTCTTTTGTTTCCTACAACTATTTCCAAGAGAGAGCTGAGAGAAGAACCATTTTCTCTGCATCTTCCTCATCTTGCATGCTTCACTTCTGGATCTCCAAATGAAAATCTGAGCCCACCTTCTTCTTCCTCTCATCTCAAGCTTGCTATTGCTACCTTTTTCTTGGTGATTCCAGCTAGGCTACCATTTCTTCTTCCTCATTTCTTCTTGTTTAGCTAGCTCCAGGTGAGATCTCTTCTCCTCCTCTCATATGGAGTCTTCTGAGCCCATAAGGATTGTGTTTTTCAAACATGCAAACCCATTTCCGAAATGGGTCTTTGTTTTCAATTTTTGGTAGGATTTTGTGGTACTTTCCATGGCATTTTTGTAGACTCTTAGCTCAGCTCGTGGGATAGGATCTTGAGGAGGTTTGTTTTGCATTTTGTTGATCCAAGGCAAGTGATCCTTTTAGTCCATTATGCATGTATTTTCTTGGTACATTGTGTTTGAAAATAATACATTGTTCATGCATGTTATATCTTTACAATTAATTGTTTGTTAACCAAGCTTGATTTGGTTTCAATTTCTATACATGCAATTTGTGTTGGTTATCTTCCAAAACACTGAATTTATGCTCATAATGGGAACTTGTGTATTGTTTATAAATTGAATGGGTTTACTGAAATGTAGAAATGTGTTGAAGAATGGAGGAGTTGGTGATGTGGAATTTTGACCTTGGAGACTTTGGAGGAGAGCATGTAGGCTCTGGAAATGCAATGGTCTTGATGGTAATTAAGGGAAGTGAAATGGGGGAAAAGAATGAAGGACAAACAGAAAAATCTGACTTGAAATGAACCACCCGTACATGGCCGGTCAACTGGTGGTCAGCCATTGGCTAGTCGAAAACCCTGTCTCGGTCGACCGACAGCTAACTGAACCAGTTCGGTTCCATTTCCAGAAGCTTACATTTCAATAGAGGAGCGTCAATCAGCTGTCGATTAGCCAACAACCCTGTCCCGGTCGACTGACAACCAACCGAACCCCCTCTATGTTCCAATTCCAGAGTGATGCTTTTTCTGACCTGAGTTTTGATGGTTAGTCGTTGGTCAGATGTCGATTAGCCGCCATGCACCTCTTTGGCTAGCCGGCAGGTAATTGAGAGCTGAACAAATTTCAAGATTTACCTGTTTTGTGGAATTTTCTTGGGAAATGAAAATTAGAATATGTTTAAGAGCTTTTAACTTGATATTGTGCATATGGAACTCGAAATGTATTGTATCTTCGGGGGCATCAATCCGTTTTTAATTCTAACATTTGGGTTTCAATTACATAAGAATCAAATGAATGGTCTTAGCATATACTGAGAGTTGTTTGGAAAAAAATAGTTTTGACACAAAGAATATCGTTTTGAACTTGTTTTGATTTATAAGTATCAGTTTTGTTTCGGGTATCGTTTTGCACTTGTTTTGACCTGAAAATACATAATTTTCTCGGATTGGCACTAATTTGACCTGTTTTACCTGTTTTGCCTGTCTTTGTTTATTTCTACTCGTTTTACTACAAAAGCCACCTGGTCTTACGACTTCTTGTAATTTGCAACCAATAAACATGTGGGGGACCACCAATCATGCTTTTACCTGTGTATTTACGTGTTTACGTGTCCTCACTTGTCGAGTAGCCATTTTCTTGACATAACTTGATTTTTGTACCATATTTTAAAGGATTCTGAATATTGCTTCTTGAAAGATTCTGATTAAGGAAACTCGTGGGAATTACTTTTGCTCTTGTACATGTTATAGCTTATGCTATCTTGTCTTTCTTGCATGCATCGTCCACCTTGTGTGGTCAATGAGGAAAATGTGAGAACTTGGTCCAGGCGGCAACCTCAACCATGAGGTGTAGCGTGTCAACCACGGGCTTCAAACAGAAAGTCTCCACTAGCCCTCCTCGGAAATGTTCAGGTTGCTTGCTCCGTTCACCTCGCGTGGCAGAGGATATCTTGTCCTGTCTTGTCTTGATAAGTAGTTTCCCATTTTTTGCATGATTTGTCTTGTAAATATATTTTCGTTTTGTGCATTCATGAATTCAGTCGAATACCACTGAGCTTGGACTGCCCTTTTAGTCTGATCCACTGTCTGGGGGGGTCTTTAAACTCTGGACTATCTGCAGATTAGTCGTATATTTTTATATACGCCTTTGTTTTGTTTCCGGTTATGCGGCCGGACCCCACCTACTTAGTGTAGCATGGGATTCTGTTCTGTTATATTTTGTTTTGTTCTTCTTACTCTGATCATCATGTATGATGGAGAAAGGATAAGCTCAATGTGGATTTACGAATCATGATGTTTTCTTGTAATCATGCTAGCTGATGGACCCATCTTTTTTTTTTCTTGCCTTCCTCCGTCCCGGGTCCGCTGGGGTGCGACGGGGCGAAGAGAAAAAAAAGAGCAAGCATCAACATTTTTTGTACGGGTATGCCAGATTTTCTATTCTACTTGGAATTTGAAATGGTGATCCGGAGATTCACCTTCACAAGTAGAAAGGAAATCAAACTTTTTTTCTAACTTTCCATTGCACATATATTTTAAAGAAAAAGACAGATTTAGAATGCCGTGAAAGGCGATTTTTTTTAGTTTGCCGTGAAAGGCAGTTTTGTGCCGTAGAAGGCGATTTTGCCGTGAAAGGCGATTTACAAATCTTATCAATAGTGAAAGACAAGAATTGTGATTTTTTTGTCTCTTTAAAAAAATACAAAATACAATAGAAAGGGAAGAAAGAGGGATCTGACTTCTCAAGCAATTGTGGGGACTCGTTCAGATCGACGGTCGCGAGTCATGTATGGACTCCGCCATCGTCCTTCAGATGAGAACACTTGATGCTTTAGTTCACTTGGCTTGGCTTGTTGGACCTTGGATTTTCAGAGGACAAAGACCAAGGGAAGGTCCTATATCCAATAAAAAACCAAGTAGATGGGCTGAAAAGCCGCATCTAGGCCATGTTGGATAGAAGAAGAGGGTGAAATCTTGGGGAAGGGGGGCGGGGGGGGCGGGGGGGGGGGTTGTGGCCCCCCATGGGACTTTGATCACCTTATAGTTCTTGCAGCAGGGTTTCTTCAAGGCAGGAGAGCTTCTTTGTGCAGAGAATTCTTCAGGACAATTTTCAGATGATTTTTCCGGATCACTTCAGACAATTTTTCTGGACCCTTTCCCTTTGGAATGACTGCCTATTTATAGGCTTTTGGTGGCCATTAGGAGGGTTTTATGGGCATTAATGGTATTAATGCTCCATGATGGGAGGAGTTACAAGATTTAATTTCAGAATTTTGTAACTCCTTTTTCTTGGATTTTGATTGGCCGATGGAGAATAATGGGCATTTAATCTCCATGATGATGGGAGTTTCATGGTTAATTACCATGATTAATCTCCATAATGATAGGAGTTACATGGTTAATTGTCATGATTAATTGGACTTGTAACTCCCATTTGCTTGCTTCTGATTGGGCTGTTCAAAATAATGAGTTAATGACCTTAATAAGTTGTCATAAAAAGGTCATTTAACTTCATTAATTGGCCGCCGAGTCGCTTGAAGAGTCGCGGGCCGCGCCGCGTCTTTTGAAATTCTTCTTGCGATGATCATCAATGGATCCGCACGTTGTTTGATGTCGGATGACGATGCAAATTCAAACATTGGTTGGCACTAATGGGCCGGCAACATCTGTCCAGTTAATTTCTCGATCGGTCGGGCAGAAAGTGTACTTTCTTGGTTGGCTGGTTGGCGGTTTAGGAGTGTCCAATGATGATCGAATGATTTCGACATCGGATCCGTGATGTTGACGAAGATCGACGGATATCATGCTCCAAAAATCGGAATTTGAGAAAATCACAGGGCCAAACATCGCAAAACGCGAGAACGGTTGGAAAAAGTGGGTTTCCGGGGAAAATCTGGCGACCCGGATCCCTATGGTCGCCGGCGACCATGGGCCAAGGTTGCCGGCGACCATGGGGTTTTTGCCCATTTTTCGGTCGCCGTCCGGTCGCCGTTTCTCGGGCTTTTTCGCTTCTGTTTTCTCCTATATTTTTCTTTCAAAATTTCTCCTCATTTATTGGTTTGAATCCACTAAATAAAACCCTTCAAGAAGTCTTGCAAATCAAAGCACAAAGTTTCCTATTTTTGGAAAAGCCGAAGACTCCGTAGTCGATTTTCCGCCAACAGTTGAAACTAGGTCAAACGATGTCGGAATGGCCTGAAATTTGAGCTGAAGCTTCTTGAGCATTAGATAGGACCAACCATGGGCTTTTATTTGAGTTTTGAAGCCGTTTGGGGTCCCGTTGATGCTTGACTTGATTTCACCGTGCGGAAGATGTCGAGCTTTGATGTACGGTCATCCGATGTCCGATTGACCTAAAATTTGACAGGGAGCCTATTGGAGTCATTTTGAGATGATCCATTAGGTCCGATTTGGATGCCATGGTCCCGGGGAGCTTCGCCGCCGGTAGGCTTGATTTTGCTTTGGAGCGTCAAAACCGGGTCAAACGTTGTCGGAATGACCTGAAATTTGACGTGCAGCCTTTTGGAAGCATGTGGAAGCTACTCATGTGTTTTGTTTGATGAGTGATGGCATCGGGGGTTCTCGCCGCCGGGAGGCTTGATTTCACCTTTCGAGAGTTAATGGAGGGTCAAACGGTGTCGGTTTGACTTGAAATTCGACGTGGAACCTTTTGGAGGTATTTTGAGACCATCCATAGGCTCTGATCGAAGATTTGATGTATTTGACACTGTCGCCGCCAGGAGCTCCCGCTCAACTGTTGGAGGATTGAAGTTAGACCAAATGGTGTCGAAATGACCCGAAACTTCATGTATACCTCTTTTTTGGTCATTTTGAAGGATCTTGCAGTTTTTGTTTGATTTTGACAAGATGTGATGCTTGAAGCAGTTTTGCCTATTTGTAGTAGGATGCGGCTCCTTGTAGCTTTTGATGTTGAGGAGGCAAAGTGACATTTTTGGTGTCAACAAATGCCCCCTCGAAGTACAGCGACGAATTGGATAGCTTTTGCAGTCGATGTGCCTCGAAGAAAATTTTGAAGGAGTACTTCTGACTTAACCAAGAGTCTCTGAGCATTTTTCTTGATAGAGTAGCCTTTTGAGTTTCCAAGGGGATTTTATGGCAGTGAGAGAGATCACGCACTATCTCAAGGAAAAATTTTGAAAATGACATTTGGATTGGTTTTTTGGGTTTTGGAATTGTTTCTTTTTGACCTTGTGAACCTAAAGGCCTTTTGTGGCGCATCAGGCGATCAAGAAGGGTTTTTGGTTTTTGACCTTGTGACCTAATAAGCTGTATGTGGCAGGTTAGGGGGTTGGAGTTTGGATTTTGATTTTGGTCTTGTGACCTAACAAGCTGTATGTGGCAAGTTAGGGGGCCGGGATTTGGTTTTGGTTTTGGCCTTGTGACCTAACAAGCTGTATGTGGCAAGTTAGGGGACCATGGTTTGGATTTTGGTCACTTTTTGGGACAATTTTGGGTCCATTGGAGTGGTTTGGTTTTTTGTAGAATGTCAATTTCAAGGTTTTGGCTTAATTTGGTTCATGAGGTGGGGTGATTTGGATTTTTGGAAACTCATGAGGCTTGGATTTGTTTTTGTATGGTCCAATCAACTCAAAGGAGGCATGGAACCATTTTTGTATGCTCTTGGTAAGAGGAATTTTGACTAAAAGCTACTTTTAGTGCCTAGGTGGTCAAACCTGGCTCATGTGGGCTAACCCATGGGACCTTAAGCTTTAAAAATGGCTTAGATCTCATGTGGTGTCATTTTTGTAAAGAATATCTAAAAATATCTCTTTTTGGTAGAGAATATCTAAAAATATTCTTACTTGGAGAGAATCTCTCAAGTTTCATTGATTTTGGGAGAGATTTTCTCAAAGTATCTTTCTTTGGGAGAAAGTTTCTCATAATCCCTCTCTTTTTGGAGAGAATTTCTCAAAAGATCTCTTCATTGGGAAAGAATAATCTATGATTTTTTTCTTTTAGGAAGTTTGCTAGTTTGTAGCACTTACCTCCTTTCTTTTCTCCTCCTTTCCTCTTTTGGTTTGCTCTCTTCTATAAAAGCAAGGGGAGGTTGGATCTCTTGCTCCTATTGCCTTCTTTTTGCAAA
Source organism: Persea americana (assembly GCA_029852735.1). Taxonomy (NCBI): domain Eukaryota; kingdom Viridiplantae; phylum Streptophyta; class Magnoliopsida; order Laurales; family Lauraceae; genus Persea; species Persea americana. Next base: position 19,032,934 of record CM056818.1, read on the forward strand.
AGTCTTCAAGAGTGCTCCAAGATCAAGAATTCTTCTTCTTCTTCAAGGATCTTCAAGCTTTTTCTTCTTCGTCTCCATCAATAGCTTCAAGTAAGTTTCTTTTTTTTTTCTTAAGAAACCCCATGTAGGAATAGAAATGAGTTTTCATTCTTTCATTTTCTTTTCTTTTTCTTTCCTTTTTTTCTTTTTCACGTGCATCCTTCTTTTTTTTTTTTGACATTTTTTTTCTCTTTTTTTTTTCTTTTTTCTTTCTTTCTTTCTTTTCCTTTCACGGTTTTTCTTCTTCTTTTTTTTACCATGTTTTTTTTTTCTTCTTTGTGTTTTTTTTTTCCTTTTGTGTATGGCCGTACAGACAAGACCGTATGGCCACGTGGCCTGTGGGCATTTTTTTTTTCTCTTTTTTTTTTTTGTTGTTTGAAAAAAAGAAACTTTCTTCCTCTTTTCTCTCCCTCTTTTTTTTGGATTTCGAGACGCACATGTATGACAACTTTCCTTCTATGCATTTTTTTTCTTTTTAGAAAATAGAATTGGAGGTATGATAGTGCACACCTGGAAATCTTTTCGCAAGTCTTGGGATTTGGAGCTCGCAGCAATGTTGATCCCTTTCTTGGTCTTGCGGGGATTTTCTGAGGAGCTTTGCAAGTTTTGAATTCTGGAGCTCGCAGCAATGTTGAGCCCTTTTCCAGTCTTGTGGATATTTAAGAAGATTTGGTTTGATCTCGCAGCAATGTCTCAGTTCAAGCCTTCTTTGAAAATTTTCCATTGATTATGAGCTTGCGGCGATGTTGAGCCAATCTTCAAGCTCTAATTTCTTTCGGGGTGTTTTCCTTTTCTTCGGAATTGCCCCGGAATCATGCCAAAATTTCGCTAGAATCTATTTTAGCAAAATTCTGTCATTTTGATAATTGATTTTTCTCTCTTTCCATCCTTTGCAGGTAGTTCCTCCAGAACGAACAAAGGTAAGGAGCCCGTCACTAATGCGCCTCGTCGTTCTACTAGATCCTCTAAGGTGGCCGTACAGCAGGCCTGGGAAGAGGTCCAGTATGTTGAAAAGAACTTGGAAGAGTGTGACTCGCTAAACCGAGATGAGATAAGGCAACGTTTGATTGCCCTCAAGGATGAGGAGTATTATAAAATAATGGTAAGCAACCATTCCTGGGTCACGGACGATTAGAGCACTGTGCCCAAGCCTACCTTCTTCTTTGGTGATGCCGTCCCCGACGATTCAACATACCAAAGGAGATGTTTTCAGTTCTCATTCACAGTTGATGGTAAGAAGAGAACCGTTTCTACCTGGTCGACCTTCGATCGGACTATCTCGATCATGAGCCTTTCCTCCACATGCTCAAAGAGGGAAGATCCTCCAAGCTGGGTGAAAGGACAAACGTGATCAAGACCGGGGTTTTTGTTGGCGGCCCTTCTGGTTTTGCAGAGAAGTCGCCTGCCCGTATGGACATTTTGATGCCGGCCAGCGGCTACCAAGGTTCAGACCATTCTTCGGTCGATTTGAGACCGGTGGGCCTTGGCATTTTCAAGGGCGATGGCAGCAATTGGGCGAAGCCTTTTCGACTTTGTGGCCGTTTCAGTGCTGACTCGAGCAGGGAGTCGTGGACTGATCACATCCGGCAGGTTGGCGGTACCATTCTGAAGGAGGCCGAGATTTTTGACGAGGTTCGCGCTTTTCTGCAAACCGTGGTTTTCTCCAATGAGGCCTTCATGGCCATGCTGGAGTCGTTCCTTCCACAAACCAACACCTTCGTTGTCACGAACGGTGAGATTGGTTTTTCTTTAAAGGAACTGAGCGCCATTACTGGGCTGCCTATCCTCGGCAATCTCTATGAGGAGTTTATGCCTATCGACAGCGTCCTTGAGAAGCAGTCTGAGGAGTTCAGGCTTTTGTACTTTCAGCTTGTCGCCTTCTACGATTTTTCGAAGGAGAAGGAGGGCTCGAAAGTCCGGTGTAGCAGTTGGAGGAGTGGTAGCTTTTTGTCTTCAAACTTCTTTGACAGCGGGGAGTCTTCTGAGAGTACGACCCAGGAAGCCAGGGCTAAGAACCCGGATTCGAAGAAGATCTCCGTCATGCGAGAGAATTTGAGGGTATTCTTCGCAAGCACAGACGCTATTCATTCTGACATTGCGCTGCGGAGGGATCTAGCTGTCTTCCTCACTTATTGGCTGGGTGAGGCTGTTTTTGCTGAAGGAGATGGAACGCACATCAGGCCGCACTGCATTTTTCCGGCTTGTCAGATGCCGTTTGGAGAGCCGCTTGATTTGGTGCCTGCTCTTTACTCCTATTTATGCACTGAACTGCAGGCTGCTGCTTTCCTAGTTCGGCTTGGGCTTCCCATGAATAGGGTATTTTCAGCCCATATTTTCTATTCGTGGTATGTATACCACTGTCCCAATTTCCACCAATTGGGTGCTGCTCAGGACGATGACCCGTTTATGATTCGGTTGGCTAAAGGGAAGCCTGTTTCCGAATCTCTTTTATCTGCCCGTTTGAGGATCTGACGATTCTGGGATGTCGAGATGGGGCAGTCTTCAGTGAAGCTTTCTCCGGGCTTACGGAAGAAGGCTTTTGATTTTGGTGTCTCCCGTGATTCAACCACGGCAAGGTCGGGGAGACACTACTCTTTGACAAATGCAGAGAGGAGTTGGCTATTTAACATACGTGTCGGCACGATGGTGTACCGCAAACATCTTTTCGTTGACATCCAGCCGTATGTTCCTTTTCATTTTACCATGCAGTTGGGCTTTTCTCAAGGCGTTGTTGGAGCGCCTTCGAGCAAGGTGAAGCGTTTTGGAGGTCTATAGGACGGAAGAAATGCATGGGCGTTCTATAGCGCGGAAGACACTACCGCCATGATTTCTTATCCTGAGTTACCCACTTTCCGGATTGCTGGCTTCACAAAATGGTTTGTGGAGAGCTTTTCAGCATACCGGGGGCTTTCCAAGAAAGAGCTTGATGTAAAGCAGTCTTCCGGGAAGGGCCTTGGGAAGTCAGATGGCGTCCGCCGAAAGGAAGTTCTGGCTTTCCTTTCTGGAGAAAAGCACAGAACAAGTTTCCTCGAGGACCAGGACGTCATCAGATCGGGAGCTGCACAAGAGGTACCTGGTGAGGTCTTGGAACAGCTTGCCGAGGAGGAAGCTGAGGTCGCTGCTTGGATACAAGCAAAGCGAGCAAAGGCTTCCATGGAGTCTACTAGCAGGAGCAGACCATCCAGTGAGGACTCTGGCGAGAGGCCCGATTTCGATGGTGGGGAGGGTGCTTCCAGCAGTTCGTCCCGTAGGAGCAAGAGGAGAAGAGGACAACGCCAAAGTCAGGCGGCACGAAAGCTCCCATGATCTGGAAATTCCTTCCACCATTGTTGAGGAGGCATCAGGGGATGATGATGAGCCTCCAAAGAAGAGAAGCCGAGGGGAAGAGACCATTGATGATGGTATGCTTTTCCTTTTTCTCTTTCCGTTTCTTTTCTTTCATGAGAGTTTTTGTTTTGATCTACTGCTTTCTTTCTTTTGACAGAAGATGATGGTTCGATGATGCCTGAGGTTCCGGCCGATGAGGGGGTGACGGATCCTATTGTGGCATCTGAGGAAGAACCCAGAGATTCTGAAGTAGATCCGGGATCTCCTCCTGGTATGACTTCTTTTCTTCTTTTTTTTTTTTTTTCAACCACCGCTTGCTGACATGCATTTTTCTTTCTTGCCAGCTGACTTGCCAGAAGATTCCGACGACTTTGAGCCATCCATGGACACAACTTTTGACGATGCTTCAGATGAGCTCATGGAAGCAGAAAGCATTCCACCAGTTGTCTAAGAAGGTACTTTGTAGTGATAATTTTGATATTTTGATTTTTGACAAGATCATATTCATACCTTTTCCATCTTTCATTGGCAGGCTGTGAGGTGACAGAAGAAGTTCCTCTATCTTTTTCAGAACCAGAGCAGGGGGTACCTGTGACCGATCCAGGAGTAGGGGCTTCTTCCACCAGTTTTGATGAGGCAAAGGCGAGTCCGCCTACTAATATTCCTTCCCCAGCGGCTTCGGTTGGAAAGAGCTTCTTGATTACTCATCCAACGGTGCCTGACACGGGTAGTCGACCAACGGAGCATGGCGAATCTTCATTTGAGCCATCCCGTCAGTTTGCGAGGAAAGTGTTGAAGAGAGTCTTGAGCTCATGGGTCGAGACTCTTTCTTCTGGCCATTTGGAGGCTGGTTTCGGCATGGTGAAGCATGTGCAGGACATTCTTGCCGATAGCAAAGAAGTCGGTCAGGACATTACAGATGCCAAGGCTTTTGTTGATGAAGTCATCGCTCTAGGCAACAAGTGGACTGAGACCAAGAGCTTTCCGAATGATGATTCCTTCAACGAGATATTTTTGAAGCCTTCCAGCGATGTAAAATCTGAACTGAATGAGATCTCGCGAACTCGGAAGCAACTCGTTCTGGAGAAGAACGTCACCGAGTTGGCTATTATTGAGCTGCACAGGACCAACACCATCTTGATAGGGAGGTCACCGAAGCCAGACAGCGCCTTGAGCTATTGGAAGGACAAGCCGCTGTCAAGTGGACTGCCACTTTGAAAGCTCGCGATAGAGAGAGGACCCTCATTGGCCCAGTTGAGGAGGTCGAAAGCAATCTCCGCAGGAAGACTCAAGAATATGAACAATGGCAGATTCTCTGGGAAGAGCTTCCTCGTGCTGAGGATGGATCACGACGGCCTACTACTTTTTATGGGAAGATTCTGAAGAAACGTGGACTGGAAGCTTTGGAGGCTAAAGCCAACAGTTTGCTTGAGGAGTTAAGCCCTTGGCTGAAGACCATATCGGACTAGCCTCCTGATTTGTAACAAACTTTTTCTTCTTTCTTTTGGTACCTCCATGTATAAACATTTTTGGCACTCTTTTTTCTGTATCCCCTTATTTCACTTAAATTCACTTTTGATGAAAACATAAGCAAAAATTGAATGGGAATGGTTTGTTCGAAAATTTGATCAAAAGGTTGTCATTTTGTGAAAATCTTTTGTCAAATGGTTGTTTTTAGGCATGAAAGTCAGATTTTGTGGAAAAAAGCCTGGTTTTTTTATGGTTTGAAAGCCGAATTTTGGATGGCATGAAAGTCGGTTTTTAGCATGAAAGCCGAATTTTAGTGACATGAGAGCCAAAATTTTGTTTGTGGCATGGAAGTCGGTTTTTGGCATGAGAGCCGATTTTTGGTTGTGGCATGGAAGCCGAGTTTTTTGAAAACCAAGTTTTGTTTTGTTGGCATGGAAGCCAGATTTTTTATTTTTGGCATGAAAGCCAGATTTTTGGTTTTTGGCATGAAAGCCAGGTTTTTGGCATGAAAGCTGGGTTTTTGGCATGAAAGCCGGGTTTTAGCGTAAAAGCTAGGTTTTTGGCATAAAAGCCGGGTTTCTTGGTTTTCAAAATGCAAGTATTAACTAAGAGCCGCCTCCCTGCTGAATGGTATTGCAAGTATCGATGGAATGTCGCTTCCTTGCTCATTCGGTTGCGAGTATCGATGGAATATCGCTTCTTCGTGGATTTGGGTGCAAGTATTGACTGAATGTCGCTTCCTTGCTTTTTTCTCAAAAATTTGGTTTTGTGGGTATCGATGGAATGTCGCCTCCCCACGATTTTTGAAATTTGAGGTTTTTTCGAACCATTTTTTTTTGTTTTGAAATTTGGGTTGTGGATATCAACTAAAACGTTGTGTCTCCATGATTTTTTTTAATTCTTTTGCAAGTATCGACGAGGTGTTGGTTTCTTGCGATTTTGAGGTTTTGGAAGTATCGAATGGGGTTCGCATCCTTCCGATTTTTGGGTTTTGTGTGAGAATCGACTAAACGTCGCTTCCCCACGGTTTTTTGAAAAACCATTTTTTTTGTTTAAAGACACGAGGGTCGTAAATTTTGACTCAAGACCATCTTTGGTGGTAAAAGTCAGGGTGGACTAGGGTGGAAATTCCTGAGTCCTAATTTTTGTTTCAAACCATGAATTTTGGGTTCAAGGATCGAAAGTTTTGGTCAAGTTAGGGAAGAGGCTCCTAAACTTGGATTTTGGGTTTGATTTTGTTTTTCTTTTTTTTTTTTCCTTTGAACAATGAAACATTGAAAGAAAGCATTGTCTTGGGTTTTTAGAAATTTCAACATAGGGATGAAAACTCTAAAAGGGGTGGGTTTGACGAGCAAGTACCTATGAATAGACTTTGTCCATGCAGGCATCACTCTGACCCAATGTAGGAAGTCTTCCAGGGTAGTACCGCTTTAAGAACTTGCCATTGATGGGCAGCATACATCTGTCACCCTCCATGTTTAGAAGAGCATATGCGCCATTGGAGAAGACTTTGTCGATAACGAAGGGTCCCTCCCATTTTGGTTCGAATTTGGCTTTGGATTTGTGGGCAAAAACCATTGGCCTTTTCACCGTAAGAAACAAGTCACACTTTTGTGGGCGCGTTGCCTGACCTTTTTGTCAAAAGATCCTCCAATGCGTGCTTGGTAAAGCTCAACGCTTTGTAGAGCTTCGAGTCGTCTTTCATCGAGATTATCCAGTTCTTGGAGTCTCAATTTGACGTTGCTTTCTTGCGTCATTTCATTTTGTAGAGATACCCTTAAAGAAGGAATTTGTACCTCTAGGGGGACAACTGCTTCACATCCATAGACCAAGGAGAATGGTGTGCTATGGATTGGTCCTCGAACGGTAGTCCGGTAGGCCCATAAAGCTTCAGGCAGTTTGTCGCTCCAGTCTCTTTTGTGACTAGAGACCATTTTCTTGAGAATTTTGCAGAGCGTCTTGTTGAAGGCTTCTGCTAGTCCATTCGCTGCCGGGTTATACGGAGTCGAAGGAAAACTTTGGATTTTGTATTTGTCGCAGAACCTGTAGAATCTGTTATCCCGGAATTGTGGTCCGTTATCGTGGACGAATCTTCTAGGTATGCCGAAGCGACAAATGATGTTGGTTCGTAAAAATTAAAGGACTGACGAGGTCTTCATTTCATTGAACGCAAATGCTTCTGACCACTTGGAGAAATAATCCGTAGCGGCGAAGATGAAGCGATGACCTTTGCTTGACGGGGGAGAGATAGGACCTGTGATGTCTATACCCCAGGCTTCAAAGGGCCATGAGATCGCTGTAGGATGTAGCCATTCTGGAGGCATGTGTACATAATCTCCATGAATTTGGCATTGTTGGCAACGTTTAACAAATTGCATTGCGTTAGCCACCATGGTAGGCTAATAATAACCTAACCTTTTTATCTGATCGTAGAGCTTAGGACCGGCCTGATGGGCTCCACAAAGACCAGCATGAACTTCTTTTAGAGTTTCTTCCGCCTCTTGTTAAGACAAGCAGCGTAGAAGTACTCTATTGAAAGATTGTCTGTAAAGCATTTTGGAGGGAATATCCAAATAGAAATTTGGGGCTCGTCTTTGAATGCTTACCTGCTCTTTTGGATCTTTAGGTAGGATTCCGAACATAATATAATCAATGAACGGATCCCTCCAGTAGCCAATCGAAGGTTTAAGGATGGAAATCCGACCTCCGACCACTCGGTGGCATTTAGCAACTGCTTGGTGTGTGTTGAGAGGAGGGAGAATCCTTTTTTGACACACTGTAATTTGCATGTTTTCCCCTTCTTGGATTGCCATGGATGCAGCAAGTCCAGCCAGGGCATCTGCACGCATGTTTTCACCTCTGCTGATGTGGGTGATGTGACAGATGTTAAACTTTTGACGAAGCGATTGCGCCTTGTTGTAGTAAGGCAACAGATCAGGCTTCCTGATTTCATATTTTTTATTGATCTGGTTGACAATCAGTTGGGAGTCCCCAAATGCTTCCAGCATAGTGATGCCGGATTCGAGGGCGAGTTCCAATCCTAAGATCAGGGCTTGGTACTCAGCTGCATTGTTTGAACATTGTTCCAGTAGCGAAAATGCGTGTGGAATCACGTATTTATCCGGGCTAACAAAGAGACTGCCAATTCCCGATATCGGCTTTCCTTTTTCATTTGTCCTGGTTGCACCATCGAACCACATGTTCCAAGAGGCATTTGGTGAGGAAGTCTCCACACTGTAGACAGGTTCGTCTGGGAGATCATCCCTGAGCGGAGAATCCTTAGGCAGTGGATGCTCTGCGAGAAAGTCTGCCAGAGCTTGACCTTTGATTGCTTTATGTGGTACATACCTAATATCAAATTGTGACAGAAGGATGGACCATTTTGCCAGCCGGGCATTGAGAGAACCTACTTTTGTGACAAGGACCTTTAAGAGATTGATCCTCGATATCAGTTATATTGTGTTTGACAGCAAATAGTGACGCAGCTTTTGTACGGCGAACATCACTGCTAAGCATTCTTTTTCGACTGGAGAGTAGCGATGCTCTGCACCTACCAACATGCGACTGAGGTAGTATAGAGCAGCTTCTTTTCCTCCATCATTTTCTTGTGCAAGTAGAGCGCCCAAAGAATAGTCGAGAGCTCTTGTGTACAAGATGAATGGTTTTCCAGTTGTGGGAGCAGCCAACACCGGAGGTTTGGTCAGGTATGACTTGATGTCTTGAAATGCAGCTTCACATTCAGCATCCCAAACAAAGTCTACACCTTTCTTCATTAGGCGAGAAAATGGACGGCATTTTCCTGATAGATTGGAAATGAACCGTCGGATGTATGCCAATCTTCTTTGAAGCCCTTTTAGTTCTCTTAGGGTTCTTGGAGATGGCATTTCTAGAATTGCCTTAACTTTGATGGGGTCAAGTTCTATTTTAGCTTTCCTAACTATGAATCCGAGGAACTTACCCGATGAGACACCAAAGAAGCATTTGAGGGGATTCATTCGCAGTTTGTGTTTACGAAGCCGTAGGAAGACTTCTCGAAGATCTTGGAGATGGTCTTCTTTTCTTTTGCTTTTGACGGCGAGGTCATCAACAAAACATTTGACCGTCTCGTGCTGCATATCTTGGAAAATCTTCATCATAGCCCTTTGATATGTTGCACCGGCATTTTTCAGACCAAATGGCATGACAGTGTAGTAATACACGCCAAATGGGGTCCAAAAGGTTGTATGCCTTTCATCTTCAGGATGCATCTTTATCTGGTTGTAGCCCGAGAAGCCGTCCATGAAAATCATTCGCTCAAACCCGCAAGTGTTGTCAATCATTACCTCCGGTATGGGGAGCGGGAATTCATCTTTGGGGCAAGCATTATTCATGTTTTTATAGTCAATACAGACTCTGATTTGACCATTTTTCTTCGTCACCGTGACGATGTTGGCCAACCATTCAGGATACTATTTCTCGCGAATGAAGCCAACATTTTTGAGTTTCTGAACTTCTTGTTCAATTTTGTCCATCACATCAGGACGGAATCTTCTTTGGCCTTGTTTTACAGGCTTGACATTCTCTTGCAAGTTGAGTTTGTGAACTGCTATTTTGGGATCTAAGCCAGGCATTTCAGCGTAAGACCATGCAAAACAATCAACAAACTCACGAAGAAAAGAGACATACTTGGGTAACTCATCATCCTTTATATTCTTGCTTATGAATACATGACGTGGGTTATCCGGTGTTCCCAAGTCTATATTTTGAACAAAATCTTCTGTTGGAAGGTTTGAAGGTGGTTCCTCCACAATATTTTCGGAGGCTTCCAACTCAACAAGACCTTCTGGATTTTCAAGGGCATTTTCAGACCATGGCTCCGCTTCTGTCCATAAATCTTCTTGATTGGTATTCTTCTCAAGACTTGCTATGAGATGATCCAATCACCAGTTGAAACTGGGTCGAAGTAAGGCACTTCTTTTGGAGACGATGGCTCTTCTGAATCAAAGAACCGTGCGTCTGTGTCATCGGACAATTCCTCTTCATCATCAGAGAAATCGTACTAATTTGATGAGCTTCCTGGGTCTTTGTCGGGTAACTCTTCAAAGAGATATCCAGGGAGATCGATGTCTTCATTGACACGAGATGTTGAGGCCTGGTCAGCAAAACGACTTTGCAGCCTTTGTGTCAGCTGTCTCATTGGAGTGTCAGGATCATACCCCAATCCGTATGAAGACTTGTCTATCCGACGGTGGAGTTTCCAATCTTCCAGCTGACTTTTGGTCAGGGTGGGTTCCAATAGTATAAGAATACCACGGCGACCTCCCAAACCAATTGGATTTTGAGCGTCATAGCCCATTTTCTTCATGATAGCTTGCGCCATTGGACTATACAAGGATAGTTGAGGCATACATTCATTTTTGAAAGGCTTAAGCAAGGAATTTGATGAAGAAGTGTCCGATCTATGGAAGAAGATTGGTTTCTCTTCTGCCGATGTTGCCGGAACAATGAAGGTAGCAGATGCAGGATCTTCTACATCAGCAGGTGTCTCCAATGGAGAGAGGGCAGGCTGAACTTCCTGAGTATCAGCTTGGCTTGACGATGTATCGTCTTCAGTCTCTGAATCCGAATTCGTGTCTTGTATGATAGAAATGAAGGAGACAGCAAACTTGCCCCCAGTCTTTTGCTTTGTCTTCTTTGCCTTAGTAGTAATTACCAAGGGTTTAGAAGGTTTGAAGGAGACAACGAAGGGAGACGGATTGCTCTCTCCAGATTTTCCGGAAGGTTTGTTTTCTTCCGATGATTGCTGAGGAGCCTTGCCTTTGTCTTTTTGGAGATTGCTGGCAAATGATGTTATTTTCTCCTCCTCCTTCTCTTTCTCGTCCTTGTATATTTGAGAGTCTGCGAAATGAACTTCTTTCCCTTTAAAGGGCTTTTTGTCTGCAAACACTCGATGTATCAAGCCATCGTCACTAACAAACTTGATGCACTGATGTAGAGTCGAAGGAACGACACCGTTCTCGTGTGTCCAAGGGCGTCCGAAAAGGATGTTGTGGCATGAAGGGGTTTTTATTGCATATACGGTGACCTCAGAGATAAGATAACCGATTTGCAACTTGAACCGGATTTTGCCAATGGGCCTTTGAGCACTCCCATCGTATCCAAAGATGGACACAGATGTATAGCTTAGTTTGCTAGGTGGGATACCCAGCTCTTCGAGTGCCGAAGTAGAGATAAGGTTGAGTGTAGAACCCGGGTCGATCTGGACTCTGTGTATTGGCATCTCTTTGATGTACCCTATGAAGTACAAGGGTCGGTTGTGCTTCGTCTCACCTAGCAGGAGGTCTTCCTTATTGAAGGCAATGGTAGCACTTGCGGCATTTTGGACCAAGAGGCATTCAGTGCAAGGTCCTCAAGCTTCTTTCTTTTCTCCCTTTGAGGAGGTTTTTGATTTTTTGACCCTATAGTCCATTTAATTTGTAGGACTTGTGGGGCATGTTTGTCGACATTTATATTCAGCCTTTGCAGTTCTGAAATGAGACTATCACGAGTTTGTGGTGACATTCATAATAAGTCTAGGATGTACAGTCGTGCAGGTATGTGTTTGAAGTGCTCGATCAAGTCATACTTGAAAGCCTCCTTGGGGCCTGCATTTTCATTATGATCGCCACTTGGGGCATTTACAGCTTGTTTTCTCGAAGGATTTACATAAGAAGAAGAAGAAGGTTGGTTGTAGTTTTTATGGTAATCCCGGCCAGAGCGGGTACCTTTTCCAACCTCAAAAGCTTCTAGAGGTGATTCTTCTTTCGGAAGACCCCCTTCGGGCTCAAGGGGCCGATCCACCCCATTTGCTGAAAACACCTCTGCAGCAACATTGCCGTCTTCAGTTATTGCATTGGATGGAGCATTTTCCGAGAACAAGTCCTGAACAGCTTCCAACAACTTTTCTTCTTTGTCCAGTATTTCATCGGTCCAGACATCTCCTGTAAGACCCCGCCCCGAGAGTTTCCTTTTAGTGTTAATTAAGACGCGTTTGAACTATAAGTGAGATTAGTGGAAATGGGTTAAATCTGGATTAGAATAGCTTTTTATAGCTTTGAATAATTTTGGGGACTCTTGTGATCTAGTGGGGCCCTTTGGGGGTTCCTTTTTATTGTGTCTCGATTAGTTTTGGGATTTAGTTATAATTCTGGAAATCGGTAAATTGCTCCGTTGAATGTATTTTATGATTCCCGACAACTTTTGTATTTGCTCCGTTTCCATTCGAGACCTCTAAACCCTACTTTGCCATTGATAGGGGTAAAACAGTCTTTTTATACAAAATCTGGACACTATTTTCAATGTCTCCGAAACTCGTAAAATATATACTTTTTGGAAAGTAGAAATTTCGACGATCAATTCTTCCTTCTTCGTCGAATCCGTCCGAAGCCCGTAGAGCGACGTTTTAGCCCATTTTGGACTTTTAAGTTGTGGGACCCTTGCCATTATCTATATAAGGAGGAGTCTTTTTCCCTCTCTTCCTCTTCTTGCAACTTCTTGAGAAATAGAGAATTCCAGCCCAGCCTAGGGTTTTCTTCTTGCTCCTTGCTTCTCCATCTCTCAATCTCTCTCAAATCTATTGCTAAAGGCAAAATGGAGGTGGTAATCTTCTTCCCCTCCATGAGAGCTTCCTCTTGATATCTTTTTTTGAGAGAACCTTCCATTCCAAGCTACCTCTTGAGCAAACTCTTGCCATTAGAGGACTCTTCATGTAAGTTCTTCTTCTCATCTCTTGGTTGTATAGTCTTCTAGCCATGGAGGTGCTTCACCTTGATTATTGGAAACTATTTCCATCTATTTCTTGATTTTGACATTCTAGGGTTGTAATGTTGTATTTTGGGGATTTTTGTGTGGATTGTAGATTTAGAGCTTGATAGAAGGATTAGAGCTTGACTAGCATACTTTGGAGACCAAGGCAAGTGGATGAATGGATTCGATTTGAATAAGTTCTTATTTTGTTGAAAATGTGGATTTTTACTATTCCTATTTCATTTGGTTCATTATGTTTCATAATGCTTTTGGAAATGTATTTATTGACATGGTTTTTCTCTTAGTTTTATGAGAATAAATGCATTCATCATTAAGTTTATTTTGATCATTTCAAACTTCTTAAATGATATTTGTACTTGCATAAAATGAGATTGGTATTGGTAGAAGGATTAAATGCATAGATGGAATGGTGGTTGGTGGAAAGAATTAAATGTTAAATGGAAGGGAATAGACCCATTTCATGCTAGAAAATGGTTTGAGTTGAGATGTAAGGGTTTGGGAAAGAAAAGACTGAAATCTGCACCTGATGTGTAGTTCCCGCAGCTGGGTGGTCAGCGGGCGGTCACCTCGGCGGCTAGCCGACAGGTGACCGGCGGCTAGCCGACCCAGATGCGGTTAGAAACACAGAATGCTGTATTTTGTCAGGCGAACCGCGGTCAGCCGCGCGGTCAGCTCGCGGCTAACCGCCAATCCAAAAACCATGTGACCGCAAGGTAGCTGAGAGGCGCGGTTAGAAACACAGAATGCTACATTTTAGCAGGGTGAACCGCGGTCAGCCCCGCGGCCAGCCAGCGGCTAACCGCCGATCACATCTACGGCTAACCGCCAGCTGACCGATAGGTGACCGAGTTTTACCCAGAATTCCTGAGTCTTTTCTATTGGTTTCAAATATGGTATTTAAAGGCTTGGATGGGTTGTTCTGATGCCCTACCACCTTGAAAAGACCCAGGGGATGACATAAGGAGATTGACATAGAAAGAAACACCATTTCGGAAAAGGTATTGGGACTTTTAGATTTATCAACGTGCATAAGGAAACTTAGTATGTCCTCCATCATTCGAGTACCATACTAAGGGTAATATAGACATACAAGATCCTTATACATGTCGTTTGAATATGGATGCCCCAATATATAATCCCTAATGATATAAGGATTCATTGCATTGTTTTACTCAAATTTTGATTTATACGCCTGATATGTCCTGCCAGCCCCGTTTATGCGAATGTTTTATAATATGAAATGTGTGCCTACGAGCACCATGCCCCGCTTACCCGAATGTTTTACACTGATATGTTTTGTATACGTTTTGATTTCTCACGTAACCTATGAGTCGGCACCACTAAGCTTGGACGTCCTTGTCAGTCTGATCAACTGACTTGGGCCTCCCCCTTGTGCTCCCGCCAGTTGCAACTTGGATCCTGTTTTGTCCCGTTACCCGGTTCTGCGGCCGTGGTCTTGCCTAGCTATATGTACATGTATATGTTTATAATGTTGGTTCTCGTCACTTCGTGTGTTCGAGCCCAACGCACTGAATGTGCTCTCATCACCTTAGTGATGGAGAGGATTTAGCTCTAGTGTGGTTGCCATCTAGTCAGTTCCTGTACCTTGAATACCCCACATGATTTACATTGCATATGTACTTTAAATGAATCATGCATCTTGTTTTATGATAGCTACCATTTTAATAAATTTTCGTTATGTCTATGATATGCTTTGATATATTTCTTGGTATATCTATTCACCCACCTGCCAGACCGTCGTGTCTGACCCATTTTTGTGGTACTCAGGTCCAGCTCCCGTTGTTGCCCTTGAGGAGGAGCCAGAGGAGGCGGTTGATGAACCGCAACGATTAGTAGAGTGGCAAGCTGACGATGTCATGTAGACATTCGGTTTAGCTTTGAGCTGCGAACATTTTGGGAGATTATAGACTGATTACTGATTTATACTTTTGGTTGTACTGGCCTTTGTTGGCCATTATTTTTGGGGAATGTTAATTTAACTTGATCTTTTGTTTAAACTTTAACTTCATATTTTTGGGAATGCTAATGAGATCATTGCTCACTCTGACATCATGTCATACTTGTGTATCATCAGTCTCATTTGATGAGAATGGATTAAGAGTTTGATTTGCTACACGCTTCCGCACCAATATAAATGTTCTATGAGTGTATGAGGAATCCTCACCGCGGAAACCTGTGGAAAATTAAATAAATGTTTAATCGTTATTAAGGAGTAGTTCATTATCAACACCACACCGTCGCGGTCCCGGGTCTCGGTCCGGGGTCGCGACATCTCCAATGAGGTTGGGTACCTGGGACCAATTGACTGAGTTTTCTTTGAAGACTTCGTCAGCCAGAGCTTCCCCATGGTGATCAGTAGGAAGAGGCTTGAATTCTGACGTCACCGTTTCAGGAGACAACGGCTGAGAAGATGCTATCTCAGTGGAAGTCACCCGAGAATATGTAGCTCCAGAAGATGTGCTACCGGATGCATTCTGAGAGTCCGTGGCCTCAGCAGATGAAGCTTCATAGGCACTATCATCCTGAACTATCACATTGTAAGCAACTTCGATAGAAGATGCCTCCACAATGGACTGTTGGGGATCAGACTCCTCCTCCAATGTAAGAGGATCATCAATCCAGCAACTTTCTTCATTTTCCGGAGTCACTAAAGGAGATGTTTGTAGATTTTCCGGGACTTCCGGTTCTAGATTTTGATGAAGTTGGTTGATGTGATCCTGCTCCTACTCTATGGCGAGACGCTGCAAGATCCTCGTATATTCTTCAAGATCGGGCATAGAAGTTAGATCTTCTTCGTCATCTGCTCTTTGTGGTTCAACCTGATTGGGATCCACTAGAGCATTTGTTTGTGCTGTGTCAACAGCATTTTGAGCAGTCTCTTGGTCTTCATCATCATCAGACCAGGATCCTTCTGGCTAGAAGGGGTTATACCAGATTACTGGCATAAGGTGGGATTCTGGGATCCATTCTTCGTCGGAGAGATATTCTTCGGTTTCAAGGGATTCCTCCCATTCATCTATATCATTGATAGTGTCACTGGACTCGTATCCATTCATGGAGAATCCAACTACCGAGTTACAAGAGTATGATGTCCCCTGCGTAGTCTCATCCCTGAGCCGTGGTGGCATGAAATCACCGAGGGTGAATTTTCTTACCCCTCTTGAAGCCTTAGGAAGAGACTCCTCTGTTGCCCCTAGTGAAGCGGTAGGGGAGGTTTCTGCCTTTTCAGGGACCTCTTGTTTTGTTTGAGCCTTCTCCTGCTGTTTGAGCTTGCGGAGTTGTCTCTTGGTTTGCCTTCGTTGTTGAGCAGTCGGCTTTGTTTTGACGATCTCCCAATTTTCATCTTCTAGGAGATCGGGATGCACCCATATGGGCTGTCCTTCTGGTGTTGGGTAAGGCACCAACTCTTGGGACGTCTGGGTCATTTTTATCACCTTGAAGGAAGTAGTGACTTTTTCCTTTGGTGATTTAGATGTTTGTCCGTATGACACCATGTTAACGGAGGCAGACTCATAGTTTTTATCAAAGGTAATGACTCCGTTTTTCCACATCTCGTTGATCGTTTCTCTCACAACGAAACATTGGTTGAGAGGATGCGAGACCATTTGGTGGTATGGACAATATCGGGGATCATTAGTTTTGCCAACATCTCCTGGTCTTTTAGGGTCAGGCAAGGTGAGTTTACCGTTTGCCAAGAGAGCCCCAAAGATTTCTTCAACATCTTCATCGAATGGGTATTTCTTCTCTACTCGTTCTTTGAAGGCATCAGAGAGTTCAGGTCTCTTACCTGCAGCTTTGTTTTCAGCTTTCTTTGGCGGCTGAGGGGCTGACTTGGTTTGCACATTGAGAACCTCCTTTTTCTTTGGCTTGGAGGTCGGATTGGCGGTCGGCTCCTTCTTTGATGACTTCTGACTGTTGAGGTCTTTGATCACCGTTTCAGCCTCCATAGATGCTTCTAGGAGTTCTCCCAAGTTCTTTGATTTGTTGTCGATGATCACGGAGCGGATCCTTGCTCTCATGTTGTTTCGGCAAATGTCGACTAGCGACGCTTGTGGTAGCACATCTGAGCATTTGTATGCCATTGCTTTCCACTTGTGAATGAAGTCGTATGTTGACTCATTCTCTCCCTGTTTAAGGCTGTAGAGCTGAGCCATAGTAACATGATGATCCTCACCTTTGAAGTGGGTCAGGAAACGTGTCTCTAGCATGGTCCAGTTTTGAATGGAGTCCTCTAGCAGAGTGGAATACCAATCAAAGGCCATACCTTTTAGGGTACTTGCAAAGAGACGGATCTTGAGAGCATCTTGATCCGCAATCGTTCATGTCAGGATCCTTTAAATGGATGACGTGCTGTCTAGCTGAACCTTTCCCCGTATATATTTGGAGAAGAGGTTGTTTGAACTTTGGGGGGAACGGAACCGAGTCCATCCATAAGGGATATGGTGGCTTGATCCCATGCTCCTTCAGTGTATCCTCTTCTTTTGTTTTGGCGAGAATATCATCAACGCCCTTTTTAGTAAGGGTGCGTGACTCATCTTCTCCACCATTTGCCTCATCTTGTGGAGGAACTTCCTCATTGTTTGGTGGACGCTGGAGAGTGAGAAGGAGGTTTTCCATCAGAACCTCTATTCTCTGTTGTCCTTGCTCTAGCTGCTGAATGCGTAGAGCCATGTCGTCACGTGGTGGAGGTTGCTCAGAGTTTGTGACCAAGACATTTATCCTTCTTGAGTCGAAAGAGGATATTGTCTTAGTGACTGAGCTGGAGCTCATTCATCTAGATGAAGAGCCCGAGGAATGATCACTCCGGTGTCCTTGGCCTGAAGGAGTGGGAGAGTCTTCCTTATGTCTTCTCGTCCGGGAGACGCTGCGAGTCACCGGTCGTCTGACAAGTATTTTTGTTACTGATTTTTGCCGTCTTTTGGTTTTGCCAACCATGTGGATAGCAGCAACTTGGTCGGGTCTTTCTTTTTCGACCCATTTTTTGGAGATTTGAAGCTCAGAATGCTAAGTTCTTTGCTTCTCTAATCTCTTTTTGTCGATATGCCGTGCAGCGATGTATGCGACGAGCAATTTGAGCTTCGGTTAGCTCGGGCTGTGCTCTAGCAATGAAGGACGTGGTCCCTCGCGCACAGCAACCGAGCTTGTCTTCCTTGAAGACTGGCATGGACAGGATCTGGACGCGGTCCTTGGCCTGTCACAGCGAAGCTTTAAATTTTGCAAGCTCTGCCCCTGTTGAGATGAAGGGTAGAGTTGCAGGAGAGCAAGCCCTGGCAGGTTCTTGTCGAGGCCTTGTGATGCACGACTTGATTTTGGGCTTGTATGAACATGCCGGTTCGTGCTGAGTTGTTTTGGTAGTTCGGTGGAGGGTAGGTTTCTCCCCTTTAATGTAGGCGAGAGGATAGAACCTATTCTCCTTGAGAGGAGCCAGGTATGCTGGCTTTGCAGATGTCCGGGACCTTCTTTGTTTTGGCGAAGATTGCGGGGACCAAGTCTTAGGACAAACCTGGCTTTTTGTAGGTTAAGGCTTCGTGGGATTGCCACGGGCCTCAGGTTTCTTGGTGACCGCCTTTGGTGTCAGGGCAGCGACGCGTGCGGCCTTCTGCTTCTTAGCAGGCACCGTCTCTTCTGCGGGTAGTGGGAATGGTCCCAGTGACCCAAAGACGATGGTCCAGGGAGTGGAGGTCGACCCGGTGTTTTGGGAGTTGCCGAGGGATGTGACGCTTCGGCAGCTGGTGGGGCGCTTGAAAGTGCCCTTGCTTTGCTCTCTTGAAGCATGACTTGGTACTTGTTTTCGTCGAAGGTGATGATCAACGAAGCTGCCATTGTTAGTTTTGGGAAAACTTTTCTGAAACAAGACCGCATCCATTAGTAATCATAAGAATATGGTGATCATAAATGGGTTATACTAGGGGTTTGTCTTTTCAAATCGCTCAGCAGGCATGGCCTATTCTGAGCGTAATGAAGAAGGCAAAAAGCCATAGATTGTACAATTGTTCTGAACGCAAGTATGGTCGGCTCGAAATGAGCGTTCCAGGGACTACTAGAAGCAATTGTAAACCTTAATTCAAATTACCGAGAAGTGAAGCTCACTCGAGGTAAAATGATATAAGGTTAGAGATACAAATGTGTCGGTCGCGAATACAGTAGACCCGAAAGGGCGTACTAGCACCGCTAGGCACAAATGTTGTAAATCGTATCCTTGAAAAAGGACACGAGATGGGTTTTTTTTTTTGAAATGTTAAAATTGGGTTCACAAAAGAGAGCAAATGGTATTCCAATCCGAATACAGGCTCAAACATTTCTACGAGCCTAAATCCGAAAAAGGAAAGAACCAGGATTTCTCAGATTTGAATCCAATACTGACGGGAGTTTTTTTTTTTTTTTTTTTTTTGAAAAGTCAAGACTGAATTCACAAAAGAGGACAAATGGCAATCCAATCCGAATATAGGCTCAAACATTTCTGCAAGCCAAAATCCGAAAAGGAAAGAACCAAAATTCCTCCAATTTGAACACAAAAATGACAGAAGTTTTTTTTTTTTTGAAGAGTGCACATAGGTCTTCTAATTCGGTCTTATGAAACCTTAATGGATAGATTAGCCCCCAGGTAAGAGTAGGATTACTTAATGAACCCGTTTGAAGGACCCTTACCTCGAACAGTCTAGCTGCCTCCACACTCTGGACAAGGCTTTTCTTAGATCCACTTTGGTCAAAGAACGCAATTGATGCAACCTTGGTGTTTTTTTTCTTTTTTGAAAAAGATCTCCAATGGACCCATCAAAGAGAGGAAAATGGCCCCTCCCAATCCGAACGTTGGTTCAAACATTTCTGCGAGCCATTGTGCGAAAAGGAAAGAACCAAAGTTTCTCCAATTTGAATCCAAAAGAAAGAAATTTGAAAACTTTTTTTTTAAACATTTTTTTCTTTTTTTTGAAGATTTCGAATGGACCCATCAAAGAAAAGGAAATGGGCCCTTCCAATCCGAATGTTGGCTCAAACATTTCTGCGAGCCATTGTACGAAACGGAAAGAACCAAAGTTTCTCCAATTTGAATCTAATGAAAGGAATTTGAAAAGTTTTTTTTTTTTAACTTTTTGTTTTTGAAAGATTTCCAATGGACCCATCAAAGAGAAGGAAATGGCCCCTCCCAATCCGAACGTTGGCTCAAACATTTCTGCGAGCCATTGTACGAAAAGGAAAGAACCAAAGTTTCTCCAATTTGAATCCAAAAGAAAAAAACTTTTTTTTTTTTGTTGAGAAAAGAAAGAATGGAAACAAGTTCAAAGAAAGAAGTTTCCAAATAATCCCATCTCATGTTTTTTTTTTAGATACAAGATCCAACATAGGCCACCAACTAGGAAGGAGCCGAGGATTCTAAGCATCGTGTTCTCAAATGAACGAGTCCCACCGGGTATGCCAACTTGATGGACCCGTCTTTTTCTTTCTTGCCTTCCTCCGTCCCGGGTCCGTCGGGGTGCGGTGGGGCGAAGAGAAAAAAAAAACAAGCATCAACATTTTATTTTTACGGGTATGCCAGATTTTCTATTCTACCTGGAATTTGAAATGGTGATCCGGAGATTCACCTTCACAAGTCGAAAGGAAATCAAACTTTTTTTCTAACTTTCCATTGCACATATATTTTAAAGAAAGAGACAGATTTAGAATGCCGTGAAAGGCAATTTTTTTTAGTTTGCCGTGAAAGGCAGTTTTGTGCCGTAGAAGGTGATTTTGCTGAGAAAGGCGATTTACAAATCTTATCAATAGTGAAAGACAAGAATTGTGATTTTTTTGTCTTTTAAAAAAAATACAAAATACAATTGAAAGGGAAGAAAGAGGGACCTGACTTCTCAAGCGATTGTGGGGACTCGTTCAGATCGACGGTCGCGAGTTATGTATGGACTCCGCCATCGTCCTTCATATGAGAACACGTGATGCTATAGTTCACTTGGCTTAGCTTGGACCTTGGATTTTTAGAGGACAAAGACCAAGGGAAGGTCCTATATCCAATAAAAAAAACCAAGTAGACGGGCTGAAAAGCCGCATCTAGGCCATGTTGGATAGAAGAAGAGGGTGAAATCTTTGGGGGGGGGGGGGGGGTTGGGTGGCCCCCAAAGGGACTTTGATCACCTTGTAGTTCTTGCAGCAGGGTTTCTTCAAGGTAGGAGAGCTTCTTTGTGCAGGGAATTCTTCAGGACAATTTTCAGATGACTTTTCCGAATCACTTCAGACAATTTTTCTGGACCCTTTCCCTTTGGAATGACCGCCTATTTATAGGCTTTTGGTGGCCATTAGGATTGTTTTATGGGCATTAATGGTATTAATGCTCCATGATGGGAGGAGTTACAAGATTTAATTTCAGAATTTTGTAACTCCTTTTTCTTGAATTTTGATTAGCCGATGGAGAATAATGGGCATTTAATCTCCATGATGATGGGAGTTTCATAGTTAATTACCATGATTAATCTCCATAATGATAGGAGTTACATGGTTAATTGTCATGATTAATTGGATTTATAACTCACATTTGCTTATTTCTGATTGGGCCATTCAAAATAATAAGTTGTCATAAAAAGGTCATTTAACTTCATTAATTGGCCACCGAGTAGCTTGAAGAGTCGCCGGCCGCGCCGCGTCTTTTGGAATTCTTCTTGCGATGATCATCGATGGATCCGCACGTTGTTTGATGTCGGATGACGATGCAAATTCAGACATTGGTTAACACCAATGGGCCGGCAACATCTGTCCAGTCGATTTCTCGATCGGTCGGTTGACGGTTTTGGAGTGTCCAATGATGATCGAATGATTTCGACGTCGAATCGGTGATGTTGATGAAGATCGATGGATATCATGCTCCAAAAATAAGAATTTAAGAAAATCACAGGGGCCAAACATCGCGAAACGCGAGAAGGATTGGAAAAAGTGGGTTTCCAGGGAAAATCCGGCGACTAGGATCCCTATGGTCGCCGGCGACCATGGGGTTTTTGCCCATTTTTCGGTTGCCGTCCGGTAGCCGTTTCTTGGTCATTTCTCGGGCTTTTTCGCTTCTATTTTCTCCTGTATTTTTCTTTGGCATTTCTCCTCATCTATTGGCTTGATTCCACTGAAGAAAATCCTTCGAGAAGTAATGCAAATCAGAGTACAAAGTTTCCTATTTTTGGAAAAGCCGAAGACTCCGTAGCCGATTTTCCGCCAAGAGTTGAAACTAGGTCAAACGATGTCAGAATGACCTGAAATTTGAGGTGAAGCTTCTTGAGAATTAGATAGGACCAACCATGGGCTTTTATTTGAGTTTTGAAGCCATTTGGGGTCCCGTCGATGCTTGACTTGATTTCATCGTGCGAAAGATGTCGAGCTTTGATGTACGGTCATCCGATGTCCGATTGACCTAAAATTTGACAGGGAGCCTATTGGAGTCATTTTGAGATGATCCATTAGGTCCGATTTGGATGCCATGGTCCCGGGGAGCTTCGCCGCCGGTAGGCTTGATTTTGCTTCGGAGCGTCAAAACCGGGTCAAACGTTGTCGGAATGACCTGAAATTTGACGTGCAGCCTTTTGGAAGCATGTGGAAGCTACTCATGTGTTTTGTTTGATGAGTGATGGCATCGGGGGTTCTCGCCGCCGGGAGGCTTGATTTCACCTTTCGAGAGTTAATGGAGGGTCAAACGGTGTCGGTTTCACTTGAAATTCGACGTGGAACCTTTTGGAGGTATTTTGAGACCATCCGTAGGCTCTGATTGAAGATTTGACGTATTTGACACTGTTCCCGCCGGGAGCTCCCGCTCAGCTGTTGGAGGATTGAAGTTAGGCCAAATGGTGTCGAAATGGCCCAAAACTTCATGTGTACCTCTTTTTTGGCTATTTTGAAGGATCTTGCAATTTTTGTTTGATTTTGACAAGATCTGATGCTTGAAGCAGCTTTGCCTATTTGTAGTAGGATGCGGCTCCTGTAGCTTTTGATGTTGAGGAGGCAAAGTGACATTTTTGGTGTCAACACTAGCTTTGTCTTGCCTTTTGTTTATGTACTATTTCAAATTCATTAAATGGTTTTAAGCACTAGATCATATGTACTCATGCTAGTTTTGTCTCGTATATTGTTCATGGACTTTTGTTTTATTGACAAATACATCGTTCAAGCATTGTTTTAAGTTCCGTAACCTGTTTTAAATTCAGCATATGGTTTAACATTGTTCCTTTAAACTTTAATTTATTTATACTCATGCCTAAATTGATCACCTGCCAGACCGTCGTGTCTAATCTTGTTTGTTTGGTGCCTTAGGTAGCAGGTTCTCGTCTTAAGCTAGTACGTGTACAGATGGCTGTAGAGCCACGAGTTTTGCAGGTTGTTATGTCAGTGACGTCATCTAGACGTCGTGTGTGACTCCGGAGATTTGTCCACACCTGGGTAGTATTTGTTCTTAGCTTGTTGTTTTGTAAGGCTTTTGTTAGCCTCTTTTCCTTGGGATTGTAAGTAATGTAGTTGTTAAAATATAACTTGAATATGTTGGGTAATGATCATCATGTTACTGTCAGCTCTGTATATTTTGATATCATGTTCTTTTCTAGGCTGAGTATGAGTATTGTTATGACAGCTTTATGCTAACAGGTTGAGTGCAACACGGAATCCGATGGCCACGGGCTCCGGGCTGCAATGCCTCGTAAGCTTCTGCAAAATGTTCTTGATGTGTTTGAAATTTTTGTCTTCCTTACGCACGCGGATCCTAGGGAGAAACATTATTTATCTCTTACATCCCTATTCGCGTCCCCGAGGTCAGACCGCTGCAGGGATCTGGGTTTGGGGGCGTGACGGACTGGTATCAGAGTGGGTAGGTTTTTAGGAAATAAAACACTCTAGGAACCTTAAGACGTGTGGTGAGGACTCCTTAGACTGTGTAGATTTTGTTTTGGCTAGCCATCATTTTGGTAACTTCGGGTTAGGTTTTCTTCTTGTGGGGGAGACTTTTTTTGTCTCGTCTTCTTGTCCTTGTGGTTAGAGAATTTGGGGGACCAAATTCCGTTCTAGTGGGGGAGAATTTAATGTCTCCGTACCCATAATTTGTATCTTTTGCTTGTTTTCGCACCAGAGAGTCAGAGTTTTGTGGACTTAGTTTGCATTTCTCGATGGACTTTGGCAAAAATCTTCAGTTTTTGATGTGGCAAATGGAGTTAGCCAAGGGATATGTGAGCAATTGGTAGTTAGTGAGGAATGTGAACAGCATATCGAGATATAATTATAGTTGGTTGTGGACCGTTAGATGGTGTGTTAGACAAGTAAGTGCGAAATTTTTGGATAAACTTGGATTATTTTCCTAAGTCAGAGGACCTCTGAAGCCGGATTAGTGGTGGATTTTAAGAAGTTTGAGGTGATTTTCAGTTGATAGAGCTTCAAGTGGATGCCTAAAGCTAGAAATTTCTCAAATTTGATGAACTTTTATCAGAGAAGTGTTAGAAGATTTTCAACGATTCCAAAATAATGGTGAAGTTAACTCAGCAGAATGCATAAGTATGTGGTTAAAAGCTTAGGAAGTCAGTTTTCGGCAGCTGTGTAGAGAGTTGTATGCGGAATTAATTGTTACTTAATCACATGATAGAGTAGATTTTGTGGATTTACCAACTAGTAGAACATCAGTTTTGACGGAGTACATATATGAGATGGAGAATCATAACTTATGGATAATTTCAGTTGAAAGATTTAGAGAAGAATGACACAGGAGTAAGACATAAGGACAATGAACTTGAAATAGAGATAGAAGATTGGGCAACCAAGGCTTCGAGGTTTGAACGCAGAGTTGTAACCGTTTGAGGTGGGATGCGAAGTGGACAAACACGTTTGGCTAGGAGTCGATTATCATGAGGACCAATGGCAATTGGGTAGAAAGAGTCAGAGTAACAAGAAACTCTGGGTACTCTAAAGAAAGTCTTCATTCAAGGAATTGTGGACACGAATCGAACTCACAAAGCCAACTATGCATGCCTAGGCAGAAGGTCGAAACATAGAGGCAGAGTTTTATAGAAGCACGCCTTACGAAGTTTGGACATGTGGAATAGCATGACAGTTAGAGTGTTAGCGGGTTCGGTCAGAGTTTGAAACCTACAAAAGTTGTGAACCTTGTGATTTCAATGGGAAGACATTTTGAGATTTTGCAATCTAGTGTCGGAGTGATATCCCCATTTTATTTTCTTTTGAGTTGGTTTAGATCATTTGGAGGACCAAATGTTCTAAGGGGGGGAGGATGTAAGACCCTGACCCCTAATTTTCGTGATTAGTGTGTTATTAGCTATGGGTTAGTTCTCTAAGTGAGATTTGAGTGTAATCGAGTTAGTTTGTGGTTTAAAATGATTTTTCATTGCTTTGGGGAATTTTGAGAGCGGTTGGACCCGGTCTGACAGCCCGGGGATGCCTTGAGCTGTACATGTCAACGTGGGAGATTGTTCTTGATTTTGAAAAATTATAATTTTGGTTTCTTTTGATAGGTCAAATTAGCCCCAACAACTTTTGTGTTTAGACCTACCTCATTTGAAACTCAGAAAATCAATTTTTCAGCACGAGGGGCAAAACAGTCTTTTCACATTTAAATCTGAGCCCAAATTTCGAAATTTTAGAACCATGCCAAAAATATACTTTTTGAAAACTAGAATTTTTTCAGAATCATTTTACCCTTCTTCGACGATTTCGTTCGGGGCCAACAAGATGATGTTTTAGCCAGCGCAAGTATTAGAGCAAATGGACCCCACTTTTTCCACTTTTTCACTTAAGTCTTCCTTTCTCCCTCACTCACCCACGTTTCAGAACCTCTTTTGTTTCCTGCAACTATTTCCATGAGAGAGCTGAGAGAAGAAACATTTTCTTTTCATCTTCCTCATCTGGCATGCTTCACTTCTGGATCTCCAAATGAAAATTTGAGCCTACCTTCTTCTTCCTCTCGTCTCTGATGGTCCCGTCTTTTCTTCTTGCCTTCCTCCGTCCCTGGTCCGCCGGGGTGCGGCGGGGCGAAGAAAAAAGCGAGCATCAACATTTTGTATGGGTATGCCAGATTTTCTATTCTACTTGGAATTTGAAATGGTGATCCGGAGATTCACCTTCACAAGTAGAAAGGAAATCATACTTTTTTCTAACTTTCCATTGCATATATATTTTAAAGAAAGAGACAAGATTTTTTTTATGCCATGGAAGGCGATTTTGTTTAGTTTGCCGTGAAAGGCAGTTTTGTGTTGTAAAAGGTGATTTTGTCATGAAAGGCGATTTACAAATCTCATCAATAATGAAAGACAAGAATTGTGATTTTTTTATCTCTTTAAAAATACAAAATACAATAGAAGAGGAAGAAAGAGGGATTTGACTTCTCAGGAGATTGTGGGGACTCGTTCAGATCGACGGTCGCGAGTCATGTATGGACTCTGCCATCGTCCTTCACATGAGAACACTTGATGCTTTAGTTCACTTGGCTTGGCTTGGACCCCGGATTTTTAGAGGACAAGGACCAAGGGAAGTTCCTATATCCAATAAAAATCTGGGTAGACGGGCTGAAAAGCCGCATCTAGGCCATGTTGAATAGAAGGAGAGTGGAAACCTTGGGGGGTGGCCCCCCAAGGGACTTCAATCACCTTGTAGTGTTTGCAGCAGAGTTTCTTCAGAGTGAGAGAGCTTCTTTATGCAGAGACTTTTCAGGATAATTTTTCAGGACCCTTTCCCTTTGGAATGACCACCTATTTATAGGCTTTTGGTAGCCATTAGGAGGGTTTATGGGCATTGATTACATTAATGCTCCATGATGGGAGGAGTTACAAGATTTAATTTCATAATTTTGTAACTCCTTTTTTCTTGAATCCGATTGGTCGATGGAGAATAATGGGCATTTAAACTCCATGATGATAGGGGTTTCAAGATTAATTACCATGATTAAACTCCATAAGGATAGGAGTTACATGTTTAATTGCCATAATTAATTGGACTTGTGACTCCCATTTGCTTGCTTCTGATTGGGCCGTCCAAAATAATGATTTAATGACCGTATTAATTTATCATAAACGGGTCAATTAACAGCATTACTTGGTCGCCAAGTCGCTTGAAGAGTCACGGGCCGCTTCACGTCTTTTGGAATTCTTCTTGCGATGATCATCGATGGATCCGCATGTTGTTTGATGTCGGATGACGATGCAATTTCAGACATTGATTGGTACTAATGGGTCAGCAATATCTGTCCAGTCGATTTCACGATCGGTCGGGCAGAAAGTGTACTTTCTTGGTCGGCCGGTTGGCAATTTTGGAGTGTCCAATGATGATTAAATCATTTTGATGGAGGATCCGCAATGTTGATGAAGATCGACGGATATCATGCCTCAAAATCAAGAATTTAGGAAAATCACAGGGGCCAAACATAGTGAAACGCGAAAAATACCCAAAAAAGTGGGTTTCCGGGCGAAATTTGGCGACCCGGATCCCTATCATCACCGGAGACCATGGGGCAAGGTCGCCGGTAACCATGGGATTTTTCCCCTTTTGGTCGCCGTTCGGTTGTCGTTTCTCGGGCGTTTTTCGGGCTGTTTTTGTTTCTTTTTTTCTCCTGTATTTTTCTTGATATTTCTCCTCATTTATTGGCTTGATTCCACTGAAGAAAACCTATCGAGAAGCCGCGCAAATCAAGGCACAAAGTTTCCTATTTTTGGAAAAGCCGAAGACTTTGTAGCCGATTTTCCGCAAAGGGTTGAAACTAGGCCAAATGATGTTGGAATGACCTGAAATTTGAGGTGAAGCTTCCTGAGCATTAGATAGGACTATCCATGGGCTTTTATTTGAGTTTTGAAGCCGCTTGGGGTCCCTTCGATGCTAGACTTGATTTCACCGCGCGGAAGATGTCGAGCTTTGATGTGCGGTCATTCGATGTCTGATTGACCTGAAATTTTGGCAGGGAGTCTATTGGAGTCATTTTGAGATGATCCATTAGCTCTGATTTGGGTGCCATGGTCCCGTGGAGCTCTGCCGCCGGTAGGCTTGATTTTGCTTCCGAGCGTCAAAGCCAGGTCAAACGTCGTCGGAATGACCCGAAATTTAATGTGCAGCCCTTTGGAAGCATGTAGAAGCTACTCATGTGCTTTGTTTGATAAGTGGAGGCATCGGAGGTTCTCGCCGCCGAGAGGCTTGATTTCACCGTTCGAGAGTTAATGGAGGGTCAAACGGTGTCGGTTTGACTTGAAATTTGACGTGGAGCCTTTTGGAGGTATTTTTAGACCATCCATAAGCTCTGATCGAAGATTTGATGTCTTCGACATTGTCGCCGCCGGGAGCTCCTACTCAGCCGTTGGAGGATTGAAGTTAGGCCAAATGGTGTCGAAATTGCCCGAAACTTCATGTGTACCCTTCTTTTGGCTATTTTGAAGGATCTTGCAGTTTTTGTTTGATTCTGACAGGATCTGATGCTTGAAGCAGCTTTACCTGTTTGTAGTAGGATGCGTCTCCGTGTAGCTTTTGATGTTGAGGAGGCTAAGTGACATTTTTGGTGTCAACAAATGCCCCCTCGAGGTACAGTGACGAATCGCGTAGCTTTTCGCAATCGATGCGTTTCAAAGAAAACTTTGAAGGAGAACTTCTGATTTGACCAAGAGTCTCTGAGCATTTTTCTCTTGATAGAGTAGCCTTTTGAGTTTCCAAGGGGATTTTATGGCAGTGAGAGAGATCACGTACCATTTCAAGGCAAATTTTGAAAATGAAATTTGGATTGGGTTTTTGGGTTTTGGATTTTTCCTTTTGACCTTTTGATCCAAAAGGCTTTATGTGGCGCATCAGGCGGTCAAGAAGGTTTTTGGTTTTTGACCTTGTGACCTAGCAAGCTGTATGTGGCAGGTTAGGGGGTCGAATTTTGGATTTTGATTTTGGTCTTGTAACTTAACAAGCTGTATATGGCAAGTTAGGGGACTGACATTTGGTTTTTGGTTTTGGTCTTGTGACCCAACAAGCTGTATGTGGCAAGCTAGGGGACCATGGTTTGGTTTTTCGGTCACTCTTTGGGATAATTTTGGGTCCATTGGAGTGGTTTGGGTTTTTTTGTGGAATGTCAATTTCAAGGTTTTGGCATAATTTGGTTCATGAGGTGGGATGGTTTGGATTTTTAGAAACTCATGAGGCTTGGATTTTTTTGTATGGTCCAATTAACTCAAAGGAGGCATGGAACCATTTTTGTATGCTCTTGGTAAGAGCAATTTTGACTAAAAGTCACTTTTAGTGCCTAGGTGGTCAAACCCGACTCATGTGGGCCAGCCCCATGGGACCTTAAGCTTTAAAGATGGCTTAGATCTCATGTGGTGTCATTTTTGTAAAGAATATCTAAAAATATCTCTTTTTGGTAGAGAATATCTAAAAATATTCTTACTTGGAGAGAATCTCTCAAATTTCCTTGATTTTGGGATGGATTTTCTCAAAGTATCTTTCTTTGGGAGAAAGTTTCTCATAATCCCTCTCTTTTTGGAGAGAATTTCTCAAAAGATATCCTCATTGGGAAAGAATATCCCATGATCCCTTTCTTTTAGGAAGTTTGCTAATTTGTAGCACTTACCTCCTTTCTTTTCTCCTCCTTTCCTCTTTTGGTTTGCTCTCTCTTATAAAAGCAAGGAGGTTGGATCTCTTGTTGCTATTGCTCTCTTTTTGCAAAAATCTTCAAGAGTACTCTAAGATCAAGAATTCTTCTTCTTCTTCAAGAATCTTCTAGTTCTTCCTCCTTCTCCATCAATGGCTTCAAGTAAGTTTCTTTTTTTTTTCTTAAGAAACTCCATGTAGAAATAGAAAAGTGCTTTCTTTCTTTCCTTTTCTTTTCTTTTTCTTTCTCTCCTTTTTTTTTCACGTGCATTCTTTTTTTCCTTTTTTTTTTACACGTTTTTTTTTCTTTCTCTTTTTCTTTTTCTTTCACGGTTTCTCTCTGTTTTTTTGTTTTACCGTGTTTCTTTTTTTTTATTTTTTTTCTTTTTTTTCTCCTTTCTTTTTTTTTTTTTTGTGTGGCTGTACGGCCACGTGGCCTGTGGGCAAAAAAATTTTCTTCGTTTTTTTTTTTTTTGAAAAGAGATTCTCTTTTTCCTCTTTTTCCTTCTTTCTTTCCCGGATTTCAAGACGCGCATGCATGACAACTTTCCTTCTAGGCATTTTTTTTTCTTAAAAAGAATGAAATTGGAAGTATGATAGTGCACACCTGGAAATCTTTTGCAAGTCTTGGGATTTGGAGCTCGCAGCAATGTTGAGCCCTTTCTTGGTCTTGCGGCGATTTTTTGAGGAGCTTTACAAGTTTTGGATTCTGGAGCTCGCAGCAATGTTGAGCCTTTTTCCAATCTGGCGGATATTTGAGAAGTTTTGGTTTGATCTCACAGCAATGTTTGAGTTCAAGCCTTCTTCGAGAATTTTCCATTGATTATGAGCTTGCAGCGACGTTGAGCCCATCTTCAAGCTCCTTATTTCTTTTAGGGTGGTTTCCTTTTCTTTGGAGTTGCCCCGGAACCATGCTAAAATTTCTCTAGAATTTTTTTAAAGAAAATTCTGTCATTTTGATGATTGATTTTCTCTCTTTCCATCCTTTGCAGGTAGCTCCTCCAGAACAAACAAGGGTAAGGAGCTTGTCACTAATGCGCCTCGCCGTTCTACCAGATCTTCTAATGTGTCCATACAGCAAGCCTGGGAGGAGGTCCAGTATGTTGAAAGAACTGGAAGAGTGTGACTCGCTCAACCGAGATGAGATGAGGCAACGTTTGATCGCCCTCAAGGATGAGGAGTTTTACAAAATTATGGTAAGCAACCGTCCCTAGGTCACGGACGATCAGAGCAATGTGCCCAAGCCTACCTTCTTCTTTGGTGATACAGTCCCTGACAATTCAAAATACCAAAGGAGATGTTTTCAGTTCTCTTACACAGTTGATGGTGAGAAGAGAACTGTTTCTACCCGGTCAACCTTCGATTGGACTATCTCGATCATGAGCCTTTCCTCCACATGCTCAAAAAGGGAAGATCCTCCAAGTTGGGTGAAGAGGACAAATGTGATCAAGACCGGGGTTTTTGTTGGCGGCCCTTCTGGTTTTGCAGAGAAGTTGCCTGCCCATATGGACATTTTGATGCCAAGGCTTTTTGTCAAACCCCAACCCAAGATTAGCGCGATTAGTGTTAATTAAGTGCGTGTTTAGTTTGATGTGGGTTTAGTGTTTGTGGGACTAGAAGTTGGTTCGATTTAGTTTGGATTAGCTTTGGGGAATTTCGAGAGCGCTTTATGCTATTTAGTCACACTCAAGTGTGACTTGAGTGCACGTGTAAACTTGGGAGGAAATTTTGGTTTTTCCTGATTTTAATCGTGATTTTAATCTCTTTTGAATGGTTTTATTTAGTTGTTCAACTTTCGTTTTCAGCCTACTCGTGTTTGAGGCCCAGAAATCCAAGTTTTGGCCCAAAAGGGTAAAACAGTCATTTCACACCAAATCTGGAACCAAAAATTTCAAAATTTCCAAAATATGCCAAATTTTTACTTTTTGGAAACTAGATTTTTCGACGATTATTTTTGTCTTCTTTGTCGTTTCCGTTCGGGGCCCGTAAGTCGATGTTTTAATTGTTGCAAGTTTTGATGTAATGGGGCCCAAAAACCCATTTGACTTAAGTGTCATCACCTTCATTTTCTCTCCCACGTTTCAGAAAAATCGTTCTGCAACTCTTCAACCCAGCTGAGAGGAGTTCCTTCATCTTCTCTCCTTTCTCTCTTTGCATGCCCTACCTAGAGACATCCATCTAAAAATCTGAGACCATTTTCCTTTTCCTCTCTTCCCAAGCTCTCCATTGGTAGCATTTTCTTGGAAATTCCAGTTGGGAGAGATCTCCATTTTCTCCTCTTCACGTCGTTTAGCAAGCTTCAGGTAAGGGATCTTCTTCTCCCCTTCAATGTGGCCTTTTGAGCTCATTAGGACTCCATTTCTCTAACATGCAAACCCATTTTCGAAATGGGGGTTTTGATTGCCCAAAATGATGATTTTTGGAATGTTTTTCATGGGGTTTCTTGTAAATTTCGTGACTCAGCTGTGTGGTAGGAATCTTGAGAGATTTTGAGCTTAGCTATTGTTAAGGCAAGTGATCAACTTAGCTTCTCTTGATGCATGCAATGTTGAATGGTTTGACTTCAATGTTTTGATATTTTCTCCATGTTAGATGAACAATGTATTCATTCAAATATATGCTATGGTTTGAAACTTTGTTTTAGTTGAAATGCATGTGCTAATAGTTTTATTTTAATGGTTTTCATTCCAATTAAGTGATTCTTTTATCTTGTTTAAAGGTTTTGCAAATGGATTGGAAAATGGTGAAATGTGTTGTAAAATGAATTAGTTGTTGAATTGGAATGGAAATGGCCCTAGGAGAGCATGGAGGCTCAAGGGGAATACAGGGATTTGACCAAGAAGGAAAGGAAGTGGAATGGGAAGAGGAGTGTAGGAGGAGAAACTGAAAATCTGATTTGAACTGGGCTACCGAGTTTAGTCGGTCAGCTGGCGGTCAGCTATCGGTTAACCGACATGTCCATTTCGGTCGACCGACAGCCAATCGAGTTCAGTTATGTTCCATTTACAGTAATGTGTTTTGCAACAGAGAATCGTCGGTCAGCTGTCGGCCAACCGACGTGCTCTACCTCGGTCGACCGACAGCCAACCTAGGGAAGTTCGGTTCCATTTCCAGAATGGTGATTTTCTGTCAGGAAATCTGACGGTCAGCCGTCGGTTAGCTGACGGTTAACCGACACCCACATACTCGGCTAGCCAACAGGTAACCGAGAGCTGACCGAGCTTTCAAAAGAGATTTATTTTATGGGAGTTTCTTGGGATTGAAAACCTGAATATGATTAAGAACTTTCAAACTTGGGTTTGTGCGCTTGAGGCCTCAAAATGTCCTTTTACCTTCTGAAACACCAATCTTACTTTCATTACGGCATTTGGGTCTCAACCACATGAAGACCAAATGAAAGGTCTTGTCGTATGCTTGACAAGTGTCGCTTGGGATCATGATTTGATTCATCGGATTTCGTTTTAGGACTTGCTTTGTTTTACAAGTATAAGTTTTGTTTGAATTGTTCAAGAACCTTGTTGGGGGACACCTTAAAAATCTACTCTTGGTTAGCTTCGCTTTGCATTGTTTTGATAAGTGTTTTTTTCCCTATTTTCGATAAGTTTTGTACAAGTATCGACATGTTTTGTGCATACATAAATGTCATTGAATACTGCTGAGCTTGGACTACCCTCTCAGTCTGATCCACTAGTTAGGAGGTCCTTAAACATATGGACAATCTGCAGATTAGTCGTGTAATTGTACACATTCTTGTTTCGTCCAGTTTCGCGGCCGGTTTTCCCGCTCACCTTTTGTGACTCGGGCTTTTGTTTCATTTCGTTTCATTTTGTTTCGTTTTGCTTGCTTTTGCCATCAAGTATGACGAAGAAAGGATGAGCTCAATGTGGATTAATGAATCATGTTGTTTTCTTGAAATCATGCTAGTCTTGCTTTGAACTTTAAATATGTTTTGTTTAGAACTCATGCCATGTTTTAAGTATTGTATTTCATATTTCAATTGAATTATATTACATCTAAATTGATCACCTGCCAGACTGTCGTGTCTGACCCCTTTTGCTTTGGTGTTTTAGATGCAAGCGTCGTTGCCCCTGAGGAGGAGCGCCCGAAGGAGGCTTTTGAGCCACCCCAAGCCCGAGAGTGCAACCCGACGACGTCCTCTAGACGTCGGGTGGGGTCTTGATTACGACACATGTGGATGGGAATATTTTGTTTTGTATTTTGGGTTGTATGGCCTTTGTTGGCCTTTTTGATACTTTGGGGATATGTAAACTTAACTTAACTTACTTTCGTTCTTTGAAACTTGAAAATTAACTTATGATAATGCCATGCTGATGTTTCCTCCTCTGAATATTTGTCTTAATGATGATTTTACTTATGTATGTGATTGAGTTAGTATCACATGTATTGTTCAGATATGATTACTTACACGCTTCCGCAAAACCATTGTTCATGTGAGATAAACTTCATGTTTGTTTTGGAAATCCTCACCGCGGAAACCTATGGGTTAATCATAATCAAATAGTTGGACAACACTACACAACACGTCGCGGGCCCGGGTCTCGGTCCGGGGTCGCGACACTTTTGTTGATAAAGTCATTGCTCTTGGCAACAAGTGGATTGAGACCAAGAGTTTTCCAATGGTGACTTCTTTAGCGAAACGTTTTTGAAGCCTTCTAGTGAGGTCAAATTTGAACTGAATGAGATCTCGCGGACTCGGAAGCAGCTCGTTCGGGAGAGGAACGTTACCGAGTTGGCTATTATCGAGCTGACACTGGACCAGCACCGTCTTTATAGGGAGGTCATTGAGGCCAGACAGCGCCTTGAGCTATTGGAAGAACAAGCTGCTGCCAAGTGGACTGCTATTTCGAAAGCTCGCGATAGAGAGAGGACTTTCAGTCGCCAAGTTGAGGAGGCTGAAAGCAATCTCCGAAGGAAGACTCAGGAATATGAACAACGGCAAATTTTCTGGGAAGAGCTTCCTCGTGCTGAAGATGGATCGCGACGGCCTACTGCCTTTTATGGG
This sequence comes from Persea americana, assembly GCA_029852735.1. NCBI lineage: Eukaryota > Viridiplantae > Streptophyta > Magnoliopsida > Laurales > Lauraceae > Persea > Persea americana. Next base: position 19,067,165 of record CM056818.1, read on the forward strand.
AAAATCCTGAAGAAACGCGGCCTGGAAGCTTTGGAGGCTAAGGCCAACAGTTTGCTTGAGGAGCTAAGTCTTTGGCTGAAGACCATGTCGGACTAGCCTCCTGATTTGTAACAAACTTTTTCTTTTCTTTTCTTTTGGTACCTCCATTTATAAATATTTTTTGGCACGCTCTTTTTTTGTATTCCCTCGTTTCACTTAAATTCCTTTTTGATGAAAGTAAGTAAAAGTTGGATGGGAATGTTTGTTTGAAAATTTGATCAAAAGGTTGTCATTTTATGAAAATCTTTTGCCAAAGGGTTGTTTTGGTCATGAAAGCCAGATTTTATGGCAAAGAGCTTGGTTATTCAGTGGCTTAAAAGCCGAATTTTGGATTACGTGAAAGCCGAATTTTGGTGGCATAGGAGCCAAAAAATTTTTTGTGGCATGGAAGCCGGTTTTTGGCATGAGAGCCGATTTTTGTGGCGTGAAAGCCAAGTTTTGGTTTTGTGGCATGAGAGCCAAAATTTTGTGGCATGGGAGCCAAAATTTTGTTTGTGGCTGAGAGCCAAATTTTCTTTGTGGCATGGAAGCCGGTTCTTGGCATGAGAGCCATTTTTTTTTTTTTTTTTGAAAACCAAGTTTTGTTTTGTTGGCATGGAAGCCAGATTTTTTTATTTTTGGCATGAAAGCCAGGTTTTGTTTTGTTGGCGTGGAAGCTAGATTTTTGGTTTTTGGCATGAAAGCCAGGTTTTTGGCATAAAAGCTGGGTTTTTTGGTTTTCAAAGTGCAAGTATTAACTAAGAGTCGCCTCCCTGCTGAATGGTATTGCAAGTATCGATGGAATGTCGCTTCCTTGGTCATTCGGTTGCGAGTATCGATGGAATATCGCCTCCTCGCAGATTTTAGTGTAAGTATTGAGTGAATGTCGTTTCCCTGCTTTTTTCTCAAAAATTTGGTTTTGTGGGTATCGATGGAATGTCGCCTCCCCACAATTTTTGAAATTTGAGGTTTTTCCAAACCTTTGTTTTTGTTTTGAAATTTGAGTTGTGGATATCAATTGAAACGTTGTGTCTCCACGATTTTTTTGAAATTTTGAAAGTATCGATGAGGTGTCGCTTTCTTGCGATTTTGAGGTTTTGGAAGTATCGAATGGGGTTCGTGTCCTTCCGATTTTCGGGTTTTGTGTGAGTATCGACTAGACGTCGCTTCCCCATGGTCTTTTTTGAAAAACCATTTTTGTTTAAAGACACGAGGGTCGTAAATCTTGACTCAAAACCATTTTTTATGGTAAAAGTTGGGGTGGACTAGGGTGAAAATCCCTGAGTCCTGATTTTTGTTTCAAACCATGAATTTTTGGGTTCAAGGATCGAAAGTTTTGGTCAAGTTAGGGAAGAGGCTCCTAAACTTGGATTTTGGGTTTGACTATTGTTTTTTCGAACAATGAAACATTGAAAGTAAACATTGTTTTGGGTTTTTAGAAATTTCAACATAGGGATAAAAACTCTAAAAGGGGTGGGTTTGACGAGCAAGTACCTAGGAATAGGCTTTGGCCATGCAGGCATTGCTTTGACCCGTTGTAGGAAGTCTTCAAGGGTAGTACCGCTTAAGAACTTACCATTGATGGGTAGCATACATCTGTCACCCTCCATGTTTAGAAGAGCATATGCGCCATTGGAGAAGACTTTGTCGATGACGAAGGGTCCCTCCCATTTTGGTTCGAATTTGCCTTTGGATTTGTGGGCAAAAACCATTGGCATTTTTACCGCAAGAACCAAGTCACCTTTTTTGTGGGCGCATTGTACCTTTTTGTCGAAAGATCCTGCCATGCGTGCTTGGTAAAGCTCAACGCTTTGTAGAGCTTCGAGTCGTCTTTCATCGAGATTATCCAGTTCTTGGAGTCTCAATTTGACGTTGCTTTCTTTCATCATTTCATTTTGTAGAGATGCCCTTAAGGAAGGAATTTGTACCTCTAGAGGAACAACTGCTTCACATCCATAGACCAAGGAGAATGGCGTGCTATGGGTTGGTCCTCGAACGGTAGTCCGATAGGCCCATAAAGCTTCAGGCAGTTTGTCACTCCAGTCTCTTTTGTGACTAGAGACCATTTTCTTGAGGATTTTGCAGAGTGTTTTGTTGAAGGCTTCTGCTAGTCCATTCGCTGTTGGGTTATACGGAGTCGAAGGACAACTTTCGATTTTGTATTTGTCACAGAACCTGTAGAATCTGTGATCCCGGAATTGTGGTCCGTTCGTAAGAATTAAAGGACTGACGAGGTCTTCATTTCACTGAACGCAAATGCTTCTGACCACTTGGAGAAATAATCCGTAGCGGCGAAGATGAAGCGATAACCTTTGCTTGACGGGGGAGAGATAGGACCTATGATGTCCATACCCCAGGCTTCAAAGGGCCATGAGATCGCTGTAGGATGTAGCCATTCTGGAGGCAAGTGGACATAATCTCCATGAACTTGGCATTGTTGGCAACGTTTAGCAAATTGAATTGCGTTAGCTACCATGGTAGGCCAATAGTAACCTAACCTTTTTATCTGATCATAGAGCTTAGGACCGGCCTGATGGGCTCCACAAAGACCAGCATGAACTTCTTTTAGAGTTTCTTCCGCCTCTTGTTGTGACAAGCAGCGTAGGAGTACTCCATTGAAGGACTTTCTGTAAAGCATTTTGGAGGGAATATCAAAATGAAAATTTGGGGCTCGTCTTTGAATGCTTACCCACTCTTTTGGATCTTCAGGTAGGATTCCGAACATAATATAATCAATGAACGGATCCCTCCAGTCGCCGATCGGAGGTTTAAGGATGGAAATCCGACTTCCGACCACTCAGTGGCATTCAGCAACTGCTTGGTGTGTGTTGAGAGGAGGGAGAATCCTCCTTTCACACACTGTAATTTTCACATTTTCCCCTTCTTGGATTGCCATGGATGCAGCAAGTCCGGCTAGGGCATCTGCACGAATGTTTTCACCTCTATGGATGTGGGTGATGTGACAGACATCATGTTTTTGTTGAAGCTATTGTGCCTTACTGTAATAAGGCAACAAATCGGGCTTCCTGATTTCATATTTCTGATTCATCTGGTTGACGATCAGTTGGGAGTCCCCAAAGGCTTCCAGCATGGTAATACAGGATTCGAGGGCGAGTTCCAATCCTATGATCAGGGCTTGGTACTCAGCCGCATTGTTTGAACATGGTTCCAGTAGCGAAAAAGCGTGTGGAATAGTGTATTTGTCGGGACTAACAAAGAGAATGCCAATTCCTAATATCGGCTTTCCTTTTTCGTTTGTCTTGGTTGCACCATCGAAGTACATGTTCCAGGATGCATTTGGCGAGGAAGTCTCCATGCTGTAAATAGGCTCGTCTAGGAGATCGTCCCTGAGCGGAGAATCCTTAGGCAGTGGATGCTCTGCAAGAAAGTTTACCAGAGCTTGGCCTTTGATTGTTTTCTGTGGTACATACCTAATATCAAATTGTGACAGAAGGATGGACCATTTTGCCAACTGGGCATTGAGAGAACATGCTTTTGTGACAAGGACCTTTAAAAGATTGATCCTCTATATCAGGTATACTGTGTTTGATAGCAAATAGTGACCTAGCTTGTGCACGGCAAACAGCACTGCCAGGCATTCCTTTTCGACTAGAGAGTAGCGATGCTCTGTACCTACCAACATGCGACTGAGGTATTATAGAGCAGCTTCTTTTCCTCCATCATTTTCTTGGGCAAGTAGAGTGCCCAAAGAATAGTCGAGAGCTCTTGTGTACAAGATGAATGGTTTTCCAGTTGTGGGAGCAGCCAACACCGGAGGTTTGGTCAGGTACGACTTGATGTCTTGAAATGCAGCTTCGCATTCAGTATCCCAAACAAAGTCTACACCTTTCTTCATTAGGCGAGAAAATGGACGGCACTTCCCTAATAGGTTTGAAATGAACCGTCGGATGTACGCCAACCTTCCTTGAAGCCCTTTCAGTTCTCTCGGGGTTCTTGGAGATGGCATTTCTAGGATAGCCTTGACTTTGATGGGGTCAAGCTCTATTCCAGCTTTTCGAACTATGAATCCGAGGAACTTACCCGATGAGACACCGAATAAGCATTTGAGGGGATTCATCCGCAGTTTGTGTTTGCGAAGCCGGAGGAAGACTTCTAGAAGATCTTTGAGATGGTCTTCTTTTCTTTTTCTTTTGAAGGCGAGGTCATCAACATAACATTCGACCGTCTTGTGCTGCATATCAGGGAATATCTTCATCATAGCCCTCTGATATGTTGCACCGGCATTTTTCAGACCAAATGGCATGATAGTGTAGCAGTACATGCCAAATGGGGTCCGAAATGATGTATGCCTTTCATCTTCGGGATGCATCTTTATCTGGTTGTAGCCAGAGAAGCCATCCATTAAAGTCATTCGTTCAAACCCGCAGGTGTTGTCAGTCATTACCTCCGGTATGGGGAGTGGGAATTCATCTTTGGGGTAAGCATTATTCAGGTCTCTATAGTCAATACAGACTCTGGTTTGCCCATTTTTCTTTGTCACGGGGACGATGTTGGCCAACCATTCAGGATGCTGCTCCTCGCAGATGAAGCCAATGTTTTTGACTTTCTGAACTTCTTGTTCAATTTCGTCTATCACATCAGGACGGAATCTTCTTTGTCCTTGTTTGACAGGCTTGATATTTTCTTGGAGGTCGAGTTTGTGAACTGCTATTTTGGAATCTAAGCCAGGCATTTCAGCGTAAGACCATGCAAAACAATCAACAAACTCACGAAGAAAAGAGACATACTCGGGTAACTCATCATCCTTTATATTCTCACTGATGAATACAGGACGTGGGTTATCAGGTGTTTCCAAGTCTATCTTTTGAACAGAATCTTCTGTTGGAAGGTTTGAAGGTGGTTCCTCCACAATATTTTCGGAGGCTTCCAACTCAACAAGGCCTTCTGGATTTCCAAGGGCATTTTCAGACCATGGCTCCGTTTCTGTCCATAAATCTTCTTGATCGATACTCTTCTCAAGATTTGCTATGAGATGATCCCAATCACCTGCTGAAACTGGGTCGAGGTAAGGCACTTCTTTTGGAGACGATGGCTCTTCTGAATCAGAGAACCGTGCGTCTGTGTCATCGAACAATTTCTCTTCATCATCAGAGAAATCGTACCAATTTTTTTTTTTTTTTTTTTTTTTTTTTTTTTGAAGAGTAAGTTAGTTCTTCAATTTCTCAATAAAAATACAAAATGGAAATCTATAATCAAAGTGATTATAGAAACTTCCCAAGGGGCATACCCCGTATGTTACATAACAGCGCTATTTAAAGAAAGACATAAACCCAACCAAATAATTACAGCTGCATAGTAAAGGAGTGATACAGAAGATCAATATTAGCAACATTTAGCAATGGAGGACCAGGAAATCTACTAATGATTTTACTGAAGCGAACAGTCTGAGGATGAGGATGCACAAATTGAACTGGCCCAAAACTAGTAACCACAGCATGAAGACGTCGTGCCTGAAAACGCAATGGCCATTCTGAGGTAGCAGGATTGAGAAGAAGACGTTGCAAAGAGGTATCAGTCTCAATAGTTAGGGGAGAAATATCTGGAGGAACAATCTGCAACAGTGGGTAAAGAGCATCATAAAGATGCATCGAGTGCACTCGGCGTCCCCTCCAAGGATGATGAGTATCTCTCCATAAAATACCAACCAAACTCAGAGGCAATTGAAGAATTGAAAACCGCCATCCAGATGGTCTTTCATGAACCAGATTTGCAGCCATAAGTGGGGTATGCACAGGAACATTCCAATGACATTGAATGTCACTTGGTAATATAAGATTAAGGTATAAAATCTTGGTTGTCACCACCTGAATGATTCGTTGCACTATAGAACCATATGGAAGAGTAACATTCTTGAAAATTCGTGCATTACGTTCAGCCCACACATGCCATACATAAGCATTAAAAAGAAGCTTGGCAAGAATTAAAACATCGTTCCTATGCTGATCAAGCCGAGAAACCAGAGAATCTAAAAGCTCTTGAGCAGTAGAACAACTGATTGGGACCAAATGCAATTTAGAGAGGAGTACCCCCCAAATTGATTGTGCATAAGGACAATGAAGCATGAGGTGCAGAGACGTCTCCCAAGTACAATCACACAGAACACAACAAGTATCACACTCAACATTTCGTTGCAATAGGAAGTCCTTAGTCTTGAGCCTACCACGAAAGAACATCCAAGCACAGATAGAGTGTTTTTTAATAGCCCCTTGAAACCAAATAGCTGAAGTCCAACTTAACTGCTGGGTTGGAATGCTGCACACAAGGTTGTAAGCAGACTTCAAAGAGAAACACCCCTCCTCTTCAAGAGTCCAAACAATTTCATCATGAAAATCAGGCCATGGCTGACATGCACTAGGGATGAGATGAAAAATATCCATCAGGGCATTAGAAGTGGGGGGTGGCAAGTCCCAAGCACCATGTACTAGAAAAGGACTAACTCGTAAGTCTGTCCCCAAACCGAGATCATACATAGCTCGAGACCCAAAACAGTCCCGCAGACGTCCCCCTGGCAACCATGGATCAGTCCAAAAGTGTGTTGTGTGCCCATTCCCAATTAAGAACTTTATATGGGGTAAAGCCAAAGGTCGAAGGGCCAAAATCCCTTTCCAACCCCAAGAAGCAGATTTTGGACAAGCAACATCCCAGAAAGACTCACCCCTCAAATAACGAACATTGACCCAAATGTTCCAACAAGTGGTCCGGTTAAGAATAACATTCCATACCTGACGAAGCAGTGCTGCCTTCGCAACCCCCTCAATAGATCGAACACCGAGCCCTCCCATAGCAGCCGGCTGACAAATAGTAGTCCAAGCGATAGGATGAAGATAGGAAGAGGACCAGCTATTCCAGAAAAAATCTCGGAGTTGACGGTCTAAAGCATGTAAAACGGATTGAGGGAGAAGAAAGACAGTCGCCCAAAATAAATGAAAGGAAGAGAGAGTAGACTTAATCAACTCCAACCTGCCAGCATAAGAGATCACCTTAGCTTTCCAACCAGATAACCGCTGCTGCACCTTGGCTAAAAGAGGCTGACAATCATTAAAATTTAGTTTCCTTGAGGAGAGAGGGACCCCCAGATATCTGATAGGAAGACTGCCCCGTTGAATATTCAGAATAGAAGAAATAGCAGTCTGATCTTCCTCAGGACAGTTGGCATAAAAAATAACACTCTTCAGCCAATTTACCCCAAGCCCTGTAAAATCCCTAAAGTACTGAAGAAAGTGCTTAAGAGTAGCGGCTGCTCCCATGGTAGCTTTACTAAAGACAATCAGATCATCAGCAAACATCAAATGAGATATAATAACATCCTTTTTCACAAAAGGAGATGGAATCATATGAGTCAAAGCATATTGATGCATCATAACAGAGAAAAACTCCATAACCATAGCAAATAGATATGGAGATAAAGGGCATCCCTGTCGAAGACCACGAGTACCCTTGAAAAAACCCTCTGCAGCGCCATTTACCAACACTGAGAATTTTGCTCCTGAAATCGTACCAATTTGATGAGCTTCCTGGGTCTTTGTCGGGTAACTCTTCAAAGAGATATCCAGGGAGATCGATATCTTCATCGACAAGAGATGTCGAGGCCTGGTCGGCAAAACGACTCTGCAGCCTTTGTGTCAGCTGTCTCATCGGAGTGGCAGGATCATACCCTAATCCGTATGAAGACTTGTCTATGCAACGGTGGAGTTTCCAATTTTCCAGCTGACTTTTGGTGAGGGTGGCTTTCAATGGTATAAGAATACCACGGCCATCTCCCAAACCGATTGGATTTTTAGCGTCATAGCCCATTTTCTTCATGATAGCTTATGCCATTGGACTATACAAGGATAGTTGAGGCATACCTTCATTTTGGAAATGTTCAAGCAAGGAGTTTGATGAAGAAGCGTCCGATCTATGGAAGAAGATTGGTTTCTCTTCTGCCGATGTTGCCGGAACGATGAAGGTACCAGACGCGGGATCTTCTACGTCAGTCGGTGTCTCCAATGGAGTGAGGATAGGCTGAACTTGCTGAGTATCAGCTTGGCTTGACGATGTATCGTGTTCAGGCTCTAAATCCGAATCTGTGTCTTGTATGATAGACACGAAGGAGACAACAAACTTACCCCCAGTCTTTTGCTTTGTCTTCTTTGCTTTAGTAGTGATTACCAAAGGTTTGGAAGATTTGAAGGAGACAACGAAGGGAGACGGATTGCTCTCTTCGAGTTTGCCGGAAGGTTTGTTTTCTTCCGATGATTGCTGAGGAGCCTTGCCTTTATCTTTTTGGAGATTGCCGGCGAAGGAAGCTATTTTCTCCTCCTCCTTCTCTTTCTCATCCTTGTACATCTGAGAGTCTGTAAAATGGACTTCTTTGCCTTTAAAGGGCTTTTTGTCTGCAAACACTCGATGTATTAAGCCGTCGTTGCCAACAAACTTGATGCACTGATGTAGAGTTGAAGGGACAACATCATTCTCGTGTATCCAAGGGCGTCCGAGAAGGATGTTGTAGCATGTCATGACCCCGGACCAGGAGCCCGTCCTAATCCGGTGTTGCGGCGCGGCGGGTTAGCAAATTCTGCCCCGCACGTACTGATTTTGTTTCCCACAGGTTTCCGTGGTGAGGATTCCACGCGAATCACACACACATTCAACACATTTGCGGAAGCGTGTAGCAAACACTCTAACAATTATTTTCAATCAGAGAAAGCATGATTACATAATGGACTCATGTAAAAGGGAGAAAACATCACTAGCATTCCCATAGTTAAGTTAAGGTTTACATTACAACTAAAGCAAAGTTAAGTTTTACAAGTTCCCAAAAGACTTAAGCCAACATTGGCTAATAACAAAACCCAAAATAACCGGTCACTGGATTCCCAAAGTGTTCGCCTCAAGCCCCAACGCGATGTCTACATAACATCATTGGGCTGCCACTCCTGCCTACTGGGCTGCACGCCTACAATCTCCTCGCACTCCTCCTCAAGGGCAACATTACCTGTATCTGAACACCAAAACGAAGGGTCAGACACGACGGTCTGGTAGGCAATTGAATCAAATGTGACCATGCTATAAATCATAAATTTACCATTAATAAAACAAGTACAATAAAAAGGAACTAAGTAAAACAATTAGTTTGAGCACAAGATCCTTTGTAAAACCACACGGTAAATCACGATACACAGTTGAAATAAAGATTGGCAACCACACAAAGCTACATTCTCTGTTATACAAGGCAACAAGAGCACTCACGATAGAGATTCTCCGTCACACAAGGTGAAAAAGAACACGAAACATGACCCAGTAAAACTGAGCATCACTCACAAATCCCGCCGCAGAACGGGCTAAATAACACGTACGATAATTCAAACAGCAGTTGGCACGAAATATTTAAGGACCCAAGGCAGTTGATCAAACCGACAAGGTCGTCCAAGCCGAGTGGTGCCGACAATAAAACAAATACACACTACTTTTCAAATTCATGCTTGCTATATAAAAATTCGGGAACTACTCACTATTTCAAGAACACACGTTGTTTCACACGAAATCACGAATAGTAGTCCCTACACAATGTGTATGAAACACGATTCACGCACACAAAATCACAAACAAAGATGAAGAAGTTGTAAATCCATTTCACATCACTCAACCAATTTCTTGGAGCCACAACCACTGAGTTCGTATACACTTTGAGATCCCATGTCGTTCAATCGTTTAGGTGGTGCTCAATATTTAACGACATTCAAGATGGTCAATATGTATGCATCAACTAGGAAGAGTCCAAAAGGAATTGGAATCGAAAACCTCATCATTCCCTTCACTTCAGAAAACTGGGTATAGTCGGTCACCTGTCGGTTGGACGTCGGTTAGCCGACATTGAAAGTGTCGGTTAGCCGAGTGCTGATCGAGAGCTTACCCTCCCATTAGGTCAGGAAAACAGCATTCTGGATTTGGAACCGAGGATGTTCAGTCACCTGTCGGTCGACCAAGACCCCCAAACTCTGTCAAATGCAGCATTCTGGAAACGGAACCGAGTTGGCTCGGTCACCTGTCGGTTGGCCTGTCGGCTAGCCGACCCCTAACCGACGGCTGACCGACCCACTGCATAACAGTATTTCTGAAGCTGTTTCCCTTCCTTTCTTTTCTCCATCACTTTTCCTTATAGCCCCTTCTTTCCTGCATGAAAATGAGCCTACAGCTCCTCCCATTTCATCCAACAATCATTTATTCCAACCATCAAAATCCACAATTCAAACTTCATCAAATTTCCAAGAACACAACTTAGTAATTTGAAAGACATATTTCCAAATGAATGAAGCAGGTTAAAAACAGAATTCCAGTCCATAAATCAGAACATATGACATGTAAAACATGCCTTTAGTGAATCAACATCAATGCCAAATGAAATGGAATTAATCAAGAAGGTTATAAGTAAGAAAATCAACATAATTCTAAAACCATTGCATGCACAATCCATCTTATTCAATTACTTGCCTTGGGTAGGAAAATCACTCAAGAAAAGCTCTTCTCACACCTCTCCCTACAACTAAACTCCAATCTACAAAAACCCCATGAAAAACCCATTCAAAACTCCATGAAATTCGAAATCAAAGAAGCCTTCCATAAACCCTTTTTGCATGCATGAAAGAAATCTTCCTAAGGGTTCAAGAAAACCATGGTAGAGAGATGGAAACCATTGCTTACCTCTAGAAGCTCTAACAATGGAGAAAAGCTTAGAAAAGGGGATGGTTCCAACTGAATCTCTTCAAGGATGATATCAAAAGACAGCCAAGAGGAAGGGGAAGGGTTTTATGAGGTTAAATCTCCACTTTCCACCAAGGAAATGAGACATGCAAGAGGAGAGAGAGAGAGAGAGAGGCTGGAAGAGAAGAGAACGAGCTGATCTTCTCAGGCTTCAGCTGGGTGCAAAACGAATGAAGAGGAAGATGGGCAACTCACGTGGGTTCTCCTTTGAATGGGCTTAAGTGATTGTGGGTCCCATTGATCTAAAACTTCAAGGGCTCAAAACTCCTTCCTGTGGGTCCCGGACGAGATCGACGAAAGAGAGAAAAATGATCGTCGAAATGTCTAGTTTCCAAAAAAGTATAATTTTGGCGGACTTTTAAAATTCTGAAATTCATGCACAGATTTTGAGGTGAAAAGACCGTTTTGCCCTTTTTGCTGAAAAACATGATTTTGAGGCTCAAATACGCACGGGGTAATTTCCAAGGTTGTTAAAAATAAAACACAACCCAAGAGATCCAAAAATCGATATTTTTCAAAATCGACAAACCGAATTCCCACACGAGCACGCGATGCACAGGCCACCCCAGGCCCGGCCAAGCCTAACTCAACATCTTCAAAATTCCTCAAAGCTATTCAAAATGCTAATCGAGCTAAAGATCTAAGTTAATCGTCTTCTAATCCCACTTACTAACTAAACACAACTAAAACAAATATTAACTATATTAAACCTGGGTCGGAGTCAGACATCCTCCACCCCTTGGAGCATTTGGTCCTCCAAATGAACACTAACATCTGGCAATAGGTGAGGATACTTCTTCTGAACCTGATCCCGTAGTTCCCATGTGGCTTCTTCCGGCTCGTGATTCTCCCAGAGTACCTTGACCCAATGAATGGTTCGATTCCTCAATTCTTGCTCTTTGGTATCAATGATCCTAATCGGTATCTCCACATAAGTAGCATCCTCTCGAATCTCCAACGGTTCATGCTGCAACACATGTGAGGGATCGCGGACGTACTTCTTCAACATGGAAACATGAAACACATTGTGTACACCCGAAAGCTCTGGCGATAAGGCAAGTCCGTAGGCCACTTCACCAATGCGACTCAAAATCTCGTATGGTCCAATGAATCTGCTTGACAATTTTCCTTTCTGTCCGAACCTCAAAGTCCCTCTGATTGGTGACACTCTCAAAAACACCTTATCTCCTACCTGAAATTGTAAATCTTTCCTTCGAACATCCGCATAACTTTTCTGTTGGCTTCTAGCAACTTTCAAACGTTCATGAATCAATTTCACTTTCTCATTGGTCTCCCCGATCAACGTCGGTCCATGGAAGCTGCGTTCTCCGACCTCTTCCCAACACACGGGAGTTCTGCATCTTCTACCATATAACGCCTCGAAAGGTGCCATTCCAATGCTCGAGTGGTAGCTATTGTTATATGCAAACTCGCAAAGTGGCAAACTATCATCCCACTGAGTCTTGAAATCCAATACACAAGCACGTAGCATGTCTTCCAAGGTCTGGATAGTCCTCTCCAACTGGCCATCTGTCTGAGGATGATATGCCGTACTAAACTGGAGCTTTGTACCGATAGACTCATGTAGGGTTTTCCAAAATCTGGAGACAAACTTGTTGTCCCTGTCTAAGGTGATAGAAACTGGTTGACCATGCCTGCTGACATCTCATTAACAAATGTCTGCACGAGTGTTAGCATTTGCATCTTCTTCTCGGTCTTCAACGGAATGAAATGTACAGATTTTGTCAGACGATTGACTATGACCCATATCGCATTGTTCCCTTTGCTAGTAGTGGGCAAGCCTGAAACAAAATCCATCGTGAGATGTTCCCACTTCCCCTGCGGAATCTCTAATGGCTGTAAAAGTCCTGCTGGTTTCTGATGTTCTGCCTTTATCTGTTGATAAGTCATGCATCGAAACACAAAAGCTGCAATTTCTCTTTTCATGTTGCTCCACCAAAATCTGTCCTTCAGGTTATGGTACATCTTAGTACTCCCTGGGTGCATAGAATACTTAGTGCTATGAGCTTCAGTCATGATTTCATTTCTCAAATCTTCAATCTTTGGTACACACAGTCGGTCACAAAAGTATAGCACTCCATCCACAATTCTGAAATCTGGACGATCCGAGATGTGCTCCACAATTCTTGCTAAGTCTGGGTCTTGCAACTGTGTCTCCTTGATTTTCTGGATAAAAGTAGGCTAAGACATTGTCATGTTTGCTAGCATAACACCCTGTCTCAACGGTTGGAACTCAACTCCCAAATCTTTAAACTGTTGTATTATGCCCAAACCTCTCAAACTAGCCATGCTTCTAGACTTTCTGCTCAATGCATCTGCAACGACGTTCACTTTTCCCGTATGGTATTTAATTGAAAAATCATAATATTTGATATACTCCATCCATCTCCTCTGCCTCATGTTCAATTTCTTTTGGGAAAATAAATATTGGAGACTACGGTGATCCGAATGAACTTCAAAATTTTCTCTATAGAGATAATGTCTCCACATCTTCAAGGCAAAGACAACTGCGGCCAATTCCAAATCGTGGGTTGCATAATTTTTATCATGTTCTTTCAACTACCTAGAGCCATATGCAATGACCTTGTCATTTTGCATCAACACACAACCGAGTCCAACATGTGAAGCATCAGTATAAACCACAAATCCACCGCTGCCCGATGGTAGTGTAAGAATAGGTGCTAAAGTTAATCTCCCTTTTAACTCCTCAAAGCTGGCTTCGCATTTCTCATTCCACACAAATGGCACCTTTTTCCGAGTTAACTTGGTCAAAGGTGCTGAAATAGACAAAAATCTCTGCACAAATCTTCTGTAGTAGCCTGCCAAGCCTAGGAAACTCCTGATTTCTGTCACATTCCTTGGTCTTTCCCACTTAAGGACTGTATCAATCTTCGCTGGATTGACCGCTAAACCTTCTTTGGAGATAATGTGGCCTAGAAAAGAAACTTGTTCTAGCCAAAATTCGCACTTCCCGAGCTTCGCATAGAGCTGGTTATCTCTTAGAAGTTGCAAAGATGTCCTCAGGTGCTACTCATGTTCTTCCTTAGACTTAGATTATACAAGAATATCATTGATGAATACCACCGTGAATTGATCCAAGTGTCGTGCGAAGATCTTGTTCATTAGAGCCATGAACACTGCCGGCGCGTTTGTCAATCCAAAGGGCATCACTAGAAACTCATAATGCCCATATCTAGTCCTGAAAGCCGTCTTCGGTACATCTAATTCTCTGATTCTCAACTAATGGTAGCCGGATCGTAAGTCAATCTTTGAGAAATACGCCGCTCCTAAGCGAGGGAGTGATGTTAGCCAACATGTCCGTGTCTGAACCCTCGTTCATTCGGAAGATCATGGATGACCAATTGCAAGATCCAGAGTTGGCCAAGATTTCAGAGCATATAGCAGAACGTCCTGATTTTCGTATTGTGGATGGAGTCTTATACTATCGTGATCGTCTATGCGTGCCCAATATTGAAGATTTGAAGAATGACATTATGACAGAGGCGCACAGTACGAAGTACTCTATGCATCCGGGTAGCACGAAGATGTATCAAAATTTGAAGGGCAGATTTTGGTGGAACAACATGAAGAGGGAAATAACAGCTTTCGTTTCCCGATGTATACGTGTCAGTTGGCGAAGGCAGAGCATCAGAGACCTCCAGGGTTGTTGCAGCCATTAGAGATCCCGGAATGGAAGTGGGAACATATCACCATGGATTTCATCTCGGGATTGCCAAGGACCAGAAAAGGAAATAACGCCATATGGGTCATTGTGGACCGTCTTACCAAATCAGTTCATTTTATTCCTATTAAGACCGGAGAGAAAATACATATGTTACCTCTCGCAGAGTTGTTTGTCAACGAGATTGTCAGCCGTCATGGGCAGCCAGTCTCCATTACTTCGGACAGAGATAGCAGATTCGTCTCGAGATTCTGGAAAACTTTGCTTGAGTCTATGGGAACGAAGCTTCAGTTCAGCACAGCGTATCACCCTCAAACAGATGGTCAGTCAGAGAGAACAATTCAGACCCTCGAGGATATGCTCCGAGCATGTGTACTAGATTTCAAGACTCAATGGGATGAGACCCTACCGCTTTGCGAGTTCGCCTACACCAACAGTTATCATTCGAGCATTGGGATGGCGCCTTTTGAGGCATTGTATGGTAGGAGGTGTAGAACTCCAGTCTGTTGGAAAGAAGTAGGTGTTCGCAGTTTCCATGGACCGACTATAGTGAGTGAGACCAGTGACAAAGTCAAGTTGATCCAAGAACGTCTGAAGGTAGCCCGGAGTAGACAGAAGAGTTACACAGACTCTCATCGAAGAGATTTGCATTTCAAAGAAGGAGATAAGGTATTCTTAAAGGTGTCCCCTACTAGAGGAACTTTGAGATTCGGGTAGAAAGACAAATTATCTCGGAGATACATTGGACCCTATGATATCGTGAGCAAGATTGGTGATGTGGCTTATAAATTGGCCTTACCACCTGAGCTTTCCGGCGTACACAATGTGTTCCATGTGTCTATGTTGAAGAAGTATGTCCCCGATCCGTCGCATGTACTCCGTCATGAACCGTTGGAGATCAGAGAAGATGCCACCTATGCCGAGAAGCCTATTCAGATCATCGATACGAAAGAACAGGAACTAAGGACAAGGACTATTCAATGGGTGAAAGTGCTTTGGGAGAATCATGGACCGGAAGAGGCAACGTGGGAATTACAGGATCAAGTTCAGAAGAAGTATCCGCATCTACTACCCGAGGTTAGTTATTTTATTTCATTTGGTGGACCAAATGCCCTAAGGGGTGGAGGATGTAAGACCCCGCCCCGAGAGTTTCCGATTGGAGTTAATTAAGACGTGCTTTAGCTATAAGTGATATTAGTGGAAATGGGTTAAATCTGGATTAGAATAGCTTTTTATAGCTTTGAATTATTTTGGGAACTCTTTTGATTTAGTGGGGCCCTTTGGGGGTTCCTTTTATTGTGTCTTGATTAGTTTTGAAATTTATTTAATAATTCTGGAAATCCGTAATTTGCTTCATTTAAAGTATTTTATTATTCCCGACAAATCTTGTATTTGCTCCGTTCTCATTCGAGACCTCTAAACCCTACTTTGCTAATGGTAGGGGTAAAACAGTCTTTTTACACAAAATCTGGACACTATTTTCAATGTCTCCGAAACTCGTAAAATATATACTTTTTGGAAAGTAGAAATTTTGACGATCGATAGAAATTTGGACTTTTAAGTTGTGGGACCCATTGCCATTGTCTATATAAAGAAGAGTCTTCTTCTCTTCTCCCCTTTTCTTGCAACTTTCATCGAGAAAAGAGAGGTTCCAATCCTAGGGTTTTTCTACCTTGCTTCTTGCTTCCCCATCTCTCAATCTCTCTCAAATCTATTGCTAAAGGTAAAATGGAGGTGGTAATCTTCTTCCCCTCCATGAGAGCTTCATCTTGATACCATTTTTAGAGAGAGCCTTCCATTCCAAGCTATACTTTGAGCAAGCTCTTGCCATTAGAGGACTTTCCATGTAAGCTCTTCTTCTCATCTCTTGGTTGTGTGTTCTTCTAGTCCTTGAGATGCTCCATCTTGGTTATTGGAAGTTATCCCTTTCTATTTCATAGTTTTGCCATTTTAGGGCTTGTAATGAATGTATTTTGGGGATTTTTGTGTAGATTGTAGATTTTGAGCGAGAGAGTGTGCTTAGAGCTTGACTAGCATATTTGGAGACCAAGGCAAGTGAATGAATGGATTTGATTTGAATGAGTTCTTGTTTTATTAAAAATGTGGATTTTACCATTCATCTTCCTCTAGTTTCTTATGTTTCATAATGCCTTTGGAAATGTAATTATTGATAAGATTTCCTTTCAATTAATTTTATGAGAATGTATGCATTCTTTTGCTAAAGCTTGTTTTGCCATTATGGATTTTATAAATGAGATTTGTACTTGCATTGAATGGGGTTTGTGTTGGAAGGAGAATTAATGCCTTGATGGAAGGATGGTTGGAGGATAGGATTGATGTTGAATGGAAGAGAATAGACCCATTTCATGTTAGGAAATGGATGAAGTTGAGGTAAGAGGGTTTTTTGGGAAAGAAAGAGCTGAAACCTGCACCTGATGTGTAGTTCCCGCAGCTGGGCGGTCAGTGGGCGGTCACCTTGGCGGCTAGCCGACAGGTGACCGGCGGCTAGCCAACCCAGATTCGGTTACAAACACAGAATGTTGTGTTTTGACAGGTGAACCGCGGTCAGCCTCGCGGTCAGCTCGCGGCTAACCGCCACCCAAAAGCCCTGTGATCGCCAGGTAGCAGAAATGCGCGGTCAGAAACACAGAATGCTATATTTTAGCAGGGTGAACCGCGGTTAGCCCTGCGGTCATCCAGCGGCTAACTGCCGAACACCTCGGCGGCTAACCGCCAGCTAACCGACAGGTGACCGAATTTCACCCAGAATTCCTGAGTCTTTTCTATTGTTTTCAGATATGGTATTTAAAAGTTTGGATGGGTCGTTCTGATGCCCTACCGCCTTGGAAAGACCCAGGGGATGACATAAGGAGATTGACTTAGAAAGAAACTCCCTTTCAGAAAAGTATTGGGAATTTTGGATTCATCAACTTGTATAAGGAAACTTGATATGTCCTCTATCACTCGAGTACCATACTAAGGGCAAAAATAGACATACAACATCTTTCTACATGTTGTCTGAATACGGAAGCCCCAATATATAGTCCGTAGCTGTATAAGAATTATTTCATGGTTTTAACTCTGATTTATGCACCTGACATGTCCTGCCAGCCCCGTCTATGCATGAAAAGATAATGATATGAAATGTGTGCCTACGAGCACCATGCCCCGCCTGCCCGAGTGTTTTATACTGATATAGTTATGTACATGTTTTGATTTCTCATGTAACCTATGAGTCGGCACCACTAAGCTTGGACGTCCTTGTCAGTCTGATCAACTGACTTGGGCCTCCCCCTTGTGCTCCCGCCAGTTGCAACTTGGATCCTGTTCTGTCCCGTTACCCGGTTCCGCGGCCGTGGTCTTGCCTAGCTATATGTATATGTATATAATGTTGGTTCTCGTCACCTCGTGTGCTCGAGCCCAACGCACTGAATGTGCTCTCATCACATTAGTGATGGAGAGGATTTAGCTTTAGTGTGGTTGCCATCTAGTCAGTTCCTGTACCTTGAATATCCTACATGATTTACATGGCATCTGTACTTTAAATGAGCCATGCATCCTGTTTTACGACAGTTATTGTTTTAATAAGATTCCGTTATGTTAAGATGTGCTTTGATTCCTTTCTTGGTATTATCTATTCATCCACCTGCCAGACCGTCGTGTCTGACCCAATTTTGTGGTACTCAGGTCCAGCCCCCGTTATTGCCTTCGAGGAGGAGCCAGAGGAGGCGGTCGGCGAACCGCAACGATTAGTGGAGTGGCAAGCTGACAATGTCATTTAGACATTTGGTTTATCTTTGAGCTACGTAACATTTTGGGGGAGTTTATAGAATGATATTTGATTTGCACTTTTGGTTGTACTGGCCTTTGTTGGCCATTATTTTTGGGGAATGTTAATTTAGCTTGATCTTTTGTTTAAACTTTAACTTAATATTTTCGGAATGCTAATGAGATCATTGCTCACTCTGACATCATGTCATACTTATGTATTATCAGTCTTATATGTTGATGATGGATCAAGAATTTGATTTGTTACATGCTTCTGCACTAATGTAAATGTTTTATGAGTGTGTGTGTAGCCCTCACCGCGGAAACCTGTGGGAGATTAAATGTGTATATTAATATAATCATTCATCCACCTCGTCGCGGGCCCGGATCCCCAACAGGGTTCGCGACAGACTGGAATCAGAGCGAGACATGTTTCAGGCAATTAAAAGAAACTAGAAATCCTAAGGACGTGGCGAGGATCCGTTAGACGTTTCGTTAGACCATGCATTAGTTAGACTCATGTGAGAAATGTGTGGCCCATATATAATTGTATGTGCTAACAAATTGTTTTGCAGTGATATGCCACCTCGAAAAAGACCCGTAACCGACAATCCCACCGCAAGCAATAGTGAACACACCGGGCCACTAGGAAACGGTACTCCGGATCCAAACATGCAGAATCAGTTTCAACAGATGATGCAAGCCATGCTTGACCAGCAACGTCAAGCCAATGAAAATCAAGCCAAATTGCAAGAGCAAATGGCCAGGTAGGATGAAAAGCATGCCAGGGAAATGGCTATGATGCAAAGGCAGTTATTAGAAGTGTTAGAAAGGAGGCCTGAGCCGGCACCAGCGCAACCTCTAGGCCCTCAAATAGTCATTAACAACAGGGAGCATGACCCCAATGCATTGTTTGAAAGGTTTAGGAAGAGGGGTCCTAAGGAGTTCACTGGGCATGAGGACCCATTAGCTGCAGATGACTGGTTAGAGCATACGGAGAACATCTTTGAGATATTTAGATGTACAGGTAGGCAATATGTGCAACTCACCGCTTCCATGTTCACCGGTCTAGCGGATATATGGTGGAAAACAGTCAGGGCTGAGTATAGGACCATAGCGGACGCAGAGGCTTGGATAAGTTTCAAGAGACAAGTTAGTGACAAGTTTGTACCGACGCATGTGAAGAGGCAAAAATCCATTGAATTTCAGCAGCTCGTACAAGGTAGTACGACCATCCAAGAGTACCTCACAAAATTCGAGAGACTGTCTTGATATGACCCAGAATTAATTGACACCGTGGAGAAAAAGTTAGCGAAGTTCCTTGAAGGACTTAACCCGATCATTGAGAGGGATGCCACGGGTGTTGTACCACCTGCCACTTTTGAAGAGGCTGTGAGAAGGGCCTATAAACTCAAGAACCTGAACAACAAGATCCTCAAGATCCAAGGGAGGACTCAGACTCATCAACAAAACAACCAACAGAGGAACCATCAGAACAAGCGACCGAGGCAAGAACAAAACGTGTAGAATGCTCTAGTTTTCGTTCATTGTGGTAAAAACCATGAGAGTGCTCAATGCTGTACGATTACGGGAGCATGTTTCAGATGTGGTTCCATGGCACACCAGCTCAAGGACTGCCCAAGGCAAGTTGGACAAGGTAACAACAAACAGAATCAGCAACAACAAGGAACACAACGCCAGGCACCACCCCAAAACGCACTAGCTGTACAGAACCAGCCCAGGCCACTCCAGCAGCAGGCTCCGCAGCAACAGTATAGACCTCCACAACAGCAGGAAGCTCGTCCGCAAGGACAGAATCAGAATCAGCGTCCTCCTCAGCAGCATAGGAATGCACAACAAGGAAGGCAGCAACAAGCTCATAACAGGCCTCAGCAGCGAGGACAAGTGTATGCAATTAACCAAGCTGATGCAGAGGCGGCAGATAACGTGGTGGAAGGTACACTCCTAGTTTGTGGATTTGAAGCTAAGATTTTGTTTGACCCTAGCTCTACGCACTCTTTCTTGTCTCCAAAATTTTCTAAGCTGATTGTTATGCCTGCTAGAGAACTTGAGTATGTGTTGACAGTGTCCACCCCCGTAGGCAAACAAGTTGTGTGTAGGAAGTATTATCCTAGATGTGCGATTAAGATAGGAGATGTGGTGTTACCGGCGAATCTCATTTTGTTGGAGATGTATGACTTTGATGTCATCCTAGGGATGGACTGGTTAGCAGGTTACCATGCTACTATGGATTATTTTCATAAGACCCTCACTTTTAAATTAGAAGAGACACCAGCGGGAGTGCTATTTCAAGGAGAGAGGAGGAATTCTTGTCCAAGGTTTATTTCAGCGTTGAAGGCTGATAGACTTGTGAGAAGTGGATGTGAAGGCTATTTAGTGTTTATCACGGAGGATAAACGGTCCCAAGGGGTGGAGGAGATCCCAATTGTTTGTGAATTTCCAGATATTTTTCCCGAAGAGATCCCAGGATTGCCACCTGTAAGAGAAGTTGACTTCACCATCGAGTTATTACCGGGGACCACCGGGGACCGCTCCGATATCTATTGCACCATGTAGAATGGCTCCAGCTGAATTAGGAGAGTTGAAGATTCAGTTGCAAGAATTGTTGGATAAAGGTTTTATTAGACCGAGCGTCTCACCTTGGGAAGCTCCAGTTTTATTCGTCAAGAAGAAAGATGGTTCCATGAGAATGTGTATTGACTATCGGAAATTGAACCAAGCTACCATCAAGAACAAGTATCCGTTGCCAAGGATAGATGAATTGTTTGACCAATTGCAAGGTGCTGCTTACTTTTTGAAGATCGATCTAAGATCCGGTTACCATCAGTTGAGAGTTAGAGATTTAGATGTATCGAAGACAGCGTTCCGGACGAGATATGGACACTATGAGTTTCTAGTGATGCCATTTGGACCGACGAATGCACCGGCAGTATTCATGGCCTTGATGAACAAAATATTCGCAGAGTACTTAGACCAATTAACAATGGTGTTTATTAATGACATTCTGGTGTACTCTAAATCTAGAGAAGAGCATGAGGAGCATTTGAGGATAGCATTGCAACTTCTAAGAGACAACCAATTGTATGCGAAGCTCACCAAATGCGAATTTTGGCTTGAAGAAGTCGCATTTTTAGGTCATATCATTTCCAAAGAAGGATTATCAGTGGACCCAGCTAAGATAGATGCAGTTGTGAAGTGGGAAAGGCCGAAGAATGCGTCAGAAATCAGAAGTTTTCTTGGATTGGCGGGTTACTATCGAAGATTTGTACAGGGATCTTCGTCGATCGCAGCTTCATTGACGAAGTTGACCAAGAAGAATGCACCTTATGTGTGGACAGACCAATGTGAGACCAGCTTCCAAGAGTTGAAAAAGAGATTAACTTCAGCACCCGTCCTCACTTTACCATCCGGGAGCGGCTGTTACACCATTTTTACAGATGCTTCATCTTGATACCATTTTTAGAGAGAGCCTTCCATTCCAAGCTACACTTTGAGCAAGCTCTTGCCATTAGAGGACTTTCCATGTAAGCACTTCTTCTCATCTCTTGGTTGTGTGTTCTTCTAGTCCTTGAGATGCTCCATCTTGGTTATTGGAAGTTATCCCTTTCTATTTCATAGTTTTGCCATTTTAGGGCTTGTAATGAATGTATTTTGGGGATTTTTGTGTAGATTGTAGATTTTGAGCTAGAGAGTGTGCTAGAGCTTGACTAGCATATTTGGAGACCAAGGCAAGTGAATGAATGGATTGGATTTGAATGAGTTCTTGTTTTATTAAAAATGTGGATTTTACGATTCATCTTCCTCTAGTTTCCTATGTTTCATAACGCCTTTGGAAATGTAATTATTGATAAGATTTCCTTTCAATTAATTTTATGAGAATGTATGCATTCTTTTGCTAAAGCTTGTTTTGCCATTATGGATTTTATAAATGAGATTTGTACTTGCATTGAATGGGGTTTGTGTTGGAAGGAGAATTAATGCCTTGATGGAAGGATGGTTGGAGGATAGGATTGATGTTGAATGGAAGAGAATAGACCCATTTCATGTTAGGAAATGGATGAAGTTGAGGTAAAAGGACTTTTTGGGAAAGAAAGAGCTGAAACCTGCACCTGATGTGTAGTTCCCGCAGCTGGGCGGTCAGCGGGCGGTCACCTTGGCGGCTAGCCGACAGGTGACCGGCGGCTAGCCAACCCAGATTCGGTTACAAACACAGAATGCTGTGTTTTGACAGGTGAACCGCAGTCAGCTCGCGGCTAACCGCCAGACAAAAGCCCTGTGACCGCCAGGTAGCCGAAATGCGCGGTCAGAAACACAGAATGCTATATTTTACAGGGTGAACCGCGGTCAGCCCCGCGGTCATCCAGCGGCTAACCGACAAGTGACCGAATTTCACCCAGAATTCCTGAGTCTTTTCTATTGTTTTCAGATATGGTATTTAAAGGTTTGGATGGGTCGTTCTGATGCCCTACCACCTTGGAAAGACCCAGGGGATGACATAAGGAGATTGACTTAGAAAGAAACTCCATTTCAGAAAAGTATTGGGAATTTTGGATTCATCAACTTGTATAAGGAAACTTGATATGTCCTCTATCACTCGAGTACCATACTAAGGGCAAAAATAGACATACAAGGTCTTTATACATGTTGTATGAATAAGGAAGCCCCAATATATAGTCCATAGCTGTATAAGAATTTATTTCATGGTTTTAACTCTGATTTATGCACCTGACATGTCCTGCCAGCCCCGTCTATGCATGAAAAGATAATGATATGAAATGTGTGCCTACGAGCACCATGCCCCGCCTGCCCGAGTGTTTTATACTGATATAGTTATGTACATGTTTTGATTTCTCATGTAACCTATGAGTCGGCACCACTAAGCTTGGACGTCCTTGTCAGTCTGATCAACTGACTTGGGCCTCCCCCTTGTGCTCCCGCCAGTTGCAACTTGGATCCTGTTCTGTCCCGTTACCCGGTTCCGCGGCCGTGGTCTTGCCTAGCTATATGTATATGTATATAATGTTGGTTCTCGTCACCTCGTGTGCTCGAGCCCAACGCACTGAATGTGCTCTCATCACATTAGTGATGGAGAGGATTTAGCTTTAGTGTGGTTGCCATCTAGTCAGTTCCTGTACCTTGAATATCCTACATGATTTACATGGCATCTGTACTTTAAATGAGCCATGCATCCTGTTTTACGACAGTTATTGTTTTAATAAGATTCCGTTATGTTAAGATGTGCTTTGATTCCTTTCTTGGTATTATCTATTCATCCACCTGCCAGACCGTCGTGTCTGACCCAATTTTGTGGTACTCAGGTCCAGCCCCCGTTATTGCCTTCGAGGAGGAGCCAGAGGAGGCGGTCGGCGAACCGCAACGATTAGTGGAGTGGCAAGCTGACAATATCATTTAGACATTTGGTTTATCTTTGAGCTACGTAACATTTTGGGGGAGTTTATAGAATGATACTTGATTTGCACTTTTGGTTGTATTGGCCTTTGTTGGCCATTATTTTTGGGGAATGTTAATTTAACTTGATCTTTTGTTTAAACTTTAACTTCATATTTTCGGAATGCTAATGAGATCATTGCTCACTCTGACATCATGTCATACTTGTGTATTATCATCTTATATGATGATGATGGATCAAGAATTTGATTTGTTACACGCTTCCGCATCAATGTAAATGTTTTATGAGTGTGTATGAAATCCTCACAGCGGAAACCAGTGGGAGATTAATTGTGTATATTCATATAATCATTCATCCACCTCGTCGCGGGCCTGCATCCCGGTCCGGGGTCGCGACACTCCTATAATCGATGCACATTCTTAAACTGCCATCTTTCTTCTTGACGAATAAAACTAGAGCTCCCCAAGGTGAGATGT
This sequence comes from Persea americana, assembly GCA_029852735.1. NCBI lineage: Eukaryota > Viridiplantae > Streptophyta > Magnoliopsida > Laurales > Lauraceae > Persea > Persea americana. The sequence goes on from CM056818.1 coordinate 19,091,325, forward strand.
TTGGTCTAATAAAACCTTTCTCCAACAAATCTTGTAACTATATCTTTAACTCTCCCAATTCTGCCGGAGCCATTCTGTATGGTGCAATCGAAACTGGAGCAGTCCCTGACACTAGTTCGATCGTGAAATCAATCTCTCTAACCGAAGGCAAACCTAGAATCTCCTTTGCAATTCGCGTACTACGGGGATTCCCTCCACCCCTTGGGACCGTTTATCCTCCGTGATAAACGCTATATATCCCTGACAACCACTTCTTAATAATTTGGAAGCTTTGAAAGCTGAAATTAATCTTGCCTGAGGGTTCTTGAGTTCTCCTTGCAATTTAACCTCCATAGGAGCAGAATCTAACTTGAAGGTGATAACTTTAGTAAAACAATCCATTGTTGCATGATGTCCCGCTAACCAGTCCATTCCCAAAATAATATCAAAATCATGGATATGTAAGACAATCAAATCTGTTGGCATGTTAACTTCCCCCACCATAACTGAACAACTGGGATATGTAAGACAATCAAATCTGCGACACGTTGAGGGGCGGTCTTCTGCTTCTTAGCAGGTGCCGTCTCTTCTATGGGTAGTGGGAATGGTCCCAGCGACCCGAAGACGATGGTCCGAGGAGTGGAGATCGACCCGGTGCTTTGGGAGTTGCCGAGGGAGGTGATGCTTCGGCAGCTGGCAGGGCGCTTGTAAGTGCGCTTGCTTTGCTTTGCTTCTCTTGAAGCATGACTTGGTACTTGTTTTCATCGAAGGTAATGGTCAACGAGGCTGCCATTGTTAGTTTTGGAAAACTTCTAAAACAAGACCACATCCATTAGTAATCACAAGAATATGGTGATCGTAAATGGAAAATACTATGGTTTTATCTTTTCAAATCGCTCAGCAGGCATGGACTATTCTGAACGTAATGAAGAAGGCAAAAAGCCATAGGGGGTACAATTGTTCCGAACGCAAGAAGCAATTGTAAACCTTAATTCAGGTTACCGAGACGCGAAGCTCACTCGAGGTAAAATGATATAAGGTTGGAGATACAAATGTGTCGGTCGCGAATACAGTAGACCCGAAAGGGCGTACTAGCACTGCTAGGCACAAATGTTGAAAATCGCATCCTTGAAAGGACACGAGATTGGATTTTTTTTTGAAAGGTCAAGATTGAATTCACAAAAGAGAGCAAATGGTATCCTAATCCGAACAAAGGCTCAGCGATTTCCGCGAGCCCTAAGTCCGAAGAGGAAGGAACCAGGATTTCTCAAATTTGAATCCAATAATGACGGAAGTTTTTTTTTTTTTTTTGAAAAGCCAAGATTGAATTCATAAAAGAGAGCAAATGGTATTCCAATCCGAATACATGTTGAAACATTTCTGCGAGCACTAAATCCGAAAAGAAAGAAACCAAAATTTCTCGAATTTGAACACAATAGTGACAGAAGTTTTTTTTTTTTTAGATTTTTTTTTGAAGAGTGCACATAGGTCTTTCAATTCGGTCTTATGAAACCTCAGTGGATAGATCGGCCCCCATGTAAGGGTAGGATTACTTAATGAACCCGTTTGAAGGACCTTTGCCTCGACCAGTCTAGCTGCCTCCATACTCTGGACAAGGCTTTTCTTAAATTCACTTTGGTCAAAGAACGCAATTCGTGCAACCTTAATGCATTTTTTTTTTTGAAAGATCTCCAATGGACCCATCAAAGAGAGCAAAGTGGCCCTTCCCAGTCCAAACACTAGCTCAGTGATTTCTGCGAGCCATTATACGAAAAGGAAGAACCAAAGTTTCTCCAATTTGAGTCGAAAAGAGAGAAATTTGAAAACTTTTTTTTTAAATTTTTTTCTTTTGAAAGATCACAAATGGACCCATCAAAGAGAGGGAAATAGCCTCTCCCAATCCGAACATTGGCTCAGCGATTTCCGCGAGCCATTGTACGAAAAGGAAACAACCAAAAGTTTCTCCAATTTGAATCCAAAAGAGAGAAATTTGAAAACTTTTTTTTTAATTTTTTTTTTTTGAAAGATCACAAATGGACCCATCAAAGAGAGGGAAATGGCCCTTCCCAATCCAAACATTGGCTCAGTGATTTCCGCGAGCCATTGTACGAAAAGTAAAGAACCAAAGTTTCTCCAATTTAAACCCAAAAGAGAGAAGTTTGAACATTTTATTTAAAATTTTTTTTTTTTTTGAAAGATCACAAATGGACCCATCAAAGAGAGGGAAATGGCCCCTCCCAATCCGAACGTTGGCTCAGCGATTTCCGCGAGCCATTGTACGAAAAGGAAAGAACCAAAGTTTCTCCAATTTGAATCCAAAAGAGAGAAATTTGAAAAAAAAATTTTAATTTTTTTTTTTAAAGATCACAAATGGACCCATCAAAGAGAGGGAAATGGCCCCTCCCAATCCGAACGTTGGCTCAGCGATTTCCGCAAGCCATTGTACGAAAAGGAAAGAACCAAAGTTTCTCCAATTTGAATCCAAAAGAGATAAATTTGAAAACCTTTTTTATTTTTTTAAAGATCACAAATAGACCCATCAAAGAGAGGGAAATGGCCCCTCCCAATCCGAACGTTGGCTCAGCGATTTCCGCGAGCCATTGTACGAAAAGGAAAGAACCAAAGTTTCTCCAATTTGAATCCAAAATAGAGAAGTCTGAATTTAAAAAAAAAAAAAAAAAAAGGTTAAGATTGGATTCACAAAAGAGAAGAAATGGTATTCCAATCTAAACAAAGGCTCAGCGATTTCCGCGAGCGCTAAATCCGAAAGGGAAGAAACCAAAATTTCTCAAATCTGAACACAATGATAAAAAGAAAAACTTTTTTTTTTTGTTTGAGAAAAGAAAGAATGAAAACAAGTTCAAAGAAAGAAGTTTCCAAAGAATCTCATCTCATGTTTTTTTTTTTAGATACCAGATCCAACATAGGCCACCAAGGAGCCAAGGATTCTAAGCATCGTGTTCTCAAATGAACGATTCCCACCAGGTGTCCCAACTTGATGGTCCCGTCTTTTCTTTTTGCCTTCCTCCGTTCCGGGTCTACCGGGGTGCGACGCAGCGAAGAAAAAAGCGAGCATCAACATTTTGTACGGGTATGCCAGATTTTCTATTCTACCTGGAATTTGAAATTGTGATCCGGAGATTCACCTTCACAAGTAGAAAGGAAATCATACTTTTTTCTAGCTTTCCATTACATATATATTTTAAAGAAAGAGAAAAGATTTTTTTTATGCCATGGAAGGCGATTTTGTTTAGTTTGCCGTGAAAGGCGGTTTTGTGTCGTAGAAGGCGATTTTGTCATGAAAGGCGATTTACAAATCTCATCAATAATGAAAGACAAGAATTGTGATTTTTTTGTCTCTTTAAAAATACAAAATACAATAGAAGAGGAAGAAAGAGGGATCTGACTTCTCAGGAGATTGTGGGGACTCATTCAGATCGACAGTCGCGAGTCATATATGGACTCCGCCATCGTCCTTCAGATGAGAACACTTGATGCTTTAGTTCACTTGGCTTGGCTTGGACCCCGGATTTTTAAAGGACAAGGACCAAGGGAAGGTCCTATATCCAATAAAAATCTGGGTAGACGGGCTAAAAAGCTGCGTCTAGGCCACGTTGAATAGAAGGAGAGTGGAAACCTTGGGGGGTGGCCCCCCAAGGGACTTCAGTCACTTTGTAGTGTTTGCAGCAGAGTTTCTTAAGAGTGAGAGAGCTACTTTATGTAGAGACTTTTCAAGATAATTTTTCAGGACCCTTTCCCTTTGGAATGACCACCTATTTATAGGCTTTTGGTAGCCATTAGGAGGGTTTATGGGCATTGATTGCATTAATGCTCCATGATGGGAGGAGTTACAAGATTTAATTTCATAATTTTGTAACTCCTTTTTCCTTGAATCTGATTGGTCGATCGAGAATAATGGGCATTTAATCTCCATGATGATGGGGGTTTCATGATTAATTACCATGATTAAACTCCATAATGATAGGAGTTACATGGTTAATTGCCACGATTAATTGGATTTGTAACTCCCATTTGCTTGCTTCTGATTGGGCCGTCCAAAATAATGAGTTAATGACCGTATTAATTTATCATAAACGGGTCAATTAAAAGCATTAATTGGTCGCCAAGTCGCTTGAAGAGTCGCGGGACGCGCTGCGTCTTTTGGAATTCTTCTTGCGATGATCATTGATGGATCCGCATGTTGTTTGATGTTGGATGACGATGCAATTTCAGACATTGACTGGCACCAATGGGCCAACAACATCTGTCCAGTCGATTTCACGATCGGTCAGGCAGAAAGTATACTTTCTTGGTCGGCCGGTTGGCGATTTTGGAGTGTCCGATGATGATCAAATCATTTCGATGGCGGATCCGTGATGTTGACGAAGATCGACGGATATCATGCCTCAAAAACCAGAATTTAGGAAAATCACAGGGCCCAAAACATCGCGAAATGCGAAAAATACCCAAAAAAGTGGGTTTCAGAGCGAAATTTGGAGGCCCGGATCCCTATGGTCGCCGGCGACCATGGGATTTTTTCCTATTTTTGGTCGCCGTTCGGTCTTCGTTTCTCGGCAATTTTTCGAGCTTCTTTTGCTTCTTTTTTTCTCCTGTATTTTTCTTGACATTTCTCGTCATTTATTGGCTTGATTCCACTGAAGAAAACCTGTCGAGAAGCCGTGCAAATCAAGGAACAAAGTTTCCTATTTTTGGAAAAGCCGAAGATTTTGTAGCCGATTTTCTGCCAAGGGTTGAAACTAGGTCAAATGATGTTGGAATGACCTGAAATTTGAGGTGAAGCTTCCTGAGCATTAGATAGGACCAACCATGGGCTTTTATTTGAGTTTTGAAGCCGTTTGGGGTCCCGTCGATGCTAGACTTGATTTCACTATGCGGAAGATGTCGAGCTTTGATGTGCGGTCATCCGATGTCCGATTGACCTGAAATTTGGCAAGGAGTCTAATGGAGTCATTTTGAGATGATCTATTAGCTCCGATTTGGGTGCCATGGTCCTGGGGAGCTCCGCCACCGGTAGGCTTGATTTTGCTTCCGAGCGTCAAAGCCGGGTCAAACGTCGTCGGAATGACCCAAAATTTGACGTGCAACCCTTTGGAAGCATGTAGAATCTACTCATGTGCTTTGTTCGATGAGTGGAGGCATCGGAGGTTCTCGCCGCCGAGAGGCTTGATTTCGCCGTTCGAGAGTTGATGGAGGGTCAAACGGTGTCGGTTTGACTTGAAATTTGACATGTAACCTTTTGGAGGTATTTTGAGACCATCCATAGGCTCTGATTGAAGATTTGATGTCGTCGACATTGTCGTCCTCCTGCTCAACCATTGGAGGTTGAAGTCAGGTCAAATGGTGTCGAAATGGCCCGAAACTTCATGTGTACCCTTCTTTTGGCTATTTCAAAGGATCTTACAGTTTTTGTTTGATTCTGACAGGATCTGATGCTTGAAGCAGCTTTACCTGTTTGCAATAGGATGCGACTCCATGTAGCTTTTGATGTTGAGGAGGCTAAGTGACATTTTTGGTGTCAACAGTCTCAAGCTTGCTGTTGCTACCTTTTTCTTGGTGATTCCAGCTAGGCTACCATTTCTTCTTGTTTATCTAGCTCCAAGTTAGATCTATTCTCCTCCTCTCTAATGGAGTCTTTTGAGCTCATAAGGATTGTGTTTTTTAAACATGCAAACCCATTTTAGAAATGGGTCTTTGTTTTCAATTTTTGGTAGGATTTTGAGGTACTTTCCATGGGGTTTTTTGCAGACTCTTAGCTCAGCTCGTGGGATAGGATCTTGAGGAGGTTTGTTTTGCATTTTGTTTATCCAAGGCAAGTGATCCTTTTAGTCCATTATGCATGTATTTTCTTGGTACATTGTGTTTGAAAATAATACATTGTTCATGCATGTTATATCTTTACAATTAATTGTTTGTTAACCAAGCTTGATTTGGTTTCAATTTCTGTACATGCAATTGGTGTTGGTTATCTTCCAAAACTTTGAATTTCTGCTCATAATGGGAACTTGTGTATTGTTTATAAATTGAATGGGTTTACTGAAATGTAGAAATGTGTTGGAGAATGGAGGAGTTGGTGATGCGGAATTTTGACCTTCGAGACTTTGGAGGAGAGCATGTAGGCTCTGGAAATGCAATGGTCTTGATGACGATTGTCGCGACCCCGGACTGAGGTCCTGGCCCACGAACAATAATAAACATATGAATATACATTAATTTCCCACAGGTTTCCGCGGTGAGGATATCACACACACTCACAAAACATTTACATTAGTACGAAAGCATGTAGCAAACCAAATTCGTAATCCATTCGCATTTCAAAACTGGTGATACATATGTACAAATAACATGACATCAGAGTGAGCAATGATCTCATTGGCATTCCCAAAATATAAAGTTAGAAGTTTATACAAAAAAATCAGTTAAATTAACATTCCCCAAAAATAATGGCCAACAAAGGCCAGTACAACCAAAAGAGTAAATCAAATATCGTTCTATAAGCTCCCAAAATGTTACACAACTCAAAGATAAACCAAATGTCTAAATGATGTTGTCAGCTTGCCATTCGACTAAGCATTGCGGCTCACCAACCGCCTCCTCTGGCTCCTTCTCAAAGGCAATAATGGGGACTGGACCTGAGTACCACAAAAATGGGTCAGACACGACGGTCTGGTAGGTGGGTGAATAGATAATACAATAAGAGTAATCAAAGCATAACTTAAAAACATAATAAAATCTTATTAAAACAGTAATTGTTATAAAACAGGATGCATTGTTTATTTAAAAAATAAATGCAATATAAACATGTGGGGTAATCATGGAATAGGAACTGACAAGATGGCAACCACACTTAAGCTAAATCCTCCATTACTAATGTGATGAGAGTACACTATAGGCGTTGGTCTCGGAGCACACGAGGTGGCGAGAAACAACTATATACATATATAAATATACTGAGCAAAACCACGACCGCGGAACCGGGTGACTAGATTGAACAGAATTCAGACTGTAGCTGATAGAAGCTAAAAGGGGACCCCAAGTCGGTGGATCAAACCGACAAGATTGTCCAAGCTTGGTGGTGCCGACTCATAGGTCAAAACACATTCAAAACATATACATATCTAAAGAGGTGAATACCACCCAAAACAGACTGAACAAAAAGAGCTCGTGAGCACATTTATCACAATAGTATCTTATCATAATGAATAAGGCTGACTAAATGTTCATGTTACAGATTTTAGTAGTCAAAAGTGACATTTGTACTATTATACGAAAACTATCAGAAATAAATGAAACTCAATAAAAACAGACACTATGGTCCCCTTATAATTCCGGACCATACATTGAGTTTTCAGGATTTAAACAATAGGTATAAGGGTCTCGTATGTCGATTAAAGCTCATGGCTTGGTACTTCAGAAGGTTTGAGACATCTTGACTTCCCTATACAAATTGATAAGCCCATTATTCTCAATAAATCTTTGGAATTGGGGTTCTTTTCCAAATCAATCTCCATATAACACCTCTTAATCCTCCACATCATATTGGGGCTCCAAACCAAACTCACTGGACCATAAACACCCTTTTGATCATGTTTGGAAAACAACCCAGGAATTCTGTACCGTTTGCTCGAGCGAACTGGAGGATTCATTCGAGCGAATAGCATTCTGGGAGGGTTCGCTCAAGCGAATACAAGTTCGCTCTAACGAACTGGTCCGAGTCAGGAGGGGTCGAGCGAACTGGGAGAGTGGCTCAAGCGAACAAGTTCTGGAAGGGGTTCGCTCGAGCAAACTAACTTCTGGGAGGGTTGGCTCGAGCGAACTGGAAGTTGGCTCTAGCTAACCATGTTCTGTGAGGGTTCGCTCGAGCGAACGTAGGTTCGCTCAAATGAACTGCTTCAGAAACACTCCGTTTCAGCAGTCCGGGCCTCATCTTCTCTCCCTTTCTAAATATTTTTGAAACCACCATTTAACACCATATTTATGGGACTTCCAACTACCCAAACCACAATCACTTTCTCCAACAACCATCCATTCAAAACCATTAAAATCATAATAATTTCCAATCTCATTCAATGCAAAGAACAACCACCATAAATGAAGAACCATAAATGACAAAAACACATTCTAATACACAAATCTCAAGAAAGTAAAAGCTCATCATATGCACATTTCTAAAAACATTATAAACCATAGTAATCTAGAAGAAGATGAATAGTAAAAACCCACATTTTCCAAGAAATAATAAATCATTCAAATCAAGCCCATTCATCTACTTGCATTGGTTCCAAAATAGCTAGTCAAGCTCCTAATCACCTCTCTTAAGCCAAAACACCAAGCTACACAAAAACCCCCAAAATACACTCATTACAAACCCTAAAATGGCCAAACCAAGAAATAGAATGAGAGAGCTCCCAATAATGAAGATGGGGCTCCTCTAAGACAAGAAGAACACTAATCTAGAAGATTAAAGGAAAGCTTACTTGGATGGTCCTCTAATGAGGGAGGGTAGCTCAAAGGAAGCCCTAGAATGCTTAGTTTCTTTTACAAATTGTATCAATGTGAAGCCTTCATGGAGAGGAAGAAAAAGAAGGTCTCCATTTCTCTTTTAGCAATAGGTTGGCATGGATTTGGAGATGGAGAAGCGAGAAGAAAAGGGAGCAAACCCTAGGTGTCTGGAACTTCTTCTTCTCAAAACAAAAGTTGCAAGAAAAGGAAGAAAAGAAGAAGACTCCTCCTTTTATAGAAAATGGAGATGGGTCCCACAACTTAATCAACTAATTGGGCTTAAAACATCATCTTCCACACCTTGGATGGATTCGACCAAGAAGGAAGAATTGTTCGCCAAAATTTCTAGTTTCCAAAAAGTATATAATTCATGGGTTTCGGAGATACTGAAAATAGTGTTCAGATTTTTGTTCAAAAGACTGTTTTACCCCTATCATTAGCAAAGTAGGGTCTACAGGTCTCAATCGGAAACGGGGCAAACACGAAAGTTGCAGGGAATAATAAAACAAATCAAATGGGGCAAAAATGCAGATTCTCAGAATTATAAAATAAATTTCAAAGTCACTCAAAACGCAATAAATGAACCCCCAAAGGGCCCTACTAAATCAAAAGGTTCTAAAAATGATCCAAAGCTATGAAAAAACTATTCTAATCCAACATTAACTTTGATCTCACTTAAAACTAAAACACGACTTAATTAGCACTGATAAAAAACTCTCGGGGCGGGGTCTTACAATAATTAAGGGAAGTGAAATGGGGGAAAAGAATGAAGGACAGACAAAAAAATCTGACTTGAAATGAACCACCCGTACATGGTCGGTCAGTTGGCGATCAGCCGTCGGTTAGCCGAAAACCCCGTCTCGGTCGACCGAAAGCCAACCGAACCAGTTCGATTCCATTTCCAGAAGCTTACATTTCAACAGAGGAGTGTTGGTTAGCTGTCGATTAGTCGATAACCCTGTCCAGGTCGATCGACAGCCAGCCGAACCCCCTCTCGATTCCAATTCAAGAATGATACTTTTTCTGACCTGAGTTTTGCCGGTTAGCCGACGGTCAGATGTCTGTTAGCCGACATGCACCTCTTCGGCTAGCCGATGGGTAACCGATAGTTGACCAAATTTCAAGATTTACCTGTTTTATGGAATTTTCTTGGGAAATAAAAACTAGAATATGTTGATATTGTGCATATGGAACTCGAAATGTATTGTATCTTTAGGGGCATCAATCCGCTTTTAATTCTAACATTTGGGTTTCAATTACACAAGAATCAAATGAATGGTCTTAGCATATACTGAGAGTTATTTGGAAAAAAATTAGTTTTGACACAAAGAATATCATTTTTAACTTGTTTTGATTTATAAGTATCAGTTTTGTTTCGGGTATCGTTTTGCACTTGTTTTGACTTGAAAATACATAATTTTCTCGGATTGGCTCTAATTTGACCAGTTTTACCTGTTTTTCCTGTCTTTGTCTATTTCTACTTGTTTTACTACAAAAGCCACCTGGTCTTATGACTTCTCGTACTTTGCAACCAATAAACATGTGGGCGGACCACCAATCATGCTTTTACCTGAGTATTTACGTGTTTACGTGTCCTCGCTTGTCGAGTAGCCATTTTCTTAACATAACTGGATTTTTGTACCATGTTTTAAAGGATTCTGAATATTGCTTCTTGAAAGATTCTGATTAAGGAAAAAACTCATGGGGACTACTTTTGCTCTTGTACATGTTAATAGCTTATACTATCTTATCTTGTCCTACATGCACCATCCACCTCGTGTGGTCGATGAGGGAAATGTGAGAACTTGGTCCGGGCGGCACCTTCAACCACGGGGTGTAGCGTGTCAACCACGGGATTCAAACGACAAGTCTCCACTAGCCATCCTCGGAAATGTTCAGGTTGCTTGCTCCGTTCACCTCGCGTGGCTGAGGATATCTTGTCCTGTCTTGTCTTGATAAGTAGTTTCCCATTTTTACGTGATTTGTCTCATAAATATATTTTCATTTTGTGCATTCATGAATTCAGTCGAATACCACCGAGCTTGGACTGCCCTTTCAGTCTGATCCACTGTTTGGGGGTCCTTAAACTCTGGACTATCTACAGATTAGTCGTATATTTTTGTATACTCCTTTGTTCTATTTCCGGTTACGTGGCCGGACCCCACTTACCTAGTGTAGCATGGGATTCTATTATGTTATATTATGTTCTGTTCTGCTTACTCTGATCATCATGTATGACGGAGAAAGGATGAGCTCAATGTGGATTTACGAATCATGATGTTTTCTTGTAATCATGCTAGCTTTGTCTTGCCTTTTGTTAATGTACTGTTTCAAATTCATTAAAATGGTTTTAAGCACTAGACCATATGTGCTCATGCTAGTTTTGTGTCAAACCCCAACCTAGGATTAGCGTGATTAGTGTTAATTAAATGCGTGTTTAGTATTATGTGGGTTTAGTGCTGTGGGATTAGAAGTTGGTTTGATTTAGTTTGAAACTAACTTTGGAAAATTTTGAGAGTGTTTTATGCTATTTAGTTACACTCAGGAGTGCCTTGAGTGTATGTGTAAGTTCGGGAAGAAATTTTGGTTTTCTCGATTTTTTTGTGATTTCGATTTATTTTGAATGGTTTTATTTCATTGTTCAACTTTTGTTTTCAGCCTATCTGTGTTTGAGACCCAGAAATCCAAGTTTTGGCCCAAAAGGGTAAAATAGTCATTTCACACCAAATATGGATCCAAATTTCGAAATTTCAAAACCATGTCAAATTTATACTTTTTGGAAACTAGATTTTTCGACGATCATCTTTGTCTTTTTCGTCGTTTCCATCTAGGGCCCGTATAGTGATGTTTTAATCGTCGCAAGTTTTGAGCATTGTGGGGCCCATAAGAACCCATTTACTTAAACTCTTTCTTCTCCCTCATTTATCCCTCACGTTCAAACTCCTTTCCTGCAACCTATTTTCCTGAACCAGCTGAGAGACTCTTCTTCTTCTTCTCCCTTGCTCTCCTTGCATGCCTGGGCTAGTGATCTCCAAATCAAAATCTGAGACCACCATCTTCTTCCTCTCAACTCAAGGATTCCATTGCTACCATTTTCTCAAAGTTTCCAGCTGAAATTTCACTCCATTTTAGTTCTTGACCCTTGTTCAGCAAGCTTCAGGTGAGGCTTCATCTTTTCCCTTCCTATGTGGTCTTTTGAGCTCATTAGGACTCCATTTCTCTAACATGCAAACCCATTTTCGAAATGGGGGTTTTGTTTACCCAAAATGATGATTTTTGGAATGGTTTTCTTGGGGTTTTTGTGTAGATTTCGTGGCTTCCTTTTGGGCAGGAGTTTGAGAGAGCTTTGGATAGCTATTGGTGAAGGCAAGTGATCATTTTAGTCCTTTTTCTTTTGCATGCAATATTTGAAAGATTTAGCTTCAATGGTTTGTTCATTTCTCATGATTAGTTGAGCATTATGTTGTTCAAATATGTGATATGGTTTGAAATTTTGTTTTAGATTGAAATGCATATGCTAGTGTTTTATCTTAATTATTTTCATCGAATTCAAGTAATTTTTATCTTGTTAGATGTTTTGCAAATAGATGAAAGAATGGTGAAATGTATTGTGAATTGAATGGATATATTGGTGGTTGAATTTGGAATGGAAATGGCCCCTAGGAGAGCATGGAGGCTCGGGGGATGTGCAGGGATTTGACCAAGAAAGAAAGGAAGTGGAATGGAAAGAAGTGTGTAGGAAGGAGAACTCGAATTCTGACTTGAACTGGGCAGTCGTGCATAGTCGGTCAGCTGACAGTCAGCTGTCGGTTAGCCGACAGGTCCACTTCGATTGACCGACAGTCAACCGAGTTCAGTTTGGTTCCATTTACAGTAATGTGTTTTGCGACAGGGAATCGTCGGTCAGCTGTCGGCCAACCGACGAGCTCAATCTCAGTCGACCGATAACCAACTGAGGGAAGTTCGATTCCATTTCCAGAATGGTGATTTATGTCAAGAAATTTGATGGTCAGCCGTCGGTTAGCTGACGGTTAACCGACACTCACATATTCGGCTAGCCGACAAGTAACCGAGAGCCGACCAAGTTTTCAAAAGTAGATTTGTTTGTGAGATTTTCTTGGATTAAAAACATGAATATGATTAGGAACTTTCAAGCTAGAGTTTGTGTGCTTGAGGCTCAAAATGTCTTTTTACCTTCTGAAACACCAATCTCTCACATTAAGACATTCAGGTCTCAACCACAGGAATATCAAATGAAAGGTCCTATCGTATGCTTGACAAGTTTCGTTTGGGGTTGTGATTTGATACATTGAATTTCATTTTCTAGCACTTGCTTTGTTTTGTACACGTATAAGTTTTGTTTTGAATTGCTTAAGAACCTTGTTAGGGAACACCTTACAATCTATTCTTGTTAGCTTCGCTTTGCATTGTTTTGATAAGTGTTTTCCCTTGTTTACGATAAGTTTTGTACAAGTCTCGACATGTTTTGTGCGTACATGAATATCATTGAGTACCACTGAGTCTGGACTGCCCCATCAGTCTGATCCACTGTCCGGGGGTCCTTAAACATGTGGATTATCTACAGATTAGTCGTGTATTATATTACACATCGTGTGTGTTCCGGTTCCGCGGCTAGCTTCCCCGTCTATCTTGTATGACGTGGGATCGTGTTTTGCATGTCATGCTTGCTCTTGTCACCGCGTATGATCGAGAAAGGATGGACTCATTGTGGATTAATGAATCATGATGTTTTCGTGAAATCATGCTAGTTTTGCTTTGCACTTTAAATATGTTTTGGTTCAGAACTCATGCCATGTTTTAAGTATTGCTATTTCAGATTTCAATTGAATTATATTATGTCTAAATTGATCACCTGCCAGACCGTCGTGTCTGACCCCTTTTGCTTTGGTGTTTTAGATGCAGGCGTCGTTGCCCCTAAGGAGGAGCGCCCGGAGGAGGCTTTTAAGCCACCCCAAGCCCGAGAGTGGCAACCCGACGACGTCCTCTAGACGTCGGGTGGGGTCTTGAGTACAACACATGTGGATGGGAATATTTTGTTTTGTATTTTGGGTTGTATGGCCTTTGGTGGCCCTTTTTCATACTTGGAAATGTGTAAACTTAACTTAACTTACTTTTGTCTTATTGAAACTCGAAAGGTAAATGATGGAAATGCCTCCTCCTCTGATTATCATCTTGATAATGATTTAATTTATGTATGTGGATGTGATGTCACATGTAAAGGGGAAGATAAGATTACTTGCACGCTTCCGCAAATCATAATTCGAGTGAGACAAATTCCAAGTGTGTTTTGGGAATCCTCACCGCGGAAACTTATGGGTTAATCACAGTTGGTTGAGTAGTTAATTGGACAGCACCCTTCATCATGTAGCGGGCCCGGGCTCGGTCCGAGATCGCGACATTTTGTCTCGTATATTGTTCATGGACTTTTGTTTTATTGATAAATACATCGTTCAAGCATTGTCTTAAGTTCTATAACCTGTTTTAAATTCAACATATGGTTTAACATTGTTCCTTTAAACTTTAATTGATTTGTACTCATGCCTAAATTGATCACCTGCCAGACCGTCGTGTCTAACCCTGTTTGTTTGGTGCCTTAGGTAGCAGGTTCTCGTCTTGAGCTAGTACGTGTACAGATGGCTGTAGAGCCACGAGTTTTGCAGGTTGTTGTGTCAGCAATGTCATATAGACGTCGTGTGTGACTCCGGAGATTTATCCACACCCGGGTAGTATTTGTTCTTAGCTTGTTGTTTTGTAAGGCTTTTGTTAGCCTATTTTCCTCGGGATTGTAAGTAATGTACTTGTTAGATTATAACTTGAATATGCTTGGGTAATGATCATCCTATTACTATAAGCTCTGTATATTTTGATATCATGTTCTATTCCAGTCTGAGTATGAGTATTGTTATGACAGCTTTATGCTGATAAGTTGAGTACAACACGGAATCCGATGGCCACGGGCTCCGGGTTGCAATGCCTCGTAAGCTTTAGCAAAATGTTCTTGATGTGTTTGGTATTTTTGTCTTCCTCACACACACGGATCCGAGGGGGAAACATTATTTATCTCTTACATCCCAATTCGCGTCCCCGAGGTCAAACCGCTGCAGGGATCCGGGTTCGGGGGCATGACAATTGGAAATGTTTAAAATGTGTTTGAAGGATTGGGAAGGTCCTATAGGATTTTTGTAAGTACTGAAGGTTGGTGTAGGAGAGAGGAGATCAGAAATTTGCAAAGGAAGAAAATGTTTCTGTGTTGAACGGATTAGTCAGTAGGCTGTCCGCTAGAGCGAACATTGGTGTCGCTTGAGCGAACAGGCTGCTGCCTGGAGAGGAGCAGACCAGAAGGTCGCTCGTTCAAGCGAGCTTAGCAGTGAGCTCGAGCGAGCTAGTTTCTGGAATAGCTACACTCAAGCGAACCTGATACTGCATGATAAGGAGCGAGACAGAACACTCGTCGCTCGAGCAGACCTAGGGTCGCTCGAGCGAACCTGTGTATAGTTCCAGAATTTGACTGAAAGAGGAATGGAGAGAAAAGATGTTTTAGTTTGAAGGGTTTTGATGAGAACAAAAACTAGAATATGTTGAGAGACTTATAACTTGGTATTGTGCACTTGGAACTTGATTTTTCTGGATTGGCTTTGATTTGACAAGTTTTGGCCGTTTTGCCTGTCATTGTCTAGTTTTATTTGTTTTTACTACAAAAGCCACTTGTGCTTATGATTTCTCGTATTTTTGCAACCCATAAACATGTGGGCGGACTACTCACCCTGCTTATACTTAATTATTTACATGCTTGCGTGTCCTATCTTGCCGAGTAGCCTTTTATTTTTTATGTCACACGATTAGATTTTTGGTACTATGTTTTAATGGATTTTGAGCTTTTCTTCGTGAAAGATTTTGATTAAGGAAACTCGTGGGGACTACTTGTGTTCCTTTACATGTTAATAGCTTATGCTATCTTGCCTTGTCTTGCGTGCACCGTCCACCTCGTGTGATCGATGAGGGAAATGTGAGAACATGGTCCGGGCAGCACCCTTAACCACGGGGCATAGCATGTCTACTACAGGCTTCAAACGGAGAGTCTCCACTAGCCCTCCTCGAAAACGTTCAGGTTGCTTGCTCCGTCCACCTCACGTGGTGGAGGATGTCTTGTCTTGACGAGTAGTTCCCCTTTTTGTGTGATTTGTCTCATAAATATAATTCGCTTTGTGCATTCATGAATTTAGGTGAATACCACTGAGTTTTGCAGGGTGGTTGTGTCAGTGATGTCATATAGATATCGTGCGTGACTCCGGAGATTCGTACACCTGGGTAGTATTTGTTCTTAGCTTGTTGTTTTGTTAGGCTTTTGTTAGCCTCCTTTCCTTGGGATTGTAATTAATACACTTGTTAAACTATAACTTGAATATGCTTGGGTAATGATCAGCCCGTTTCTGTCAGCTCTGTATATTTTGATATCATGTTTTATTCCAGTTTGAGTATGAATATTGCTATGACAGCTTTATGCTGACAGGTTGAGTGCAACACGGAATCCGATGGCCACGGTCTTCGGGTCGCAACGCCACGTAAGCTTCCGCAAAATATTCTTGATGTGTTTGGAATTTTTGTCTTCCTCACACATGCGGATCTTGGGGAGAAATATATTTATCACTTACTTCCCAATTCACGTCCCCGAGGTCGGACCGCTGCAGGGATCCGGGTTCGGGGTCGTGACACTTAAAGTTGTTTATATCTTCATCTTGTCTTTTTAATTTATCTCTTTGAATTAAATTTTCTTTGTTAAGATCATCACAGCCTATCCTTAATTCATTTAGTTCATCTTTAGCCTTGGATAGGTTATGCAAAGAGATTATAAATTTAGAGTCTTACCATTCATTGTTTCTTCCTTTTCGCTTCCTTTTCTCTAAGTTCATCATTTGAAGAGATTAAACCTTTGTTTAGCTTCTTAGATTGTTCTTTTAATCTTTTATTTTTCTTGACAAGCTCTAATGACAATGTATACAATTCATCATAACCCTGTTGACAAACATCTTCATTTTCAACATTTTCTTCCTCTTTTAATTCAAATTGTGATTCATTAGTTTTAATGTTTGGGTCCCATTTGTTGGAAGAAAATGTCCATAAGAAAATCTACACAATCTAATATAGTGGAAATTCCAAGGATTTTTCAAGAAAGCACAACAACTAGGGTTCTAAACTCTAGGGTTTTACACCTTATCAAGAATTTGTTTTTTTTTTAGTAGTAAGTTAGTTCTTCATTTCTTCTAGGAAAGTAATATACAAAAAGAAGGAAATCTAAGTCAGACAATGGTCTTAGAAAATCCAAATGGGGCATACCCCATTAATAGAATCAAATAAATGAAATCAGCTATTAGAAAAAGTATTAAGTCCTATCACCCAAAACCTGGGCATCAAGCAAATCAAAAGGCCTACTTCCACATTGGAAATATGAGAAGGAATCAATCTGTGTCTGATCAACTTTTTACTAAAATGGACCGTTGCATGCTGAAGGTCCACAAAGATGACATTAAATTTATGAAGGGCAGCCACTATATGTCTCACTTTAAATCGCACAGTCCATGGAGATTTATGAGGATCCTGTAACAATTGAGACAAAGAAGGCGTTGTTTCAATTAAAATGGATGGTAAATGGGCTAGAATAAGAGCTACAAGATGAAGAATTCCTTGATATAAATCCATTGCAGAGTGTACCGCCCCTTCCATTGGCTGATCCCCCATCTTTCCAAATGATCCCAACAATTGCATGAGGAGTAAAGGAGATAGAAAGTCACCAGGCTTGGTAGATACCATGAGTGAAACGTGTATGTGTATATGACATGGGAGGGAGGTTCCAATGACAAGAGATATTCTCGGGAAGAGAAATGCCAAGGTATAGCAACCTACTTTGAAGCTCTTGAATGATACTGTCGCGACCCCGAACCGGGGCCCGGGACCGCGACGGGGGTGGTGTGGATAATGAACCACCCCTTAATAATAATTGTACATTTCCCTAATTTCCCACAGGTTTCCGCGGTGAGGATTCCTCATACACTCATAGAACATTTATATTGGTGCGGAAGCGTGTAGCAAATCAAACTCTTAATCCAATCAAATCACATAAGACTGTTGATAAACAAGTATGACATGATGTCAGAGTGAGCAATGATCTCATTAGCTTTCCCAAAAATATGAAGTTAAAGTTTAAACAAAACTCAAGTTAAATTAACATCCCCAAAAATAAAGGCCAACAAAGGCCAGTACAACCCAAAAGTATAAAACAGTAAATCAGTCTATAATCTCCCAAAATGTTCGCAGCTCAAAGCTAAACCGAATGCCTAAATGACATCGTCAGCTTGCCACTCTACTAGTCGCTGTGGTTCATCAATCGCCCCCTCTGACTCCTCCTCAAAGGCACTAACGGGAGCTGGACCTGAGTACCACAAAAATGGGTTAGACACGACGGTCTGGCAGGTGGGTGAATAGATAATACCGAGAAAGAAATCAACGCATATCATAGTTATAACGAAAACCGTCACAAAACAGGATGCATAGTTCATTTAAAGTACAAATGCAATATAAATCATGTGGGGTAATCAAGGTACAGGAACTGTCTAGATGGCAACCACACTAAAGCTAAATCCTCTCCATCACTAAGGTGATGAGAGCACATTCAGTGCATTGGGCTCAATCACACGAAGTGACGAGAACCAATATTATATACATATACATATACATATAGCTAGGCAAGACCACGGCCGCGGAACCGGGTAACGGGACAGTACGGGATCCAAGTTGCAACTGGCGGGAGCACAGGGGGAGACCCAAGTCAGTTGATCTGACTGACAAGGATGTCCAAGCTTAGTGGTGCCGACTCTTAGGTTACATGATAAATCAAAACATATACAAAACTATATCAATATTAAACATACGGGCAAACGGGGCATGGTGCTCGTAGGCACACATGTCATATTATTATCCGTACATGCATAAACGGGGCTGGGGGACATATCGGTGTATAAATCGGAGTCTGAGATAAAACCGGTAAGATCGGGTAATTACATATATAATTTGAGTAAAACAAAGCAATAATTTCTAATATCATTAGGGACTAAATATTGAGGCTTCCATATTCAAGCAACATGTATAAGGATCTTGTATGTCCATATTACCCTAATTATGGTACTCGAATGATAGAGGACATACTAAGTTTCCTTATACGCGTTGATGAATCTAAAAGTCCCAATACCTTTTCCGAAATGGTGTTTCTATCTATGTCAATCTCCTTATGTCATCCCCTGGGTCTTTCCAAGGTGGTAGGGCATCAGAACAACCCATCCAAACCTTTAAATACCATATCTGAAACCAATGGAAAAGACTCAGGAATTCTGGGTAAAACTCGGTCACCTGTCGGTCAGATGGCGGTTAGCCGCCGAGGTGATCGGCGGTTAGCCGCTGGCTGACCGCGGGGCTGACCGCGGTTCCCCTGCTAAAAATGTAGCATTCTGTGTTTTTGACCGCGCATCTCGGCTACCTGGCGGTCACTGGGTTCTGCTCAGCGGTTAGCCGCGAGCTGACCGCGCGGCTGACCGCGGTTCGCCTGTCAAAACACAGCATTCTGTGTTTCTAACCGCATCTGGGTCGGCTAGCCGCCGGTCACCTGTCGGCTAGCCGCCAGGGTGACCGCCCGCTGACCGCCCAGCTGCGGGAACTACACATCAGGTGCAGATTTCAGTCCTTTCTTTCCCAACCACTTCACTTCAACTCCAAATCATTTCCCAACGTGGAGTGGGTCTATTCCCTTCCATTTAACATTTAATTCCTTCTACCAACCACCATTCCACCAATGCATTTAATTCTTCTACCAATACACTTCTCATTCAATGCATGTACCATAACATTTAAGAAGCTTATAATAACCAAAATACACTTTGATGATGAATGCACATATTCACATAAAACTAACTAAGAGATAAACCATGCAATAAATACATTTCCAAAAGCCTTATGCAACATCATGAACCAAGTGAGATAGGAATAGTAAAAATTCACATTTTCAACAAAATAAGAACTCAATCAATCGAATCCATTCATCCACTTGCCTTGGTCTCCAAAGTATGCTAGACAAGCTCTAATCCACTATCAAGCTCAAAATCTACAATCTACACAAAATCCCCAAAAATACCTTCATTACAAGCCCTAAAATGGCAAAACTATGAAATAGAAAGGGATAACTTCCAATAATGGAAATGAAGCATCTTCAAGACTAGAATAATCCAAATCTAAAAGACGAGAAGAAGAGCTTACATGGAAGTTCTCCAAATACACAAGGCTTGCTCAAAGAGGGTCCTTGAATGGTGGTTTCTCTCTAAAAATGGTACCAAGAAGGAGCTCTCATGGAGGGGAAGAAGATTGAAGCATCCATTTTTCCTTTTAGCAAGAGATTTGAGAGAGATTGAGAGAAGAAGAAGCAAGAAGCAATGGAAGTTGGAGAGAACCCAAGGCTGGGCTGGGATTTCTTGTTCTCAAGGAAGTTGCAAGAAGAGGAAGAGAGGGAGAAGGGCTTCTCCTTATATAGAAATCTGAATGGGTCCCACAACTTAAAAGTCCAATCGAGCTAAAACATCAATCTACGGGCTTCGGATGGATTCGACGAAGAAGGAAGAATTGATCGTCGAAATTTCTACTTTCCAAAAAGTATATATTTTACGAGTTTCGGAGACATCGAAAATAGTGTCCAGATTTTGTGTAAAAAGACTGTTTTACCCCTATCAATGGCAAAGTAGGGTTTAGAGGTCTCGAGTGGGAACGGAGCAAATACGAAAGTTGTCGGGAATCATAAAATACATTCAACGGAGCAATTTACCGATTTCCAGAATTATAACTAAATCCCCAAAACTAATCAAGACACAAGAAAAGGAACCCCCAAAGGGCCCCACTAGATCCAAAAGAGTTCCCAAAATTATCCAAAGCTATAAAAAGCTATTCTAATCCAGATTTAACCCATTTCCACTAATCTCACTTATAGCTAAAACACGTCTTAATTAACACTAGAAGGAAACTCTCGGGGCGGGGTCTTACAGATACAATGTAACACATGAGGTTGGCTTACTTTGAACCTTGAAGATGCGCCTATTTCTTTCAGGCCAAATGTGCCAAACATAGGCACAAAAAAATAATTTAGCCATCGTTTGGACCCCCTTATGATGCTAATCCACACGCAGTAGAATTGAATCCATCAAAGCTATAGGCGAATCACATGAGATATAAGGCAAATTCAATGTCACTAATAGAGAAGTCCACGCTGTTTGAGAGTAAGGACACTGAAGCATAAGATGTGAGCTAGATTCCCAAGTGCAATCACAGAAAATACAGCTAGAGTCACAGTGCACATTCCTTTGAAGCAAAAAATCCTTAGTTTTCAACTTGCCCCTGAAAAACATCCATGCACAAATGGAGTGTTTCTTAAGACAGCCCGGAAACCATATGAAAGTAGGCCACCGCAAGTTCTGATCTTGACTGAAAGTGACCAATCGGTAGGCAGATTAGAGAGTGAAAATACCATCATCTTCTAATGTGCACACAAGCTCATCATCAAAATCATACAATGGCTGAATTTCTAATGGAATCTCATGGAAAATATCCATAAGGGCATTAGATGTTGGCGGTGGAAACATCCACTCATGATTTTCTATAAAACAATGCAACTTTATGTCACATCCAAACCCAAGAACATACATTGCTCTTTCACCGTATCTATCCTTAAACATATTAGAAGTCATACAAGAAGCATTGACAAGAGTCCTGTCCAACTTACATTCAATTCGTGACTCACCCAGACTAGAATTTGACCAAGTAAAAGGTGATCCACTCAACTTCAGATTGAGTAATCCCACCTCCTGAATGCAATCATTAAACACTATAAGCCCTGCAAGACGAGGAGTGGCCCCTCCTATTTTCTCATGACTCCATCGAATAGTGTTGAAATCGCCAGCAATTACCCAGGGTAAAGAAGTAGATTTTGAAACAAGTAATTGCCATAAATCTCTCCTGTGGATATAACTATTGGCTCCATAGCAAGCCGAGAAATAAAAATGAGCACTGCCATACTTGACGTCACAATGAATAATTTGGGTTTCCATATCAAGCACTTGAAGAGACACAACTCGAGGATTCCAGAGCAGCCATATCCGAATAGATGAACATAACGCCACATTGGAAATCTCCAACCATCCATTCGGTAAAATAGAATTTTTTACACAATGAAATGAGGTTGGCTTAATTTTAGTCTCCAAAAGAGCAGCTATTGAAGCTTTCACAGAAAGAATTTTATGTCGAACTTCCACCTGCATAGAGGGCCTGTTAAGACCCCTAACATTCCAAATAAAAATCGTCATGAAGACCGATTTTTATTTGCTTTCTCCTTAATAACTATACCAGTAGAAACTGGATTATGTTTTGCACTTGAACTGGAAGGAGCAAACTTTGGAAGGAGGTTTTTATCTAACTGATGAATGGACGTTAAAGACTTTGGATAAGTCATCATACCTGAATTATGACTCCAAGCAGATATCTGGCGCTCCAAAACAGGCCTTAATTTCTGTCCAATCTGATCCTCTACTTGTGAGCGATCATTCTCTTATCGCGAATTTCAATGCACTTGATCCAAAAATAGAGCACGACGCTCGGGTACCAATTGAAAGTCCGAGATCCGAACCCTAGAGGGGGGGGGGGGTGAATAGGGTGAGCTTCTAATTAGTGACCAATTATGCCAAATTTTAAAGTTCTTTAAAACAATTAGTCACAAGTGATGATATAGAACTAAAGTGCGAAAGCTAATAAAAACAATCATCACAAAGCAATCACCACAACACAATGATTTATAGTGGTTCGGCCTCAATGCTTACATCCACTACCAGCTTGTGATCCTACACCCCACTGGATTTCCACTATCTATGCTTTTCAATAGGCTAAGCAATAACCTTTACAAGATGCTTTTCTAAGGCTAAGCAATAACCTCTAGGGTTTTATGGTTCACCCCTAACCTTTACACTTATGCTTTTCTAAGGCTAAGCACTAACCTTTTCAAAATATTGGATTTGTCAAGGAAGTGTCTACATAAACACTTAATTAGATACAATTATAGCTTAAGAAAAATGCCTCTTAATTAGGCGGATATGAAATTGTAATTTCAACTCATATACATACACATAAAATAAATGTAAAGATGAATGCTTTAGTATGTATACATGAGTACTTCAGTCAAGTTTAAAATGACAACTCAATGAATGTAAGCTTAAAGCTTTTAAAGGTTTAAAACACAAATGTTTTTATTGAAGTAAAGATACTAATCACATGTTCCTTTTGATGAACAACTTGTAAAGATATTACTATCAAAGTTATGCAAGTTGTATCTAAGACTTAAATCTAGAACATGAGCAAAGTTGTTTTCAAAAACCAAAGTAGTTTTCCTATGAGTTCATGGAATGAAAACAACCAGTTGAAGATTCAGCCAGGTAAATAAATCATGCTATAAAAGAAATCAAAGATTTATGAAATTTAAGGAAAACTTAGTTTGAATCAAGACAAGGAACCAAGATAAATAGATCAAGATAAAATAAAAGTAATGGATTCAACTATATCATAGTTATCATGCTAAAATTAGTTTACCAATAATTTAAACAAGCATGAACTAATGATATTGGGAAAAGCAAATCTTACTAAGATGTTTAACCAATGAAACCAAGCTTTTGCTTCCCAAGATGATCCTCTTGCTTCCTTGAGTTGTTCTCAATCCTAGGTTTGAATGATCTTCCATAAGCCTCCAAGATTGGTCTTCAAAGTCTAAAAAATTGTTCTATTCAAATCCCAAGAAAGGATTCATTTTACAAGGAAAGAATGTCTCCAACGGATCTATTGTCAGTTAACCGACAAACAGGGTTCGGTCAGCCGAACTCAACGGATAGAATCCCAACGATTATAATTTTTGGAACCAGTTCTTTTGTTGGTTCACTGAACTTGTTCGGTCGACCGAATGGTGACTGACACAAAATCGACAAAACAAAAAGGTGAAATTTCATGCTCTCTGGATTCCAAACCGAACCGAGTTTAGTCATGGTCTGAAGTAGGTTCCGTTAACCAAACATCGACCAACAGACTGACCGACAAAAAATGCACCTTTCTGAAAATGGAACCAATAGAGGTTCGGTTAAGATCGTTTCACCATTCGGTTACCCGACATCTAACCAATAGGCTGATCGACAGTGAAAACAATCTGAATTCCAGAAGATCTGAAGGTTTGACATAAAACTCTTATAAAAATCTTTTTGAAAGACAAGTTTACACAGAATTCTAAAGATTGTTTTCAAGCCAAATAAACCATGTTTGAAATTAAGATTAAATCTTCTAAAAATTGATTTGATAAAACATGATAGAGCAAATTTGAAGACATGATTTGAATCTAGATGATGTGATGAAAATGAATGCATATGCTAACCATCAAATTGCAAACATCAGATATCTAACTGATGGGAGAAGATGAATCAACCTTTACATGCTCTTGCATATGTGCTTACTTCATATTATTATTCAGAATCTTGGTTAACAAGTTTTTCACCGATAGGAGAGAAATTGAAGAAGCCTCATGTTTATTAACATAGTCAAATGACTTATTTGAAGTAGTAGATCGATTGGTGAGAGATCCAGAGGAAGCATATTTAGTTCGTCGGCAACTTAGTGACTTTGTTAGTGGCAAAGGTATTTTTGGTCGTCCTCGAGCAATCAAGGATAGAGAGAGTGTGTACAGTAACATGGTGGGATTTGTATGGAGTTACCACACCCGAGTAATACAGTTTGGCAGTCAAAGTGTTGTCTCAGAGTGTGAACACCTCTTGTGTAGAGAGGGCATGGATACCTATGGTTTTATTCACAATGTAAAAAGGAATATGATGAATGCAGACTGTGCATAATCTTTGGTTTATATGCATTAAAATCATCGATTGTTGACACAGTATAGGGAGGATTATGAGGGGACATATAAGAACTGGGATAGTTTTGTTAATGATGATAATTTGGAGGACATGGAAGTCCTTGAAGATAGAGAATATGCATTACTTCATTTTGGTGATGTTGGACTATCCCATTCAACTTCTGGCACTCTTGCACCACACTTGGGATGAGTACTCTCTTTCTTTATTAATCTTTTGATCTTTCTCATATGTTTTGTAGAGTATTATTTTCGGATACAGGATATGAAATCATGGATGAGCATTGTCTTTTTTTGTAAGCTTGACATTTATCTTTTGAATGAAGAAACTTCTTTTGACTTATTAATTATTGTCTATTTTATGTAATCAAATTGCAAAGTTAAATTATTTTTCTCCATTTTTATACTTGAATATATGGATCAGATATATTTGTGCCCATTGTGCACGAGGCACTCCAAAGGTGCTCCAGACATATAATTACTTTTAAATTTAGCGCTTCAACGCTCCCGCTCAGTGCTCTAGGCACTTAGGTACAAACACTTGTAATTTTGAATTATCCACCTCCATCCACTCGCCATAAAATCTCTAAAAAGAAAGTAGTCCCCTTAGCTTATTTTTTTTTTATGAGGACAAAGCTCTAATTTATAAGCTCTATGCAAGTATAGAGCTTTATCATGGAGCGTGCCATGTCGTGCCTCAGCCTAGGCACCCTGGCCTAGCACGGCACGACCAAGGACTTGGGCCGCACCGTACCGTGCCATGACCAGGGCTCCCTAGCCCATCCTTTGCATCGTGTCAGGCCGCCCATCCCAGTCAACGGCCTGGGCACGGCCCCAGTCCCAATCCAGTTTACACCCCAACCTCCAATCCATTTGGAGGCCTATCTATTCCATCTATCTCCATTAATTGTCGTGCATCCATGTGGGCCTCACATGGGAAAAATAATCTTTGAGCCTGCTTGTTTACATTAAAATATGTAGGAATAAAATACATAGGATTGATACCATAAGTGGTAAAAAATGAAGACCAAATGTTAATTTTAAGAAATGAGCATTGAACAACCTTTTTTTAGGAAAGTAGAATTAGAAGAAGATGGGAAATAAGCTAATGGGGTGATGGATGGTTCATACATTTTCTATCATGTTTTAATGTTATTTTCCACCAACCCAATTCTTTTAGAGGTGAGCTGGTCCTTGGATATGGCCTCATGAGAGAGGTCTTCAAGAGATCATTAGACTCTTAACTATATTAATCACTTTTGTGGGATTTAATTTTTTTAGACCTAAAATTTAACCTATCCCTATTAGGGATGTAAACGGGTCCCCGATTCTCCAATTATCCGGAGGTTCTGATTCGTTAAAAACTGGGTTTGGGTTCTTATTTAGGCTTTAATAAGAAAACAGGTCTGGGTCTGGATCCACCTTGGTTCTGACCCGTGGACCTAAGACCGGCATATTGCTGCAGTTTTCAAGAATCCCTCCTAAAGTCCATATCATTCTCCACCTAGACCCGGACCCGTCCCATATACGGAACCGGTTCCGAACCGGGTTGGTTCTGGTTCCATCTTCTCATTAACAGTTCTGGTTCCTCGTCCACCATGGACTTGGATCGGAACCGACCCGCTTACATCCCTAACCTCAATCCTCATAGCCCACCACATGGTCACAACCCACGCTTTGAGAATGGTGATCTACAAAAGAGTGGTGAAAAGATTGACCACCCATATGGACTCGGTGTCACGCCCATGGACCAAGGCCTTAACAACCAAGTCCTTAATCTGGGGCCGTGGTGAGGCAAGCCAAAAAATTCCACCCACACACACTAATTATTTTCCCATAGGATTCCGCGGTGAGGATTCTCAAACGATCTATCACAACCTAACGATCAATTTCACGACAAATAATAATATGCGGAAGCATGTAGCAAAACATAATAAAATGAAACGTATACTAATCATACAAGCTCTGCATCAAAGGAAAAATTTATACATAAGCAAAACCCAGAGTTAAGTTTAGAGTTGTGAGGATCACAAAAGTATATTAAGTTATACAACCCATCAAAAAGCCAACAAAGGCTAATTAAAAAGTTTCCCAAACGATACATCAATCCCCAAAAAGTGTCATCCAACTCAAGACCCAACCCAATGTCTACATGACATTGTTGGGCTGCCACTCCCGCTCCATCAGAGGCTCTCCCACCTCCTCCGTTCACTCCGCCTCAAAGGCAGCGGGTTCATTATCTGGCACCAAATAAAAGAGTATCAGACACGACGGTCTAGCAGTTGAATAAAACAGATAAGATATACAAGGTTTTATCAAGGTCATATAGGAAAATCATAAAAGAACATTTAAAAAAGAAACGTATGTAAAGACGTGTCAAAGTAACAATTTCTGTATAGAAAGGAGATTTACATCGAAACATTTCAAATTAACTGAGAACCGATTAAAAACATTGGCAATCCACATTTCGCTATATTCTCCTATTACCGAGGTAACAAGAGCACTCAAACAATAACCGTCGCCATATAAAATGGCCGGAACAATAACCGTTGCCATAAAAATGGCCGGAACAATCAATCACCGTTGCCATGGCCGAAGCAAACAATCAAAGGGGGTCCAAACTACAGTTGGCAAAGTATTTGAAGATCCTAAGCCGGGTGATCAACCCGACAAAGTAACCCAAGCTTAGTGATGCCAACTAAAATCCAAAAAGATACAATCAAACCATCAAAATACATTTCAATCGATAAAAAGAACTACTCTTAGCAAAGCACGAATGAACAATACAAACAAATCAAATGAGTAGTTTCACCATTGTTTCAAACGTGGCGAACCACTCAATCCATTTCAAAACGATTTATAAAAGATGTATAAATCTACTAGCTTGGAATGAAGATGCTTAATGGTTGATTAATCTACCAAGGTTCGTCTCATTACACACTTAGCACTCCAATGTCGGTTCATGAACAAATAGTTTGGTACCTCAGAAGATCTCTGACAATTGGAAAACAAAGTGTATATTGAGATTTATGAAAGAATTTTCCCCCGTATTTAAATATCAGATAAGCCTCCTACTTCCCTTCCAATTTCCGGAGTACAAGGGTTTGGGTTCAAAATTCTCATCATCTCATGTCAAGGATGCATCAGGGAAGGTTTGCACTTCAGATCATTGCAACAATGTACAAAAAACCACCCACAGGATTCCAAGTCCGTTCGAGCGAGGGAAAGTCCGCTAGAGCGGACGGTCCCAAAAGCTCCTTCATGCAAGTGGGCAAGAAGCTCGCTTGAGCGGACGAGCTTCTGTCTCGTCCTTCGCCAACCAGTGTTCAAGTCCGCTCGAGTGGAGCCTCCAGAAGCTAGAGCTCCAAGCTCGCTCGAGCGAGTGAGGTTCTGCCTCATGTTTCTCCAGCCAGTGGACATGTCCACTCAAGCAAGGCCATGTCCGCTCGAGCGGACAACCCACTGACTATGTCCGTTTAGTGCAGAGAAACCTTTGCTTTCTTCCTCCTTTCATTCACATTTCCACCATTCATTCTACAATATTCTGAACTCCCCTTGGCATCCAACCACATCCATTCAACCTCCAACAACACATTCATTCCAAACATCTGTCAAATTCAGGAAAACATAGGTAAATCACATAAATCTGAAATTCTGAAATGCAATTGTAATCAAACCATTGACAAGAAACCATATGACTCTAAGAGACATCTTATAGAAAGCATAAACATAAGCCATACCTCAAAAACATTTCAAATATCCAGCCATTCATAGGAAAAGAACCAAACTAGATGCATTAAAGTTACAAATTACTAAACATTCTTTTAAGAAGAAACAGATTTTTCCAAACATGCATTTCATAATCTGATTATTCACTTGCCTTGGTTGCAATAGGTCCTAAAATACTCCAAAAGATCTCTTCTAAAGACCAACCTCCAATCTACACAAGAAACCCCAAGAAAACCCATCTCAAAACTCTACAAATTTGGAAAACAAAGGAGTTCTCCAAGAAGCACCATGCATGCAAGATAAAGGAGTTCTAAAGGATCAATCAAACTCAATGGTGCGAGGAGGAAGCCATTGCTTACATCTAGATGGTTCAAACAAGAAGAAGAGCTTGAAGAAGATGATGATTTCAGCTGGAATCTCCTGCAAATGGTATCAATGGGTAGCTTGAAAGTTGAGGAAGAGGATGATGCGATTTATTGTTCACTTAGGGCTTAGTTTCATGGACATGCAGGGGAGAGATGGTGAGAAGAAAGAGTTCTCCCTTGGTTCAGTTGTTGCAGGAAAAATGAAGAAGAAGAAGAAAGAAGATGAAGGACGTGGGCTCTTAAATGGGTTTGAGTCAAGTTGTGGGCCCCATTGACCCCAAAGTTTCAAGGGCTTAAAACTATCATTTGTTTGTCCCGGATGAAATTGACGAAGAAGAGAAAAATGATCGTCAAAATATCTAATTTCCAAAAAGTATATTTTCCTCATGGTTTTCAAATATCGAAATTTATGCACAGATTTGGTGTGAAAAGTTCGTTTTGCCCTTTTTATCGAAAAATGCGATTTTTGGGATTTGAATTCAAATAGAGCAAACATAAAAGTTGTTGAGACAAAAATAACAAATCCAAAAAGGTCAAAACCAATATTTTGTGAAATCAAAGATAATTTCCCACTCGGACACGTGTCACATGGGCCACCTCGGGCCCGGTCAAACCAAACTCAAAGGCTCTCAAAATTCCCCAAAGCTATTCAAAATTGTAATCTAGCTAAAAACCCATGCTAATCGTCCCCTAATCCCACTTAGAAACTAAACATGGCTAAAACAATGATTAAATACACTAAACCTGGGTCGGGGTCTGACACTCGACTTTCTTCGGTCTCGGGACTACCAACGTAAGTCTTGGTGTTTACTTTTGTGTGTTTACTTTTGTGTGGTAAGTCAAAGGATTGTTTAATACCCTTTACTGCTTAAAGTCTTGCATCAAATCCCTTTGGTTGAAAAATTAGTAGAAATGATATAGCATTAAGCTATCTTACATGAACAGAAATCTAAAATTAAGAATAAAGCTTATATTGTCATAAAATTATATCATGAACAGATTAGCTCTTAGAAGAGGTAAATTATCAGCCAACACGATATTTCATAAAATCTAAAAAGATTATGAGAATGACATTTGATCAAAACAAGCATGTTCAGAAAATCTAAAAAGATTTTGAGAATGACATTTGGTCAAAACAAACATGAATCATGAGCTGGAGAACTTCACCCTAATAGATTAGTTTAATTTCTCCTTCACTACAATTCTCCTCACCTACAGATTTATTAAAAATGAGGGACATGTGCTTGCGGGCGGGCTAGACCTAGACGGGTTGGGCATGTTCTGCCCATTCCTAATCCCATTTTGGTTGGGCTTTAAGACCATTGTCCAAGCCCACCCCGTTGGGCTTAAATTTTTTTTAAAAAGCACTATATTTTCTGGCAGGGATGGGCTAGGCTGGGTACCCATTTTAACCCGCTCAATTGACAGGCCTAATCCTCTCGAGTAGCAAAACCAAGCTCACTTAAGAGTGATTCGTTATTACTTGTAAAATTTTCTTGGTCTATTTATTAGTTGAAAGTAAAAAAAAAAATTCTACATGGTGATTTTAATAAAGAAGTATCTATGGATGCCATTCCACGGTCCAATCCAAAAGATCAATTAGGAAAAACATGTTGGTTGAAAAAAAGTGCTATATCCATAGTTGCTAATTTCATTTCAAATTCCATTTCGATTTGATTGCAAACTAAAATGTTTGGGCCATTCCAGAATTTTGAATTGTGTTTTGAAAAAAATAAAGAATTGCAAAATGTATAAATTTTGAAAAACATGAATAAAATCAAAAAGTGAAGAGAGTATTTATTAAATCAACAATTATTATATATGAAGCGAACTAAACTCAATTGTGAAATCGGCGCCTCATTTCAATTTGATTTTGACTGAGAAATTATTGACTTTTCGGTGTACAATTAATCATCTAAAATGCTCCGACAAGTGGTTAACTCTTCCCTAGCTTGTGCTAACTCTTCACTTCTAAAAAACACTCTTCACATTATCGATTTGTCAAAACAAACTTTCACATACAGCACCTTCTCTTCCCCATTCACATACTTCTTCTCTGGACTCTTGTACTTCCTATAACCTCGAATAGAAGAGAGGAGAAGAAGAGAAAAAGGAAAGGGAGAAAGCAATCTATAGGGTGAGGGTTTTTCACCATTCCATTCTCCATTTGTTTCTTACCTCTAAGTTTCTTGTTTACCCATCTCCTCTCTCCCTTGCTTTTGATTTCTCTCATGCGGCGGCTCTGCTTTCACTTGCATATATGAATAATGGCCCCGATCCTCCTATAGATCATGTGAATCTTTATCTTCATTTGTCTCGTACACTCTCTCTATCCTTCTCTATCTCCCTTAACCGACCCACTCTTAACTGCTAGGGTTAAATTTCTCTTTTATGTTTTGGTTAGGTTGTATATAATACTCTGTAGAGCATGTATAGTTTGCATCTAAATTTCTAGATTTGGGTTCTAATAGCCTTGAATGTGGCTTTCTGTAGATTGAGCTTTTACTCTTTTAAGGTGTACCAAATATACATAAGTTGAAGATCTAATGATCTAAGTGCGAGAAGCAATGCTAGTTGGACTCTTTTCTCACCCCTTCTTTTTGTCCTCTATTACTAATGCTTCTCTGTTTTCAAATTGTTGATTAGTTTTTCCCCCCTTTGGCCAGTTTTTTTTTAATATCTAATATTTGCCAATATTTCTTAATATCTAATATTGACAGATGCTATAATGATTGAGTCTAATTCTTATTTACAATGTTCTTTGATGGATGGTTGATTGCAATTTTGATTCAGAGTTTGATTCTTACTATGGATGCTTTATTTTAGTCGTGATTTCAGAAATACGGGTACAATCAGTCCAGTCCATCTACATTTCAGGTAAAGGGATTTTTCCAATTTTTTTACCTTTTTTTTTTTTTATGTATGATTCTTTTATCAAATCATTGGTGTTTAAAGGGATTCTTTTCCTAGCCAGTCTCATCATTTCTTTTCTTTTTAGTAACCTTTGGATTCAATATATGGAGCAATTTGGATCTCTGATTTTAAATTTTTTCTAATGTTTCAAAAATCTTTTACTTAATGTTTGTATGTTTTTTTTTTTTTTTATATGCCATTGCAGAGCTTCATACTCTTGCTGAGCTAGATGATTGATTCTGATTCTGATTTTCATTATCATTTACTATGATTCTTAATATGCTATGTGGGAAGGCAATACAATATCATATAAATGCTTCGTCATCAAGCTCAAAATCTATGTTTTGTAGGTTCATTTGGTGCATGTTTGGGTAAAACCTCTCCATCTCTATTTTTTTAAAGGTTGATCAATTTTCTTATTGTTTCGTTTGGTTTTGTGGATTGCTTATCTTGAAAATACTGCAGGTTAGAGTTCAATGAGTAGTATGATGCGATGAAGATAAAATCTAGAAAACTCGATTTTGCGATGTTGAGGGTCAATATTCAAGCCAAAGAAATTTTCTGAAGGAAATTGTCATTCTTTTTCCAAGTGTTCTAAGAATCACTGGTACGAAGCTACTTTTGTGAAATGGTGGCTCTATTTTCATATGTTCCAAAAACCTAGATACAAAGCTACTTTTGTCAATATATCACTTCCTTCTTGGCCATCTATGGAAATTTGACTAACAAGTCATGCATGGTGGATTTCAAAACTGTTGTACTTTTTTAAAGAATTCAATCCAAAATATTTTATGTCCTTTTAAGACCTCCCTCAACTAATGCAGTCCGAAAAAAATTAGATATCCCTCTCCATGTAAATTTGTTCAAGAGTTGCAATTGACATTTTGTTGCATTAACCAAGCCTAATCTTCCATTCCCTAAGAAAAAAAAACTATCGTTTACTTTTATATTAAGTTGGGAATTGCTGTACACAGAAACAACATAATGAGCACGCTAAATTTTCAGCTACATTCCCAAATCCCAAAGGCAAAAGTTTTCCATTAGAAAAAAAAAAGAAGAAGAAAAACAAACTTGAAGATAGTCATAGATATTGTGAGGAGATTGTGATGACAATAAAATTTTTTTTATTTTTTTATGTGCTTATATTGCAAAAGGAGCAAGATTTGTTGAGGGCTTCAAGCATCATTTGTGTTGATGTAAACTCAACCAATTTCTATGAAGCTGAGTTATTGGGACTCTTCTTAATTTTAGAGAGGGTTGTTTTCTATGACCGCTCTAATTTCATGATTTGATTATTTGAATTGGATTCCAAATGCTAATGTTTCTCTTTTTTTACTAGCAACGAAGTTGTGTCATTGAATTCGTAAACCCAAAAAGCTATAAGAAACGAGTTCAAGAGGTTTATTCCTAAATAGACTATATTCTCATGCAATATTTGTAAATAATGTGCATCTTCAATTGGTATTTTAATACTTTAGAAAGTTGAGTAATTTAAAACGCCTTGGCTTCTGCCGGGTGCTTGCTAAGGTGACGGGTGGGCGAGCAAACCATAGCACTGAAGTAAGATTTGGGACAATGAAAGGAGGAAAGCACCATGTGTACTATTGCTTTGTATACTTTTCTTAATGACCATCTTATGAAGTGTAAAATACCATTGATGTTACTTATCAATTGCATCGGTATGCACTAAAAGAATTATACATCTCCAAGTTTTCTCTACATCCCATTACAAATTTCGCATTGCAAATGTCAACAGCTAAGCAATGGAAAGTTTTAATGAAACTTTCATTATCAGGGTGTTTTCTTCTCCTTTTGATGGTGAATTTCACTATCACAATGATGACAAAGGAAGCTTATTTTTCCTTCCTATATTGTGGAGACAAGGTTTTCGATGGAAAGTTGTATCCTCTATTTTATTTTTCATTTTTTATTTTTATTACATCTATTGTATATCTGGTGTAATGAATTAGGTCTTTTTGTGATTTCATTTTGTGATTTTTCTTCTTATATACTACATTTTGCATAGAGGAGCTTGTCGCGACCCCGGACTAGGTGGGCACACCTAAGCACTCATAATCCGAGATCGGCGAGCTAAGTGATGATGGTTACAACAATAATATAAGAACACACTCATTTAATTTCCCATAGGTTTCTGCGGTGAGGATTTCACACTTGCACACAAGTCATTCACTTTCAAAAGATTGTGGAAGCGTGTAGTAAATCAAACCGGTAACTCATTCCATATTACAAAACTGATAATACTCATATCAATAACATAATGTCAGAGTGAGCAATGATCAATATGGCATTCCCAAAATATAAAGTTAGTGTTTATACAAAATATGAATTCAATTAACCATTTCCCCAAAATAATGGCCAACAAAGGTTAGTACAACCAAAAGAATTTCCCAAAATGTGTCAATTAATAACCCCCAAAATGTTTTGCATCTCAGAGCTCGACCCAATGCCTAAATGACATTTTCAGCTTGTCATTCACCCACACGTTGCGGCTCACCAGCTGCCTCCTCCGGCTCTTCCTCAAGGGCAACGAGGTCTGGACCTGTGTACCACAAGAATGGGTCAGACACGACGGTCTGGCAGGCAGGTGAATAGATATAACAATAAGGAAAATATAAAAGAGTACTTTAGAAAACAATTAAAATCTGTCAAAGCATTAATTTCCATAAAACAGGATGCATCATTTGTTTAAAGCAAAAATGCAACATAAAACATGTAGGGTAATAAGGAAAAGGAAACTAGCAAGATGGCAACCACACAAAAGCTAAATCCTCCATCACTAGTGTGATGAGAGCACATTCAGTGCATTGGTCTCGAGCACACGAAGTGACGAGAACCAACATTATAAATATATATATACATATAGCTAGACAAGACCATGGCCGCGAAACCGGGTAACGGGGCAGGACAGGATCCAAGCTGCAGCTAGCAGGAGCACGAGGGGGAGGCCTAAGTCAGTGGATCGGACTGACAATGACGTCCATGCTTAGTGGTGCCAACACATATGTCACATGAAAATCAAAACACATACATATCTATATTGTTGTACAACACCCAGGCAGGCGGGGCATGGTGCTCACAGGCACATGTTTCACATCAGTAGCTTATCAAGCATGTACGGGGCTGGCAAAACATGTCAAGTTCATAAATCATCAGTTTAAGCAAAACCGAGACTATCACGTGAAAACGAGCTAGAACATGTGTAATCCAAGTAAAACAACCATAGTGAATCTCCGTATAATTATGGACCATATATTGAGGCTTTCGGGTTTAAACAATATGCATAAGGGTCTTGTATGTCTATTTTTGCTCTTGGCATGGTATTCGAAGGATAGAAGACATCTCAAGTTCCCTATACAATTTTACAAGTCCAAAATCCTCAATACATTTCCGGAATGAGGTTTCTTTCTCAATCAATCTCCATATATCACCACCTACACCTTTCCAAAGTGTTAGGGCTCCAAACCAACCTCACCGAACCTTGAAATGCTCTTTTTTAATGACAATAGGGAAGGCCCATAAATTCTGTACAGTTTGCTCGAGCGGACTAGAAGTTCGCTCGAGCGAAAGGCTTTTTGGGAGGGTGCGCTCGAGCGAACTGGGAGGTTAGCTCGAGCGAACTACCTTTTGTGAGGGGTTCACTCGAGAGGACTGTGGGTTCGCTTGAGCGAATTGCTTCAGAAACTGCAGTTCAATGCAGTCCGGGTTCTTTTCTTTTCTCTTCAACACTTCATTTTAAGCCACCACATCAACACAACAATTAATGGTGTTTTCACCATCTCCAACCACCATAACTCCTCCAACAACCACTCCGTCAAAACATTAATTCTTCCTTCAATTCCAATCTCATTCAATGCAAGAACTACCAACATTCAATGAAATCCATTTATGAAAAAACAAGCTTTAATGTACACATTCTTAAGAGAACAATTAAGAGGAGAAAAGCTCATTAATATGCACATTTCAAAAGTCATTAATACTCATAGGGAAAGCATGAGTGAAAGAAAATAAATAAAAATCCAAATTTCCACAAACATGAAATCATTAAATCAATCCATTCATCCACTTGCCTTGGCTCCAAATTAGCTAATCAAGCTCCTAAACACTTTTCCAAGCCCAAATCACCAATCTACACAAAAATCACCAAAATTCACCCATTACAAACCCTAATAATCCAAGTTCAAGAAATAGAAAGAAAGAGCTTGCAATAATGGAGGTGGGGCTTCTCTAGGACAAGAAGAACACTAATCTCGGAGATTAGGAAGAGGGCTTACTTGGAGGTGCTTCAAATAGACTAAGATTGCTCAAAGAGAACCTTCGAATGGGTGTTTTCCTCCAAAAATGGTATCAATGGGAAGCCTTCAAGATGAGGAAGATGAAGATGACCTCCATTTTCCTTTTAGTAAGAGTGTAAGACCCCACCCCGAGAGTTTCCGATAAGTGCTAATTAAGATGTGTCTTAGTTCTAAGTGAGATTAGTGGATTTTGTTTAGATTTGGATCAAAATAGCTTTTATATAGCTTTGGAATATTTTGGGAACTCTTTTTGATTAGTGGGATCCTTTGGGGGTTCCCTTGTTGCATTTTTGTGTAACTTTGGGATTTATTTGATATCCTGGAAATTTGTATTTTAGCTCCATTTGACTTGTTTTATCATTCCCTACAACTTTTGTGTTTACTTCGTTCCCTTTTGAGACCTTGAAGCCCCACTTTCTTCATGTTAGGGGCAAAGCAGTCTTATTACACAAAATCTGGACACTATTTTCAATGTCTACGAAACCCGCGCAACATATACTTTTTGGAAACTAGAAATTTCATTGAACAATTCTTCCTTCTTTGTCGAATTCGTTCAAAGCCCGGAAACACATGTTTTAGCCCAACTAGCTCCATAAGTTGTGGGACCCATCTCCATTCTCTATAAAAGGAATACCCATTTCACTTTCCCTTCTTTCTTGCAACTTTCATTGAGGAAGAGAAGGAGTTAGAGCCCACCTAGGGTTTCTTGTTCTTCTTCTTGTCCTTCATCTCCAATCAACCACCAATCTATTGCTAAAGGGAAAATGGAGGCCACAATCTTCTTCCCCATCTTGAGAGCCTTCCACTGATGCAATTTTTAGAGAAATCCACCTTCTCTAGAGTCCATCTTGCGCTACGTTCTCTCATTTGAGGACCTTCCAAGTAAGCTTTTCTTTCCATCTCTTAGATATGTGTTCTTCTAGTCATAGAGAAGCTCCATCTCCATTACTGGAAGCTCTCTCCTACTACTTCTTGATTTACCCATTTTAGGGTTTGTAATGGGTTTATTTTGGGGTTTTTTTTTTGTGTAGATCTTTGGTTTTGATCTTTGGAGTGGTGATTAGAGCTTACTTAGCTAATTTGGAGCCAAGGCAAGTGGATGAATGGGTTTGATTTGAATGATTTCTTGTTTCGTGGAAATATGGATTTTCATTATTGACTCTTGTTTATATTCTATGATTTACATCGATTTTTGAAATGTGCATATTTATGAACTTTTCCTATCTTAAATATTCTCTTAAGATTTTGTGCATTAAAGATTATGTTTTTGTCATTTATGGATCCTTATTGATGGTGGTTGTTCATGCATTGAATGATGTGGGAATTAATGTGAATGATGATTTTCGGAGGATGGTTGTTGGAGGATATGATTGCGGTTTGGATAGGTGGAAGTACCATTAATGTGGGTTTCTTCTATTAAATGAGATGAGAATGGATGTGGTGGATTTTGATGCATTTGGTGGATGTTTGGAGGAGGACTATGTTTGGTTTTGAGAAGGCAAGGGGACCCTATTTTGGTGAGGAATGGGTGGCTAAGAAGAGGGTTGCAAAGGGAGGGAGGAGCCACAACAAAAAAATTGGAAAAAGGAGCCAAAACCTGCTGTGGAACAGCCTAGGTAGAAGGCTAGCTAGTTGTAGCGAGCCAGCCCAGCCACACGAGCCCAAGCCAGAAGGCCTTCTGGCTATAGCGAGACTGCCTTCTAGGCAGGCTTGCTCGAGCGAGGAAATGCTCGCCTGAGCGTGACTGGGTTCTGCCTAGGCCAATGCAGGAAAGTGAAAAATGTGATTTTTATGCTGGGAAAAGGTCTATTTGAAGCCCAATGCAAGGGTGAGACCTAGGGAATGATCTAAAAAAACCTAGGGAATTCCCAAGGTTCCATTTTTTCCCTAGGTTCTTTTTTTTCCCTAGGTTCTTTTTTTTTTTTCCCTAAGTTCTTTTTTTTCCCTGGTTTCTTTTTTTTCCCTAGGTTCTTTTTTTTTTTCTCCCTGAGGTTCTTTTGTTTCCCTAGGTCCTTTTTTTTCCCTAGGTTCTTTTTTTTTTCCCTAATTTCTTTTTTTTCCCTAGGTTCTTTTTTTTTCCCTAGTTTCTTTTTCTTCCCTAGGTTCTTTTTTTTTCCCTAGGTTCCTTTTTTTCCCTAGGTTCTTTTTTTTTTCCCTAAGGTTCTTTTTTTTCCCTGGTTTCTTCCTTCTCTCTGGCGATTTTCTTCTTTGGCTTTCGTGCGGCAATTTTCAATGGTGGATGGGAAGGAGTTCCCTCCTCCATTGGTACCAGACCCTAACATCCATACACAGATTCGTTTGATGCTGGATTATGCGGAAGATCGGGATGCCAAAATCTCCATCATCCAGACGATTTTACGAAAGCATCATGAAGCTGCTTTACTATCGGATCTGCCTAGGGATCTGGTTCTCGAAGCAATAGTGCGACTCGGAAACGACTCTGGTCAACGAAAACAGACTTTTGGCCCAAGTAAGGGATTAGCACCCATCTCTTCTTCTTCTGCCTTTTCGAATCAGAATGATAACCCTTCCCAGATTCTTGGGAAAGAAAGGCAAGTGGGCCATCTGGTGTCTGCTGTAGAGCCGATGCCTTTGAAAGACACAGCTTTTAGTGCACCGGTTGTAAATAACATTGGACCAATGCATGTGGGTTCTGCTACTGAAGACATTCCTCTTGTTTCAGGCAACACAAAAGATTGGTCATCTCTTTTTCAGCCACCTGTATCTCGATCTAGAGATTTGGAACTATTGACACCATCCACTGACTCCTCTTTCCACGTGGAGTTTGATGATCAAGATGCTACTGCTGCAAAGGATAATTGGGGGAATGCTTTGGTGGGGTATTTCATTGGTATGACACCATCGTTTTCCTCTATTAAAGCTTCCTTACAAAGGGCTTGGCGAATTAATGATTTGGACATTGTATATATGCTGGATGGATTCTTTTTATTTAAATTTATGTCACATGATGCTGGGCAAGCTATTCTTGATGATGGGCCCCGGTTTGTGCATGGCCATGCGTTGATCCATAAACGGTGGTCTGAGGATAACTGCATGTCTAGGGATGATCTTGCCACTAGAGATTCCCGAACCTGAATTTCTGTTTTCGGTCCAAATCTGCACTTAGTAAAATTTCAGGTGTGATTGGGAATCCTATTTGTATGGATCAAGCTACAACTGCGGGTACAAGATCTGCCTTTGCTAGAGTGTGCATTGAAGTAGGAGTGGATGCTAAATTACCTTCAGTGATTCGGATGAAGTATAAGGACAATGCTATTATGTAAAGAGTTGGGTATGCCTGGAGACCAAATCCCTATAAAAAAATGCAGAACTTTCAATCACGAAGATAAGTCTTGCCCTTTAAAGCCTGAACAAAGTAAACCAAAGCAAATCTGGGTGCCAAAGAAACTTTTAACAGATGATGCTACTGCAAAAGGTGATGCAACGCCTGGTCTGTCCTCTCATCATAGTGATCATAATAATAGTGGGGAAGAATGGAATATTGTCAAAGGGAAGCATGGTGGATCCCGATCCACATCTCCTTCAGTTGATAGGACTCGTCCTGCACCAACAGGTAGCCCCAAAGAGAAGGCCCCAACTGAGAAATCTATTCCAAACAGGTTCTCAAGTCTATCAAATCTGGAGGGTGACTCTAGTGCATCAGTGGAGGATATAGCACATACTACTGAGCGAGTTATGGGAAGTGGTGCAATTCCTATTGAGAATTATAACTCCACTACGGATACTTCTCAGGAAAAAACTCAAGTGTCTATTCTTCAGCTGGACAAGGGAACTCTTCCTAAGATGGCTAGTAAGCTGACACCAACTTCAAGTGGGATCATCATCAAGGAGAAGTCTGGATTCAAAGGCCGTTCATCATGACAGTATTCATATGGAATGTCCGGGTCTAAATCGACCCTCCATGCAATTAGATATTTGAAACAAAATTTAGAAGTTGAAGCTTTCCTTGTTGGTACTTTTAGAATAAAAAATCAAGCCTTCATCTCTTTGTTTTATCAGGAACTCTATCTTACCAAATGGTTGGAAAGAATTCTCAAACATGGCTGTGTGTAAATCTACAAGAATATGGATTCTTTGGAATCCGAAGTTGGTTGATATTCAGAATCTTCAGATGGATACACAAGTTATTCATTGCGAAGTGCAGTGTGGATCAGAGTTTTTTCATCTTTCTGCTGGTTATGGTTTCAATAATTACATTCATCAGCGGGATTTATGGCATTCCATTGTCGAGAAACCCAAATCTCTTTCTTCACCATGGGTGGTAGCGGGTGATTTCAATACAATCAGATGGTCACATGAGAAGAAAGGAGGCTCTACTCCAAGACCTATGGGACTAATAGAATTTAATGATAGCATCCAAGAGGTGGGTCTGGAGGATTTCAAACTATTTGGGTCTTCTTTTACTTGTTCAAATTCTAGTGTTGGCGATTCTCGTATTGAATGTAAGCTGGACAGAATCCTGGTTAATGCTGCGTTTTTATAGAGGAATGCTTTTGCAGGTCAAGTTTTGCTCCCCAGTCTCTCTGATCATTCTCCATTAGTACTGTCTCCTCAGCCTCGAGGTCATATTAGAACACCCTTCAGGTATTTTAATTATTGGGCAAGGATGCCAGGGTTTTTCCAAATTGTGAAGGAGGCATGGGATTATGATGTTTATGGGAACTCCTTTATATAGAGTTGTTATGAAACTCAGAAGAGTTAAGCTCTCTCTCATGGTTTGGAAGAAAGATCAGCACCCTTTATCCTCAAGATTAGCAGAGGTCCATTGGCAGTTAGAAGTACTTCAAAAGGCTTTGGGTGATGATGCAGGGAATATAGAGATTCAAGAAGACGAAAGAAGGGTCCGAAACTAGGTTGACCATCTGTCAAGGGCAGAGGAAAGTATGTTTAAGCAAAGGTCTCGAGATTTATCAATAAATTTGGGAGATGGAAATACAATGTATTTCTATAATCTTATGCGTACAAGGCAGACCCACTCTTTTATCTCTCACATTGAAGACACAGAAGGTAATGTTTTAGCTGTAGTATTTGTCTCTCATTTCATGAAAATCTTGGCTCCAGATACTGAGGTACACTATCCTGATCTATCTCATATTATTCCCCATGGTTATGTTACTGAGGATGATGCAATTGCACTAACTAGACAGACTACCGTTTCTGAAATTGAAGAAGCCATCAAGCATGCCAACCCAAATAAGGCCCCAGGCCCGGATGGCTTTCATGCCCATTTCTTTAAAGTCTGTTGGCCTATTATTGGTAATGATGTCTGTGAGGGTATTATGGATTTCTTCAGGCATGGATCATTGTTGAAACAGTTGAAAGCAACTTTTCTTGTGTTGGTTCCCAAAGGAGATAATGCTTTCACTCCTGACAAATTTCGGCCAATATCTTTAACTAATGAATTATATAAGATCATTAGTCACATTCTTCTGTATAGAATAAAGCCTATTATAGCAAAGCTTATTGGGCCTATGTAGTCTGCCTTCATTCCTAGACGAACTATTGCTGATAACATTCTCTTAGCCCAGGATGTGCTTCATAATTCCCACCGAAATCGAGGGACTCCAAGAATGAGCATAAAGATTGATCTTGCTAAAGCATATGATAGTGTTCGGTGGGATTTCTTAGCAGCTGCTCTTCAATGCTTTCGATTTCCTCCTCACTTTATCAAACTAATTATGGCATGTGTGGTTGATGCTCAATTTTCTATGTTAGTGAATGGTACTTCTGAAGGATATTTCAAAGCTACTAGAGGGTTACGACAGGGATGCCCCCTGTCTCCGATTCTCTTTGCCATTGTCATGGAATTCTTTTCTCTAATGATGACAAAATATGCTTCCTCCAATTTAATCCCTTCCCCTTTTCGGAAGCGTGATTTTACTGTCTCCCACCTGATGTTTGCTGATGATCTGATTGTGTTTAGCAGGGGCTCTTCTTATGTTGCAACGAATTTGAAGCATTTTTTAGAGCATTTCAGGCACTTCATAGGCCTTGGGGTGAACTGGGTAAAAAGTGCCATCTTTTTTGCTAACTGTCATGAAGATGATCAAAAGGCTATGTTATGCATTTTGAATATCCCCACTGCCACTCTTCCAGTTCGATACTTGGGTATTCCTCTTTCCTCAAAGAAGCTAAACTTCATGGATAGCCTTTGCTTGCAAAGGTTCAACAGTGTTTGACAGGGTGGAAACCGAAAGTGTTATCTTATGCGGGCATAGTTGAATTGATAAAATCAATTTTGGCCTCTTTTCACTTGTTTTGGGCAACAATTTACATGCTTCCAAAAGCTGTGTTACATTCTCTGGATAGGCAAGTGCGGGATTTCTTTTGGAACTATTGGTCCCCACATTATCTTCACCCTATTGCTTGGGATTCCATCTGCCTTCCAATTAC
Source organism: Persea americana (assembly GCA_029852735.1). Classification (NCBI taxonomy): domain Eukaryota; kingdom Viridiplantae; phylum Streptophyta; class Magnoliopsida; order Laurales; family Lauraceae; genus Persea; species Persea americana. The sequence goes on from CM056818.1 coordinate 19,133,558, forward strand.
TCATGGTGAACTGGGCATTAAATCTTTTTCTGCTACTTCCACAGCTGCTCTTTTACGACAAGTTTGGAATGTTATCATTAATAAACCAACTTGTTGGAATTTATGGATTAGTGGAAAGTACCTTCGTGGGAGCTCTTTTTGGGATGTCCCTAGTCCAAAGGCTGCTTCTTGGGGTTGGAAGGGTATCTTGGCTCTTCGAAAATTGGCATTACCTCATATCAAATATTTGATTGGAAATGGTCATAAAACAAAGTTCTGGACTAACCCTTGGCTAAGGGATGGCCGTTTGAAGGATTGCTATGGTGACCGTGCAATATATGATCTAGGGATGGGGGCTACTCTATATGTTCATCAATTCATCGCCAATGAGGACTGGCATTTCCCTCACCCAACTTCACATGATCTCATGGATATATTTACCAAAATTCCTTTGAAAGCAAGGCCTTGTTCAGAATTTGAAGATGAGATTGTTTGGACCCTTGAAGAGACTGGTTGCTTCACTCTCAAATCTACATATTATTTGGCAAATAATTTGACTAGCCAACACCTGCAGTGGAGTGCATTGATATGGTTTCCAGGCTGTGTAAAAAAGCACTCAATGTGTGCTTGGATGCTCCTCAGGGGCAAATTGAAAACAACGGATTTCCTTTTGGAGAGGAATGTTTCTTGTGACTCTTGCTGTGTACTATGTGATTGCACTTGGGAGACAGCCTCACATTTGTTTATCAAGTGCCCATATTCTCAACTAGTGTGGAATCTGCTTCTTCAAACGATAAATCTACCTCCCATCATGTGTGATTCAGCAATTGATTTGGTGGAGTCCATTACTCTCCGGCTCAATCCTAATCACAAAGGACTACTAATTCTAGGTAAACTTCTTTTTTCTGCATTTGTATGGCATATTTGGCGTGAAAGGAATTGGCGCATCTTCAGATCGCAACCTAAAGCAACTATCACTATGGTGCATCTCGTTCGTACTTCGATCCAAACTCTCATTTTATATCTTGGCATTATCTTACCTGATGATATTTCCAGCCATTGGAATATTCCCCCAATTGGCCAGCACTTCCACTCCTATGTAGTGCTTGCTGTTGATCCAGGGTGGCGATTTTCCATTTGTACAATCAGAAACATGGTCATTGGTCTTCTTTGGAGATGTTTGTCAGCCACTGTATGGCGCCATTGAAAATTCCCTTGATTACTATGTGGCTGTGTTGAAAGTTATGGAGATCATTCCACATCTGGTTCAGCGACTTTCCATTGAAGCAGATTCAGCTCTCCTCCATGATATGCGCTGTCCATCTCAGTCTCCATGGATTGCGAGATTTAAAGTCCTAAAGATAGTGTCCAGCATACAGCGGTTTGAAGAGATTCAGTTCTCTACTTTACATCCTTGCACAATTCGGTTTAGTAAAAAGGTTATCCATCATAGAGTTCCCCCTATTCGAATCAATGCACTGGAAATGGGTTTTCTTTCTCATTTAGTTGAGTTTTAGCTTGCTGCCCAGGCTGTGGGCAAGTTTTATGCTAGGGTCCTTTTTGTTGTAAGGGGTATGCCCCTTGGAAATCTCTTTCATCTGTTTTGATGATAGGATTTCCTCTTGTATTCTATTCTTTTATTTCTTCAAAATGAAGAACTAACTTTTTCTTCAAAAAAAAAAAAAAGGACCTAGGGAATGATGTTTGGAGCTCGGTTGAGAAAGAAACCCCATCATGTAAATTTATTGAGGATTTATGGACTTGTCAATGTGCATAGGAGCTCAGAATGTCTCCAATCTTAAGGAGTACCAAGTAAATGACTAAACCGACATACGAGACCCTTATACATATTGTTTAAATCATTAAACCTCAATACATGGTCAGGATTTACGCAGAGATCCATCGTGTTAGTTTTCATCTGAATTTCATTTGTTTCAGATAGTTGTTTTGTGTTAATGCAATTGCCACTTTTAACTATTGAAATTTGTATTCTGAACTTTTTGTCAGCCTTGTGTATTTTGATAAGATATTATTGCAATGAATGTGCTCACAGGCCTTCTATTCAATCTGTTTTGGGTATCAAACACCTCTTTAGATATGCATGTGTTTTGATTTCGTTTTGACCTATGAGTCAGCACCACTGAGCTTAGACGACCTTGTCCGTTTGACCCACCGACATGGGGTCCCCCTTTAACTTTTGTCAACTGCAGTCTGAGTCTGAATTTTGTTTTGCTCTGTCATCCGGTTCCGTGGCCGTGGTTTTGCTCAGTATATATATATATATATATATGTATATAGTTGTTTCTCGTCACTTCGTGTGTCCGAGACCAAGCCCTTAGTGTGCTCTCATCATATTAGTGATGGAGGGTTTAGGTTATTTGTGGTTGCCATCTTGTCAGTTTTTGTTCCTTGATTACCCAACATATTTTATATTGCACATGTGCTTTAAACAAAGAATGCATCCTGTTTCATGGAAAATTATTACTTTGATAGATTTTCAATAAGTAAAATATGCTTTGTGCTTTCTATATTGGTATATCTATTCACCCACTTGCCAGACCGTCATGTCCAACCTACTCTTTCGGTACTCAGATCCATACCTCGTTGTCTTTGAGGAGGAGCCGGAGGAGGCGGCCGGTGAGCCCAATGCTTAGTAGAATGGCAAGCTGACAATGTCATTTAGACATTTGGTGCTTTGAGTTGCAAAACATCTTTTGAGGGTTATACTTTACACATTTTGATTCTTTTGGTTGTACTGGCCTTTGTTGGCCATTATTTTTGGGAAATGTCTAATGAACTTACATTTTGTATAATTACTTAACTTTATATTTTGGGAATGCCAAAGGTTCATTGCTCACTCTGACGTCAGGTTATTTATGTATGCGTTATCAGTTTTGGAAATGTGGAATGGATTACAAATTTGGTTTGCTACATGTTTCCGCACCAGCGTGTATGATCAGTGAGTGTGTGTGAAATCCTCATTCCAGAAACATGTGGGAAATTAAATGAGTATAATAGTATGCTTGATGTGTTTGTCATCATTGTAACCATAACCACTTAACTCGCCGATCCCGGATTAGGTGCGCTAACCCGGTCCGGGGTTGCGACAGACTCGTATTAGAACAAGACATGTTTCAGGCAATTAAAAAAAACTAGAAATCCTAAGGACGTGGTGAGGATTCGTTAGACTTTTCGTTAGTTAGATTCATGTGAGCAATGTGTGACCCTTACTTGATATTTTTTGTGCTAACAATTTGTTTTGCAGTGACATGCTACCTCGCCAGAGACCAGTGAACATACCATGCCACTATGGATTGTTTCCATAAGACCCTCACATTCAAATTAGAGGAGACACCAGCAGGAGTGTTATTTCAGGGAGAGAAGAGGAATCCTCGTTCAGAGTTTATTTCAGCGTTGAAGGCTGATAGACTTTTGAGAAATGGATGTGAAGGCTATTTATTGTTTATCACGGAGGATAAACAGTCCCAAGGGGTGGAGGAGATCCCAATTGTTTATGAATTTCCGGATGTTTTTCCAGAAGAGATCCCATGTTTACCACTCGTTAGAGAAATTGAGTTCACCACTGAGTTGTTACCAGGGACCGCTTCGATCTCAATTGCACCATATAGAATGGCTCTGGCGAAATTGGGAGAACTGAAAATACAATTGCAAGAATTGTTGGACAAAGGTTTTGTGAGACCTAGCATTTCGCCATGAAGAGCTCCAGTTTTGTTTGTGAAGAAAAAAGATGACTCTATGAGAATGTGCATTGATTACCAAAGATTAAACCAAGTGACCATTAAGAACAAATATCCATTGCCAAGGATTGATGAACTGTTTGATCAATTACAAAGTGCTACTTATTTTTCGAAGATTGACTTGAGGTCCGGTTACCATCAGCTAAGAGTTAGAGATTCAGATGTATCAAAGACAGCTTTCCGGACAAGATATGGACACTATGAGTTCCTAGTGATGCTATTTGGACTGACGAATGCACTGGTAGTGTTCATGGCCTTGATGAACAAGATATTCGCAGAGTACTTGGATCACTTCACAGTAGTATTCATTGATGACATTTTGGTATACTCCAAGTCTAGAGAAGAGCATGAAGAACACTTGAAGATAGCACTGCTACTTTCGAGAGATAACCAGCTGTATGCAAAGCTCAGTAAGTGCGAATTTTGGCTTGAGCAAGTCGCATTTTTGGGACATATCATTTCCAAAGAAGGGTTGTCAGTGGATCCGACCAAGATTGAAGCAATTGTGAATTGGGAAAGACCAAAGAATGCCTTAGAAATCAGAAGTTTTCTTGGATTGGCAGGTTATTACTGGAGGTTGTACAAGGATTTTCGTCGATTGCGGCATCATTGACGAAGTTGACCAAGAAGAACGCACCGTACGTATGGACAAATTAGTGCGAGACTAGCTTCCAAGAGCTGAAAATGAGATTAACTGCAGCACCATTCCTTACTTTATCATTCGGAAGCAGCAGTTTTACCATTTTTACCGATGCTTCTAATGTGGGACTTGGTTGTGTGTTGATACAAGATGGAAAAGTTGTTGCTTATGGATCCCGGCAGTTGAAAGATCATGAGAAAAATTATGCAAAGCATAACCTTGAGTTAGCAGTGGTCGTTTTTGCACTAAAGATGTGGAGACATTATCTCTATAGGGGAACTTTGAGGTTTGGACAGAAGGGCAAGCTATCACGGAGGTACATTGGACCTTACGACATTGTGAGCAATATTGGTGATGTATCTTATAGACTAGCCTTACCGCTTGAACTCGCCAGCGTACACAACATTTTCCACGTGTCGATGTTGAAGAAGTACGTCCCCGATCCATTGCATGTACTTTGTCATGAATCATTGGAAATTAGAGAAGATGCCGCCCACGTAGAGAAGCTTGTTCAGATCATTGATACAAAGGAACAAGAGCTGAAGACATGGACAATTCACTAAGAGAAAACGCTTTGGGAAAATCATGGGCCAAAAGAAGCAATGTGGGAATTATGGGATCAAGTCCAGAAGAAATATCCGCATATACTACCCTAAGTTAGTTGTTGTATTTCATTTGGGGGACCAAATGCCCTAAGGGATGGAGGATGTAAGACCCCGCCTCGAGAGATTCTGATTAGTACTAATTAGTCATGTTTTAGTTTTAAGTGAGATTAGTGGATTTAGTTTAGGTCTGGGATTAGAATACCTCTTATATAGCTTTGGGGAATTTTGAGAGCCTTTTTTATTTATGTGACCCCTTGGGGGTTCCTCTTTAGAGACTTGCGTGAGCTTGGGGTGGTATTATTCGACTTCCGAAAAATTCATGTTTTAATTCCATTTGATTGATCTCATCATACTCTACAACTTTCGTGTTTGCTCCGTCCCCGTTTGAACCTCGAAACTCCATTTTTCCAATGTTAGCGGCAAAACAGTCTTTTTACACAAAATCTGGACACTATTTTCAATATCTCCGAAACCCGCGAAATGTATACTTTTTGGAAACTAGAAATTTTGACAAACATTTCTTCCCTCTTCATCGAACTTATCCGAGGCCCGGAAGACGATGTTTTCGGCATAACAAGCTCCATTAGTTGTGGGACCCACCCTTGTTTTCTATAAAAAAAAAAAAGAACCCATTTTCCTTTTCACTCTTCTTGCTACTTTTCATTGAGGAAGAGAAGAGTTCTAGCTGCCTAGGGTTTCTTCCCTTTCTTCTTGCTTCTTCATCTCCAAATACATGCCAATCTCTTTGTCACAGCCCCGCCCAACTTAGCATGAAATTGTCCGCTTTGGCCCACGTGCACGCATAAGGACTTCCCAAGAGGTCACCCATTATAGTACTGCTCTTGCCCGAGCACGCTTAACTTCAGAGTTCTTATGGTTTCCGGGGCCGCATGGTTTTAAAAGGCCTCATGCTAAGTTAATATGGGGTTTGACTTATAAGCCCAGGGTAAGGACTTGGACATTTCTGATGCGGGCTAACAGAGACTCATTGTTTGAAGCTCGTAGTTGACACGCTACGCCCCGTGGTTAAGGGTGTCGCCCGTACCAAGTTCTCATAGTTAGCTCGAGTGAACTAGCTTCTGTGAGAGGTTCGCTTGAGCAAACTGCTTCAGAAACTGCAGTTCAATGCAGTCCAGGTTCTCTTCTTTTCTCTTCAACACTTCATTTTAAGCCACCACTTCAACAAAACAATTAATGGTGTTTTCACCATCTCCAACCACCATAACTCCTCCAACAACCACTCCATCAAAACATTAATTCTCCCTTCAATTCCAATCTCATTTAATGCAAGAACTACCAACATTCAATGAAATCCATTTATGACAAAATAAGCTTTAATGTACACATTCTTAAGAGAACAATTAAAAGGAGAAAAGCTCATTACTATGCACATTTCAAAAGTCTTTAAAACTCATAGGGAAAGCATGGGTGAAGGCAAATAAATAAAAACCCAAATTTCCACAAACATGAAATCATTAAATCAATCCATTCATCCACTTACCTTAGCTCCAAATTAGCTAATCAAGCTCCTAAACAATTTTCCAAGCCCAAATCACCAATCTACACAAAAATCCCCAAAATACACTCATTACAAACCCTAATAATCCAAATTCAAGAAATAGAAAGAAAACGCTTGCAATAATGGAGGTGGGGCTTCCCTATCGCAAGAAGAACATAAATCTAGGAGATTAGAAAGAGAGCTTACTTGGAGGTGCTTCAAATAGACTAAGATTGCTCAAAGAGAACCTTGGAATGGGTGGTTTCCTCCAAAATGGTATCCATGGGAAGCCTTCAAGATGAGGAAGAAGAAGATGACCTCCATTTTCCTTCTAGCAAGAGATTGGCATGTATTTGGAGATGAAGAAGCAAGAACAAAGGGAAGAAACCCTAGGCCACTGGAACTCTTCTCTTCCTCTATGAAAAGTAGCAAGAAGAGTGAAAAGGAAGATGGGTTCTCCTTTTCTAGAAAACAAGGGTGGGTCCCATAACTAATGGAGCTTGTTGGGCCTAAAACATCGTCTTCTAGGCCTTGGATGAGTTCAACGAAGAAGGAAGAAATGTTTGTCGAAATTTCTAGTTTCCAAAAAGTATACATTTCGCGGGTTTCCTAGATATTGAAAATAGTGTTCAGATTTTGTGTAAAAAGACTGTTTTGTCCCTAACATTGGAAAAGTGGAGATTCGAGGTCTCGAACAGGGACAGAGAAAACACGAAAGCTGTAGAGTATGCTGAGATCAATCAAATGGAGCTAAATCACAAATGTTTTGGAAGTCGAATAATACCCTAAGCTCACACAAGTCACTAAAGAGGAGCCCCCAAAGGGTCCCATAAATAAAAAAGGCTCTCAAATTTCCCTAAAGCTACATAATAGCTAATCTAATCCCAAGCCCAAACTAAATCCACTAATCTCACTTAAAACTAAAACACGACTAATTAGTACTAATCGAAATCTCTCGAGGTGGGGTCTTACAGAACCGTAATCAAATATTAATATTTTATGAATGGTTAATGTATATGAGTGATTATTTTGCCTTCATTCCCCTCCTATACTGTATAGTTTTCTTCTTTTAATACATCCACCTTTTCAAAAAATAAAATAAAAATTGCATTCATTCCAATGTGAAATTGCTTCTATCATTAGATTCTTTCTTCACTAGATTGATTTTGATTTCTTAATTTTGGATTCTCCTTAACTTTTTAATCTCTTAGCTTAGATTTGAAAAATAATATAGAGTATTTGGAAAAGAATGGGGCAACTTACCTCCATACATTGGTGAATCTTGGTTCTGAAGTATATATGCAAGCTAATGTGTGTGTATGCAATCCCTATTAATTTTGGATACTATTATACTTCTTTCTTTCTTTTTGAGAAAACATGTTTAATGAGTAATGAAGTAGGAAGGACCATAACCATAATGAATATCTCATTTTACAAATTATTGAAAATTCATTCATTCTGTAGTGACCTGAATACAATTGTTTTGGCCAACTAACTTTGCCTATGGCCTATGCTTCAAGGCTCAATAAATTTTAGTTTAAATGTTGTAAATAATTGATCTCACATTGGCATTTTATGGATAAGTTTTTTAAAAACATCTTTGGAGTTTTGTCATGCCACTATGTCCAATACCATAATTTTATTAACTATGTGGTTATATCCAGATTACCTTCTTGCCTCATTATTTAAATTAAGATAGACTTAGAAATTCATGGATTAGATAAAGGTTTCCATTTTTAAATGTTTTTTCTTATAATGATAGACATGGAAGTGAGCTTATGTCTGGTATAAGGATATGGCCCATGCTTTAAGGCTCAATAAATTTTAGTTTAAATGTTGTAAATAATTGATCTCACATTGGCATTTTATGGATAAGTTTTTAAAAAACCTCTTTGGAGTTTTGTCATGCCACTATGTCCAATACCATAATTTTATTAACTATGTGGTTATATCCAGATTACCTTCTTGCCTCATTATTTAAATTAAGATAGACTTAGAAATTCATGGATTAGATAAAGGTTTCCATTTTCAAATGTTTTTTTCTTATAATGATAGACAGGGAAGTGAGCTCATGTCTGGTATAAGGATAGGCTATGGGGCAGTGTGTGTACAATTACTTTACAAATATTCCTTAATGTTTGTCTCTTTTAGTATGGGATATTATCGATTTACTTATCAATTGCATTGCATTGTATCAAAAGTATGCACTAAAAGAATCCAATCTTCTCTCCGTCTTTGCTTACAAATTCTCTATTGCAAACGTTGTTGGTTGTTTACTCGTGCTCAACATGGGCAACTATTGCCAGTTTCTCAATTGATTGAGAAATTGGAGGTCAATTTTGATTTCAATTGCAAAATTGAAACTCCAATTTCAATTTCAATTCTTATTGGAGAGATTTTAAGATTTGCATCAAGAGTCCACTTTTTTTAAGCTTCTTTATGTGAATCTCAAATTTTAATATAGATCTAATGTGAATAGGTGATTAAAGAGAGTTTCAATTTCAATTTTTATTGGAGAGATTTTAAGATTTACATCAGGAGTCCACTTTTGTCAAGCCTCTTCATGTGAATTTCAGATTTTAATATATATCTAATGTGGATAGGTGATTAATGAGTCCAGATGAAAAAAATCCACCTTGATTAATAACTCTATCCAACCAAGTTAAAATGAGTCTTCTTTAGTTGGATTTAGAATTTTAATATATCTATTCGCAATTGACTGCTTGATTTTGATTTTAATATTGACTTTATTTTATCTTCTTTCTAAAAAATAGAGATATATCTTATCTATTAGGTTTTTTCTTATAAAGAGATTCATTTAAATAGAATTCATAATATATAACTTATATTTTAGGTTGCCTTGCAATTGATTAAGAAAGTTGCATATAGTAACCAAAAGATTCTAGGTCGAGTGATATGTAATATACCTATGAAATAGAGATATGTAATATACCTATGAAAAAAAATCAACCTTGCTCAATAACTCTGTCCAACCAAGTTAAAATGAGTCATCTTTAGGTGGATTTAGAATTTTAATATATCTATTTGCAATTGATTGTTTGATTTCGATTTTAATATTAACTTTATTTTATTTTCTTTCTAAAAAAATAGAGATATATCTTATATGTTAAGTTTTTTCTTATAAAGAGATTCATTTAAATAGAATTCATAGCATATATCTTAGCTTTCGGTTTACCTTGCAATTGATTAAGAAAGTTGCATATAGTAATTACAAGATTCTGTGTTGAGTGATTAAGAAACTTTGTGAGGCACTCAACTTCCCAGTTCAGACATTTTCTTTCTACCGTTTTCATTCATCCCTGATGTGTACCTATGAAATCCAAACTACTCCAAAATTATCCTATGTATTGGCGCCTGGTGTCCAGACGAGATTTTGGCCTATTCCGCTGAAAGTGAATGTTTCAAAATTATTTTTAAAAAAATATAAACACAAAAGGGATTCTTACTAAGAAGATATAAAGACCTCTAGTAATTCTCAAATAAAGATAAGATTTGAACTTTTGTCAAAGAAGCATAGCCCACTTTCAGATCGGCCCAGCCGTGCCGTGTCGTACCCCAATTAGGCTAAGCAGTACCACCCACAAGCTGTCCCACATGCCCATCCTAATCTTTTATTTTTAAATTTGCTTATATAAATTAAAAGAGACTTTATGGGCTTTTAGGGTTTTCAACTTGAAATAAAGTTTAAATTACTAAAATAAATACATATACATTGATGTTAATTTACATAAGACTTGAAGTTTCATACTCATTTACATAAAAAATAATATTTACTTTGCATAAATGTTGTGCTGGGCCTTGTTTCGAACCGTAATAAATGGTATATTTGTTTTTTTTATATTTATTTTCTTGTTAATTAATATCTCATAAAATAGCCACAAATTGGATGTGTTTTTTTTTTGGGCCCGAGCCTAGCGCGGGCATGGTTTGCTAGAAATAAATAAAGAGGAGGAGCCCACCTGAGTTACGCACCTAAGTTACATAAGAAACTGACTTTTTCATAGAGGTGAAGGACCCAAATGCAGAAACAAATCAAATAAGTGGCCAAATGAAGGTTCACAATTCCCTAAGGCCCTAAAAGAGCCAAAAGCCTTATTTAGAATGAACGAGAAAGAAGCATACTCAGCCTTAATGGAGTGTATATTGGTAAAAAATAAGATCTCTTGTCCCCATCTCCAACCTACTCGTAGGAGACAAACGCACTTCTGTCACTACAGATGTGCCGGGTCGCGCCTGGGTCAACCCACCAATCTCTACAATTTCTGACCATGTTCACCTCTGTCACTGCCACCACAAAATTCTCTTCCACAAGATTGGCTTGATTTTTGCCTTTATTGTTTTTCCTGTGGCAGCATTCGTTTGCACAGTGGCCCTTTTGTCCGCAGACAAAAACATTCTACATCTTTTGTCTTCGCAATATCCTTGTAGGGCTTAAGGGATTTGTTCTGATTTTTCTTTAGGAATTTCTTGTCCTAGAAAGAATTGGGCTTGGCCTTCCTTTCATATTTTTGGCCTCAGTAAGATTGGTCTTACCCACATACTCAGAATCCTTACTCTTAGATTCACTGTCCGGAAGATGTTCTTGGATTCTGAGCCAGACTATGAGATCTTCCATTTTCATCTCCTTTTTCTTGTGTTTCAATGTGATCCCAAAACTTTTCCACGATGGCCGGAGTTTATCTATATTACCGCCAACTACAAATTGATCGGGTAATTTCATTCCTTCATTTTGGACTTCATTAATAATTTTCTAAAAATCTCTAACTTGTGATATGTCAAACCCCGACCCAAGATTAGTGCTTTTAGTACCTATTAAGTGCGCGTTTAGTTATTATGTGGGTTTAGTGTTCATGGGTTAGAATTGGTCGGATTTAGTCTGGAATTAGCTTTGGGGAGTTTTGAGAGCGTTTATAGCTTGAGAGGAAATTTTCGTTTTCTCGATTTTATTGTAATATCGATTTCTTTTGAATGGTTTTATTTTACCTTTCAACTTTTGTGTTCAGCCTGTCAATGTTTGAGACGCAGGAACCCAAGTTTTGGCTCAAAAAGGGTAAATAAGTCATTTCACACTAAATTTGGACCCAAATTTCGAAATCTCAAAACCATGCCAAAATTGTACTTTTCGGAAACTAGATTTTTAAGTGATCGATTTTGTCTTCTTCATCGTGTTCATCCGGGGCCCGCAAGTCGACGTTTTGAGCGTCACAAGTCTTGAAGTTGATGGGGCCCACAAACCCATTTGACTTAAGTGTCATCTCCTTCATTTCCCTCCCACATTTCAGAAAAATCGTTCCTGCAACTTCACCTACAAGCCAGCTGGGAGAGAACCATTTTCCCCTTCTATTCCTCATCTTGCATGCCCCACTTCTAGGCCTCCAAATGGAAATCTGACCTTACCCTTTTCTTCCTCTCAACCCAAGCTTCCAATTGGTACCATTTTCTTGGAGATTCTCATTGTAGGGAACCATCATTTTCGTCCTTGCTCCTTGTTTAGCAAGCTTCAGGTGAGCACTCTCTTTCTCCTCTTCAATGTGGTCTTTTGAGTTCCTTAGGAACCCATTTTTCTTGCATGCAACACCCATTTCGAAATGGGTTCCTTGTTTCACGTTTTTGGTGGGTTTTGAGGTTCTTTTCATGGGATTTCTTGTAGATTTCATGGTTTACATTTGATAGGATTTTGAGAGACATTTGGGATTAGCTTTTGGTCAAGGCAAGTGATCTCTCTAGCCCTTTTCATGCATGCAATTTGTTTGGTATATTATGTTTGAAAAATACAAATGTGATGCATACTATGTTTTCCTGTTTATTATCTTTCAATTAAGCATGATTTGACGTTTCATTTCCTTCATGAAATTGATGAAACGATTCTCTCTACTTCAGAAATTCTGTTTTTGAGTTAAATTGATATGCCTGGTTTGTGATTGGAATGGTTGTGTGAAATGGAGAAGTGTTGATGAAGGGAGAGGTTGTGGTGTGAACTATTGTGAGAAAATGACCCTTGGAGAGCATGGAGGCTCAGGGGATATACAGGGATTTGACCAAGAAGGAAAGGAAGTGGAATGGGAAGAAAGTTGGAAGAAAGAAGAACTGGAATTCTGACTTGAACTGGGCTGTCGTGCACAATCGGTCAGCTATCGGCTAGCCGACATGTCCACTTCGGTCAGCCGACAGCCAATTGAGTTCAGTTCGGTTCCACTTCTAGAAGCGTGTTTCTTGACAGGAAATCGTCGGTCAGCTGTCGGCCAACCGACCTGCACGACCTCGGTCGACCGACTGCCAACCGAGCATAGTTCGGTTCCATTTCCAGTAACCTATTTCCAATAGGGGATTGTCGGTCAGGAGATGGTCTGCAGTCGGCTAGCCGACGTGTTCAGTTCTGTCAGCCGACAACCAACTGTGTGTAATTTTTGGTTCCAATTACAGAATGGTGTTTTCCTGTCAGGAGACCTGGCGGTCAGCCGTCGGTCAGCTTTCGGTTGGCCGACAGTCACCTACTCGGTTAGTCAACAGGAGACCAAGAGTTGATCGAGTTTGTAAACCAGACCTGTTTTGTGGATTTTTCTTGGGAACTGAAAACCAGAATACTACTAAGGGTTTCTAGCTTGAAATTGTCCATTAGCTTCAGGGACACCAATGTATCTTAAATCCGACAATTGGGTTTCAAATACACAGGGAGCAAGGAAAGGCCTTAGTGTTTACTGATTAGCCTGTTTTGTGACATTGATTTCTGAGGCGATGAATATCGCAAGACTTGTTTTGTTTTGCAAGTACTAGCCTGATTTTGAAGTGTTTCAAGAAACTATAATGGGGATTTTTAATTCCGTTTTAGCTTGCTACAGCACACGCTATCACTGATATGTCCTGCATTTCCCTGTTTTGATAAGTAAATCCCCCTAATTTGGTTGGCTTGTATATGTATTATTCCGTTTTCGTGCGTACATGATTTTAGGTGATTACCACTGAGCTTGGACTACCCTCTCGGTCTGATCCACTGTTTGGGAGGTCCTTAGACCCTGGACGATCTGCAGATTAATCGTATATTCATATATACACACCCATGTCCTACTTCCGGTTCCGCGGCCGGACCCCACCTACCTAGTGTAGCATGGGATTCTGTTCTGTCCTGTTTTGTATATCCTGTTCTGTTCTGATTACTCTGCTCATCATGTATGGTAGAGAAAGGATGAGCTCAAGGTAGTTTTTCTCACTAATCATGATGGATTTTCTATATGCTTGCTCGATCTGTCATGTATACTTTCGGCACTATTTTGCATTCATAAATGGTTTTAAATACTGAACTATTTTCCTGATCTAAATGATTTATATTATTATCTAAATTGATAACCTGCAAGACCGTCGTGTCTGACCCGTTTATTTTGGTGACCAGGTGCAGGCGACGCTGCCTTTGAGGAGGAGCGTCAGGAGGAGGCTGTTGAGCCAACCCCAGCCTGTGAGTGGCAACCCGATGACGTCCTCTAGATGTCGGGCGGGGTCATGAGATGCGTACACATGGTTGGGATTAACATTTTGTTGTTGGGATGTAAAGCCTTTGTTGGCTCTTTTTGCTTATGGGAATTGTAAACTTGAACTTAATACACTTTTGTAGTCTTGAAACTTGAACTAATCTTGGGAATGGCATGCTTACGTTTCCTCCTCTAAATATTTGTCTTAATGATGACTTAACTTATATAATTTGGGATCATCTGATTTATGTTATTAAGTTGTGATTGAGATGACTTGTACGCTTCCACAAACCATTGTTCGTGTGAGATATATTCCATGTTTGTTTTGGGAATCCTCACCGTGGAAACCTGTGGGTTAAATGTAATTGGATGCACTTTAGTTGCGGGCCTAGGCCGGGGACCTCGGGCCGGGGTCGCGACATGACTGGTATCAGAGCGGGACATGTTTCAGGCTTTTAAAAAAAAATTAGAAACTCTTGGGGATGTGGCGAGGATCCGCGAGTTTGTTAGATCGTTAGTATGGACTTAGAAACCAATCCCATACTTGTTATTATGTACTAACAATTTGTTTTACAGCATCATGCCTCCAAGAAAAACTCCGAATCAGAATGCTTCTGGGAGCAACACCAATAACAATAACAATGAAACAGATCTTTAACAACCACCTACAGTCACACAGTTTCAGGCACTTATGCGAGCAATGTTACAACAGCAGAGGCAAGCTAATGAAAACCAGACTTGATTAAAGAGGGAAGCCAACGAAGTCCAAGCCAGGCTACAGAGAGAGGCCAATGAGAACCAAGCTAGGTTCCAAGAATAGTTAGCCAAGAAAGATGAGGAAATGACCCAAGTACAAAGACAGTTATTAGAAGTTTTACAGAACAGGCCTCAACCCCAGCCTCGGCAACCTGGGGGACCAAATATAATCATCAACAATCGAGACCAAGACCCTAACATTTTGTTTGAGAGGTTTAGGAAAAGAGGACCCAAGGAGTTCTCGGGTCAAGAAGACCCTTTGGCTGCAGACGATTGGTTGGTCAATACAGAGAAGATTTTTATGTTTTTACATGTACTGGTGTACAAAAGGTCAACCTCACAGCTTCTTTATTCTATGGACTAGCAGACACTTGGTGGCAAACGATTAAGGAACCGTATCAGGCCATGGCAGATGACACTGCTTGGGAGACTTTCAAGAACCATTTCACTGATAAGTATGTCCCTTCACATATCAAGAGACAGAAAGCCATCGACTTTCAGCAGCTTAAGTAGGGTAACATGACGGTATTGGAGTATGTCACAAAGTTTGAAAGACTTGCTAGATATGCCCGAGAATTGATTGATACCGAGCAGCAGAAGATTATGAAATTCTTAGAAGGGCTGAACCCCATACTCATGAGAGATGCTACAGGGGTAGTTCCACCAGCCATATTCGATGAAGCTGTTAAAAGAGCATACAAGTTTGAGGACATCAACAACCAGATTATCAGGGATAGAAAGCAACAGTACCACCAGCAGAATCAAAGGTAACATAACAAGAAGCAAAGACAAGAACAAAACCCTCCAAGGCAAGGTGCATGCGCACACTGTGGCAAAAACTATGAGACTGCATAATGTCGTAAGGCCACAGGTGCTTGTTTCCGGTGTGGGGCACTGGACCATGCAGTTAGGGATTGCCCACAGTTACAAAACCAAGGCAACAGAAATCAGCAACAGAGGGAAGCAACACCTTAGGCACCAGCTCAGAACCAACCTAGACAACCTCAACAGCAGCAGCAGCAACAAGAAGGCAGACAACAAGCACAGAACCCGAATGCTCGTCCTCCACAGCAGCAACAGAACATAAATGCACAAGGGAGATAGAATAGGCCATAGCAGCAAGGGCGGGCATATCATCTAAATCATGTTGATGTAGACGCTGCGGGTGATGTTGTGGAAGGTAAACTCCTCATATGTGGAATAGAAGCTCAAATTTTATTTGATCCTGGTAGCACTCATTCATTTTTATCTCCTATGTTTGCAAAGTTGATTGCTATGCCATTTAGGGAACTTGATTATATCTTGACTATCACCACACCAATAGGTAAACAGGTTGTTTGTAGAACCTATTACCCGAGTTGTTCAGTCTTATTAGGAGATGTCAACCTTCCAGCAAATCTTATTATTTTAGACATGCATGATTTTGATGTCATCTTAGGCATGGATTGGTTAGAGAAGTATCATGCAACCATGGATTGTTTTAGTAAGACCATTACCTATGAGTTGAAAGGGGAACAAACAGATTTGTTGATTCAGGGGAACAGGAAGAAAAACCAAGTGGGGATTATTTCAGCATTGAAAGTAGACAGAATGGTAAACAGTGGGTGTGAAGCTTTTATAGCATTTATCACGGAGGATAAACAGTCCAAGGGGTGGAGGAAATCCCCGTTGTGTGCGAATTTTCGGATGTTTTTCCTGAAGAAATCATGGGATTGCCACCAATTCGAGAAGTTAAGTTCACGATTGAGCTCCTTCCAAGGACAGCTCCAATTTCTATTACACCTTACAGGATAGCTCCAGCAAAATTAGGTGAACTAAAACTCCAATTGCAAGATTTGTTGAGTAAATGTTTTATCAGACCAAGTGTTTCACCTTGGGGAGCAGCAGTGTTGTTCATGAAAAAGAAAGATGGAAGCTTGAGGATGTGCATAGACTGCAGGAGATTGAATTACATGACCGTCAACAACAAGTATCTGATGTTGAAAATAGATGAATTGTTTGATCAATTGCAAGGAGCAGCGTATTTTTCCAAGATAGACTTGAGGTCTGGGTATTATCAGTTACGAGTTAGAGAGTCAGATATGCCTAAAACAGCTTTTCGAACCAGATATGGGAACTACAAATTTTTGGTGATGCCATTAGGATTGACAAATGCACCCGCGGTATTCATGGCCCTTATGAACAAGGTCTTTGCTCAGTATCTAGATCAGTTTACTGTGGCGTTTATTGATGATGTTCTCGTGTATTCTAAGAGTAAGGAAGAGCATGAAGAACACTTGAGGACGTCATTGCAGCTTTTGAGGCACAACCAACTCTATGCAAAGTTAAGTAAATGAGAATTTTGGCTAGAGCAAGTGGCTTTTCTAGGCCATGTTATATCAAGACAAGGTTTAGCAATGGACCCGTCCAAAGTGGAAGCAGTTGTCAGTTGGAAAAGGCCTGGCAATGTGACAGAGATCAAAAACTTTTTGGGATTAGCAGGTTATTCAGGAGGTTTGTCCAAGGATTTTCATCTATTGCAGCACCATTGACAAAGCTAACCAGGAAGAGTGTGCCTTTTGTATGGACAGATCAATGTGAAGAAAGTTTCAAAGAGCTGGAAAAGAGACTGACTACAGCTCTGATCCTCACTTTACCGTCAGGAAGTGGAGGATTCATTGTTTTTACGGATGCCTTAAGTGTAGGATTGGGTTGTGTACTGATGCAAAATGACAAGGTGATTGCTTATGGCTTGAGGCAGTTGAAAGATCACAAAAAGAATTATGCCAGTCATGACTTGGAGTTAGCAACGAGTGTATTTGCTTTGAAGATGTGGAGACACTATTTATACGGAGAGAAATTCGAAGTCCATTTAGACCACCAAAGTTTACAGTATCTATTTTCGCAGAAAGAATTAAACATGAGGCAGAGATGGTGGATGGAGTATATAAAAGACTATGACTTCCCAATCAAGTATCATCTGCGCAGAGTGAATGTGGTGGCTGATGCATTGAGTAGAAAGTCTATGGTTATGGCCAGCTTG
Source organism: Persea americana (assembly GCA_029852735.1). Lineage (NCBI taxonomy): Eukaryota > Viridiplantae > Streptophyta > Magnoliopsida > Laurales > Lauraceae > Persea > Persea americana. The sequence goes on from CM056818.1 coordinate 19,151,300, forward strand.
AGAGGAGTCATGTTTTACATCAATTTGAAGAACTTGGAGTTGAAGTGCAATCGTTAAGGAAGGGTGTGATGTTGGCAAGTATGATAGTGTTGGAGCCTACCTTCATCCAAAAGATCAAAGACAGTCAGTTGCAAGACCCGGACTTGGCCAGAATTATGGAGCACATTTCCGAATGTCAAGACTTCAGGATAGTAGATGGAGTGTTGTATTTTCGTGACCGTCTGTGTGTGCCTAACATTGAAGAATTGAAGAATGAGATAATGACTGAAGCCCACGGCACGAGATATTCTATGCATTCGGGTAGCACAAAAATGTAACAAAATTTGAAGAACGGATTCTGGTGGAATAACATGAAATGAGAGATAGCGGCTTTTGTGTCTCGGTACATCACTTGTCAGCAGATTAAAGCAGAACACCAGAAGCCTCCAGGGTTGTTACAACCATTGGACATTCCGGAGTGGAAATGGGAGCACATCACTATGGATTTCGTCTCCGGTCTGCCTACTACAAAGAAGGGGAATAATGTTATTTGGGTTATAGTGGATCGTCTTAAGAAGTCTGCTCACTTCATTCCTACGAAGACAGGGAGTAAAATGCACATGGCACCACTTGTAGATTTATTTGTGACCGAGATTGTCAGTAGACATGGACAGCCTGTCTCCATCACTTCCAACAGAGATAGTAGATTTGTTTCAAGGTTTTGGAAGACCCTATTTGAATCTATGGGCACCAAATTACAATTCAGCACTGCATACCACCCCCAGACTGATGGTCAGTCAGAGCGAACTATACAAACTTTGGATTACTTGTTACGTGCTTGTGTATTAGATTTCAAGGTTCAGTGGGATGAATACTTGCCCCTTTGTGAGTTCGCGTACAATAACAGCTACCATTCCAGTATCGGTATGGCACCTTTCGAAGCACTCTATGGTAGAAGATGCAGAACCACTGTTTGCTGGGAAGAAGTCGGTGTCCGTACTTTCCATGGACCGACGATAGTTGGAGAGACAAGTGACAAGATTAAGTTGATCCAAGAATGGCTAAAGATAGCCAGAAGCAGACAGAAAAGCTATGCTGATACTCGTAGAAGAGGTTTACAGTTCAAAGAGGGTAACAAAGTATTTTTGAAGGTATCTCTGGTCAGAGGAACTCTAAGATTTGGACAGAATGGCAAGCTTGCGAGAAGGTATATCGAGCCGTATGAGATTTTGAGCAAGGTTGGAGACGTTGCTTATAGGCTTGCGTTACCGCCGAAACGCTCCGAGGTGCACAATGTTTTTCACGTCTCTATGTTGGAGAAATACGTCCCAAATCCTTCACGTGTATTGCAGCATGAACCACTGGAAATTCGAGAAGATGCCTCGTATGTGGAAAAGTCGGTTAGAATTGTTGACATCAAAGAGCAAGAACTGAGAAATCGGACAATTCATTGGGTCAAAGTACATTGGGAAAATCATGAGCCAGAAGAAGCGACATGGGAACTAAGGGAGCAAGTCCAGAGAAAATATCCCGATTTATTGCCCAAGGTATAATTATTTTTATTTGGAGAACCAAATAGCCTAAGGGGTGGAGGATGTCAAACCCCGACCCAAGATTAGTGCGTTTAGTACCTATTAAGTGCGCTTTTAGTTATTATGTGGGTTTAGTGTTCGTGGGTTGGAATTGGTTCGATAGTCTGGAATTAGCTTTGAGGAATTTTGAGAGTGTTTATGCTATTCCGCTACACACAAGAGTGCCTTGAGTGCATGTATAAGCTTGGGAGGAAATTTTAGTTTTCTCGATTTTATCGTGATTTCGATTTCTTTTGAATGATTTTATTTTACCTTTCAACTTTTGTGTTCAGCCTGTCGGTGTTTGACACCCAGGAACCCAAGTTTTGGCTCAAAAATGGTAAATCAGTCATTTCACACTAAATCTGGACCCAAATTTCGAAATCTCAAAACCATGCCAAAATTGTACTTTTCGGAAACTAGATTTTTCAATGATCGATTTTGTCTTCTTCGTCGTGTTCATTCGGGGCCCGCAAGTCGATGTTTTAAGAGTCGTAAGTCTTGAAGTTGATGGGGCCCACAAACCCATTTGACTTAAGTGTCATCTCCTCCATTTCCCTCCCACGTTTCAGAAAAATCGTTCCTACAACTTCACCTACAAGCCAGCTGGGAGAGAACCATTTTCCCCTTCTCTTCCTCACCTTGCATGCCCACTTCTAGGCCTCCAAATGGAAATCTGACCTTACCCTTTTCTTCCTCTCAACCCAAGCCTCCAATTGGTACCATTTTCTTGGAGATTCTCATTACAGGGAACCATCATTTTTGTCCTTGTTCCTTGTTTAGCAAGCTTCAGGCGAGCTCTCCCTTTCTCCTCTTCAATGTGGTCTTTTGAGTTCCTTAGGAACCCATTTTTCTTGCATGCAACACCCATTTCGAAATGGGTTCCTTATTTCACGTTTTTGGTGGATTTTGAGGTTTTTTTCATGGGATTTCTTGTAGATTACGTAGCTTACTTTTGATAGGATTTTGAGAGACATTTGGGATTAGCTTTTGGTCAAGGCAAGTGATCTCTTTAGCCCTTTTCATTCATGCAAATTGTTTGGTATATTGTGTTTGAAAAATACAGATGTGATGCATGCTATGTTTTCCTATTTATTATCTTTCAATTAAGCATGATTTGACGTTTCATTTCCTTCATGAAATTGATGAAACAATTCTCTCTACTTTAGAAATTCTGTTTTTGAGTTAAATTGATATGCCTGGTTTGTGATTGGAATGGTCGTGTGAAATGGAGAAGTGTTGATGAAGGGAGAGGTTGTGGTGTGAACTATTGTGAGAAAATGACCCTTGGAGAACATGGAGGCTCAGGGGATATACAGGGATTTGATCAAGAAGGAAAGGAAGTGGAATGGGAAGAAAGTTGGAAGAAAGAAGAACTGAAATTTTGACTTGAACTGGGTTGTCGTGCACAGTCGGTCAGCTGGCGGCTAGCCGACATGTCCACTTCGGTCAGCCGACAGCCAACCGAGTTTAGTTCGGGTCCACTTTCGGAAGCATGTTTCTTGACAGGAAATCGTCGGTCAGCTGTCTGCCAATCGACCTGCACAACCTCAGTCGACCGACTGCCAACCGAGCGGAGTTCGGTTCCAATTCCAGTAAACCTGTTTCCAACAAGGGATTGTTGATCAGGAGACGGTCAGCCGTCAGCTAGCCGACATGTTCAGTTTGGTCAGCCGACAGCCAACTGTGTGCAATTTCGGTTCCAATTACAGAATGGTGTTTTCCTGTCAGGAGACCTGGCGGTTAACCATTGGTAAGCTTCTGGCTGGCCGACAATCACCTACTCGATTAGCCGACAGGTGACCGAGAGCTAACCGAGTTTGTAAACCAGACCTATTTTGTGGATTTTTCGTGGGAACTGAAAACCAGAATACTACTAAGGGTTTCTAGCTTGAGATTGTGCATTTGAAACTTGGATTGTCCATTAGCTTCAGGGACACTAATGTATCTTAAATCCGACAATTGGGTTTCAAATACACAAGGAGCAAGGAAAGGCCTTAGTGTTTACTGATTAGCCTGTTTTGTGACATTGATTTCTCAGGCGATGAATATCGCAAGACTTGTTTTGTTTTGCAAGTACTAGCCTGATTTTGAAGTGTTTCAAGAAACTATAATGGGGATTTTTAATTCCGTTTTATCTTGCTACAGCACACGCTATCACTGATATGTCCTGCATTTCCCTGTTTTGATAAGTAAATCCCCCTAATTTGGTTGGCTTGTATATGTATTATTCCGTTTTCGTGCGTACATGATTTTAGGTGATTACCACTGAGCTTGGACTACCCTCTCGGTCTGATCCACTGTTTGGGAGGTCCTTAGACCCTGGACGATCTGCAGATTAGTCGTATATTCATATATAGACACCCATGTCCTACTTCCGGTTCCGCGGCCGGACCCCGCCTACCTTGTGTAGCATGGGATTCTGTTCTGTCATGTTTTGTATATCCTGTTCTATTTTGCTTACTCTGCTCATCACGTATGGTAGAGAAAGGATGAGCTCAAGGTAGTTTTTCTCACTAATCATGATAGATTTTCTATATGTTGCTTGATCTGTCTTGTATACTTTCAGTACTGTTTTGCATTCATAAATGGTTTTAAGTACTGAACTATTTTCCTGATCTAAATGATTTATATTATTATCTAAATTGATAACCTGCAAGACCGTTTTGTCTGACCCGTTTATTTTGGTGACCAGGTGCAGGCGCTGCCTTTGAGGAGGAGCGTTAGGAGGAGGCTATTGAGCCAACCCCAGCCCGTGAGTGGCAACCCGATGACGTCCTCTAGATGTCGGGCGGGGTCATGAGATGCGTACACATGGTTGGGATTAACATTTTGTTGTTGAGATGTAAAGCCTTTGTTGGCTCTTTTTGCTTATGGGAATTTTAAACTTGAACTTAATACACTTTTGTAGTCTTGAAACTTGAACTAATCTTGGGAATGCCATGCTTATGCTTCCTCCTCTGAATATTTGTCTTAATGGTGACTTAACTTTTATAATTTGGGATCATCTGATTTATGTTATTAAGTTGTGATTGAGATTACTTGCACGCTTCCGCAAACCATCGTTCGTGTGAGATATATTCCATGTTTGTTTTGGGAATCCTCACCGTGGAAACCTATGGATTAAATCGTAGTTGGATGCACTTTAGCCGCGGGCCCGGGCCGAGGACCTCGGGCCGGGGTCGGGACATGATATCACCGATTTTCTTTCTTCCACTTGAAAGTACAAAAGATGTTCAGTAGCATGCTTTTGGGTACCCGCATCCTCAGTTGCATACTCTTTTATTAAGGCATCCCATAATTCCTTGGCAGTATTAAATTTAGAATATACGCCACATAAGGAATTATCTAAATGGTTGAAAAATCTCATTTTGCAATCAAAATTATCGGATTTCCATTTTTCATTTTCATAGGTACCAACGGGCCCATCTTCATATGGTTCGAGACAATCAGTTAATAGCACATATAGAATTTTGGTAACCTTGAGGAGATACTCCATTTTCATCCTCCACATTTTGAAGTCCTTACCCTCAAAATTGAAAATTGTTGGGTAGTATTCCCGCAGTCATTTAAGTTTATAACAATTTTCCAGTGAAAATCTTCCTAAACCATTGGAAAAAAATGTTTCACAGAAATCGTATATAAATTAAAACCTAGAAAATAAATAAGGAAAGAAATAATTGACCAAACAATATGATATGAGTCATGTCTTTAAAGACGCTTTCTTTTGGCAAATTCCGCCCCCACATAGGTTGAAATGGATTTCTGGATGTCCGCCCCAGGATAAGATGGCTTCTTGATTGGACTATCTCCACCACTTGTGCACTCGAACGGATGAAAATCTCGAATCCCCAAAACTTGAAGAATGATGAGAGTTCAGATCTTGTAGTAGCTTTCAAAAACTTGAAACAAAAATTCGAAAGAACTTAAAGAAGAAGAACTCTTTCTAGGAAGGAGTGGAGAGATGTGAAAATGGAATGGGAGAAACCCTTGCCTGATGCCCATTATATAGGGCCTCCTAGTAAGGACCCATTGGGACAATTAATTCCCAGCGGATGCAGCACAATAACTCTGCACGCAATAAGAAGAAATGGATGCAACATATATACCCAACGGATATCTGTGTAACGGGTAGCACTTATTCCACTTAAATGAGCTCTAATGGGCACAAGAGCTACTTCGTAGATCCTGGTCAAATCCAGGTCAGCCAAACCCAACCTAACTAAGACCTAAAAATAATGTAGGTACGCATGCGGGCTAGACCGGCCCGGGCCTGCCCTCCACAGTTGGACGCATGCGCTCGTGTGTGTGGTCACCACTACCTTAGCCTTCTATTAACATTTTTAGTAATAATTGCATAGGATATTGATCAGAAAAAGAGATATAGGTCTAGGGCCCGGATGCAGTGCAAAGATGCTACATTTTATTATAGTGCAGCGTCTGAGTCGCACGTATCATGGCATGCCATGTCATTCCCTTAATGCTAAGATTCATAGTTGTTTTAAAGAGTCATTTATGGTTTGTTTTAGAAACGATATTTCCAAATATGCCCCTTATATTTATATTACTAGGAGTCCAATTGATTTTAGCACACCATTATATATCTAGCAGTCCATATCAAACCTCAACCATACATTTAGTCATGTACTTCACAAACCTTTCTCATTATTTAATAATTTTTATGTATCCTATTTCAATAGGAGCCCATTGAGATTTGATCCATGATGTGGTTGTAATATATTTATACCTTGAGATCTCAGTCCTGATAATAGATCTTAAAGTTTAAAGATAAACAATGGCCCTCACAGTGCATATGAGCACTATGCATCTGTAACATCCAAGATACACACCTCTGAAGTCCATCTTGGATGGTCCTGACTAATGGTGCATATGCGCACCGTGCACAGGTGAAAATGCTCTGGGCCCCACCAATGGCAGACTCAAGATTTTCATTTGTGGCGGTAGAGCCAAATAGGTAGTTGGATTTTGTTGGCAAACCCAAGATTTTCGTGTGTGTTTCGGGGGTGGGCTCGGAATTTTCTTATGGGTTTTGGAGGTGGACTTAGATTTTCATGCACAATTTGAAGGTGGACCTAAGTTTGGGGCGACTATCCCCATATCCTTATATGTGGGTAGGCCCTTGGGCATTGCAATTGTAACATCACCACAGTGGATTATATGGGCAATGGATGGATGTACCATCAAATGGGACCCACAAGTGATCAGATTGGATTTATGTTGTGGTCACAATAGATGCATCTACCATCGCATATGGATCAACAACAAAGAGAGGCCATCGATTGGAGCGGTGAATGGGGCCCTAGTACTGTACGGACTATTTATAAAATAAACTAGTGGGCCCATTGTTTTTCTAAAGATTCTTCAATAATAATAATTATTATTATGCCTGATGTGAAAAGTTATACATCTTCTGCACATTATTGATCCAACTCAGTGGGCCAGTTGAAATAAGACTATATATAACACGGTAATATTTAGGTGAGAACTAGTTTTTTTTTTTGAAGAATAAGTTTAGTTCTTCTATTTCTCAATGAATACTATACAGAAAAGGAAGTTTTCCAGATGGAAAATGCTTCCAAAGGGGCATACCCCTCTATTTACAAAGCGGAGAAAGAAAACAATCTATGATTAAATCGAGAAAGAAGACAAATGCTACCAAAGATATGCACTATCTCCTATATGAGGCTTGTCGCGACCCCAGACCGAAGTCCTACTAACCGAGCCCGAGCCCACGACAGGGGAAGGTTATACTATCCAACCAACCAACTATGATTAACCCACAGATTCTGCGGTGAGGATTCCCAAAACACGCTTGGAATTTATCTCACACAAACTATGATTTGCGGAAGCGTGCAAGTAATCTTATCTATGCTTTACAAGTGATATCATCCACTTGCATAAATTAAATCATCATCAAACCATAATTAGAGGAGGAAACATAACATGGCATTACTATAAGCAAAGCAAAACTAACACAATTTCAAGAAATAAATCGTGATTCGTAAATCCACAATGAGCCCATCCTTTCTCAATCACACGTGGTGCCAAGAGCAAGCAAGACACGCAAGACACAATCCCAAGTCATGCAAGGTAGACAGGGAAAACCGGCCGCGGAACCGGGGCACTCACTATGTGTAATATAATACACGACTAATCTGCAGATAGTCCACATGTTTAAGGACCCCCAGACAGTGGATCAGACTGAAGGGGCAATCCAAGCTCAGTGGTATTAGACGAAAACCATGAATTCACGTGCCCATAGTGATACTTATACGAACTCGTCATGATTGGGGAAAAACAGTTATCAAAACGACACGGGTGAAATTTGCAAGAAAAGCATGTGCTATATTATTCTGAACTGAAACAATGCTTCTAAATAAAACTGGACTGGCAAAATAGGACAAAGTTGATTTAACGCTTTTAGTGTCAAAGTCTAGACTTTCAATCAATTCAATCAAGCCCATGCTAAGTGCCTATTGATCATTGTGTATTTGAGGAACCCAAATATCCAGTCTAGAACAATTGCTTTGGTATTCATAAGGTGTAGGATATTTTAAGTCTCAAAGGCACAATACCAAGTGGAAGACACTTGACAAGCTCAGGTTTTCTTCATTCTAGAAATTCCTTCAAAACTTCCATTTTCTTTGTCACATTCCAAGGTTTCAGGTAGCATCAGGTTCGCTCGAGCGATGATAGGTTCGCTCGAGCGGACTCATCTAGAACATCCTTCGCTCGAGCCTCCCCAACGTTCGCTCGAGCGGTCGCAACAAAAGACTTGTTCGCTCGAGCCTACCCAATGTTCGCTCGAGCAGACAGGTTTCTGGGAGCGATCCTCCCAGACAGAAGCTTGTTCGCTCGAGCGACTAAGAGTTTCGCTCGAGCGAATAGGTTTTTGTCTAAAACCGTCCAGTGCAGAAAACTGCATTCCTTTTAGTACATTTCTGCTACCCTCCCTCTTTCACTTCTCCAACTCATGGGATCCTGTAAAAATATTCATAACCTCCAATCTTTACCACAACTACCATACACTTTCCCCCAACTCATCCATTCTCCAAGCTACATAAATCACCATTTTCTCATTCAAAACCATTAACTTACACTCAAAACAGAACTCCAATTTGACTAATACATAAATCAAGAATCATGCTAAAATTTAGACAAGAGAACATAGAAGACATTTCAAATAATCCCATGCATTTAAAGGCAACAGATAAGCAATTCAAGCATGGTGAATCAGCCATTAAAATCAAATATAATGCCTAAATACAACATGCATTAAGAGGGTCTAAAAGGATCACTTGCCTTCACACCAATTGCTAGCCAAAATCTCTCAAACTCCTATCCAAATGAGGGCCACGAAATCTGCACAAAAGCCCCAAGAAAACCATTCTATAAATCACCATTTTTGCCAACCACAACCCCTATTTCGAAAATGGGTTTGCATGTATGAACATTTGTGTCCTAAAGAGCTCAAAAGATCAAAATGAAAGGAAGAAGAAGATCCTTATACCTAAAGCTTGTCAAATGAGAATCAAGATAAAAAATGGAGTGCAATCTCAGCTGGAAACTTTGAGAAATTGGTAGCAATGGAGAGCTTAGGTTGAGAGGAAGAAGAAGCTATGATCAAATCTTGATTTGGAGCTTTCTAGCCTAGACATGCAAAAGAAGGAAGTGAGAGGAAGAAGAGCTTTTCTCAGCTGGGTTAAAGAGAAGGAGTTGCAGGAATCGTCCAACGTGAGTGAGGAGGAAGAATGAAAGATAACACTTAAGTCAATGGTTCTTGTGGGCCCCTCCAAGCTCAAATCTTGCGACGATTAAAACATCAACTTACGAGCCCCGGATGAAAACGATGAAGAAGACAAAATCGATCACCGAAAAATCTACTTTCCAAAAAGTATAAATTTGACATAGTTTTGAGATTTCAAAATTTCGGTCCAGATTTGGTGTGAAATGACTGTTTTACCCCTTTTGGCCAAAACTTGGATTTCTGGGTCTTAAACAAAAACAGGTTGAACCCAAAAGTTAACCAATTAAGTAATGCCATTCAATGAAGTCAAAATCACGGTTAAAGATCGGAAAACATGAATTTCCTCGCAAGCTTACGCGTACACTCAAGGCACCCCTGAGTGTGACTTAATAGCATAAAATGCTTTCAAAATTTCCCCAAGCTAATTCTAGGCTAAATCGAACCAATTTCTAATCTCACGAGCATTAAACCCACATAATAACTAAACACGCACTTAATTAATGCTAATCGCGCTAGTCCTGGGATAGGGTATCCTCCACCCCTTAGGTTATTTGGTCCTCCAAATAAAAACATAGTTATACCTCGGGTAACAAGTCGGGGTACTTTCTCTAGACTTTCTCTCTTAGTTCCCGTGTAGCTTCTTCTGCCTCATGATTTTCCCACCGTACCTTGACCCAGTGAATTGTCCGATTTCTCAGTTCTTGTTCCTTGGTGTCCACAATTCTAACCGGCTTTTCCACATAGGACGCATCTTCTCGAATTTCCAGTGGTTCATGCGCAACACTTGTGAAGGATTTGCGACGTATTTCTTCAACATCGAGAGGTGAAAAACGTTGTGCACCCCAGAGAGTTCCGGCTGTAACGCAAGTCTATAAGCAACGTCTCCGATCTTACTCAAAATCTTGTACGGACCGATGTATCTTCTTGCTAGCTTGCCCTTCTGACCAAATCTTAGTGTTCCTCTGACCGGAGACACTTTCAAAAATACCTTATCACCCTCCTCGAACTGTAAATCTCTCCTACGAGTATCAGCATAGCTTTTCTGTCTGCTTCTGGCAATCTTTAACCGTTCCTGAATCAGCTTGATCTTATCACTTGTCTCCCCAACTATCGTCGGTCAGTGAAAGCTACAAACACCCACTTCTTCCCAGCAAACGGGAGTTCTGCATCTCCTACCGTAGAGTGCCTCGAAAGGTGCCATACCAATGCTAGAATGGTAGCTGTTGTTATATGCAAACTCACAAAGTGGAAAGTACTCATCCCATTGAACCTTAAAATCTAATACACATGCACGTAGCATGTCCTCTAAAGTCTGTATGGTTCTCTCTGATTGGCCATCTGTCTAAGGATGGTATGCCGTGCTGAACTGTAACTTGGTGCCCATGGATTCGAATAGGGTCTTCCAAAACCTCGAAACAAATCTGCTATCCCTGTCGGAAGTGATGGAGATGGGCTGTCCATGTCTGCTAACAATCTCAGTCACGAACAAATATGCTAGTGGTGCCATATGTATTTTACTCCCGATCTTCATAGGAATGAAGTGAGCAACTTCGTGAGACAATCCACGATGACCCAAATAGCATTGTTCCCCTTCTTAGTGGTAGGCAAACTGGAGACGAAATCCATAGTGATGTGCTCCCATTTCCACTCTGGAATGTCCAATGGCTGCAACAATCTAGGAGGCTTCTGATGTTCTGCTTTAATCTATTGACAAATAAGGCACCGAGATACAAAGGCTGCAATCTCTCATTTCATATTATTCCACCAGAATCGGTTCTTCAGGTTTTGATACATTTTGGTGCTCCCCAGATGCATGGAATATCTTGTACTGTGAGCTTCAGTCATAATCTCATTCTTCAAATCTTCAAGGTTAGGCACACACAAACGATCACGAAAATACAACACTCCATCCACTATCCTGAAGTCCAGACAATCTGAGATATGATCAATAATCTTAGCCAAGTCTGGGCCTTGCAACTGACTGTTTTTGATCTTCCGAATGAAGGTAGGCTCTGACGCTATCATACTTGCCAACATCACACCCTTCTTTATCAGCTGCACTTCAACTCCAAGTTCTTCAAACTGATGCAAGACACTAACTCCTCTCAAGCTGGCCATAACTGCTGATTTTCTGCTCAACGCGTCAGCTACTACGTTCACCTTGCCTGGATGATACTTGATTGGGAAGTCATAATCTTTTATATACTCCATCCACCGTCTCTACCTCATGTTCAACTCTTTCTGCGAAAATAAATATTGTAAACTCCGGTGGTCTGAATGGACTTCGAACTTCTCTTCGTATAAATAGTGTCTCCACATCTTCAAAGCAAATACCACTGCCGCCAACTCCAAATCATGGGTGGCATAATTCTTCTCATGCTCTTTCAACTGTCTCGAGCCATAGGCAATTACCTTGTCATTCTGCATCAAAACACAACCCAATCCTATATTGGAAGCATCTGTAAAAACAACAAATCCTCCACTTCCTGACGGTAGTGTAAGAATCGGGGCTGTAGTCAAACTCTTTTTTAGTTCCTTAAAACTCTCTTCACACCGGTCTGTCCATACGAAAGGCATGCTTTTCCTAGTTAACTTGGTCAAAGGTCTTGCAATAGATGAAAATCCTTTAGCGTTTTATAATATTCGGCTAACCCCAAAAAGCTTCTATTCTTTGTCACACTATTTGGTCTTTTCCAACTGACAACGGCATCAACTTTTGACGGATCCACTGCTAAGCCTTCTCTTGATATAACATGGCCTAGAAAAGCCACTTGCTCTAGCCAAAATTCACATTTACTTAGCTTGGCATAGAGTTGGTTGTCCCTCAAATGCTGCAATGATGTCCTCAAGTGCTCTTCATGCTCCTCTCTACTCTTAGAATACACAAGTACGTCATCGATAAATACTACTGTAAACTGATCCAAGTACTCTGCAAATACCTTATTCATAAGAGCCATAAACACCGTAGGAGCACTTGTCAATCCAAACGGCATCACCAAAAATTCATAGTGCCCATATCTGGTTCGGAAAGCCCTTTTAGGCACATCCGACTCTCTAACCCGCAGCTGATATCTGGTTCGGAATACCCAGACCTCAAGTTTATCTTGGAAAAACACGCCGCTCCTTGTAACTGATCAAACAACTCATCTATCCTCAGCAACGGATACTTGTTCTTGACGGTCATATGGCTCAATTTTCTATAGTCTATACACATTCTCAAGCTTCCATCCTTCTTTTTCACAAACAAAACCGGTGCTCCCCAAGGTGAAACACTCGGTCTAATGAAACCTTTACTCAACATATCTTGCAACTGAAGTTTTAGTTTGCCTAACTTTGCTGGACCCATCCTATACGGTGCAATAGATATCGGAGCTGTCCCTGGAAGGAGCTTAACGGTGAACTCGACTTCTCGAATTGATGGCAATCCCGAGATTTCTTCAGGAAAAACATCCGGAAATTCACACACAACGAGGATTTCCTCCACCCCCTTGGGACCGTTTATCCTCCGTGATAAACGCTATAAAAGCTTCACACCCACTATTAACCATTCTGCCCGCTTTTAGTGCTGAAATAATCCCCACTTGGTTTTTCTTCCCGGTTCCCTGAATAAACAAGTCTGCCTGTTCCCCTTTCAACTTGAAGGTAATGGTCTTGCTAAAACAATCCATGGTGGCATGATACTTTTCTTAACCAATCCATGCCTAAGATAACATCAAAGTCATGCATATATAAGATAATAAGGTCTGTTGGAAGGTTGACCTCCCCTAATAGGACTGAACAACTGGGGTAATAGGCTCTACAAACAACCTGTTTTCCTATTGGTTTAGTGACAGTCAATATATAATCAAGTTCCCTAAACGGTATAGCAATCATCTTTGCAAACATTGGAGATAAAAAGGAATGAGTGCTGCCAGGATCAAATAAAATTTGAGCTTTAATTCCACAGATGAGGAGTTTACCTTCTACAACATCACCCGCAGCATCTGCATCAACACGATTGAGATGGTATGCACGTCCTTATTGCTGTGGCCTATTCTGCCTTCCAGGTGCATTTCTGTTCTGCTGCTGTTGTTGTGGAGGACGAGCATTCTGATTCTGAGCTTGCTGTCTGCCTTGCTGCTGCTGTTACTGAGGTGGTCTTGCCTGATTCTGAGCTGGTGCTTGATTCTGAGGAGCTGCTTGTCTCTGTTGCTTATTTCGATTACCTTGGTTCTGAAGTTGAGGGCAGTCCTTGATCGCATGATCCAAAGCTCCACACTTAAAACAAGCACCGGAGGCTTTACGGCATTGTGTAGTGTCATGGTTTTTGCCGCAATTGTGCACATGCATTTCGCTTTGGAGGGTTTTGATCTTGTCGTGGTTTCTTGTTACACTGTTGTCTCTGATTCTGCAGGTAGTATTGTTTCCTATCCTGCTTGATCTGATTGTTGATGAACTCAAAATTGTATGCTCTTTTGACAGCTTCATCGAATGTGGCTGGTGGAACTACCCCCGTAGTGTCGCGACCCCGGACCGAGGGTCCGGGCCCACGAACGAGTGGATGATGGTTTAACCACCTTTAACTACGATCGTACATCCACTTAATTTCCCACAGGTTTCCGCGGTGAGGATCTCACACACTCACAAAACATTTATATTGGTGCAGAAACGTGTAGCAAATCAATTTCATAATCCATTACATAATATAAGACTGATAAACAATTATAACCGACTTGATGTCAGAGTGAGCAATGATATCATTAGCATTCCCAAAATATAACATTTGAAGTTTAAACAAGAGATTAGTTAAATTAATATTTCCCAAAAAAAATGGCCAGCAAAGGCCAGTACAACCCAAAAGTATAAATCAAAACGTTCCATAGATTTCCCCCAAAATGTTTCGCGACTCGAAGCTCAAACCAATGTCTGCATGACATTGTTAGATTGCCATTCCACTAATCGCTGCAGTTCACCGACCGCCTCCTCATGTTCCTCCTCATAGGCAATGACGGGAACTGGACCTGAGTACCACAAAAATGGGTCAGACACGACGGTCTGGCGGGTGGGTGAATAGATAATATAATAAGAGAAATCGAAAGATAACATTTAAAAGACATTAAAATCTATCCACACATGATATATCATTTGTCACAATGTATATATGAAGTAAAACATGCTGGATATCAAAGAACAGGGAACTAGCAAGATGGAAGCCACACTAAAGCTAAATCCTCTCCATCACTAAAGTGATGAGAGCACATTCAGTGCATTGGGCTCAAACACGCGAAATGACGAGAACCAATCATATATACATATACATATAACTAGACAAGACCACGGCCGCGGAACCGGGTAACGGGACAGGATAGGATCCAAGTTGCAACTGGCGGGAGCACGAGGGGGAGGCCCAAGTCAGTTGATCAGACTGACAGGGACGTCCAAGCTTAGTGGTGCCGACTCATAGGTTACATGAGAAATCAATATGATTACGGACTATGTATTGGGACTTCCGTATTCACACAATATGTATAAAGACCTTGTATGTCTATTATTGCCCTTGACATGGTACTCGAATGATGATAGACATCCCAAGATTCCTTATACAGTTTGGTAAATACACAACTCTCAATACATTTCTGAAGTGGTATTTTTTTCTAGGTAAATCTCCTTATGTCATCCCCTAGGTCTTCCCAAGGTGGTAGGGCATCAAAACAACCCATTCCGGCCTTAGAACATCATATCTGGAAACAATAGAAAAGACCTAGGAATTCTGTACAGTTCACTCGAGTGGACAGGAGGTTCAGGAGGGCTTAAGCGAAGAATGGGGAGGCTCGAGCGAACATAGTTCTATGAGGGGTTCGCTCGAGCGAGTATAAGTTCGCTCGAGCGAACTACTCTGGAACAGGAAAGCTCGAGCGAAGGAACAGGTTGGCTCGAGCGATGGAGGTTCTGTAAAGGGTTTGCTCGAGCGAATAGAGGTTCGCTCGAGCGAACTGCTTCAGAAACACTCGGTTTCAGCAGTCCGAACCTCAACTTCTCTTCCACTCAAAACCCCATTCAAGCCTCTCCGTCGGCAATACATTAATGGCATTTTGATCTACTCCATTCTCCATTTACTTCTCCAACAACCATACATTCACAACCATAAAAATCATAATGATTTCCAACTTCCTTCAATGCCAAGAATGGCCACCAAAATGAGAATGTAAAAATTGACAAACCCAACTCAATGTACAAAATTTCAAGAGAGCAATTAAGAGAAAAGAAAGCTCATTAACATGCATGCTTCCAAAACTCAATGAAAGGTATAAACATAGGAATGAGCCAACATTATAAAAATCCATATTTCTCTACAAAATCACAAATCAGAAAACAAACCCATTCACCCACTTGCCTTGGTCTCCAATCAAGCTAATAAGCTCTAATCCCACTCTCAAGTGCAAAATCCTCTATCTACACAAAAATCCCCAAAATACATTCATTACAAGCCCTAAAAATGGCAAAACAAGGAATAGGAAGAGAGAGCTTCCAATAATGAAGATGGAGCTTCTCTTGGGCTAGGAGAACACATTTCTAAAAGATGGAAATGGTCACTTACATGGAAGGTCCCCAAATGGAAGAAAGTAGTTCAGAATGGGCTCTAGAAGAGGTGGATTTCTTCACAAGTTGTATCATGATGAAGCTCTCATGGAGGGGAAGAAGATTACAACCTCCATTTTACCTTTAGCAATAGATTTGAGAGAGATTGAGAGATGAAGAAGCAAGAAAAGTGCAAGAAGAAACCCTAGGCCGGACTCACCTCTCTTCAAATGGAAATTGCAAGAAAAGGAAGAAGGAAGAAGACTCTTCTTTATATAGACAATAGCCATGGGTCCCACAACTTAAGAATCCAATTGGGCTAAAACATCGCTCTATGGGATTCGGACGGATTCGACGAAGAAGGGAGAATCGCTCGTCGAAATTTCTAGTTTCCAAAAAGTATATATTTCATGAGTTCGGAGACATTGAAAATAGTATCCAGATTTTGTGCAAAAAGATTGTTTTTTTTTTTTTTTTTTTGAAGAGTAAGTTAGTTCTTCAATTTCTCAATAAAATGGAAATCTATAACCAAAATGATTATAGAAACTTTCCAAGGGGCATACCCCTTATGTTACATAACAGCTCTATTTAAAGAAAGACAGAAACCCAACCAAATAATTACAGCTGCATAGTAAAAGAGTGATACAAAAGATCAATATTATCAACATTTAGCAATGGAGGACCAGGAAATCTACTAATGATTTTACTGAAGCGAACAGTCTGAGGATGAGGATGCACAAAATGAACTTGCCCAAAACTAGTAACCACAGCATGAAGACGTCGTGCCTGAAAACGCAATGGCCATTATGAGGTAGCAGGATTGAGAAGAAGATGTTGCAAAGAGGTATCAGTCTCAATAGTAAGGGAGGAAATATCTGGAGGAACAATCTGCAATAGTTGGTAAAGATCATCATAAAGATGCATTGAGTGCACTTGGCGTCCCCTCCAAGGGTGATGAGTATCTCTCCATAAAATACCAACCAAACTCAGAGGCAATGTAAGAATTGAAAACCACCATCCAGACGGTCTTTCATGAACCAGATTTGCAGCCATAATTGGGGTATGCACATGAACATTCCAATGACATTGAATGTCACTTGGTAATATAAGATTAAGGTATAATAGCTTGGTTGTCACCACCTGAATGATTTGCTGCACTACAAAACCATATGGAAGAGTAACATTCCTGAAAATTCGTGCATTACGTTCAGCTTACACATGCCACACATAAGCATTAAAAAGAAGCTTTGCAAGAATTAAAGCATCGTTCCTGTGCTGATCAAGTCGAGAAACCAGAGAATCTAAAAGCTCTTGAGCATTAGAACAACTGAGTGGGACCAAATGCAATTTAGAGAGGAGTACCCCCCAAATTGATTGTGCATAAGGACAAAGAAGCATGAGGTGCAGAGACGTCTCCCAAGTACAATCACACAGAACACAACAAGTATCACAATCAACGTTTCGTTGCAATAGGAAGTCCTTAGTCTTGAGCCTACAGCGAAAGAACATCCAAGCACAGATATAATGTTTTGTAATAGCCCCTCTAAGCCAAATAGCCGAAGTCCAACTTAACTGCTGGGTTGGAATGCTGCACATAAGGTTGTAAGCAGACTTCAAAGAGAAACACCCCTCCTCTTCAAGAGTCCAAACAATTTCATCACTAAAATCAGGCCATGGCTGACATTCAATAGGGATGAGATGAAAAATATCCATCAGGGCATTAGAAGTGGGGGGTGGCAAGTCCCAGTCACCATGTACTATAAAAGTACTAACTCGTAAGTCTTTCCCCAAATCTAAATCATACATAGCTCGAGACCCAAAACAGTCCCTCAGACGTCCCCCTGGCATCCATGGATCAGTCCAAAAGTGTGTTGTGTGCCCATTCCCAATTAAGAACTTTATATGGGGTAAAGCCAAAGGTCGAAGGGCCAAAATACCTTTCCAACCCCAAGAAGCAGATTTTGGACTAGCAACATCCCAGAAAGACTCACCCTTCAAATAACGAACATTGACCCAAATGTTCCAACAAGTGGTCCTGTTAAGAATAACATTCCATACATGCCGAAGCAGTGCTGCCTTTGCAACCCCCTCAATAGATCGAACCCCGAGCCCTCCCATAGCAGCCGGCTGACAAATAGTGCTCCAAGCGATAGGATGAAGATAGGAAGAGGACCAGCTATT
The DNA here is from genome assembly GCA_029852735.1 of Persea americana. Classification (NCBI taxonomy): domain Eukaryota; kingdom Viridiplantae; phylum Streptophyta; class Magnoliopsida; order Laurales; family Lauraceae; genus Persea; species Persea americana. The sequence continues at coordinate 19,169,357 of CM056818.1, forward strand.
CCAGAAAAAATCTCTAATTTGACGGTCTAAAACATGTAAAACTGATTGAGGGAGAAGAAAGACAGTCGCCCAAAATAAATGAAAGGAAGAGAGAGTAGACTTAATCAACTCCAACCTGCCAGCATAAGAGATCACCTTAGCCTTCCAACCAGATAACCGCTGCTGCACCTTGGCTAAAAGAGGCTGACAATCATTAAAATTTTGTCTCCTTGAGGAGAGAGGGACCCCCAGATATCTGATAGGAAGATTGCCCCTTTGAATATTCAGAATAGAAGAAATAGTAGTCTGATCTTCCTCATGATAGTTTGCATAAAAAAATAACACTCTTCAGCTAATTGACCCCAAGCCCTGTAAAATCCCTAAATTGCTGAAGAAAGTGCTTAAGAGTAGCTGCCGCTCCCATGGTAGTGTACTAAAGACAATCAGATCATCAGCAAACATCAAATGAGATATAATAACATCCTTTTTCACAAAAGGACATGGAATCATATGAGTCGAAGCATATTGATGCATCATAATAGAGAAAAACTCCATAACCGTAGCAAATAGATATGGAGATAAAGGGCATCCCTGTCGAAGACCACGAGTACCCTTGAAAAAACCCTCCGCAGCGCCATTTACCAACACTGAGAGCTTTGCTCCTAAACACATTCCATAAGCAACTTAATAATCATCTCAGGAAACCGAAGACTTCGAAGGGCAGCCTCCAAAAAATCCCAACGAACACTATCATAGGCTGTGGCAAGATCAAGCTTAATGCACATTCTTGGACACCCTTTTTCCAGATGAAAATCATGAAGCAAATCCTAAGCAAGAAGAATATTATCTGCAATACTTCTACCAGGAACAAAAGCGGACTGCATGGGACCCACAAGCTTAGCAATGAATGGCTTAAGTCGTTTGACCAAAATCCGACTGATGATTTTGTACAACTCATTTGTTAAAGCAATAGGACGATACTTGTTTGGAGTGCTTACATTTCAGATTTAGGCACTAACACTATAAAAGTATTTTTGAGTTGCTTTAACATAGAACCATGAGTGAAAAAATCCATAATACTAGCACACACATCCTTGCCCCCTACAAAAAGATTGTTTTACCCCCTATAAATAGCAAAGTAGGGTTTAAAGGTCTCGAACGGAGACGGTGCAAACACGAAAGTTGTTGGGCATCATAAAATTCATTGAACGGGGTAAAATACAGATTTCCAGAGTTAATAAGTAAATCCCAAAACCAATCAAAACCCAAATAAAGGAACCCCCAAAGGGCCCCACTAAATCAAAAGAGTTCCCCAAATTAATCCCAAGCTATGAAAAGCTATTCTAATCCAAACTTAACCAAAACTCACTAATCACACTTATAGCTAAAGCACGTCTTAATCAACACTAATCGGAAACTCTCAAGGCGGGGTCTTACATCCTCCACCCCTTAGGGCATTTGGTCCACCAAATGAAACACAATAACTAACCTCAGGTAGTAGATGCGGATACTTCTTCTGAACTTGATCTCGTAATTCCCATGTTGCCTCTTCTGGTCCATGATTCTCCCAAAGCACTTTCACCCAGTGAATAGTCTTTGTTCTCAGCTCTTGTTCCTTTGTGTCAATGATCTGAATTGGCTTTTTGAACATAGGTAGCATCTTCTCTGATTTCCAACGGCTCATGACGGAGTACATGTGACGGGTCGGGGACGTACTTCTTCAACATAGACACATGGAATACATTGTGTACGCCGGAAAGCTCAGGTGGTAAGGCCAATCTATAAGCCACGTCACCAATCTTGCTCACGATATCATATGGTCCAATATATCTCCGTGATAACTTGCCTTTCTACCCGAATCTCAAAGTTCCTCTAGTAGGTGACACTTTTAGGAAAACCTTATCTCCTTCCTTGAAATGTAAATCTCTTGGGTGCGAGTCTGCATAACTCTTCTGTCTACTTCGGGCTACCTTCAGACGTTCTTGGATCAACTTGACTTTGTCACTGGTCTTACTCACTATAGTCGGTCCATGAAAACTGCGAACACCTACTTCTTCCCAACAGACCAGAGTTCTACACCTCCTGCCATACAATGCCTCGAAAGGCACCATCCCAATGCTCGAATGATAACTGTTGTTGTAGGCGAACTTGCAAAGCGGTAGGGTCTCATCCCATTGAGTCTTGAAATCTAACACACAAGCTCGAAGCATATCCTCAAGGGTCTGAATTGTCCTTTCCGACTGACCGTCTGTTTACGCTGTGCTGAACTAAAGTTCCGTTCCCATAGACTCATGCAATGTCTTCTAAAATGTTGAGACGAATCTGCTCTCTGTCCGAAGTAATGGAGAATGGCTGTCCATGACGGCTGACTATCTTGTTAACAAACAACTCCGCGAAAGGTAACATATGCATTTTCTCTCTGGTCTTCATAGGGATAAAGTGCACTGATTTGGTAAGGCAGTCCACAATGACCCATATGGCGTTATTCCCTTTTCTGGTTCTTGGCAATCCCGAGATGAAATCTATGGTGATATGTTCCCACTTCCACTCTGGGATCTCTAATGGTTGCAATAACCCTGGAGGTCTCTGATGCTCTGCCTTCACCAACTAACACGTCATACAACGGGACATGAATGTTGTTATTTCTCTCTTCATGTTGTTCCACCAAAATCTGCCCTTCAAGTTCTGGTACATCTTCGTGCTACCCAGATTCATAGAGTACTTCGTACTGTGCGCCTCTGTCATGATGTCATTCTTTAAATCTTCAGTATTGGGCACGCATAAACGATCACGATAGTATAAAATTCCATCGACAATACGAAAGTCAGGACGTTCTGCAATATGCTCTGAAATCTTGGCCAGCTCTGGGTCTTGCAATTGGTCATCCTTGATCTTCCGAATGAACGAGGGTTCAGACACGGACACGTTGGCTAACATCACTCCCTTGCTTAGGGGCTGAAAATCTGCACCCAATTCTTCAAACTGCTGAAAGAAACAAGTAACTCTAAGGCTTGCCACACTTGCTGACTTTCTACTTAAGGCATCGGCTACTACATTTGCCTTCCCCTGGTGATACTTGATCGGAAAATCATAATCTTTGATATATTCCATCCATTTTCTTTGCCTCATATTTAACTCCTTCTGAGAGAGAACAAGTACTGTAAGCTGCGGTGATTGGAGTGGACTTCGAACTTCTCTCCATAGAGGTAATGTCTCCACATCTTGAGTGCAAAAATGACCACTGCTAACTCCAGATCATGCGTTGCATAGTTCTTCTCGTGGTCCTTCATCTGACAGGATCCATAAGCAACTACTTTTCCATCTTGCATCAACACACAACTGAGTTCTATATTCGAAGCATCGGTAAAAATGGTGTAACCGCCGCTCCCGAATGGTAAAGTGAGGACTGGTGCTGAAGTCAATCTCTTTTTCAACTCTTGGAAGCTAGCCTCACATTGATCTGTCCACACATATGGTGCATTCTTTTTGGTCAACTTCGTCAAAGACACTGCAATTGATGAAAATCCTTGCACAAATCTTCGATAGTAACCTGCCAATCCTAGAAAACTTCTTATTTCTGACGCATTCTTCGGTCTTTCCCACTTCACAACTGCATCTATCTTAGCTGGATCCACTGATAATCCTTCTTTGGAGATGATATGACCCAAAAACGCGACTTCTTCAAGCCAAAATTCGTACTTGGTGAGCTTCGCATATAATTGATTGTCTCTTAGAAGTTGCAATGCTATTCTCAAATGCTCTTCATGCTTTTCTCTAGACTTAGAGTACACCAAAATGTCATCAATAAACACTACTGTAAATTGGTCTAAGTACTCCGCAAATATTTTGTTCATCAAAGCCATGAATACTGTCGGTGCATTTGTCAATCCAAATAGCATCACTAGGAACTCATAGTGTCCATATCTTGTCTGGAACGCTGTCTTCGATACATCTGAATCTCTAACTTTCAGCTGATGGTAATCGGATCTTAGATCAATCTTCGAAAAGTAGGCCGCACCTTGCAATTGGTCAAACAATTCATCTATCCTTGGCAACGGATACTTGTTCTTGATGGTGCTTGGTTCAATTTCCAGTAATCAATACACATTCTCATGGAACCATCTTTCTTCTTGACGAATAAAACTGGAGCTCCCCATGGTGAGACGCTAGGTCTAACAAAACCTTTATCCAACAATTCTTGCAATTGAATCTTCAATTCTCCTAATTCTGCTGGAGCCATTCGGTATAGTGCAATAGATATCGGAGTGGTCCCCGGTAACAACTCAATGGTGAAATCAATCTCCCTAACAGGTGGTAAACCTGGGATTTTTTCTGGAAAAATGTCTGGAAACTCACAAACAATTGGGATCTCCTCCACCCCTTAGGACCGTTTATTCTCCGTGATAAACGCGAAATAACCTTCGCATCCACTTCTCACTAGTCTATCAGCCTTCAATGCTGAGATAAACCTTGGGCCATGATTACTCCTCTCTCCTTGGAACAATACTCCTGTTGGGGTCTCCTCTAACTTGAACGTGAGGGTCTTATGGAAATAGTCCATAGTGGCATGGCATTCTGCTAATCAATCCATCCCTAGGATAACGTCAAAATCGTACATCTCCAACAAAATCAGATTTGCTGGTAACACCACATCTCCTATCTTAATAGCACATCGGATAATATTTTCTACACACAACTTGTTTGCCTACTGGGGTGGACACTGTCAACACATACTCAAGTTCTCTAGCAGGCATATCAATCAACTTAGAAAAGTTTGGAGACATGAAAGAGTGCATAGAGCCAAGGTCAAACAAAATCTTAGCTTCAGATCCACAAACTAGGAGTATACCTTCCACCACGTTATCTGTAGCCTTTGCATCCGCTTGGTTGATAGCATACACTTGTCATCACTGCTGTGGCATGTTTGGAACTTGTTGCTACCTTCCTTGCTGTGCATTTCAATTCTGCTGAGGACGGTTTTGCCCTTGCTGACGGGCTTGCTGCTGCTGTGGAGATCTATACTGCAGCTAAGGAGCCTGCTGCTAGACTGGCCTAGGCTGGTTCTGTACAGCTAGTGCGTTCTGGGGTGGTGCCTGACGCTGTGCTCCTTGTTGTTGCTGGTTCTGTCTTTTGCCTTGCCTAGCGAGCCTTGGGCAATCCTTGAGCTGGTGCGCCATGGAGCCACTTCTGAAACATGCTCCCGTAATCGTACGGCATTGAGCACTCTCATGATTCTTACCACAATGAACGCAAACTAGTGCGTTTTGCACGTTTTGTTCTTGCCTCGATCGCTTGTTCTGTTGGTTTCTTGGTGGGTGATTTTGTTGGTGAGCTGGTGCCTTTCCTTGGATCTTGAAGATCTTGTTGTTCAGGTTCTCGAATTTGTATGCCCTTCTTACCGCCTCTTCAAAGGTGACAAGTGGCACAACACCTGTGGCATCCCTCTCAATGATCGGATTAAGTCCCTCAAGGAACTTTGCTATCTTCTTCTCCATTGTGTTGATCAGCTCGGGGGCATATCGGGACAACCTCTCAAACTTGGTGAGGTACTCTTGAACCGTCAAGCTGCCTTGCACAAGCTGCTGGAACTTGATGGCCTTTTACCTCTTGATATGAGTAGACACGTATTCGTCACTAAACTGGGTCTTGAAATTACCCCATGCTTCTGCATCTGCCATTGTCTTATATTCTGCCTTAACCGTCTTCCACCATATAGATGCTGCGAGATCTACTCTTTGCTTACCAGTGCATTGGAATATCTCATAGATGTTCTCCGTGTATTCGAGCCTATCATCTGCAGCTAGAGGGTCCTCTTGTCCAGTAAATTCCTTTGGACCTCTCTTCCGGAATCTCTCGTATAGATCATTAGGGTCATGCCCTCTGTTGTTGAAGACGAATTGAGCGCCTGCCGGTTGAGCTACCGGTGCTGGTCTCCTCTCTAAGACTTCTAACAATTGTCTTTGCATTTGTGTCATCTCCCTTGCATGGTCTTCATCTTTCTTAGCCATTTGCTCTTGTAGTCTGGCTTGATTCTCATCGGCCTGACGTTGCTGGTCTAGCATGGCTTGCATCAATTATTGAAATTGGTTCTGCATAGTTGGATCTGGGGTACCGTTCTCTAGTGGCTCGGTATGTGCATTATTGCTTGCGGTGGGGTTGTCGAGTACGGGTCTTTTTTGAGGTGGCATATCACTGCAAAACAAGTTGTTAGCACATAGGAATCAAATAAGGGTCACACATTGCTCACACGAGTCTAATTGACGAAAAATCTAACGAAATGTCTAACGAATCCTCGCCACGTACTTACGATTTCTTGTTTTTTTTAATTGCCTGAAACACGTCTCGCTCTGATACCAGTCTGTCGCGACCCCGGACAGAGGGTCCGGGCTCGCGGACGAGTCGATGATGGTTTAACCACCTTTAACTACGATGGTACATCCACTTAATTTCCCATAGGTTTCCACGGTGAGGATATCACATACACTCACAAAACATTTATATTGATGCGAAAGCGTGTAGCAAATCAATTTCATAATCCATTCCATACTATAAGACTGATAAACAATTATAACCGACTTGATGTCAGAGTGAGCAATGATATCATTAGCATTCCCAAAATATAACATTTGAAGTTTAAACAAGAGATTAGTTAAATTAACATTTCCCAAAAAAAATGGCCAACAAAGGCCAGTACAACCCAAAAGTATAAATCAAAACGTTCCATAGATTTCCCCCAAAATGTTTCGCGACTCGAAGCTCAAACCAATGTCTGGATGATATTGTCAGATTGCCAATCCACTAATCGCTACGGTTCACCGACCGCCTCCTCATGCTCCTCCTCATAGGCAATGACGGGAACTGGACCTGAGTACCACAAAAATGAGTCAGACACGACGGTCTGGCGGGTGGGTGAATAGATAATACAATAAGAGAAATCGAAAGATAACATTTAAAAGACATTGAAATCTATCCACACATGATATATCATTTGTCACAATGTATATATGAAGTAAAACATGCTAGATATCAAAGAACAGTGAACTAGCAAGATGGAAGCCACACTAAAGCTAAATCCTCTCCATCACTAAAGTGATGAGAGCACATTCAGTGCATTGGGCTCAAACACGCGAAGTGACGAGAACTAATCATATATACATATACATATAACTAGACAAGATCACGGCCGCGGAACTGGGTAACGGGACAAGATAGGATCCAAGTTGCAACTGGCGAGAGCACGAGGGGGAGGCCCAAGTCAGTTGATCAGACTGACAGGGACGTCCAAGCTTAGTGGTGCCGACTCATAGGTTACATGAGAAATCAAACATTTACCAAAACAATGTTGGTATAAAACACTCAAGTAGATGGGACATGTTGCTCATAGGCACACATTTCATGTCACCATCTTTTCATGTATAAACGGGGCTGGCAGGATATGTCAGGTGCATAAATCATAGTTTGAAATAAAACTAGTGATATCAGTAGAAATCGGATTAAGACAAGTATAATCCGAATAAAACACTGCAATGAGTCCTTATACGATTACGGACTATGTATTGGGACTTCCGTATTCACACAATATGTATAAAGACCTTGTATGTCTATTATTGCCCTTGGCATGGTACTCGAATGATGATAGACATCCTAAGATTCCTTGTACAGTTTGGTAAATACACAACTCTCAATACATTTCCGAAGTGGTATTTCTTTCCAAGTAAATCTCCTTATGTCATCCCCTAGGTCTTCCCAAGGTGGTAGGGCATCAAAACAACCCATCTCAGCCTTAAAACATCATATCTGGAAACAATAGAAAAGACCTAGGAATTCTGTATAGTTCGCTCAAGCGGACAGGAGGTTCGCTCGAGTGGACAAGAGGTTCCAGAGGGCTCAAGCGAAGAATGGGGAGGCTCGAGCGAACATAGTTCTGTGAGGGGTTCGCTTGAGTGAGTATAAGTTCGCTCGAGCGAACTACTCTGGAACAGGAAGGCTCGAGTGAAGGGACAGGTTGGCTCAAGCGATGGAGATTCTATAAAGGGTTTGCTCGAGCGAATAGAGGTTCGCTCGAGCGAACTACTTCAGAAACACTCCGTTTCAGCAGTCCGATCCTTAACTTCTCTTCCACTCAAAACCCCATTGAAGCCACTCCCTTGGCAATACATTTATGGCATTTTGATCTACTCCATTCTCCATTTACTTCTCCAACAACCATACATTCACAACCATAAAAATCATAATGATTTCCAACTTCCTTCAATGCCAAGAATGGCCATCAAAATGAGAATGTAAAAATTGACAAACCCAACTCAATGTACAAAATTTCAAGAGAGCAATTAAGAGAAAACAAAGCTCATTAACATGCATGCTTCCAAAACTCAATGAAAGGTATAAACATAGGAATGAGCCAACATTATAAAAATCCATATTTCTCTACAAAATCACAAATCATAAAACAAACCCATTCATCCACTTGCCTTGGTCTCCAATCAAGCTAATAAGCTCTAATCCCACTCTCAAGCTCAAAATCCTCTATCTACACAAAAATCCCCAAAATACATTCATTACAAGCCCTAAAAATGGCAAAACAAGGAATAGGAAGAGAGAGCTTCCAATAATGAAGATGGAGCTTCTCTTGGGCTAGGAGAACACATTTCTAAAAGATGGAAATGATCACTTACATGGAAGGTCCCCAAATGGAAGAAAGTAGTTCAGAATGGGCTCTAGAAGAGGTGGATTTCTTCACAAGTCGTATCATGATGAAGCTCTCATGGAGGGGAAGAAGATTACAACCTCCATTTTACCTTTAGCAACAGATTTGAGAGAGATTGAGAGATGAAGAAGCAAGAAAAGTGCAAGAAGAAACCCTAGGCCGGACTCACCTCTCTTCAAATGGAAATTGCAAGAAGAGGAAGAAGGAAGAAGACTCTTCTTTATATAGACAATAGCCATGGGTCCCACAACTTAAGAATCCAATTGGGCTAAAACATCGCTCTATGGGATTCGGACGGATTCGACAAAGAAGGAAGAATCGCTCGTCGAAATTTCTAGTTTCCAAAAAGTATATATTTCATGAGTTCGGAGACATTGAAAATAGTGTCCAGATTTTGTGCAAAAATATTGTTTTACCCCCTATAAATAGCAAAGTAGGGTTTAAAGGTCTCGAACGGAGACGGTGCAAACACGAAAGTTGTCAGGAATCATAAAATTCATTGAACGGGGTAAAATACAGATTTCCAGAGTTAATAAGTAAATCGCAAAACCAATCAAAACCCAAATAAAGAAACCCCCAAAGGGCCCCACTAAATCAAAAGAGTTCCCCAAATTAATCCAAAGCTATGAAAAGCTATTCTAATCCAAACTTAACCAAAACTCACTAATCACACTTATAGCTAAAGCACGTCTTAATCAACACTAATCTGAAACTCTCGGGGCGGGGTCTTACACGTAACATCTCTCATAAGTTTGGGGTTCAGCCCTTCTAAGAACTTGGCTATCTTCTTCTGCTCGGTATCAATGAGCTCTCTAGCATATCTGCCTAGCCTCTCAAATTTTGTAACATACTCCAACACTGACATACTACCCTGTTTGAGCTGTTGAAACTCTATAGCCTTTTGCCTCTTGATATGCGAAGGAACATACTTGTCTGTGAAGTGATTCTTGAATGTGTCCCATGCAGTCTCATCTGCCATGGCTTGATACGGTTCCTTAACCATTTGCCACCAAGTGTCCGCTAATCCGAAGAATAGAGAAGCGGTAAGGTTGACCTTTTCTCTCCCAGTACAGGTGAATACATCAAAGATCTTCTCCGTATTGACTAACCAATCATCAGCAGCCAAAGCATCCTCTTGACCCGAGAACTCCTTGGGTCCCCGTTTCCTGAACCGCTCAAACAGAATGTTAGGATCTTGGTCTTTGTTGTTAATGATTATATTGGGGCCTCCCAGTTGCCTAGGCTGAGGTTGAGGCCTGTGCTGCAAAACTTCTAATAACTTCCTTTGGACTTGTGCCATTTCCTCATCCTTTTTGGCTAGTTGCTCTTGGAACCTAGCTGGGTTCTCGTTGGCTTCTCTTTGTTGTCTAGCTTGAACTTCATTTGCTTCTCTTTGTAGTCTAGTCTGACTCTCATTTGCTTGCCTTTGCTGTTCCAACATAGCCTACATTAGTGCCTGAAATTGTGTTACGATAGTTGGCAGCTCATGATCTGTCTCGCTAGCATTGTTATTGGTATTGCTTCCGGAAGCGTTTTGGTTCGGGGCTTTCCTTGGAGGCATGATGCTGTAAAATAATTTGTTAGTACATAATAACAAGTTTGGGTTTGGTTTCTAGGCCCATACTAACGATCTAACGTACTCACGGATCCTCACCACGTCCCTAAGAGTTTTTAGTTTCTTTTAAATGCCTGAAACATGTCCCGCTTTGATACCAGTCCTGTCGCGACCCCAGACTGAAGTCCAACTAACCGAGCCGGGCCCGTGATGGGGGAAGGTTATACTATCCAACCAACCAACTCTGATTAACCCACAAGTTCCACGGTGAGGATTCCCAAAACACGCTTGGAATTTATCTCACACAAACTATGATTTGCGGAATCATGCAAGTAATCTTATCTATGCTTTACAAGTGATATCATCCACTTGCATAAATTTAATCATCATCAAACCATAATCAGAGGAGGAAACATCACATGGCATTACTATAATTTAACATTCCAGTTTCAAGAAGGACAAAAGTAAGTTAAGTTAGTTTACACATTCCCAAAGTATCAACGGCCAACAAAGGCGTTACAACCCAGAAACAAAACAATCACCCAATCCCATCATATGACATGCTCAAGACCCCACCCGACATCTAGAGGACGTCGTCGGGTTGCCACTCACGGGCTGGGGGTGGCTCAAAAGCCTCCTCCGGGCGTTCCTCCTCAGGGGCAGCGGCTCCGGCATCTAAACACCAAAGTAGAAAGGGTCAGACACGACGGTCTGGCAGGTGATCAATTTAGACACATGCAAGTAAAAATTTGGTGTGCAGTTTGAAGTAAACAAAACTCAAACAATTTAACAATTTTGACGCAAACTTATTCAATATGCAAAACCAAGTTTACTAGTAAGCAAAGCAAAACTAACAAAATTTCAAGAAATAAATCATGATTCGTAAATCCACAACGAGCCCATCCTTTCTCAATCACACGTGGTGACAAGAGCAAGCACGACACACAAAACACGACACGCAAGACACGATCCTAAGTCACGCAAGGTAGATGGGGAAAACCGGTCGCGGAACCGGGGCATGCACGATGTGTAATATAATACACGACTAATCTGCAGATAGTCCACATGTTTAAGGACCCCCGGACAGTGGATCAGACTGAAAGGGCAATCCAAGCTCAGTGGTATTAGACGAAAACCATGAATTCACGAAAACACAACGATACTTATACGAACTCGTCATGATTGGGGAAAAACACTTATCAAAACAACACGGGTGAAATTTACAAGAAAAGCATGTGCTACATTATTCTGAACTGAAAGAATGCTTCTAAATAAAACTGGACTGGCAAAATAGGACAAAGTTGATATAACGCTTTTAGTGTCAAAGTCGAGAGTTTCAATCAATTCAATCAAGCCCATGCTAAGTGCCTGTTGATCATTGTGTATTTGAGGAACCCAAATATCCAGTCTAGAACAATTGCTTTGGTATTCATAAGGTGTAAGATATTTTAAGTCTCAAAGGTACAATATCAAGTGGAAGACACTTGACATGCTCAGGTTTTCTTCATTCTAGAAATTCCTTCAAAACTTCCCTTTTCTATGTCACATTCCAAGGTTTCAGGTAGCATCAGGTTCGCTCGAACGATGATAGGTTCGCTTGAGCAGACTCATCCAGAACATCCTTCGCTCGAGCCTCGCCAACATTCGCTCTAGCGGTCGGAACCAGAGACTTGTTCGCTCGAGCCTACCCAATGTTTGCTTGAGCGGACAGGTTTCTGGGAGCGATCCTCCCAGATAGAAGCTTGTTTGCTCGAGTGACTAAGAGTTTCGCTCGAGCGAACAGATTTCTGTCTGAAACCGTCCAGTGCAGAAAACTGCATTCCTTTAGCACATTTCTGCTACCCTCCCTCTTTCACTTCTCCAACTCATGGGAACCTGTAAAAATATTCATAACCTCCAATCTTTACCACAACTACCATACACTTTCCCCAACTCATCCATTCTCCAAGCTACATAAATCACCATTTTCTCATTCAAAACCATTAACTTACACTCAAAACAGAACTCCAATTTGACTAATACATAAATCAAGAATCATGCTAAAATTTAGAGAAGAGAACACAGAAGACATTTCAAATAATCCCATGCATTTAAAGGCAATAGATAAGCAATTCAAGCATGGTGAATCAGCCATTAAAATCAAATATAATGCCTAAATACAACATGCATTAAGAGGGTCTAAAAGGATCACTTGCCTTAACACCAATTGCTAGCCAAAATCTCTCAAACTCCTTTCCAAATGAGGGCCACGAAATCTGCACAAAAGCCCCAAGAAAACCATTCTATAAATCACCATTTTTGCCAACCACAACCCCCATTTCGAAAATGGGTTTGCATGTATGAACATTTGTGTCCTAAAGAGCTCAAAAGATCAAAATGAAAGGAAGAAGAAGATCCTTATACCTGAAGCTTGTCGATTGAGAATCAAAAATGAAAATGGAGTGCAATCTCAGCTGGAAACTTTGAGAAATTGGTAGCAATGGAGAGCTTAGGTTGAGAGGAAGAAGAAGCTATGATCAGATCTTGATTTGGAGCTTTCTAGCCTAGACATGCAAAGGAAGGAAGTGAGAGGAAGAAGACCTTTTCTCAGCTGGGTTAAAGAGAAGGAGTTGCAGGAATCGTCCAACGTGAGTGAGGAGGAAGAATGAAGAGATAACACTTAAGTCAATGGTTCTTGTGGGCCCCTCAAAGCTCAAATCTTGTGACGATTAAAACATCGACTTACGGGCCCCGGATGAAAACGACGAAGAAGACAAAATCGATCACCGAAAAATCTAGTTTCCAAAAAGTATAAATTTGACATAGCTTTGAGATTTCAAAATTTGCTTCCAGATTTGGTGTGAAATGACTGTTTTACCCTTTTTGGCCAAAACTTGGATTTCTGGGTCTTAAAAAAAAACAGGTTGAACCCAAAAGTTAACCAATTAAGTAACGCCATTCAATGAGGTCAAAATCACGGTTAAAGATCGAAAAACATGAATTTCCTCCCAAGCTTACGCATACACTCAAGGCACCCCTGAGTGTGACTTAATAGCATAAAACGCTCTCAAAATTTCCCAAAGCTAATTCTAGGCTAAATCTCACGAGCATTAAACCCACATAATAACTAAACACGCACTTAATTAACGCTAATTGCGCTAGTCCTGGGTTGGGGTTTGACAAGGCCTGTACAAATATTCAAGAGCATTCTGGTTTTCATGAAGGTTAGCTGAATTTCTGCTAAACACTTTGCTGAAACGAATCGATCTTGGATGTAACGTCACTCGCATCACCATTGAGTCCGACTCAAATCTTCATCAATCGCTTTGCAACCCTCAAAACTCTGATTGGAAGGTGTGCTTTCACGTTAGAAGATTACATGCAATTGTTCAGAAATTTGAGCAGATTCAGAAGATTACATGCAATTGTTCAGAAATTTGAGCAGAACTGAAAAATGCATTTTCTTATATTTTGAGGTAGTTTTCGCTTTAGTAAGTTTTTCAGGCGATTCGAGGGTTAGGAACGCATTGCATTGGCTTTAGGGCTGTTTAAGACTGAAAAACGTACTTCGGCCGTTCTTAGGCGACTTTATTATGAAACCAAGTTCTGGGTCGATCTAGGAAGATGTCGGCTCCAAACCACGTTTCATGAGATGCACGGTCAAAAGACGTGCTCTAGAGAATTCTTGAAATTCATTTTTCATTTAAGACGGGACTCGGGCAAACTGGGGCGATCAACTAATCTTGTGGGCTTCAGTGATGTTTATGACGAAAATCGTATTTCGTGTGAACAGTAGCCTATATCCGGATAAAAACGCACCGTGGATGATTCTAGGGCATCCATGTGGTTATGGTCTTCACTTATTCTTTGAAATGCCTTTCATAGGATTTTAGGCTGAAATAAGCATTTAATGGTTTCTGAGATACTTTTCACATTAGTATGTTTTTCAAGCAGTTCAAGGGTTAGGAATGCATTGCATTGGCTTTGGTACGGTTTAACACTGTAATGTGCTCAAAATAATTAACCACAATCTCACAAATTTCTATTAAGTAGATAATGGCAAATACGGGTCGATCCACAGAGATTTGTAGAAACAAGATCCAAAAATCTTCAATCAGTTTTCACAATAAAGATTTTAAAAACACAATTAATCGAGAAAATAATAACTAAAAATGATATCAAAAGAAATCTAAACACAAACTTGATTAGAGAAAGAGAGATTAGGGTATCGGATTTCACCAAAACAAATTTAATCATTACAAAATTACTTCATAGTCTTATTGCAATAAAACTCAATCCAATGTGCAAGCAATTGCCTTAGATCGGAAGATTTAGTTTTGAAAACCCTTTTTTCTTAAAAATCCAATTCTCTAAATAGTACCTAAGACTTCCTTCGCTTCAATATGTTAAAACTCTAATTACTATTTATCAAGATCAAGCACAAACCATTAAAGGAATTTAACCTAAACATGATATGTCATGATCAAGCATAAAAAGTAAAAGACATTCCAAATAACATTTACAAAACTAGAAGTTGAATAACATTCATGAAGGAGAATCTATTTAATTATTAAGCATAATGAGGGAAAGACATAGAAAAATAATAAGGAACGATCTCACCGATTTTGATTTCCTCCTCCACCCTAATCGATGGATTATCCAAGCATTGTAGAACAAACCATAGAAATGAAGCAAATCGTCATTATTGAAACCTTCAAAGTTGTCTATTACACCACTCAATCTCCACCATCGAAAAAGAAAGAGAAATCACTCAAATTCGTCATCCCTCATATCCCACCACTTGATAGCCTGTTTTGACCCCCAAAATGTCAGAATTGGGAGATCCTCTTGAGACATGATATTCCTCTCCTTTGAGTCCTTTTTCCAACGCATCTAACCTTACCTTAATCAGAGTTTTGAGTCATAAGTTATGGTCAAAATAGTAAAGCTTGCGCGAGATGGCTACAATTCCGAAAATCTTCTTTCCTTCGTGATTTGATCACTTGCTAAACAATATCATTCTTATTAATGTCCATGAGATTCCTTCCATTTCTTGCAAAGTTTATTGCTAAGTTTTAGCAACCATTATCAAGCATTAGATATGGTGGGGGCAACCAAATTCGGTCTTCAAAAAGAATAAAAAATGATTGTGCCAAGTATTGAACTCATGACCTCTAACATGAAATTCTAGCTCTCCTCCAACAAGCCTATATGCACTTAGTGTATAACTTTTCTCAAATGGGGTTTTAGCTTTAAACCTCTCCGAATTAAGCTCAAATATACTCAGCTCCTTCCAATTCCTGCATGGTAAGAAAAAGGCTATAAGTAGAACATTTAAGACAAGATAAACAACTAGCAAATTCAAATAAAAGGGTAGTTATTTATATTATGCCATGCATATCACCTGAAAAGCCTGTTTCGAGCGGTTCTTAGGCGACTCTATTATAAAACCATGTTCTGGGTCGCTCAAGGAAGATACTGGGTGTAGACACCTCATTTTGGCACCCTTGATTAGGTCCCGAGTCAAAGATCACCTATCATTTCTAGACCTTTGATCATGCCAGGAGTTGGGTCACCGCGATCTACTCGTCGAGAGCTTTCCATCCATATATAGAACTCCGAGACCCGACAGGCGGATTAGAAATAGCAATAGCGGGTCCTGCGCCCCCTGGGATGCCCCCTAAAAAGTCACTTGTCATTTCCTGGCCTCAGATCACCCCGGAAGTTGGCTCATCACGATCTACGCTTCAAGAGCTTTCTTTCCATATATAGAACTTCGAGATCTGACAGGCAAGTCAAAAATCACGACAGCGGGTCCTGTGCCCATGAGGCACCCCTGTGAAAAATCACTTATCATTTCTGGACCTCCGATCACCCTAAAAATTGGTTCATCGTGACCTACTCACCAAGTGCTTTCCGTCGATGTGTAGAACGTCAAGATTCAACGAGCGGATTGAAATCTACGAAACTTGGGCCCCGAAAATGGAAACCTATCCTGACCCAATCCCACCTAAACCTAGATCCAAACCCACCAGACCCAACTCACCCAAGCCCAACCTAGCCTAAACCGACCGAGACCCGACCTAGCCTATTAGCTGGATGGGAGAGGAGAGTCCACGAGATCTGGACTCTCCCCTCCCCTTGAGATTTCTCTCTCCCTCTCCATCTCTAACACCCTCAAACCTATCCCTATCTCTCCCATAAGTCTCATCCCAGACGGAGATCTCCCCCCAAGGCCCATCTCAGAGCACATCTCTCTCGCAACCCTTGATATCTCTCTTCCCCTCTCGATTTCAAACTCCCAGAACTTATCCCCACTTCACCCGATAGAACAAAAAACCCATGCGCAGACTCCAGATCGGCTGGATCATCTTCTCACGCACGTCCACCATCTTCCTCTATGCACGCAGAACCCATTCCATTTTTCCATCCATCCCACGCATAACCCATTCCATCTCCATCAACCGCCCTGCATCTCACTGCACTCCATCTCTCTCTCACTCCGTCTTACCCCCACCTCATCGCCACTTCATCCTCTCCGTCGTCTCCCTGTGCAGCAGCCTCCAGACACACGCAACGCCGCCCCCCCTGCGCACAGCAGCACCTTCTTCCACTTCCTCGCGCCGCCAGACGTCTCCCCTTGCGCTAGGTACGCCTTCGTCTCTTCCTTCCCACCACTTGCACCCACTACGCACCGTCTCTCTCTCGCTCTCCCTCACCTCTCTGCTCTCCTGTTCTCCCTCCCTCTCTGCACACCCTCCGCCCTTCGTCTCTCCCAGCACCACCCCATCTCCCTCTTTGTCCGCTCTCTCCACTTCCTCTACCCTTTTTGCTCTCCCTAGCTCTCTCAGTCTCTCTCTTCCCTCTCTCTCTCTCTTCTTTGTCCCCCTTCTTCTCTCCTTCTCTTTCC
The DNA here is from genome assembly GCA_029852735.1 of Persea americana. Lineage (NCBI taxonomy): Eukaryota > Viridiplantae > Streptophyta > Magnoliopsida > Laurales > Lauraceae > Persea > Persea americana. The sequence goes on from CM056818.1 coordinate 19,186,487, forward strand.
CCTTTCCTCCACCCGCTGCCCAGACGCCTCTCCCTTCTCTTCTTCGCTCTCTTCTTCTTTCCTCTCCCCTCCTTATCCTCCTCTCTACCTCTCTCTCTCAGCCCGCACCCTCTCTCTCTCTCTGCCCGCACGCTCTCTCTCTCCCACTCACTTCCTCTCCTCGTCTCTCCCTTTCTGATCTCTTTCTCACCCTCTCTGCTCTGCGAACTCTCTCCCTGTTGTTCGTTCCTTCTCCCCCTCGCTCTCTCCCCTTTGTTTCCGCCCTGCGCCCACGCGCAGCAACGCTGCCTCCCCATCTCCTTTCGTTTTCTTTTTCCTCCCTCCTTCCTTTCCCTTCTTCTTCTTTCCCCGCTGCTGCACCTGCATCAGTGCCGCACCGCCCCCTCATTTTCTTTTCTTCCATCCTTTTCCATCTTCTTTTTTCTCTGCCTGCACAACCCCTGAACCAATCCCCCTTTCTTTCTTTCTTCTTCTTTCATTCTCTTCTTCTTCTCCTCCCCTGCGCACACCCCCATCTCTGTGCACCTCACCTGCGCTACACTCAGGTTTGCTCTACACACCCTCATTGCGACACCAGTTTCACTTACGCGCCCACTTCACGATTGCCTCACCTTACTGTTGCACTCATCTCCTAGCTCATTCACCTGACTATACCCATGCATGTTCATTTTCATTTCCTGTATTGAATTTAGTTACTTACTTGTTTGTTTATTTCTTTTAACATATTCCAAGCACCCCCAACATGTTCATGCATCTGAATAATATTTTAAGATGTTATTTATTTTCAATTTATTCCTAGCATATTTTAACATGCCCATGCACCTTAACCTGCCCATGCATCGTATAACCTAGTTGCATTTTTATTCCTTTTCCTTTTTGTTTTTTTTTTAGATGAAATTTAGCACTGCATAATTTCCCAAAACAAAAAAAAAAGAAAAAAAAAAACAAGGAAAATAAAAGAAGAGAAAGTCAAAAGAACACAAAAAAAATAGAATCCTAGGTATTAGATTAATGTATTACATAGGATTTTAGGCCGAAGTATGCATTTTCTTATATTCTGAGGTAGTTTTCGCTTTGGTAAGCGTTTCAGGCGGTTTAAGGGTTAGAAATGCATTGTATTGGCTTTGGGGCAATTTAAGACTGAAAAGCGTCCTTTGAGCGGTTCTTAGGCGACCTCATTACGAAACCACATTTTGGGTCGATCAAGGTAGATGTTGGCTTTAAACCGCGTTTCACGAAATGCACAGTCGAAAGACGAGCTCCAAAGAAATCTAGGAATTCATTTTTCTGTTAAGACGAGACTCGGGCTAACTGGGGTTAACAACTAATCTCACGGGCTTCAGAGATATTTCTCATAGAAAATCGTACTTCGTGCGATCAGTAGCCTATATTCAGATAAAAACGCATCGTGGATAAGGCATTCAGGGGATTATGATCTTCACTTTTACTTAGAAAAGCATTACATAGGATTTTAGGTTGAAATACGCATTTTATTATATTCTGAGGTAGTTTTCGCTTTAGTTAGTGTTTCAGGTGATTCGAGGGTTAGGAATGCATTGCATTGGCTTTGGGGCTGTTTAAGACTGAAAAGCGTGCTTCAAGCGGCTCTTAGGCGACTTTATTATGAAACCATGTTCTGGGTCAATCTAGGAAGATGTCGGCTCCAAACCACGTTTCACGAGATGCACGGTCGAAAGACGCGCTCTAGAGGATTCTTGGAATTCATTTTTCGTTTAAGACAAGACTCGGGGCAAACTGGGGCGAACAACTAATCTTGTGGGCTTCAATGATGTTTTTCATGAAAAACCATATTTCGTGCGAACAGTAGCCTATATCCGGATAAAAACGCGTTGTGGACGATTTTAGGGCATCTAGGTGGTTATGGTCTTCACTTATTCTTTGAAATGCGTTTCATAGGATTTTAGGCTGAAATAAGCATTTAATGGTATTTTGAGATACTTTCGCATTCGTATGTTTTTCAAGCTATTCAAGGGTTAGGAACTCATTGCACTAGCTTTTTTTTTTTTTTTTTTTGAAGAGTAAGTAAGTTCTTCAATTTCTCAAAAATAAAATACAAAATGGAATTATAGATTTCCATTTTGTATTTTTTTTTTAAATTGAAGAACTTACTTACTCTTCAAAAAAGAAACAAAATAAAAAACCATGTTCTGGAATTCATTTTTCGGTTTTTTTTTTTTTTTTTTTGAAGAGTAAGAGAGTTCTTCATTTTTCCAAAATAATAATGTACAAAGAAGGAGCTCTAGAAACCCAAATTTGGTCATAGAGACTCCAAATGGGGCATACCCCATTATTACACAGAATGTACTAATAAAATCAAAGAAAAATAAATTGTGCTATACACTGCCCATAGCCTGGGCTAGAAGCAATCAAATTCGCCATAACATTCCTATCTCTACATTTGAGATGTGAGAAGGGATCAATCTGTTTCGACACAACTTTCTACTAAAACGTACGGTGGAAGGCTGAAGATCCACAAAAGTAAGGTGAAATTGCTTAAGAGCAGCTACTATACTTTTTTTTTTTTTTTTTGAAGAATAAGTTAGTTCTTCATTTTCAAGAAATAAAAGAATAGAACACAAGAGGAAATCCTATCATCGAAACAGATGAAAGAGAGATCCAAGGGGCATACCCCTTACAACAAAAAGGACCCTAGCATAAAACTTGCCCACAGCCCGGGCAGCAAGCTAAAACTCAACTAAATGCGAAAGAAAACCCATTTCCAATGCATTGATTCGAATAGGGGGAACTCTATGACGGTTAACCTTTTTACTAAACCGAATTGTGCAAGGATGTAAAGTAGAGAACTGAATCTCTTCAAACCGCTGTATGCTGGACACTATCTTTCGGACTTTAAATATCACAATCCATGGAGACTGAGATGGATAGCGCATATCATGGAGGAGTGCTGAATCTGCTTCAATGGAAAGTCACTGAACCAGATGTGGAATGATCTCCATAACTTTCAACACGGCCACATAGTAATCAAGGGAATTTTCAATGGAACCATACAGTGGCTGACAAACATCACTCCAAAGAAGACCAACGACCATGTTTCTGATTGTACAAATAGAAAATCACCACCCTGGATGAACAGCAGGCACTACATAGGAGTGGAAGTGCTGGTCAATTGGGGGAATATTCCAATGGCTGGAAATATCATCAGGTAAGATAATGGCAAGATATAAAATGCGAGTTTGGATTGTAGTACGAATGAGATGCACCACAGTCATAGCTGATTTAGGTTGTGATCTGAAGATGCGCCAATTCCTTTCACTCCAAATATGCCATACAAATGCAGAAAAAAGAAGTTTACCCATAATTAGTAGTCCTTTGTGATTAGGATTATGCCAGAGAGTAATGGACTCCACCAAATCAATAGCTGAATCACACACGATGGGAGGTAGATTTATCGTTTAAAGAAGCAGATTCCACACTAGTTGAGAATACGGGCACTTGATAAACAAATGTGAGGCTGTCTCCCAAGTGCAATCACATAGTACACAGCAAGAGTCACAAGAAACATTCCTTTCCAAAAGAAAATCCTTTGTTTTCAATTTTCCCCTGAGGAACATCCAAGCACACATTGAGTACTTTTTTATACAACCTGGAAACCATACCAACGCACTCCAGTGCAGGTGTTGGCTAGTCAAATTATTTGCCAAAGAATATGCAGATTTTTTGAGAGTGAAACAACCAGTCTCTTCAAGGGTCCAAACAATCTCATCTTCAAATTTTTTTTTCTTTTTTTTGGAAGAGTAAGTTAGTTCTTCAATTTCTCAAAATAAAATACAAAATGGAAATCTATAATCAATATGATTATAGAAACTTCCCAAGGGGCATACCCCTATGTTACATAACAGCTCTATTTAAAGAAAGACATAAACCCAACCAAATAATTACGGCTGTGCAGTAAAAGAGTGATACAAAAGATCAATATTATCAACATTTAGCAATGGAGGACAAGGAATTTTGCTAATGATTGTATTGAAGCGCATGGTCTGAGGATGAGGGTGCACAAATTGAACACGCCCAAAACTAGTAACCACAGCATGAAGACGGCTTGCCGGAAAACGCAATGGCCATTCTGATTTAGCAGGATTGAGAAGAAGGCGTTGCTTCCAAAGGAATTTTGGTAAAGATATCCATGAGATCATGTGAAGTTGGGTGAGGGAAATGCCAGTCCTCATTGGCGATGAATTGATGTTCATATAGAGTAGCCCCCATCCCTATATCGTATATTATACGGTCACCATAGCAATCCTTCAAACGACCGTCCCTTAGCCAAGGGTCAGTCCAGAACTTTGTTTTATGACCATTTCCAATCAAATATTTGATATGAGGTAATGCCAATTTTCAAAGAGCCAAGATACCCTTCCAACCCCAAGAAGCAGCCTTTGGACTAAGGACATCCCAGAAAGAGCTCCCATGAAGGTACTTTGCACTAATCCATAAATTCCGACAAGTTGGTTTATTAATGATAACATTCCAAACTTGTCGTAAAAGAGCAGCTGTGGAAGTAGCAGAAAAAGATTTAATGCCCAATCCACCATGAGTAATTGGAAGGTAGATGGAATCCCAATCAATAAGGTGAAGATAATGTGGGGACCAGCAATTCCAAAAGAAATCCCGCACTTGCCTATCCAGAGAATGTAACACAGCTTTTGGAAGCATGTAAATTGTTGCCCAAAACAAGTGAAAAGAGGCCAAAGTTGATTTTATCAATTCAACTCTGCCTGCATAAGATAACACTTTCGATTTCCACCCTGTCAAACGCTGCTGAACCTTTGCAAGCAAAGGCCGACAGTCCATGAAATTTAGCTTCTTTGAGGAAAGAGGAATACCCAAGTATCGAACTGGAAGAGTGGCAGTGGGGATATTCAAAATACATGAGATAGCTTTTTGATCATCTTCATGACAGTTAGCAAAAAAGATGGCACTTTTTACCCATTTCACCCCCAGGCCTGTGAAGTGCCTGAAATGCTCTAAAAAATGCTTCAAATTCGTTGCAGCATAAGAAGAGGCCCTGCTAAACACAATCAGATCATCAGCAAACATCAGGTGGGAGACAGTAAAATCACGCGTCCGAAAAGGGGAAGGGATTAAATTGGAGGAAGCATATTTTGTCATCATTAGAGAAAAGAATTCCATGACAATGGCAAAGAGAATCGGAGACAGGGGGCATCCCTGTCGTAACCCTCTAGTAGCTTTGAAATATCCTTCAAAAGTACCATTCACCAACACAGAAAATTGAGCATCAACCACACATGCCATAATCAGTTTGATAAAGTGAGAAGGAAAATGAAAGCATTGAAGAGCAGCTGCTAAGAAATCCCACCGAACACTATCATATGTTTTAGCAAGATCAATCTTTATGCTCATTCTAGGAGTCCCTCGATTCAGGTGGAAATTATGAAGCACATCCTAGGCTAAGAGAATGTTATCAGCAATAGTTCGTCCAAGAATGAAGGCAGTCTGCATAGGCCCAATAAGCTTTGCTATAATTGGCTCTATTCTATACAGAAGAATGTGACTAATGATCTTATACAATTCATTAGTTAAAGATATTGGCCGAAATTTGTCAGGAGTGGAAACCAACACAAGAAAAGTTGCTTTCAACTGTTTCAACAATGATCCATGCTTGAAGAAATCCATAATACCCTCACAGACATCATTACCAATAAAAGGCCAACAGACTTTAAAGAAATGGGCATTAAAGCCATCCGGGCTTGGGGCCTTATTTGGGTTGGCACGTTGATGGCTTCTTCAATTTCAGAAACGGTAGTCTGTCTAGTTAGTGCAATTGCATCATCCTCAGTAACATAACCATGGGGAATAATATGAGATAGATCAGGACAGTGTACCTCAGTATTTGGAGCCAAGATTTTCATGAAATAAGAGACAAAAACTGCAGCTATGCCTTCATGATCAGAGAAAACATTACCTTCTGTGTCTTCAATGTAAGAGATAAAAGAGTGGGTCGGCCTTGTACGCATAGGATTATAGAAATACTTTGCAGTTCCATCTCCCAAATTCACTGATAAATCTCGAGACCTTTGCTTAAACATACTTTCCTCTGCCCTTGACAGATGGTCAACCTGGTTTCGGACCCTTCTTTCATCTTCTTGAATCTCTATATTCCCTACATCATCACCCAAAGCCTTTTGAAGCACTTCTAATTGCCAACGGGCCTCTGCTAATCTTGAGGATAAAGGGTGCATGTTTGAGAATTCTTTCCAACCATTTGGTAAGATAGAGTTCCTAATAAAACAAAGAGATGAAGGCTTGATTTTTTATTCTAAAAGTACCAACAAGGAAAGCTTCAACTTCTGAATTTTGTTTCGAATATCTAATTGTATGGAAGGTCGATTTAGACCCCGGACATTCCATATGAATACTGTCATGATGAACGGCCTTTGAATCTAGACTTCTCCTTGATGATGATCCCACTTGAAGTTGGTTTCAGCTTACTAGCCATCTTAGGAAGAGTTCCCTTATCCAGCTGAAGTATAGACACTTGAGTTTTTTCTTGAGAAGTACCCGTAGTGGAGTTATAATTCTCAATAGGAATTGCACCATTTCCCATAACTAGCACAGTAGTATGTGCTATATCCTCCACTGATGCACTAGAGTCACCCTCCAAATTTCATAGACTTGAGAACCTGTTTGGAATATATTTCTCAGTTGGGACCTTCTCTTTGGGCTACCTGTTGGTGCAAGACGAGTCCTATCAACTGAAGGAGATGTGGATTGGGATCCACTATGCTTCCCTTTGACAATATTCCATTCTTCCCCACTATTATTATGATCACTATGATGAGAGGGTGGACCAGGCATTGCATCATCTTTGGGCATCATTTGTTGAAATTTTCTTTGGCACCCAGATTTGCTTTGGTTTACTTTGTTCAGCCTTTAAAGGGCAAGCCTTATCTTCATGATTGAAAGTTCGACATTTTTTACAAGGATTTGGTCTCCAGGCATACTCAACTCTTTGCATAATAGCCTTGTCCTTATACTTCATCCGAATCACTGAAGGTAATTCAGCATCAACTCCTACTTCAATGCACACTCTAGCAAAGGCAAATCTTGTACCCGTGGCTGTAGCTTGGTCCATACAAATAGGATTACGAATCACACTTGAAATTTTACTGAGTGCAGATTTGGACTGAAAACATAAATTCAAGTTCGGGAATCTCACCCAAATAGGAATAGTGGCAACATCATTGTCAAACCCCAACCCAGGATTAGTGCGATTAGTGTCAATTCAGTGCGTGTTTAGTTATAATGTGGATTTAGTGTTCGTGGGTTAGAAATTAGTTCGTTTTAGCTTGGAATTAGCTTTGGGGAATTTCGAGAGCGTTTTATGCTATTTAGTCACACTCAGGGGTGCCTTGAGTGTACATGTACGCTCGGGAGGAAATTTTGGTTTTCTCAATTTTATCGTGATTTTGACTTATTTTGAATGGTTTTATTTTATTGTTCAACTTTTGTTTACAACCTATTTGTGTTTGAAACCTAGAAATCCAAGTTTTGGCCAAAAGGGTAAAACAGTCATTTCACACCAAATCTGGACCGAAATTTCAAAATTTTAAAAATATGCCAAATTTGTACTTTTTGGAAACTAGATTTTTCGACGATCATTTTTGTCTTCTTCGTCGTTCCCATCCAGGGGACGTATAGTGATGTTTTAATCGTCGCAAGTTTTGAGCATTGTGGGGCCCACAGAACCCATTGACTTAAACTCTTTCTTCTCTCCCAACTCATCTCACGTTCAGACGACTTCTCCTGCAGTTTTCTTCTCCAAACCAGCTGTGGAAACTCCTTCTTCCTCTTCCTTGTTTCCTTTGCAAGTCAAGGCTGGAGGTCTCCAAATAAAAATCTGATCATACCTTCTTCTTCATTTCAATCTAAACCCTCCATTGCTACCATTTTCTTGAAGTTTCTAGCTGAGATTGCACTCCATTTTCTCCTCTTCTCCTTGTTTAACAAGTTCCAGGTATAAGGATCTTTTTCTTCTCCTCAATGTGGTCTTTTGAGCTCATTAGGAGACTCTTTCTCTAACATGCAAACCCATTTTCGAAATGGGGGTTTTGATTGCCCAAAATGATGATTTTTGGAATCTTTTTCATGGGGTTCCTTGTAGATTTCTTGACTCAGCTGTGTGGTAGGAATCTTGAGAGATTTTGAGCTTAGCCATTGTCAAGGCAAGTGATCAACTTAGCTTCTCTTGATGCATGCAATGTTGAATGGTTTGACTTCAATGTTTTGATATTTTCTCCATGTTAGATGAACAATGTATTCATTCAAATATATGCTATGGTTTGAAACTTTGTTTTAGTTGAAATGCATGTGCTAGTAGTTTTATTTTGATGGTTTTCATTCCAATTAAGTGATTTTTATATCTTGTATAAAGGTTTTGCAAATGGATTGGAAAATGGTGAAATGTGTTGTAAAATGAATTAGTCGTTGAATTGGAATGGAAATGGCCCTAGGAGAGCATGGAGGCTCAAGGGGAATGCAGGCATTTGACCAAGAAGGAAAGGAAGTGAAATGGGAAGAGGAGTGTAGGAAGAGGAATTGAGAATCTGATTTGAACTGGGCTGCCGAGTTCAGTCGGTCAGCTGTCGGTTAACCGACATGTCCATTTCGGTCGACTGACAGCCAACCGAGTTCAGTTCGGTTCCATTTACAGTAATGTGTTTTGCGACAGAGAATCATCGGTCAGCTGTCGGCCAACCGACGTGCTCTACCTCAGTCGACCGACAGCCAACCGAGGGAAGTATGGTTCCATTTCCAGAATGGTGATTTTCTGTCAGGAAATCTGACGGTCAGCCATCGGTCAGCTGTCGGTTAGCCGACACCCACATCCTCGGCTAGCCAAAAGGTAACCGAGAGCTGACCGAGCTTTCAAAAATGGATTTGTTTTGTGGGAGTTTCTTGGGATTGAAAATCTGAATATGATTAAGAACTTTCAAGCTTGGGTTTGTGTGCTTGAAGCCTCAAAATGTCCTTTTACCTTCTAAAACACCAATCTTTCTTTCTTTAAGACATTTGGGTCTCAACCACATGAAGACCAAATGAAAGGTCTTGTCGTATGCTTGACAAGTGTCGCTTGGGATCATAATTTGATCCATTGGATTTCGTTTTAGCACTTGCTTTGTTTTACAAGTATAAGTTTTGTTTGAATTGTTCAAGAACCTTGTTGGGGGACACCTTAAAAATCTACTCTTGGTTAAGCTTCGCTTTGCATTGTTTTGATAAGTGTTTTCCCCTGTTTTCGATAAGTTTTGTACAAGTATCGACATGTTTTGTTCATACATGAATGTCATTGAATACCGTTAAGCTTGGACTGCACTCTCAATCTGATCCACTAGTTAGTAGGTCCTTAAAGATAAGGACAATTTGCAGATTAGTCGTGTAATTGTACACATTTTTGTTTTGTCCGGTTCCGCGGCCGGTTTTCCCGCTCACCTTGTGTGACTCGGGCTTTTGTTTCGTTTCGTTTCGTTTTGCTTGCTTTTGTCATCAAGTATGACAAAGAAAGGATGAGCTCAATGTGGATTAATGAATCATGTTGTTTTCTTGAAATCATGCTAGTCTTGCTTCGAACTTTAAATATGTTTTGGTTCAGAACTCATGCCATGTTTTAAGTATTGGTATTTCAGATTTCAATTCCATTATATTATGTCTAAATTGATCTCCTGTCAGACCGTCGTGTCTGACCCCCTTTTGTTTTGGTGTTTTAGATGCAGGCGCCGTTGCCCCTGAGGAGGAGCGCCCGGAGGAGGCTTTTGAGCCACCCCCAGCCTGAGAGTGGCAACCCGACGATGTCCTCTAGATGTCGGGTGGGGTCTTGAGTACGACACATGTGGATGGGAATATTTTGCCTTGTATTTTGGGTTGTATGGCCTTTGTTGGCCTTTTTGATACTTTGGGGATATGTAAACTTAACTTAACTTACTTTCGTTCTTTGAAACTTGAAAGTTAACTTATGATAATGATGGCTGACGTTTCCTCCTCTAAATATTTGTCTTGATAATGATTTAACCTATGTACGTGGATGTGATGTCACATGTATTGGCTAAGATAAGATTACTTGCACGCTTCCGCAAATCATAACTCGAGTGAGACAAATTCCAAGTGTGTTTTGGGAATCCTCACCGAGGAAACCTATGGGTTAATCGTAATTAGATAGTTGGTAGACACAATCTCTTGTCCGGGCCTAGGTCTCGGTCCGGGGTCACGACAATCATCCCTAGACATGCAAATATCCTCAGACCACCGTTTAAGGATCAATGCATGGCCATGCACAAACCAGGGCCCGTCATCAAGACTAGCTTGCCCAGCATCACGTGAAATAAATTTAAATAAAAAGAATCCATCCAGCATAGATGCAATGTCCAAATCATTAATTCGCCAAGCCCTTTGTAAAGAAGCTTTAATAGAGGAAAACGATGGTGTCATACCAATGAAATACCCCACCAAAGAATTCCTCCAATTATCCTTTGCAGCAGTAGCATCTTGATCATCAAACTCCATGTGGAAAGAGGAGTCAGTGGATGGTGTCAATAGTTCCAAATCTCTAGATTGAGATATAGGTGGCTGAGAAAGAGATGACCAATCTTTTGTTTTGCATGAAACAAGAGGAATGTCTTCAATAGCAGAACCCACACGCATTGGGCTTCAAATAGACCTTTTCCCAGCATAAGAATCACATTTTTCACTTTCCTGCATTGGCCTGGGCAGAACCCAATCACGCTTAGGCGAGCATTTCCTCGCTCGAGCGAGCCTGCCCAGAAGGCCTTTTGGCTCGGGCTCGTGTGGTTGGGCTAGCTCGCTATAGCCAGCTAGCCTTCTACCTGGGCTGTTCCATAGCAGGTTTTGGCTCCTTTTTCCAATTTTTTTGGTGTGGTTCCTCCCTCCCTTTGCGACCCTCTTCTTAGCCACCCATTCCTCACTAAAACAGGGTCCCCTTGCCTTCTCAAAACCAAACATAATCCTCCTCCAAACATCCACCAAATGCATCAAAATCCACCACATTCATTCTCATCTCATTTATAATACAAGAAACCCACATTAATGGTACTTCCACCTATCCAAACCGCAATCATATCCTCCAACAACCATCCTCCGAAAATCACCATTCACATTAATTCACACTTCATTCAGTGCATGAACAACCACCATCAATGAGGATCCATAAATGACAAAAACACAATCTTTAATGCACAAAATCTTAAGAGAATATTTAAGAGAGGAAAAGCTCATAAATATGCACATTTCAAGAATCAATGTAAATCATAGAACATAAACAAGAGTCAATAATGAAAATCCATATTTCCACAAAATAAGAAATCATTCAAATCAAACCCATTCATCCACTTGGCTCCAAATTAGCTAAGTAAGTTCTAATCACCACTCCAAAGATCAAAATCAAAGATCTACACAAAAAAAAAAACCCCAAAACAAACCCATTACAAACCCTAAAATGGGTAAATCAAGAAGTAGTAGGAGAGAGCTTCCAATAATGGAGATGGAGCTTCACTATGACTAGTAGACCACATATCTAAGAGATGGAAAGAAAAGCTCACTTGGAAGGTCCTCAAATGAGAGAAGGTAGCTCAAGATGGACTCTAGAGAAGGTGGATTTCTCTAAAAATTGCATCAGTGGAAGGCTCTCAAGATGGGGAAGAAGATTGTGGCCTCCATTTTTCCTTTAGCAATAATTGGTGGTTGACTGGAGATGAAGGACATGAAGAAGAACAAGAAACCCTAGGTGGGCTCTAACTCCTTCTCTTCCTCAATGAAAGTTGCAAGAAAGAAGGGAAAGTGAAGTGGGTCTTCCTTTTATAGAGAATGGAGATGGGTCCCACAACTTATGGAGCTAGTTGGGCTAAAACATGTGTTTCTAGGCTTTGAACGAATTCGACAAAGAAGGAAGAATTGTTCAATGAAATTTCTAGTTTCCAAAAAGTATATGTTGCGCGGGTTTCGTAGACATTGAAAATAGTGTCCAGATTTTGTGTAATAAGACTGCTTTGCCCCTAACATGAAGAAAGTGGGGTTTCGAGGTCTCGGAAGGGAACGAAGTAAACACAAAAGTTGTAGGGAATGATAAAACAAGTCAAACGGAGCTAAAATACAAATTTCCAGGATATCAAATAAATCCTAAAGTTAACAAAAACGCAACAAGGGAACCCCCAAAGGGTCCCACTAATCAAAAAGAGTTCCCAAAATATTCCAAAGCAATATAAAAGCTATTTTAATCCAAATCTAAACAAAATCTAAATCTTAATTAGCACTAATCGGAAACTCTCAGGACGGGGTCTTACACTCTTACTAAAAGGAAAATGGAGGTCATCTTCTTCTTCCTCATCTTGAAGGCTTCCCATTGATACCATTTTTGGAGGGAAACACCCATTCCAAGGTTTCTTTGAGCAATCTTAGTCTATTTGAAGCACCTCCAAGTAAGCCCTCTTCCTAATCTCCGAGATTAGTGTTCTTCTTGTCCTAGAGAAGCCCCTAATAAGGCCCCTGGTCCTGATGGATTTAATGCTCATTTTTTCAAAGTGTGTTGGCCAATCATAGGCAAGGATGTGTGTGCTAGTATTATGGATTTTTTCACTCATGGTATGTTAAAGCAACTCAGGCACCCTTTTATAGTCTTGGTGCCTAAAACTGAAAATGCAAACTCTCCGGACAAGTTCCGTCCTATTGCTTTAACGAATGAGTTGTATAAAATCATTACTCGGATTATGGTTAAACGGCTTAAACCATTCATTGCTGAGCTGGTGGGTCCCATGCAGTCAGCTTTTGTTCCTGGTAGAAGTATTGCAGATAATATTCTTCTTGCTCAGGATTTCATCCATAATTTTCATATTGAAAAAGGCGGTCCAAGAATGTGCATTAAGCTTGATCTTGCCAAAGCCTATGACAGTGTTCGTTAGGATTTTTTAGAGGCCACTCTTAGGTGTCTCTTGTTTCCTGAGATGGTTATTAAGGTGCTTATGGAATGTGTTACAGGAGCAAAGTTCTCAGTGTTGGTCAATGGTGCTGCGGAGGGTTTTTTCAAGGGTACTCGTGGTCTTCAATAGCGGTGCCCTTTATCTCCATATCTATTTGCTCAAGTTATGGAGTTCTTCTCTATTATGATGCATCAATATGCTGCTACTAATATGATTCCAACTCCTTATGTGAAAAAGGATGTTATCATATTTCATTTAATGTTTGCTGATGATCTGATTGTCTTTAGTAAAGCTACCACAGGAGTGGCGGCTACTCTTAAGCATTTTCTTCAGCATTTTAGAGATTTTATAGGGCTTGGGGTCAACTGGCTAAAGAGTGCTATTTTTTTTGCAAACTGTCTTGAGGAAGTTCAAAGTGCTAGTTCTTCTCTTCTGGAGGTTCAAAGGGCCACTATTCCCATCAGATATCTGGGGGTTCCTCTCTCCTCAAAGCGACTTAATTTTAATGATTGTCAGTCTCTTTTAGCAAAAGTCCAGCAGCGGTTATTTGGATGGAAGGCTAAGGTGAACTCATATGCTGGAAGATTGGAGTTGATTAAGTCTATTCTCTCTTCCTTTCATTTATTCTGGGCAATTGTCTTTCTCCTTGCTCAATCAATTTTAAACACTTTAGACTGACAAATCAAAGATCTTTTCTGGAACTGCTAGCCCTCTTCCTATCTTCATCCTATAGCTTGGAGCACTATTTGTCAGCCGGTTCCTCTGAGAGGACTTGGTATTCGCTCTATTGCTGGGGTTGCGAAGGCAGCACTGCTTAGGCAGGTATGAATGTTATTCTTAATAGGAAAACTTGTTGGAACATCTGGGTTAATGCTCGATATTTGAAGAATGATTCTTTCTGGGATGTTGCTAGTCCAAAGTCTGCTTCTTGGGGTTGGAAAGGTATTTTGGCCCTTCGACCTTTGGCTTTACCCCACATCAAATTCTTAATTGGAAACGGGTACACCACACACTTTTGGACTGATCCATGGCTGCCCGGGGGACGTCTGAAGGACTGTTTTGGGTCTCGAGCTATGTATGATCTCGGCTTGGGGGCAGGCTTCAGAGTTAGTACTTTTATAGTACATGGTGTTTGGAATTTGCCATCCCCTACTTCGGCTGCCCTGATGGATATTTTTCACCTCATCCCTCAAGAATGCCAGATTTGGCCTGATTTTGAGGATGAAATTGTTTGGACTCTTGAAGAGAAGGGGGTGTTCTCATTGAGATCTGCTTACAACCTTGTTTGCAGCATTCCAAACCAGCAGGTAAGTTAGACTTCATCTATTTGGTTCAAAAGCACTCTGTATGTGCTTGGATGTTCTTTCAAGGTAGATTCAAGACTAAAGATTTTCTTTTGCAAAGAAATGTTGATTGTGATACATGTTGTGTTCTGTGTGACTGCACTTGGGAAATGTCTTTGCACCTTATGCTACATTGTCCATACGCACAAGCAATTTGGGGGGTTCTCCTCTCTACATTGAATTTGGTCCCAGTCACTTGTTCTATAACTCAAGAGTTTTTAGATTCTATGGTTTCCCGTATTGATCGGCACGGGAATGATACTATTATTCTCGCAAAGCTTCTCTTTAATGCTTATGTGTGGCATGTGTGGGCTAAACGTATGAAAGGATTTTTAGGAATGTTACTCTTCCATATGGTTCTGTCGTGCAGCGTATCATTCAGACAGTGACAACCAAGATATTATTCCTTGATCTTGTATTACCGAATGACATCCAATGTCATTGGAATGTTCCTGTGCATACTCTAGTTATGGTTACAAATCTGGTTAAGGAAAGACCGCGGGGATGGTGTCTTTCAATTACTACATTGCCTTTGGTTTTTGTTGGTATTTTATGGAGAGATACACATCACCCTTGGAAGAGAAGAAGAGTGCAGTCACTGCATTTTATGATGGTATCTACCATCTGTTGCAGCTTGTTCCTCCAGATATTTCATCCATTACTCTTGCGACTGATACTTCTTTGCACACCCTTCTTCTCAATCCTAATCAATCGGAATGGGCTTCGCGGTTTCGGGCTCGGCGTCTCCATGTTGTGGTTAATAGTTTTGGGCCTGTTCAATTTGTGAATCTTCATCCTCAGACTGTGCGATTCAGTAAAATTATTAGCAGATTTCCTGGCCCTCCACTGTTAAATGTGGATAATATTGATCTTTTGTATTACTCTATTAGTGCACAGCTGTAATTATTTGTTTGGACTTCATGTCTTTCTTTTAAATAGTTCAGGTCTGTAAATTCAAGGGTATGCCCCTTGGGAAGGGCCCAGTTTGTATTTTATTTTTGAGAAATTGAAGAACTTACTTACTCTTCAAAAAAAAAAAAAAAAAAAAAAAAAAAAAAAAAGCCCCACCTCCATTATTGCAAGCTCTTTCTTTCTATTTCTTGAATTTGGATTATGAGGGTTTGTAATGGGTGTGATTTTTGGGGATTTTCGTGTAGATTGGTGATTTGGGCTTGGAAAAGTGTTTAGGAGCTTGATTAGCTAATTTGGAGCCAAGGCAAGTGATTGAATGGATTGATTTAATGATTTCATGTTTGTGGAAATTTCGATTTTTGTTTATTTGCCTTCACCCATGCTTTCCCTATGAGTTTTAATGACTTTTAAAATGTGCATATTAATGAGCTTTTCTCCTCTTAATTGTTCTCTTAAGAATGTGTACATTAAAGCTTGTTTTGTCATAAATGGATTTCATTGAATGTTGGTAGTTCTTGCATTGAATGAGATTGGAATTGAAGGAAGAATTAATGTTTTCATGGAGTGGTTGTTGTAGGAGTTATGGTGGCTGGAGATGGTGAAAACACCATTAATTGTTGTGTTGAAGTAGTGGCTTAAAATGAAGTGTTGAAGACAAAAGAAGAGAACCCGGATTGCATTGAACTGCAGTTTCTAAAGTAGTTCGCTCGAGCGAACCCACAGTCTGCTCGAGCGAACCCCTCACAAAAGCTAGTTTGCTCGAGCTAACCTTCGCTCGAACGCACCCTCCCAGAAAGCCACAGTTCGCTCGAACGCACCCTCCCAGAAAGCCCTTTGCTCTAGCGAACTTCTAGTTCGCTCGAGCAAACTGTACAGAATTTATGGGCCTTCCCTATTGTCATTAAAAAAGGGCATTTCAAGGTTCGGTGAGGTTGGTTTGGAGCCCTAACACATTGGGAAGGTGTAGGTGGTGATATATGGAGATTGATGAGAGAGAAACCCCATTCTGGAAATGTATTGAGGATTTTGGACTTGTCAAATTGTATAGGAAACCTTTTTTTTTTTTTTTGAAGAGTAAGTTAGTTCTTCAATTTCTCAATAAAATACAAAATGGAAATCTATAATCAAAATGATTATAGACACTTCCCACGGGGCATACCCCTTTTTTTTTTTTTTTGAAGAGTAAGTTAGTTCTTCAATTTCTCAATAAAATTACAAATGGAAATCTATAATCAAAGTGATTATAGAAACTTCCCAAGGGGCATACCCCGTATGTTACATAACAGCGCTATTTAAAGAAAGACAGAAACCCAACCAAATAATCACCGCTGCATAGTAAAAGAGTGATACAGAAGATCAATATTATCAACATTTAGCAATGGAGGACCAGGAAATCTACTAATGATTTTACTGAAGCGAACAGTCTGAGGATGAGGATGCACAAATTGAACTGGCCCAAAACTAGTAACCACAGCATGAAGACGTCGCGCCTGAAAACGCAATGGCCATTCAGAGGTAGCAGGATTGAGAAGAAGACGTTGCAACGAGGTATCAGTCTCAATAGTTAGGGGAGAAATATCGGGAGGAACAATCTGCAACAGTGGATAAAGAGCATCATAAAGATGCATCGAGTGCACTCGGCGTCCCCTCCAAGGGTGATGAGTATCTCTCCATAAAATACCAACCAAAGTCAGAGGCAATTGAAGAATTGAAATCCGCCATCCAGATGGTCTTTCATGAACCAGAGTTGCAGCCATAAGTGGGGTATGCACAGGAACATTCCAATGACATTGAATGTCACTTGGGAATATAAGATTAAGGTATAAAATCTTGGTTGTCACCACCTGAATGATTCGTTGCACTACAGAACCATATGGAAGAGTAACATTCTTGAAAATGCGTGCATTACGTTCAGCCCACACATGCCATACATAAGCATTAAAAAGAAGCTTGGCAAGAATTAAAACATCGTTTCTATGCTGATCAAGCCGAGAAACCAGAGAATCTAAAAGCTCTTGAGCAGTAGAACAACTGAGTGGGACCAAATTCAATTTAGAGAGGAGTACCCCCCAAATTGATTGTGCATAAGGACAATGAAGCATGAGGTGCAGAGACGTCTCCCAAGTACAATCACACAGAACACAACAAGTATCACACTCAACATTTCGTTGCAATAGGAAGTCCTTAGTCTTGAGCCTACCACGAAAGAACATCCAAGCACAGATAGAGTGTTTTTTAATAGCCCCTTGAAACCAAATAGCTGAAGTCCAACTTAACTGCTGGGTTGGAATGCTGCACACAAGGTTGTAAGCAGACTTCAAAGAGAAACACCCCTCCTCTTCAAGAGTCCAAACAATTTCATCATGAAAATCAGGCCATGGCTGACATGCACTAGGGATGAGATGAAAAATATCCATCAGGGCATTAGAAGTTGGGGGTGGCAAGTCCCAAGCACCATTTACTAGAAAAGGACTAACTCGTAAGTCTGTCCCCAAACCTAGATCATACATAGCTCGAGACCCAAAACAGTCCCGCAGACGTCCCCCTGGCAACCATGGATCAGTCCAAAAGTGGGTTGTGTGCCCATTCCCAATTAAGAACTTTATATGGGGTAAGGCCAAAGGTCGAAGGGCCAAAATCCCTTTCCAACCCCAAGAAGCAGATTTTGGACAAGCAACATCCCAGAAAGACTCACCCCTCAAATAACGAACATTGACCCAAATGTTCCAACAAGTGGTCCGGTTAAGAATAACATTCCATACCTGACGAAGCAGTGCTGCCTTCGCAACCCCCTCAATAGATCGAACACCGAGTCCTCCCATAGCAGCCGGCTGACAAATAGTATTCCAAGCGATAGGATGAAGATAGGAAGAGGACCAGCTATTCCAGAAAAAATCTCGGATTTGACGGTCTAAAGCATGTAAAACAGATTGAGGGAGAAGAAAGACAGTCGCCCAAAATAAATGAAAGGAAGAGAGAGTAGACTTAATCAACTCCAACCTGCCAGCATAAGAGATCACCTTAGCTTTCCAACTAGATAACCGCTGCTGCACCTTGGCTAAAAGAGGCTGACAATCATTAAAATGTAGTTTCCTTGAGGAGAGAGGGACTCCCAGATATCTGATAGGAAGACTGCCCCGTTGAATATTCAGAATAGAAGAAATAGCAGTCTGATCTTCCTCAGGACAGTTGGCATAAAAAATAACACTCTTCAGCCAATTTACCCCAAGCCCTGTAAAATCCCTAAAGTACTGAAGAAAGTGCTTAAGAGTAGCAGCTGCTCCCATGGTAGCTTTACTAAAGACAATCAGATCATCAGCAAACATCAAATGAGATATAATAACATCCTTTTTCACAAAAGGAGATGGAATCATATGAGTCGAAGCATATTGATGCATCATAACAGAGAAAAACTCCATAACCATAGCAAATAGATATGGAGATAAAGGGCAGCCCTGTCGAAGACCACGAGTACCCTTGAAAAAACCCTCCGCAGCGCCATTTACCAATACTGAGAACTTTGCTCCTGAAACACATTCCATAAGCAACTTAATAATCATCTCAGGAAACCGAAGACGTCGAAGGGCAGCCTCCAGAAAATCCCAACGAACACTATCATAGGCTCTGGCAAGATCAAGCTTAATGCACATTCTTGGACACCCTTTGTCCAGATGAAAATTATAAAGCAAATCCTGAGCAAGAAGAATATTATCTGCAATACTTCTACCAGGAATAAAAGCAGACTGCATGGGACCCACAAGCTTAGCAATGAATGGCTTAAGTCGTTTGACCAGAATCCGACTGATAATTTTATACAACTCATTTGTTAAAGCAATAGGACGATACCTGTCCGGAGTGCTTGCATTTTCAGATTTAGGCACTAACACTATAAAAGTATTCTTGAGTTGCTTTAACATAGAACCATGAGCGAAAAAGTCCATAATACTAGCACACACATCCTTACCTATGATAGGCCAGCACACCTTGAAAAAATGAGCATTAAAGCCATCAGGACCAGGTGCCTTATGAGGATTAGCTGATTTAACCACATCCTCAATTTCAGTAACGGTAACCGGACGCATAAGAGCCAATGCATCCCCATCAGTGAGAACCCCATGAGGAGTAATATGGGACAAATCAGGAGACTGATTTTGAATATCTGGCCCAAGAATGCGCTGAAAATGAGAAACAAACACTGCAGCAATACCTGACGAATCAGTGTAAATAGTGTCATCCGCATCAGTGATTTGAGAAATAGCAGCATGAGATTGCCTCTTTTTCATCAGACGATAAAAGTACTTGGTATTACTATCCCCCAAGTTAACAGCCAAGTCACGAGCTCTCTGTTTGTACATGCTCTCCTCAGCCCTTAACAATTGATCCAGCTCAAAGCGGGCCAGACGCTCCTGCTCTTGAATATGCAAATCCTGCGGATCACTTGCTAAAAGCAATTGCAAAGTGTCTAACTGTAGATAGGCTGCAGAAAGTTTCATAGGAATATCCCCCTGTGATTTCTTCCATTCAATAAGTCGCCGTTTAAGGATTGAAAGCTTCCGAACCACAATAAATAGAGGAGTGCCAGAGACATCAGTATCCCATGCATTTTTGACCGTTTGAAAGAAACCCGGCATCTTTGCCCAGAAGTTATAATATCTGAACGGAGCTTTGATGTGGGGTTTGACATGCAAAGAAAGAAGGATAGGGGAATGATCAGAGAGGCCCGGCATAAGAATCTCACCCTTAAAGGGAGAAGAATGAAGAAATCCTGCATTAATTAGCACTCGATCCAATTTACATTCAATCCTAGAAGCACCAATGCTAGAGTTAGACCAGGTGTACAGGGGCCCTATTAAGTTCAGATCAAACAAACCAGCATCATGAATACAATCATTGAAATCAATGAGACCCCGAGCTCTTGGAGCTACACCTCCAGTTTTCTCATGATTCCATCTAACGGTGTTAAAATCCCCCGCAACAATCCATGGCAGCCCACAACTAGAAGACAGGCCCCGGATAGTTTGCCATAAATCACGCCGATGCATATAATCATTAAAGCCATAGCAGGCAGTAAAAAAGAAGTGCTCATTTCCATACATGACTTCACAATGCATACACTGAGGAGTACTAGCCTTAACAGCCACATGAATCAGGCGGGGATCCCACATTACCCATATTCTAGCAGACGAGCCAGTAGCAATATTAGAACTTTCATTCCACCCATGAGGAAGCACTGAGTTAACAATAAAAGTATAGGAACTATGCTTTACCTTTGATTCCAACATGATAATCATAGCAAGCTTTAGATGATGGATTTGATACCGTATAGCAGCTTGCATCGAAGGTCTGTGAAGACCCCGCACATTCCAAATAAGTAAAGTCATTTAGAACCAGGTTTAAGGAGTGCTCTCTCCTTAAAACAACCGCCACTCAAGCCTTGTTTTTGTTTCTGTACAGTACCCTGCTTAGGCATGCCTTTAGCACCAGATGGACGAGATGAAATGGCAACTTGTTTACGAGCAGAAACTTGGCCAGAAGCTTGACCTGTATCACTCAAACCATTGCCTGAACCGGCATGGTGAAGAACTAAAGCAGTAGTGGCAGCAAGTTCCTCGTCTCCAACAGAGGAGTCCCCATCAAGGTTGGAGAGACTAAGAAAACGATTTGGTTCCACAGCAATCAAGGGAGTAGGACGTATGGGAAGAGTCTGAGCAGCAGCACCATGCTTCCCTGTAACAACGTTCCAGTCATCCTTAATAAAAGCACCCTGCAACTCCTCTTGTTGAGCCTCAGTGTACTCCGTCTCCTGCTGAATGCCAGAACCATCAACACCGTGTGCAGGTGAACCCCCTCCAGCAGCAACAGCAGGTGCAGGTAAGCCTACAGAAGAGGTTTTCTTTGGAACCCAAACCTGCTTTGGTGTATGCGTGGCAAGCTTAAAAGGGCAAGAGTTATCACCATGAGTGAAAGTTCTGCAAGTTTTACATGGATGAGGACGCCAAGCATATTCGACCTTTTGAATTATAGTCTTCTCCTTATACTTCATGCGCAACTCACTTGGGAACTCCGCATCAATTCCAACCTCCACACATACCCTAGCAAAAGCATAACGAGACCCAGTTGCTGTTGCATGGTCCATGCAAAGAGGATTGCCAAGAACAGTGGCTATTTTACTAAGAGCAGAAGTAGTTCTGAAGCAAAAATTCAAGTTTGGACCGCCTTTCATCCATAAATTCAAGTAGTTCCTCCATTTTATCCAACCACCATTCATTCCAACCATCAAAATCCACAAATCAAACTTTATCAAATTTCCAAGAACACAACTTAGTAATTGAAAGACACATTTCCAAAATGAATGAAGCAGGTTGAAAACAGAATTCTAGTCCATAAATCAGAACATATGACATGTAAAACATGCATTTAGTGAATCAACATCAATGCAAAACGAAATGGAACAAATCAAGAAGATCAAGAGTGAGAAATTAACCTCTAGTACCAAAAGACAATGCATGCACAATCACATTCATTCAATTACCTGCCTTGGGTAGGAAAAACACTCAAAAGAAGATCTCCTAACACCACTCTCTCAGCTGCACTCCAATCTACAAGAAGACCCCCAAGAAACACTCAAAATCCACAAAATTCGAAATCAAAGGAAGTCCTCAAGAAAACCTTTTGCATGCATGAAAGAATCTTCCTAAGGGTTCAAGAAAACTATGGTAGAAAGAAGGAAACCATAGCATACCTCTAGAAGCTCTAAAAATGGAGAAAAACTTGGAGAAGAAGATGGTTGCAGCTGGTTCTCTACAAAAAATGGTGTCAATAGACAGCCAAGAGGAAGGAGAAGGGATTTGTGTAGTCAAATCTCTACTTTCCACCAAGAAAGGGAGACATGCAAGAGGAGAGAGAGAGAGAGAGAGAGAGAGAGAGAGAGAGAGAGAGAGAGAGGCTGGAATAGAAGAGGAAAAATTGGTTTTCTCAAGCTTCAGCTGATTTGAACGAAATGGAGAAGAAGAAGAAGAACTCACGTGGGTTTGGATTCTTAAGTTGGGTGAGATGTGGGTCCCACAACTCTTAACACTTTGAGGGCTTAAAACTCCCTCTTGTGGGTCTCGAATGAGATCAACGAAAGAGGGAAAAATGCTTGTCGAAATGTCTAGTTTCCAAAAAGTATAATTTTGGCACATTTTTGGGATTTCAAAATTCATGCACAGATTTTGAGGTGAAAAGACCGTTCTGCATTTTTTGCTGAAAAACATGATTTTGGGGTTCAAATACACACAGGGAAAAATTCTAAAGTTGTTAAAAATAAAATACTACCCAAGAGATCCAAAAATCAATATTTTTCAAAATCGACAACCCGAATTCCCACACGAGCATGCGATGCACAAGCCACAGCGGGCTCGGCCAAGCCTAACTCAACGTCCTCGAAATTCCCCAAAGCTATTCAAAACTACTAATCTAGCTAGAAATCTAAGTTAATCGTCCTCTAACCCCACTTACTAACTAAACACGACTAAACCACGATTAACCAAAATAAACCTGGATTGGGGTCTGACATATTTCTTCCCAACAAACTGGAGTTCTACACCATACAATGCCTCAAAAAGCGTCATTCCAATGCTTGAATGGTAACTGTTGTTGTAGGCGAACTCACAAAGCGGTAGGGTCTCATCCCATTGAGTCTTGAAATCTAACATACAAGCCTGAAGCATATCCTCGAGAGTTTGAATCGTCCTTTTTGACCGACCATCTGTTTGTGAGTGATAAGCTATGCTGAATTATAACTTTGTACCCATAGACTCATGCAATGTCTTCCAAAATCATGAGACGAATCTGCTATCTCTGTCCGAAGTAATGGAGACTGGCTATCCATGACGGCTAACAATCTTGTTGACAAACAATTCTGCAAGAGGTAACATATGCATTTTCTCTCCAATTTTCATGGGAATAAAGTGAACGGATTTAGTGAGGCAGTCCACAATGACCCATATGGCGTTATTGCCCTTTTTGGTTCTTAGTAATCCCGAAATAAAATCCATGGTAATATGCTCCCCTTCCATTATGGGATCTCTCCCAGTTTCAACAACCCTGGAGGTTTCTGATGCTCTGCTTTCATTAACTGGCATGTCATACAACAGGAGACAAAAGCTGTTATTTCCCTCTTCATGTTGTTCCACCAAAATCTGCCCTTCAAGTTCTGGTACATCTTTGTGCTACTCGGATGCACTGAATACTTCGTACTGTGAGCCTCTGTCATGATGTCATTCCTTAAGTCTTCAATGTTGGGCACACACAGACGATCACGATAGTACAAAACTACATCTACAATACGGAAGTCTGGACGCTCTGCTATATGTTCTGAAATTCTGGCCAACTCTGGATCTTGCAATTGGTCATCCTTGATCTTCCGAATGAAGGAGGGCTCGGACATCGACATGTTGGCTAACATTACGCCCTTCCTTAGTGCCTGTAAGTCTACACCCAATTCCTCAAACTGCTGAAAGATGAAAGTAACCCTTAGACTTGCCAAGCTTGTTGATTTCCTACTCAATGCATTGGCAACTACATTTGCCTTCCCCGGGTAAGCTTGATCGGAAAATCATAGTCCTTGATATATTCCATCCATCTTCTCTGCCTCATGTTCAACTCTTTTTGGGAAAACGAATATTGTAAGCACTGGTGGTCGGAGTGGACGTCGAACTTCTCTCCATAGAGATAATGTCTCTACATCTTTAGTGCAAAAACGACCGCTGGTAACTCAAGGTTATGCGTTGCATTGTTCTTCTCACGATCTTTCAACTGTCGGGATCCATAAGCAGTGACTTTTCCATCTTGCATCAACACACAACCAAGTCCTACAATAGAAGCATTGGTAAAAATGGTGAAACCACTGCTTCTAGATGGTAAAGTAAGGACTAGTGTTGTAGTTAATCTTGTTTTCAGCTTTTGGAAGCTAGTCTCGCACTGATCTATCCATACATATGGTGAGTTCTTCTTGGTCAACTTTGTCAATGATGCTACAGTCGACGAAAATACTTGTACAAACCTCCAGTAATAACCTGCCAATCCAAGAAAACTTCTGATTTAGGAGGCATTCTTCGTTCTTTCCCAATTCACACTGCTTCAATCTCGGTCGGATCCACTGACAACCCTTCTGAGGATTTTACAAGACCCACTAGAATGGATATTAGTTCTAATTTAACCAATCAATGCGGTGGATGTAACCAATCACAAAATATAGAACTAGCAAATAAATCTACCAAGCAATCACCACAAGAAGGCATACGCAAATTTAACATGGAAACCCTTTCCAGGGAGAAAAACCACGATCTAGAAATCAAGATTTCACGAACAGTTTACAAGATATGCTCACAGCTCCTTTACGTCAGTCTGTACCTCGACCTAAGAACTGTAGTTATTCTTGCACAGAATCCACTAACACGACTTTCACCGTGCACCGTTCTCCTTACTTGATCTCCTCGCACCTTGTCAAATAAGATGATCAATCTTCTACGAGAGAGTAGAAGCAGCAAACACCTTCTAGAGCAGCCTTTCAGAACGATCTCTTAATGGCTCTAGAGAAAAATCTCTCTCTAAGATATCTCTGACTCAGATTAATGAGAGTGGTGGTGGCCTCTTGGGTTGAGAGAAACACCCTATATATAGCCTCAAGTTTGTGCATAAGGCTTCTAATCATAATCCACTCGGTATAGCACTCATCCTCAAACTCTACCATAGAGTCCGAACATAACTTGAACTTCTGCACCCAAGTCGTTATAATAGTGAGCATTAGTCTCGCTATAGCCAGACCGTCTACTAGAAACCGGCACCTGCATCACTTCTCCACTCTTGCTATAGCGAGACTTATGACTGTCTTGGCTTGACAAGATTTTCTATCAGGTTGACTTTTGGCCTAACACCTTCTTTGGAGATGATATGTCCGAAAAATGTGACTTGCTCAAGCCAAAGTTCGTACTTACTGAGCTTTGCATATAGCTGGCTGTCTCTCAAAAGTTGCTTGCTATCCTCAGGTGTTCTTCATGCTCTTCTCTAGAATTGGAGTATACCAAAATGTCATCAATGAATACTACTGTGAATTGATCCAAGTACTCTGCGAATATCTTGTTTATCAAGGCCATGAACACTGCCGGTGCATTCGTAAATCCAAATAGCATCACTAGGAACTCATAGTGTCCTTATCTTGTTCGCAAAAGCTGTCTTTGATACATCTGAATCTCTAACTCTCAGCTAATGGTACCCGGACCTCAAGTCAATCTTCGAAACTAAGCAGCACCCTGTAATTGATTAGACAGTTCATCTATCCTTGGCAATGGATATTTGTTCTTGATGGTTGCTTCGTTCAATCTTCGGTAATCAATGCACATTTTCATAGCCATCTTTCTTCTTCACAAACAAAACTGGAGCTCTCCATGGAGAAATGCTAGGTCTCACAAAACCTTTGTCCAACAATACTTGCAATCGTATTTTTAGTTCTCCCAATTCCGCCAGAGCCATTCTGTATGGTACAATTGAGATTAGAGCGGTCCCTGGCAATAACTCAGTGGTGGAATCAATTTCTCTATCGGGTGGTAATCCTGGGATCTCTTCTGGAAAAACATCCAGAAATTCATAAACAATTGGGATCTCCTCCCCCCCTTGGGACCGTTTATCCTCCGTGATAAACGCTAAATAGCCTTCACATCCATTTCTCAAAAGTCTATCAGCATTCAACGCTGAAATAAACCCTGAATGAGGATTCCTTCTCTCTCCCCGAAACAACACTCCTGCTGGTGTCTCCTGTAATTTGAATGTGAGGGTCTCTATGGAAACAATCCACAGTGGCATGGTATGTTCAGTATTGCTTGTGGTGGGGTTGTCGTTTAAAGGTCTCTTGTAAGGTGGCATATCACTGCAAAACAAATTGTTAGCCCAAAAAAAAAAAAAAATCAAGGAAGAGTCACACATTGCTCACACGAATCTAACTAACGAAAGTCTAACGAATCCTCGCCACGTCTTTAGGATTTCTAGTTTCTTTCAATTGCCTGAAACATGTCTCACTCTGATACTAGTCTGTAGCGACCTCGGACCGGGTTAGCGCACCTAATATGGGATTGGCGAGTTAAGTGGTTGTATGTACAATGATAACAAACATATCAAACATACTGTTATACTCATTTAATTTTCCACATGTTTCCGCGGTGAGGATTTCACACACTCACTAATCATACACATTGGTACGGAAGCGTGTAGCAAACCAAATTCGTAATCCATTCCAAATTTCCAAAACTGATAATGCATACATAAATAACCTAATGTCAGAGTGAGCAATGAACCTTTGGCATTTCCAAAATATAAAGTTAAGAGTTTATACAAAATGTAAGTTCATTAGAAATTCCCAAAAAATAATGGCCAACAAAGGCCAGTACAACCAAAAGAATCAAATTGTGTAAAGTATAACCCTCAAAAGATGTTTCACAACTCAAAGCTAGACCAAATGTCTAAATGACATTGTCAGCTTGCCATTCTTCTAAGCATTGGGGCTCACCGGTCGCCTCCTCCAGCTCCTCCTTAAAGACAACGAGGTCTGGACCGGACTACCAAAAAGAGTAGGTTAGACACGACGGTCTGGCAAGTGGGTAAATAGATATACCAATATTGAAAGCACAAAGCATATTTTAGAAACATATTGAAAATCTGTCAAAGTAATAATTTTCCTTGAAACAGGATGCATTCTTTGTTTAAAGCACATATGCAATATAAAATATGTAGGGTAATCAAGGAACAGAAACTGATAAGATGGCAGCCACACGTAAGCTAAATCCTGCATCACTAATATGATGAGAGCACACTAAGGGCGTTGGTCTCAGACAGGCAAAGTGGAGAGAAACAACTATATACATATATACATATACTGAGCAAAACCACGACCGTGGAATCGGGTGACAGAACATAACAAAATTCAGAATCAGACTGCTGCTGACAGAAGTTAAATGGGGACCCCAAGTCGGTGGATTAAACCGACAAGGTCGTCCAAGCTTAGTGGTGCCGACTCATAGGTCAAAACAAAATCAAAACACATGTATATCTAAAGAGGTGTTTGACACCCAAAACAGACTGAACAGAAGGCTCATGAGCACATTCATTGCAATAATATCTTATCAAAATACACAAGGCTGACAAAAAGTTTAGAATACAAATTTCAGTAGTTAAAAGTGGCATTTGCATTAACACAAGACAACTGTCTGAAACAAATGAATTTCAAATGAAAACTAAAACGATGGATCTCTGAGTAAATCCAGATCATGTATTGAGGTTTCAGGATTTAAACAATATGTATAAGGGTCTCGTATGTCGGTTTAGTCATTCACTTGGTACTCCTTAAGATTGGAGACATTCCGAGCTCCCATGCTACAAGTCCATAAATCCTCAATAAATTTCCGTGATGGGGTTTTTTTCTCAACCAAGCACCAAACATCATTCCCTAGATCTCACCCTCGCATTGGGCTTCAAACAAACCTTTTCCCAGCATAAAAATCACATTTTTCACCTTCCTGCATTAGCCTGGGCAGAACCCAGTCTCGCTCGAGTGAGCCTGCCCAAAAGGCAGTCTCCCTATAGCGAGAAGGCCTTCTGCCTCGGACTCGTGTGGCTGGGCTGGCTCGCTATAGCAAGCTAGCCTTCTGCCTGGGCTGCTCCACTGCGGGTTTTGGCTCCTTTTGTCAATTTTTTTGGTGTAGTTCCTTCCTTCCTTCGCAACCCTCTTCTTAGGGTCCCCTTGCCTTCTCAAAACCAAACATAATCCTCCTCCAAACATCCACCAAATGCATAAAAATCCACCACATTCATTCTCATCTCATTTAATACAAGAAACCCACATTAATGGTACTTCCACCTATCCAAACCACAATCTTATCCTCCAATAACCATCCTCCAAAAATCATCATTCACATTAATTCCCACTTCATTCAATGCATGAAGAACCACCATCAATGAGGATCCATATATGACAAAAACACAATCTTTAATGCACAAAATCTTAAGAGAATATTTAAGAAAGGATAAGCTCATAAATATGCACATTTCAAAAATCAATGTAAATCATAGAACATAAAACAAGAGTCATTAATGAAATCCATATTTCCACAAAACAAGAAATCATTCAAATCAAACTCATTCATCCACTTGCCTTGGCTCCAAATTAGCTAAGTAAGCTCTAATCATCACTCCCAAGGTCAAAATCAAAGATCAACACAAAAACCCCCAAACCAAACCCATTACAAACCCTAAAATGGGTAAATCAAGAAGTAGGAGCATAGAGCTTCCAATAATGGAGATGGAGCTTCTCTATGACTGGAAGAACACATATGTAAGAGATGGAAAGAAAAGCTACTTGGAAGGTTCTCAAATGAGAGAAGGTAGCTCAAAATGGACTCTAGAGAAGGTGAATTTCTCTAAAAATTTCATCAGTGGAAGGCTCTCAAGATGGGGAAGAAGGTTGTGGCCTCCATTTTTCCTTTAGCAATAGATTGGTGGTTGATTAGAGATGAAGGACAAGAAGAAGAACAAGAAACCCTAGGGGGGTTGGAACTCCTTCTCTTCCTCAATGAAAGTTGCAAGAAAGATGGGAAAGTGAAATGGGTCTTCCTTTTATAGAGAATGGAGATGGGTCCAATAACTTATGGAGCTAGTTGGTCTAAAAACATGTGTTTTCGGGCTTCGAACGAATTCGACGAAGAAGGAAGAATTGTTCAATGAAATTTCTAGTTTCTAAAAAGTATATGTAGCGTGGGTTTTGGAGATATTGAAAATAGTGTCTAGATTTTGTGTAATAAGACTGTTTTGCCCCTAACACGATGAAAGTGGGGTTTCGAGGTCTCGGAAGGGAATGGAGTAAACACAAAAGTTGTAGGAAATGATAAAACAAGTCAAACGGGGCTAAAATACAAATTTCCAGAATATCAAATATATCCCAAAGTCACACAAAAAAACAACAAGGGAACCCCCAAAGGGTCCCAGTAATAAAAAAGAGTTCCCAAAATATTCCAAAGCTATAAAAGCTATTCTAATCCAAATCTAAACAAAATCCACTAAGCTTACTTAAAACTAGGACACATCTTAATTAACACTAATCGGAAACTCTTGGGGCGGGGTCTTATACTCTTACTAAAAGGAAAATGGAGGTCATCTTCATCTTCCTCATCTTGAAGGCTTCCCAATATACCATTTTTGGAGGAAACCACCCTTTTCAAGGTTCTCTTTGAGCAATCTTAGTCTATTTGAAGCACCTCCAAGTAAGCACTCTTCCTAATTAAGAGAGAGTAGTGTTCTTCTTGTCCTAGAGAAGCCCCACCTCCATTATTGTCAAACCCCGACCCAGGATTAGCGCGATTAGTACCTATTAAGTGCGTGTTTAGTTATAATGTGGATTTAGTGTTCGTTGGGTTAGAAATTGGTTCGATTTAGTTTTGAAATTAGCTTTGGGGAATTTTGAGAGCGCATTGCGTTATTCAGACATGCTAAGGGGTGCCCTGAGCGTACGTGTAAGCTTGGGAGGAAATTTTAGTTTTTCCGATTTTAATCGTGATTTCGATCTCTTTGGAATGGTTTTATTTAATCTTTCAACTTTTGTTTTCAGCCCATCGATGTTTGAGGCCCAGAAACCCAAGTTTTGACCCAAAAGAGGTAAAACAGTCCTTTCACACCAAATCTGGACCCAAATTTTAAAAATCTCAAAACTATGCCAAATTTATACTTTTTGGAAACTAGATTTTTCAGTGATCATTTTAGTCTTCTTCATCATTTTCATCCGAGGCCCGTAAGTCAGTGTTTTAACCATCACAAGTTTTTAGCGCATGGGGCCCACAAAACCGATTTTGACTTAAGTTATGTCTTCTCCTCCCTCCCTCACGTTCCAGACTTATTCCTGCAACTTTTCCTTCTTGAGAGAGAGAGCTGAGAAAAGCTTCTTCTTCTCTATTTCCCCTCTTTGCATGCCATAGCTAGAAACTTCCAAATGAAAATCTATGGATATATTCTTCTTCCTCTCAACCTAAAGATGCATGGGATACAGATGTTTTGGCACTCTGCTCTTTAATGTGGTTCGTAAGCTTTCACTTCTTAAAAAAAGACTTATTGAATGGAAGAAATCACAGGGGGATATTCCTATGAAACTTTCAGAAGCCTCTCTAAAGTTAGAAGCTTTACAAACGCTTTTGGCATGTGATCCAAGGCATCTGCATATTCAAGAGCATAAACGTATGGCAAGATTTGAGCTAGATCAATTGTTAAGGGCTGAAGAGAGTATGTACAAGCAGCGAGCTCGTGAACTGGCTGTAAACTTGGGGGATAGTAATACCAAGTATTTGTATCAGCTGATGAAGAAAAGGCAGTCTCAAGCTTTTATTTCTCAGATTACTTATGCGGATGACACTGTTTACACTGATTCTACAGGTATTGCTGTAGTGTTTATTTCTCATTTTCAGAATATTCTTGGTCCAGAAGTTCCATCTCAGTATCCTGATTTATCGCATATTACTCCTCATGGGGTTCTCACTAAGGGGGATGCATTAGATCTCATGCGTCCGGTCACTTCTGCTGAAATTGAGGAGGTGGTTAAATCAACTAATCCTAATAAGGCCCCTGGTCCTGATGGATTTAATGCTCATTTTTTCAAAGTGAACTGGCCGATCATAGGCAAGGACGTGTGTGCTAGTAATATGGATTTTTTTCACTCATGGATCTATGTTAAAACAACTCAAACATACTTTTATAGTGTTGGTGCCTAAAATTGAAAATGCAAGCTCTCCGGACAAGTTTCATCCTATTGCTCTAATAAATGAGTTGTATAAAATCATTAGTTGGATTCTGGTTAAACGACTTAAACCATTCATTGCTAAGCTTGTGGGTCCCATGCAGTCAGCTTTTGTTCCTGGTAGAAGTATTGCATTGACTGCCTTCAAGAAGCAGGTTTGTTACACTTAAGTTTGAGTGGCTCTCTGTTTACTTGGTCTAACTCCAGTCTAGGTGCTTCACGGATTGAATGTAAGTTGGACCGAGCCCTTGTCAATGCAACTTGTATGAATCTTAATTTTCTTAAAGGGGAGGTGTTACTTCCTAGTATTTCAGATCATTCTCCTCTTTTGTTGACCCTAAATGATAGATCACATATCAACGCTCCTTTCCGATATTTCAATTATTGGGCTAAAATTCCAAGGTTTAACAAGATTATCAAGGATGCTTGGCCGATGAAGTTACCGGTACACCTTTGTTTAGGGTGGTCACCAAATTAAGAAGAGTCAAGAGGCATATTCTTGAATGGAAAACACATCAGTTGCCTATTTCTACTAAAATTTAGGAGGCTCGAAATTATTTGGAAACTATTCAAAAGAACATGCTCACTGACACAAATGATATCTCTCTTCAAGAAGCTAAACATACAGCACGTGTTAACCTTGATCTTCTATCTCGAGCAGAAGAAAGCATGTTCAAGCAACGGTCTCGGGACTTTGCTGTGAACCTGGGAGATGGTAATACGAAGTATTTTTATAGTTTGATGCGTACAAGGCATGCTCAGTCCTTTATTTCAAAAGTTGAAGACATGGAAGGTAATACTTTTTTTGACCCTCCCGGTATCACAGCTGCTTTCATCTCTTATTTTTCTAGTATTCTTGGGCCTCATATTATTCCGCAGACACCAGATCTTTCTCTCTTTGCACCTTATGGGTATATTTCGGAAGCGGATGCTATGACCCTTACTATGCCAGTGACAATTACAGAAATTGAGGAGGTAATTAAAGCTGCAAATCCAAACAAGGCCCCTGGGCCCGATGGGTTTAATGCCCATTTCTTTAAATTTTTTTGGCCAATAATTGGCAATGATGTTTGTGAAGGCATTGCTGATTTTTTTAGACATGGTTTGATGCTTAATCAATTGAAAGCCACTTTTATAGTGCTTGTTCCAAAGGGTGAAAATGCAGCTTCTCCAGACAAATTTCGACCTATCTCTTTTGACAAATGAATTGTACAAAATTATTAGCCATATCTTGGTTAATAGACTGAAGCCGATTATTGGGAAAATTATCGGACCTATGCAATCAGCTTTTATTCCTGGGCGAAATAATTCAGACAATATTCTTGTTGCACAAGACTTGATTCATAATTTTCATCTGATGAGAGGGCCTCCTCGTATGTGTATTAAACTTGATCTTGCTAAAGCTTATGATAGTGTCATGTTGGATTTTCTGGAAGCAGCACTCAGGTGTCTGCGGTTTCCAACCCACTTTATTAAGCTCATCATGGCATGTGTTTCTGATGCTCATTACTCAGTTCTAGTGAATGGAAGCTCTGAAGGATATTTCAAAGGCACGAGAGATCTGCACCAAGGTTGCCCACTATCTCCTTTTTTGTTTGCCATAGTAATGGAATTTTTCTCTACTTTGATGACAAAAATATGCATCTTCTCAGCTGATCCCAACTCCTTATCAAAAGCGTCAGGTGGCTATTTCTCATCTTATATTTGCTGATGATCTATTTGGCTTCTGCAAAGCTACAGATATTGCTGCTGTGAATCTTAAGCATTTCCTTGCTAATTTTAAAAGTTTCTCTGGCTTGGAGGTTAACTGGGGGAAAAGTGCAGTCTTCTTTGCAAATTGCACTATGCAGGACCAATCTATTATTTCTGATATTCTTAATGTTCAGAGAGGGACTTTACTAATGAAATACCTTGGCATTCCTTTATCTCCTAAGAGACTGAGTTTTAATGACTGCCAACCTCTTCTTGCCCAGGTTCAGAAGCGTCTAGCAGGATGGAAGTCAAAGATTTTATCTTATGTAGGTAGGGTGGAGCTCATTCGTTCTACCTTGTCTACTCTTCATACTTATTGGGCTGAAGTCTTTTTGATTCCAAAGTCCACTCTAAAAGCTTTGGATAGGCAGGTACATGATTTCTTTTGGAACAAATGGTCTCCTCACTATATTCATCCTATTGCTTGGGACTCTATCTGTCAACCTATTTCTTGTGGAGGGCTAGGCATTCGTTCATTTGCAGGGATTGCTAGGGCATCTTTACTAAGACAGCTTTGGAATGTGCTCCTAAATAAGCAGACATGCTGGAATATTTGGATAAATGCTAAATACCTTAAGGGTAAATCTTTTTGGGATGTTCCAATGCCGAATGCTGCCTCTTGGGTTTGGAAAGGGATTCTTGAGCTTCGGTTGCTAGCTTTGCCTTGTATAAAGATTCTTTTGGGTAATGGCCACTTGATCCATTTTTGGATTGATCCTTGGCTAAACGGAGGAAAGACTGAAAGATAGATATGGAGAACGAGCGATTTATGAGCTTGGATTCGGTGATGACCTCAGGGTGCATCGTTTTATTGCAAATCATGCGTGGTTGTTTCCAGTCCCTACATCTTATGCTCTTATGGATATTTTTCGTGAGATACCATTAGAAATTCAGCCTCTTTATGATTTTGATGATGAAGTTGTGTGGACATTAGAAGAAGATGGTAACTTCACTCTCAAATGTGCCTATTGCATGGTACGTCCTGGTCCTGTTCAACCTCTTCAATGGCCTTCTTTCATTTGGATTATGGGTTGTATTAAGAAGCACTCCATACGTGCATGGATGGTCTTCCTGGGAAAGCTGAAAACTAAAGATTTCTTGCTTCAAAATAATGTGGATTGTGATTCATGCTGCGTGTTCTGTCCTTGCACTTGGGAATCTGGTTCACATCTTATGCTTCAATGCCCTTACTCTCAAATGGTCTGGACTTTGCTTTTAGCAATGCGAAATCTGAGTTATATCTCCTGTGATTCACCATTAGCGTTGGTGGAGTCCGTAACTCTGCGTGTTGCTCAGCATCATAGAGGACTGCAAACGCTGGCTAAGTTACTCTTTTGTGCCTATGTTTGGTACATTTGGATTGAAAGAAATCGACGCATCTTCAAAGCTCAAAGTACTTCATCTCCTCATGTGGTAAATAGGATCATACAGACTATTCAGAGTAGAGTGCTATTTCTTGGACTCTCTTTTCCAGATAATATATCTAGTCATTGGAATATTCCTCCTGCATCATACATACATGCCCCTCTTCCCCTTACTACTTACATTGGATGGAGGCTCTCTGTTTATTCTACTCCACAGGTGAGCGTTGGTGTCCTATGGGACGATGCTGACCATCCGATTGAAGGTGCAATTCACTCTGCTATGGACTATTATCAGGGTATTCTTCGTTTCGTTGATCTCATTCCTGCTCATTTATCATCTATATTAATTGAAGCTGATTACTCTTTGGCACAACTATTACGGCTTCCTTAGAAGTCCCCATGGAAGGTGAGATTTCAAGTAAGAAGTATAGTAGCTGCTCTTAAGCAATTTCACCTTACTTTTGTGGATCTTCAGCCTTCAATTGTATGTTTTAGTAGAAAGTTGTGTCGAAATCGATTGATTCCTTCTCACGTCTCAAATGTAGAGATAGGAATGTTATGGCGACTTTGATTGCTTTTAGCCTGGGCTGTGGGCAGTGTATAGCATAGTTTTTTTTTTCTTTGATTTATTAGTTCTTTCTATGTAATAATGGGGTATGCCTCATTTGGATTCTCTATGACCAAATTGGGTTTCTAGAGCTCCTTCTTTGTACATTATTATTTTAGAAAAATGAAGACATCTCTTAGTCTTCAAAAAAAAAAAAAACTATTCTTCTTGCTCAGGATTTGATCCATAATTTTCATCTTGAAAAAGGAAGTCCAAGAATGTGCATTAAGCTTGATCTTGCCAAAGCCTATGATAGTGTTCATTGGGACTTTTTGGAGGCTACTCTTAGGTGTCTCCGTTTTCCTGAGATGGTTATTAAGGTGCTTATGGAATGTGTTTCAGGAGCAAAGTTCTCAGTGTTGGTAAATGGTGCTGCGGAGGGTTTCTTCAAGGGTATTCGTGGTCTTCGACAGGGTTGCCCTTTATCTCCATATCTATTTGCTATAGTTATGGAGTTCTTCTTTGTTATGATGAATCAATATGCTGCTGCTAATATGATTCCATCTCCATTTGTGAAAAACGGTGTTATCATATCTCATTTGATGTTTGCTGATGATCTGATTGTCTTTAGTAAAGCTACCACGGGAGCGGCAACTAATCTTAAGCATTTTCTTCAGCACTTTAGAGATTTTACAAGGCTTGGGGTCAACTGGCTGAAGAGTGCTATTTTTTATGCAAACTGTGCCGAGGACATTCAAACTGCTATTTCTTCTATTCTGGAGATTCAAAGGGCCAGTCTTCCTATAAGATATCTGGGGGTACCTCTGTCCTCAAAGCGACTAAATTTTAATGACCGTCAGTCTCTTTTAGCAAAAGTGCAGTAGGTAAGGTGATATCATATGCTAGAAGATTGGAGTTAATTAAGTCTACTCTTTCTTCTTTTCATTTATTCTGGGCGACTGTCTTTCTTCTTCCTCAATCAATTTTTCAAATGCTTTAGACCGACAAATCAGAGATTTTTTCTGGACTTGCTGGTCCTCTTCCTATCTTCATCCTATAGCTTGGAGCACTATTTGTCAGCCAATTGCTTTGGGAGGGCTCGGTATTCGCTCTATTCCTGGGATTGCGAAGGCAGCACTGCTTAGGTAGGTATGGAATGTTATTCTTAACAGGAAAACTTGTTGGAACAAAGATCATTAGTCGGATTCTGGTTAAACGACTTAAACCATTCATTACTAAGCTTGTGGGTCCCATGCAGTCAGCTTTTGTTCCTGGTAGATGTGTTGCAGATAATATTCTTCTTGCTCAGGACTTGATTCATGATTTTCATCTGGAAAAAGGATGTCCAAGAATGTGCCTCAAGCTCGATCTTGCCAAAGCCTATGATAGTGTTCGCTGAGATTTTTTGGAGACTGCTCTTAGGTGTCTCCGGTTTCCTTAGATGGTTATTAAGTTGCTTATGGAATGTGTTTCGGAAGCAAAGTTCTCACTGTTGGTAAATGGAGTGGCGAAGGGATTTTTCAAGGGTACATGAGGTCTTCGACAGGGTTGCCCTTTATCTCCATATCTATTTGCCATAGTTATGGAGTTTTTCTCTGTTATGATGAATCAATATGCTTCTACTAATTTGATTCCATCTCATTTTGTGAAAAAGGGTGTTATCATCTCTCATTTGATGTTCGTTGATGATCTAATTGTCTTTAGTAAAGCTACCACAGGAGCGGCAGCTAATCTTAAGCATTTTCTTAAGCACTTTAGGGATTTTATAGGGCTTGGGGTCAACTGGATGAAGAGTTCTATTTTTTATGCAAATTGTAATGAGGAAGATCAAACTACTATTTCTTCTATTCTGGATATTCAAAGGGCCACTCTGCCTATCAGATATCTGGGGGTACCTCTATCCTCAAAGAGACTAAATTTTAATGACTGTCAATCTCTTTTAGCCAAAGTGCAGCAGCGGTTATCTGGATGGAAGACTAAGGTGATCTCTTATGCTGGCAGGTTGGAGTTGATTAAGTCTACTCTCTCTTCATTTCATCTATTTTACACGACTTTCTTTCTTCTTCCTCAATCAGTTTTACATGCTTTAGACCGACAAATCAGGGTTTTTTTCTGGAATTGCTGGTCCTCTTCCTATCTTCATCCTATAGCTTGGAGCACTATTTGTCAGCCGGCTGCTATGGGAGGGCTAGGTGTTCGATCTATTGCGGGGGTTGCGAAGGCAGCACTGATTCGGCAGGTATGGAATATTATTCTTAACAGTAACACTTGTTGGAACATTTGGGTCAATGCTCGCTATTTGAAGGGTGCTTCTTTTTGGGATGTTGCTAGTCCAAATTCTGCTTCTTGGGGTTGGAAAGGTATTTTGGCCCTTCGACCTTTGGCTTTACCACACATAAAATTCTTAATTGGGAATGGGCACACAGCTCACTTTTGGACTGATCCATGGCTGCCAGGGGGACGTCTGCGGGACTGTTTTGGGTCTCGAGCTATATGTATGATTTAGGCTTGGGGGAAGATTTAAGAGTTAGTACTTTTATAGTACAGGGTGACTGGAATTTGCCACCCCCTACTTCAAATGCCCTGATGGATATTTTTCAAATCATCCCTAATGAATGTCAGCCATGGCCTGATTTTGATGATGAAATTGTTTGGACTCTTGAAGAGACCTTGGTTTTCTCTTTGAAATATGCTTATAATCTTGTTTGCAGCATTCCAAATCAGCAGTTAAGTTGGACCTCAGCTATTTGGTTCAAAGGGGGGTATTAAAAAACACTCTATATGTGCTTGGATGTTCTTTCAAGGTCACCTCAAGACTAAAGATTCCCTACTGCAAAGAAATGTTGATTGTGATACATGTTGTGTACTATGTGATTATACTTGGGAGACGTCTTTGCACCTTATGCTACATTGTCCATGTGCACAAGCAATTTGGGGGGTTCTCCTCTCTAAATTGAATTTGTTCCCAATCACTTGTTCTATAGCTCAAGGAGCTTTTAGATTCTATGGTTTCTCGTATTGATCGACACAGGAACGATACTATTATTCTTGCAAAGCTTCTTTTTAATGCTTATGTGTGGCATGTGTGGGCTGAACGCAATGCAAGTATTTTTAGGAATGTTACTCTTCCATATGGTTATGTAGTGCAGCGTATCATTCAGATAGTGACAACCAAGATATTGTTCCCTGATCTTATATTATTACCAAATGACATTTTTTTTAAGAGTAAGTTAGTTCTTCAATTTCTCAAACATAAAATAAAAATTGGAAATCTATAATCAAAATGATTATAGAAACTTCCCA
Organism: Persea americana; assembly: GCA_029852735.1. Lineage (NCBI taxonomy): Eukaryota > Viridiplantae > Streptophyta > Magnoliopsida > Laurales > Lauraceae > Persea > Persea americana. The sequence continues at coordinate 19,224,502 of CM056818.1, forward strand.
AGGGGCATACCCCTGATTTTACATAACCGCTCTATTTAACTAAAGACATAACCAACCAAATAATTACAGCTGTGCACTAAAAGAGTGATACAAAAGATCAATATTATCGACATTTAACAATGGAGGACCAGGAAATCTACTAATAATTTTACTGAATCGTACAGTCTGAGGATGAGGATGCACAAATTGAACAGGCCCAAAACTAGTAACCAGAGCATGAAGACATCTTGCCTGAAAACGCAATGTCCAATCCGATTTAGCAGAAGTGAGAAGAATATTTTTGCAAAGAAGTATCAGTCTCAATAGTAATGGATGAAACATCTGGAGGAACAAGCTACAACAGTTGGTAGAGACCATCATAAAGCTGCAGTGATTGAACTCTTCGTCCCCTCCAAGGATGATGAGTATCTCTCCACAAAATACTAACCAAACTCAGAGGCAATGTAGTAATTGAAAACAGCCATCCAGACGGTCTTTCATTAACCAGATTTGCAGCCATAACTGGTGTATGCACAGGAACATTCCAATGACATTGAATGTCATTTGGTAATATAAGATCAAGGTACAATATCTTGGTTGTAATGATCTGAATGATGCGCTGCACTACCGAACCATATGGAAGAGTAACATTCCTGGAAAATCCTAGCATTACGTTTAGCCCGCACATGCCACACATAAGCATTAAAAAGAAGCTTTGCAAGAATTAAAGTATCGTTCCTGTTCTGATCAATCCGAGAAACCATAGAATCTAAAAGCTCTTGAGCAGTAGAACAACTGATTGGGACCAAATTCAATTTAGAGAGGAGTGCCCCCAAATCACCTGTGCATAAGGACAATGTAGCATGATGTGCAAAGACGTCTTCCAAGTACAATCACACAGAACACGACTTGTATATCACATCACCATTTCTTTGCAATAGGAAATCTTTAGTCTTGAGTCTCCCTTGAAAGAACATCCAAGCACATATAGAGTGTTTTTTAATAGCCCTTTTGAACCAAACAGCTGAAGTCCAACTTAACCGCTGGTTTGGAATGCTGCAAACAAGTTTGTAAGTAGACTTCAAAGAGAAAAACCCCTCCTCTTCAAGAGTCCAAACAATTTCATCCTCAAAATCAGGCCATGGCTGACATTCATTAGGGATGAGTTGAAAAATATCCATCAGGGCATTTGAAGTAGAGGGTGGCAAGTTCCAGTCACCATGTGCTATAAAAGTACTAACTCGTAAATCTTTCCCCAAGCCTAAATCATACATAGCTCGAGAGCCAAAACAATCCCGCGGACGTCCCGTTGGCAGCCATGGATCAGTCCAAAAATGTGTGGTGTGCCCATTCCCAATTAAGAATTTTATGTGGGGCAAAGCCGAATGTCAAAGGGCCAAAATACCTTTCCAACCCTAAGAAGCAGAATTTGGACTAGCAACATCCCAGAAAGAATCACCCTTCAAATACTGAACATTGAGCCAAATGTTCCAACAAGTGGTCCTATTAAGAATAACATTCCATACCTGCCGAATCAATGCTGCCTTTGCAATCCCCGCAATAGATTGAACACCTAGCCCGCCCATAGCAGCGGGCTGATAAATAGTGCTCCAAGCTATAGGATGAAGATAAGAAGAGGACCAGCAATTCCAGAAAAAATCTCTGATTTGACGGTCTAAAGCATGTAAAACTGATTGAGGAAGAAGAAAGATAATCGCCCAAAATAAGTGAAATGAAGAGAGAGTAGACTTAATCAACTCCAACCTGCCAGCATAAGAGATCACCTTAGCCTTCCTTCCAGATAACCGCTGCTGCACCTTGGCTAAAAGAGACTGACGGTCATTAAAATTTAGTCTCTTTGAGGAGAGAGGTACCCCCAGATATCTGATAGGAAGAGTGACCCTTTGAATATCCAGAATAGAAGAAATAGCAATTTGATCTTCCTCATGACAGTTTGCATAAAAAATAGCACTCTTTAGCCAGTTGACCCCGAGCCCTGTAAAATCCCGAAAGTGCTGAAGAAAATGCTTAAGATTAGCTGCCGCTCCTGTGGTAGCTTTACTGAAGACAATCATCAGCTCATCAGCAATCATAAAATGCGATATGATAACACCCTTTTTCACAAAAGGAGATGGAGTCATATTAGTAGAAGCATATTGATTCATCATAACAGAGAAAAACTCCATAACAATAGCAAATAGATATGGAGATAAAGGGCATCCCTGTCGAAGACCACGCGTACCCTTGAAAAAACCCTCCACAGCTCCATTTTCCAACACTGAGAACTTAGCTCCTGAAACACATTCCATAAGCAACTTAATAATCATCTCCGAAAACCGGAGACATCTAAGAGCAGCCTCCAAAAAATCCCATCGAACACTATCATAGGCTTTGGCAAGATCAAGCTTAATGCACATTCTTGGACACCCTTTTTCCATATGAAAATTGTGAATCAAATCCTGAGCAAGAAGAATATTATCTGCAATACTTCTACCAGGAACAAAAGCTGATTGCATGGGACCCACAAGCTTAGCAATGAATGGTTTAAGTCGTTTAACCAGAATCCTACTGATGATTTTATACAACTCATTCATTAAAGCCATAGGACGAAACTTGTGCGGAGAGCTTGCATTTTCAGTTTTTGGCACCAACACTATAAAAGTATTTTTGAGTTGCTTTAACATAGATCCATGAGTGAAAGAAATCCATAATACCAGCACACACATCCTTGCCTCTGATTGGCCAGCACACTTTGGAAAAATGAGCATTAAATCCATCAGGACCAGGGGCCTTATTATAGGATTAGCAGATTTAACCACATCCTCAATTTAAGCAAAAGTAACCGGATGCAAGAGATCCAACGCATCCCCATCAGTGAGAACCCCATGAGGAGTAATATGTGATAAATCAGGATACTGATTTTGAATGTCTGGACCAAGAATGTTCTGAAAATGAGAAACAAACACTGCAGCAATACCTGAAGAATCAGTGTAAACAGTGTCATCCGCATCAGGGATCTGAGAAATATAAGCTTGAGACTGCCTTTTCTTCATCATACGATAAAAGTACTTGGTATTACTATCCCTCAAGGTTACAGCCAGTTCACGAGCTCGCTGCTTGTACATACTCTCCTCAGCCCTTAACAATTGATCTAGCTCAACTCTTGCCAAATGTTCCTGCTCTTGAAGACGCATATGCTTTGGATCACTTGCCAAAAGAGTTTGCAAATTGTCTAACTTTAGAGATGCTTTAGCAAGTTTTTTTTTTGGAATATCTCCCTATAATTTCTTCCATTCAATAAGTCGCTTTTTAAGAAGTGAAAGCTTACGAACCACAATAAAGAGTGGAGTGCCAGAAATATCCATATCCCAGACATCTTTAACTATTTGGAAAAAACCCGGCATTTTAGCCCAGAAGTTATAATATCTGAACAGAGCTTTGATATGGGGTTTTACATGCAAAGAAAGCAGTATAGGAGAATGATCAGAGAGGCCAGGCAACAGATACACAAATGACATTCAATGTCATAGGAGAAAGGGGTTACCAAATGACATTCAATGTCATTGGAATGTTCTTGTACGTACTTCAGTTATGGTTGCAAATCTGGTTAAAGAAAGACCGCACAGATGGCGTCTTTCAATTACTACATTGCCTTTGGTTTTTTTTTGGTATTTTATGGAGAGATACACATCACCCTTGGAAGGGATGAAGAGTGCAATCACTGCATTTTTATGATAGTATCTACCAACTGTTTCGGCTTGTTTCTCCAGATATTTCATCCATTACTATTGAGACTGATACTTCTTTGCATACTCTTCTTCTCAATCCTGCTCATTCAGAATGGGCTTCAGGGTTTCAGGCTCGACGTCTCTATGCTGTGGTTAATAGTTTTGGGGCTGTTCAATTTGTACATCTTCATCCTCAGGCTGTGTGATTCAGTAAAATCATTAGTAGATTTCTTGGTCCTCCATTGTTAAATGTTGATAATATTGATCTTTTGTATCACTCTGTTAGTGCGCAACTGTAATTATTTGATTGGATTTTATGTCTTTATTTAGATAGTTCTGTTATGTAAATTTAGGGGTATGCCCCTTGGGAAGTTTCCATTTTGTATTTTATTTTTGAGAAATTGAAGAACTAACTTACTCTTAAAAAAAAAAAAAAAAAAAAAGAAAAAAAAAAACTATGCTCTCCATTGCTACTGTTTTCTTGGTGTATCCAGTTGTGTTTCCACTCCATTTTTTTATCTTCTTCTTGTTTAGCAAGCTTCAGGTGAGGTCTCTTATTCTCCTCTTCAATGTAGTCTTTTGAGCTCCTTAATTAGGAACCCATTTCTCTAACATGCAAACCCATTTTCGAAATGGGGGTTTTGTTGACCAAAAATGGTGATTTTTGAATGGTTTCTTGGGGCATCTTGTGTAGATTTTGTGGCTCAGCTTTGGGTAGGAATTTTGAGAGATTTTTTGGCTTAGCTATTGTCAAGGCAAGTGATTATTTTAGCTCCTTTTGATGCATGCAACATTTGAATATTTTAGCTTCAATGGTTTGTTTCTTTTCTCGTTTTAGTTAAGCATTGTGTTGATTCAAATATGTGTTGTGGTTTAAAATCTTGTCTTAGTTTGAAATGCATATGTTAATGGTTTCATCTTGATGGTTTTTATTCAAATTAAGTGATTTTACCTTGTCTAAATATTTTGTGGATGGATGAAAGAATTGGGGAATGTGAGTGTGAAAGGTTTGAATGAGTTGATAGTTAAAATTGTATGGAAATGGCCCTTTGGAGAGCATGGAGGCTCAAGGGATGTGCTGGGATTTGACAAAGAAGGAAAGGAGGTGGAATGGGATAAGCATGGAGGAAGAAAGAACTGAAATTCTGACTTGAACTGGGCTGCCACGCACAGTCGGTCAGCTAGCGATCAGCTGGCGGCTAGCCGACATGTTCACTTCGGTCAGCCGACAGCCAACCGAATTCAGTTCGGTTCCATTTCCAGTAGCTTGTTTTCCATTAGGAGATTTTCGGTCACCTGGCGGCTAACCAACATGCCTCACTTCGGTCAGCCGACAGCCAACTGAATTTAGTTCGGTTCCATTTCCAGAATGGTGATTTTCCTATCAAGAAACCTGGCGGTCAGCCGTCAGTCACCTGGCGGCTAGCCGACAGTCACCTACTCAGCTAGCCGACAAGTGACCAAGAGCTGACTGAGCTTTCAAAAATAGACCTGTTTTGTGAATTTTTCTTGGGAATGAAAACATGAATATGATTAGGAACTTTTAACTTGAGTTTGTGTGCTTGAGGCCTTAAAATGTCTTTTAACTTCCGGAACACCAATCCCTTTTCATTGAGACATTTGGGTCTCAACTACATGAAGATCAAATGAAAGGTCTTAATGTATGCTTGACAAATTTCACCTTGGGATCGCGATTTGATACGATGAACATTGTTTTAGTACCTGTTTTGTTATACAAGTATATGCTTCGTTTTGAATTGTTCAAGAACTCTATTGGGGAACACTTTCAGCCTCATTTACTATGGCTTATGCCACTCTTGTTTAGTTTCGCTTTGCTTTGTCTTGATATGTGTATCCCCCTTATTTTTGATAAGTTTTGTACAAGTATCGATATGTTTTGTGCATACATGAATATCATTGAATACTGCTGAGCTTGGACTGCCCTCTCAATCTGATCCACTGGTTAGGGGGTCCTTAAACATAAGAACAATCTACAGATTAGTCATGTAATTATTCACATCTTTGTTTTGCCCGGTTCCGTGGCCGGTTTTCCCGCCCACCTTGTGTGGCTTGGGCTTTCGTTTCGTTTTGTTTCATTTTGCTTGCTCTTGTCATCATGTATGACGGAGAAAGGATGAGCTCAATGTGGATTCATGAGTCATGATGTTTTCTTGAAGTCGTGCTAGTTTTGCTTTGTACACTATACATATTTTGTTCAGAATTCATGTCAACTTTTTAATTGATTTATATTATGCCTAAATTGATCACCTGCCAGACCGTCGTGTCTGACCCTTTTTGCTTTGGTGTTCAAATGCAGGCGCTGTTGCCATTGAGGAGGAGTGCCCGGAGGAGGCTTTGGAGCTACCCCCAACCCGTGAGTGGCAACCCTACGACGTCCTCTAGACGTCGGGTGGGGTCTTGAGTACGACATTTGGATGGGATTGATTTTGTTGTTTTGGGATGTATGGCCTTTATTGGCCCTTTTATATTTGGGAAATGTAAACTTGAACTTAACTTACTTTTGGTCACTTGAAACTTGAAGTTTGAATTATGGATATGCTATGTTACACATTCTCTCTCTGAATGTTTATGTCTTTTGATTCATTTAACTTATGCATCTTGGAATCATCAGTTTTGAATTGATAAGTGTGATTGAGATTACTTGCACAATTCCGCAAATCATCATTCGTGTGAGATAATTCCATGTTTTTTTTAGGAATCCTCACTGCGGAAACCTGTGGGATAATCATAGTTGGACACACTCATCATGGGCCCGGATCGGGGACCTCAGTCCGGGGTCGCGACAATTATTGCAAGCTCTTTCTTTATATTTCTTGAATTTGGATTATTAGGTTCTTTATTTTTCAAGTTTCTTTATTTTTCCTTCCTTCCTCTGGCGATCTTCTTCATCTCTACATCTTTGGCCGCCACCCCTCCATGGATAGAGGATCCGCCTCCATTCCATCAGCACGTTGCGCCCCCTTTTCATCATTGATGGAGCAAATCTGTCAGATGATGAGCTACGTTGAAGATAGGGATTCTCAAGTATCCCTACTCAAATCAATTATCAAGAAAAAGCAAGAAGATGTCATCCCTGTTGGGATTCCACGTGACCTTATCAGGCAAAGGTCAGGATTGGTGAAGAAAACAAGGTTCCTAAGGAGTGTCCATCTAAAGCGCCTCATCTGCTGGCAGTTGAGGCGATTGCTGCAATGAAAATTAGGAGATCTGATGTCATACCCGGAAGCACAAGAGATCCAGCGCTGTGCAATACGTCAGTGCAACAGGTCCACATGTCTTTCATGAACAAGGGTATTTGATGGCTCATACGAAGATTGATGCGATAAAAAATAGAAGTTCTGATGCCATAACCGAAAGCACAGTAGATCCAAAGGTAGTGCAGAACGTCAGCATAAGAGGTTTACAGTCTGTGTAGGCCGAGAGTGCACCATCTCTAAAACTCGCGCAACTCGAGAATATGCCACATATATCTGATACGTGGTCCTCCTTGTTTAAAAAACATACAAATGGGTCGAGGGACTTGCGACGACATACACAACCTTCAAAGGATCCTACCCACCACACTGAATTTGATGAGGAAGACTCCTCAGTGGCTGCACAAAATTGGGGCAATGCTTCATAGTAGATATCAGGGTGCATGATCTTGGTTTAGGTGCTGATATCAGGGTGCATTGCTTCATAGCAGATCATGCTTGGCTGTTTCCAGCCCGTACCTCTAATGCTCTTATGGATATTTTTCGTGAGATACCATTAGATATTCTGCCTTGCTATGATTTTGATGATGAAGTAGTGTGGACATTGGAAGATGATGGTAATTTCACTCTAAAATCTGCATATCGCATGGTAAGTCTTGGCTCAGTTCAGACTCTTAAATGGCTTTCTTTTATTTGGTTTCTGGGTTGTATTAGAAAGCATTCCATATGTGCCTGGATGTTTTTCTTGGGGAAGTTAAAGACTAAAGACTTTCTTCTTCAAAGAAATGTGGACTGTGATTCTTGTTGCATGTTATGTCCTTGCACTTGGGAATCTAGATCCCATCTTCTGCTTCATTGCACCTATTCTCAAACGATATGGGCTACACTTTTAGCATAGCTGAATCTGAATTATATCTCATGTGACTCACCATTAGAGTTGGTGGAATCCATTACCATGCGTGTTGATCAGCATCAAAAGGGCCTCCAAATGATGGCTAAGTTAATATTTTGTGCATGTGTGGCACATCTGGATTGAAAGGAATAGGGGCATCTTCAAAGCTAACTTTACTTCAACCTCACATGTGGCAAATAGCATCATTCAGACTATTCGAAGTAGAGTGTTATTTCTTGGGATTTCTATTCCAAACAATATATCTTGCCATTGGAATATTCCAATTGATTCATACATACATAGAAATTCATTTCATACTGTTTATCCAGGTTGGAGACTCTCCATTTTTTGTAATCATCAGGTGAGTATTGGTGTCCTTTGGAGTGGTGCTGACTTTCCGATTGAAGGGGCCATTCATTCTGGCACGGCCTATTATTTGGGAATCCTTCAATTAATTGCTCTTTTTCCATCTCATTTACTGTCTATATTAATTGAAACGGATTCCTCCTTATCTCAAGTTTTGCGAAATCCTCAGCAGTCTCCCTGGACTTTACGATTTCAAGTAAGAAGTATTGCAGCTGCTCTTAAGCACTTTCATACACACTTTGTGGACCTTCAGCCTTCCACGATACGATTTTGTAGAAAGTTGTGTAGAAATAGATTGGTTCCCTCTCACATTTCAAATGTTGAAATAGGAATGTTATGGAGAAATTAATGACCAATCGCTTGGGTTGTGGGCAGTGTCATTTTATGATTGTGATTTTCTTTTTGCTTTCCATGTATTCTAATGGGGTATGCCCCATTTGGAGCCCCTAATCCCCATTGGGTTTTAGAACTCCTTTTTTGTATATTATTCTTTTAAAAGAAATGAAGGTCTCACTTATCCTTCAAAAAAAAAAAAAAAAAATTGGAGGAATGCTTTGGTTGGCTACTTCATAGGTAATTCTCCTCCTCTTAGCAATATTCATAATTGTTTATCAAAAGCATGGAGAGTGAAGGACTTGGAAATTATTCCTATGGCTGGTGGATTCTTACTGTTTAAATTTCATTCATATGACATTGGCCAAAATATTCTCGATGAAGGACCCTGGTTTGTATATGGGCGACCATTAATTTTGAGAAGATGGTCAGAAGCTATCACAATGCATAGGGAGAACCTTGAAACCATCCCAGTGTGGATTCGACTTCCAAATCTAAACTTTTGTTTTTGTACAAGTTTTGCACTTAGTAAAATTGGAAGTGTTATTGGCAATCCAATTTGTATGGATCATGCTACTGCGAAGGGTACTCGATATGTTTTTTGGGGGAATTTGTGTCGAAGTGGATGTTGATGCTGAATTACGTAATGAATTGCGTATGAAGTATAAAGATAAGACTATCATTCAGAAACTTGATTATGCATGGAAGCCAAACCCTTGTAAAGCTTGCAGAACTTTTAACCATAGCGAGAAATGATGTCCGTTCAAGGTTGATAAAAGTACTACGAAACAAGTGTGGGTACCTAAGAAACAATCAACTGCTGCACTACATTCTGATGATAATGGAGAAAGTGGAAAAACTCCTCTTGATAGTGAAGAGGAACAGCAACAACCTGTAGTGGCGAACTGGAATGTTGTTAAAGGGAAGAAGAACTTGGATAAATCCCCTACAAAGGTCCCCTAGAGTAGTCCTAAACAGAAGGGAAGTCTGAAAACAAAGTTGGAATCAAACAGATTCTTAAGCCTCTCAAACGTTGATGGGGAATCTAATGTGCCTGACGCTGAGCTCTTATCAACCATAGCCTTAGTCATTAAGGGTAATGCAGCAATCTCCTCTCAACTGAAATCAAATGACCCGCTAAAAAGCTTGTTTTCTATTCACCAATTAGATAAAAGTTTACTTTCTAGAGTGCCAAGTTCAAGTTCAAGTTCAAATGCAAGACATAAACTAGGATATGTTGGGATCACCATTAAAGAGAAGCCTAATCCAAGGAATCGTTCCACATGACTATCATCATATGGAATGTGAAAGGTTTGAATAGACCCATGATGCAAGCTGAAGCTAGAATTGCGTATTGGACTTTAAATATAGTTTCTTTTTCTATTAAATATCATAAAATTGTCTATCATGAGATTTATTCCTATATTACTTATTGAGTCTTTCTCATTTGATTTGATTTGATTTCTATGGGGTATGCCCCATTGGGAGTGTCTATTATCCATGTTGGTTTGTTTCGGCCTCCCCTTCTGTACTTTATTTTGAGAAAATGAAAAACTAACTTACTCTTCAAAAAAAAAAAAAAAAAAGGTTTTCTTTGGGGATTTTTGTGTAGATTGGTGGATTTGGGGTTCGAAAAGTGTTTAGGAGCTTGATTAGCTAATTTGGAGCCAAGGCAAGTGGATGAATGGATTGATTTAATGATTTCATGTTTGTGGAAATTTGGATTTTTATTTATTTGCCTTCACCCATGCTTTCCCTATGAGTTTTAATGACTTTTGAAATGTGCATATTAATGAGCTTTTCTCCTCTTAATTGTTCTCTTAAGAATGTGTACATTAAAGCTTGTTTAGTCATAAATGGATTTCATTGAATGTTGGTTGTTCTTGCATTGATTGAGATTGGAATTGAAGGAAGAATTAATGTTTTGATGGAGTAGTTGTTGGAGGAGTTATGGTGGTTGGAGATGGTGAAAACACCATTAATTGTTGTGTTGAAGTGGTGACTTAAAATGAAGTGTTGAAGAGAAAAGAAGAGAACCCGGACTGCATTGAACTGCAGTTTCTAAAGCAGTTTGCTCGAGCGAACCCCTCACAAAAGCTAGTTCACTCGAGCTAACCTTCCAGTTCGCTCGAGCGCACCCTCCCAGAAAGCCCTTCCCTCGAGCGAACTGTATAGAATTTCTAGGCCTTACCTAGTGTCATTAAAAAAGGGCGTTTCAAGGTTCGGTGAGGTTGGTTTGGAGCCCTAACACGTTAGGAAGGTGTAGATGGTGATATATGGAGATTGATTGACAAAAAAACCCCATTCCAGAAATGTATTGAGGATTTTGGACTTGTCAAATTGTATAGCTTGAGATGTCTTCTATCCTTCGAATACAATGCCAAGAGCAAAAATAGACATATAAGACCCTTATGCATATTATTTAAACCCAAAAGGTTCATATATGGTCTATAATTATATGGAGATTCACTATGGTTGTTTTACTTAGATTATACGTGTTCTAGCTCGTTTTCACGTGATAGTCCCGGTTTTACTAAAACTGATGATTTATGAACTTGACATGTTCTGCCAGCCCCGTACATGCTTGATAAGCTACTGATGTGAAACATGTGCCTATGAGCACCATGCCTCGCTTACCTGGGTGTTGTACACTAATGTAGATATATATATATATATGTTTTGATTTTCATGTGACCTATGTGTCGGCACCACTAAGCATGGACGTCCTTGTGAGTCTAATCCACTGACTTGGGCCTCCCCCCTCATGTTCCTACCAGCTGCAGCTTGGATCCTGTCCTGCCCCGTTACCCGGTTTCGCGGCCGTGGTCTTGTCTAGCTATATGTATATATATTTATAATGTTTGTTTTCGTCAATTCATGTGCTCGAGACCAACGCACTAAATGTGCTCTCATCACACTAGTGATGGAGGATTTAACTTTTGTGTGGTTGCCATCGTGCTAGTTCCCTGTTCCCTGTTACCCTACATGTTTTATGTTGCATTTATGCTTTAAACAAATGATGCATCCAATTTTATGGAAATTAATGCTTTGACAAATTTTAATTATTTTCTAAAGTATTCTTTTATATTTTCCTTATTGTTATATCTATTCACCCGCCTGCCAGACCGTCGTGTCTGACCCATTCTTGTGGTACTCAGGTCCAAACCCCGTTGCCCTTGCCCTTGAAGAAGAGCCGGAGGAGGCGGCCGGTGAGCCGCAACGTATAGGTAAATGGCAAGCTGAAAATGTCATTTAGACATTAGGGCAAGCTCTAAGATGCGAAACATTTTGGGGGTTATTAATTGACAAGTTTTGGGAAATTCTATTGGTTGTACTAATCATTGTTGGCCATTATTTTGGGAAAATGGTTAATTGAATTCATATTTTGTATAAACACTAACTTTATATTTTGGGAATACCATATTGATCATTCCTCACTCTGACATTATTTTATTGATATGAGTATTATCAGTTTTGTAATATGGAATGAGTTACCGGTTTGATTTACTACATGCTTCCGCAATCTTTTGAAAGTGAATGACTTGTGTGCATGTGTGAAATCCTCACCGCGGAAACCTGTGGGAAATTAAATGAGTGTATTCTTATGTTACTGTTGTAACCATCATCACTTAGCTCGCCGATACCAGATTAGGTGCGCCCACCCAGTCCGGGGTAGCGACAGGCTCCTCTATGCAAAATGTAGTATAAAAAGAAAAATCACAAAATGAAATTACGAAAAGACCCAATTCCTAAATGCATTACACCAGATATACAATAGATACAATAAAAATAAAAAATGAAAAATAAAGTAGAGGATACAACTTTTTGATAGACACGGCTCTTGCCTTCCTCCGCCCCAGGTCTATCGGGGTCCGGCGGACGAAAAGCGGGCATCAACAATTTTTGTACAGGTATGCTAGATTTTCTATTCTACTTGGAATTTAGAAATGGTGATCCGGAGATCCACCTTCACAAGTGGAAAGTAAATCAATCTTTTTTCTAACTTTCCATTGCATACATATTTTTAAGAAAAAAGAGAAAAAGATTTTGAATGCCGTGAGAGGAGATTTTATTTTGTTTGCCGTGAAAGGCGGTTTTGTGCCATAGAAGGCTATTTACAAATCTCATCAATAATGAAAGAGAAGAATTGTGATTTTTTTGTCACTTTAAAAAATACAAAATACAGCAGAAAAGTAAGAAAAGGAAACAAACTTCTCAGGAGATTGTGGAGACTCGTTCAGATCGACAGTCGCGAGTCATGTATGGACTCCGCCATCATCCTTCAGATGAGAACACATGATGATTTGATTTACTTGGCGTGGCTTGGGCCTCAGATTTTTAGAGGATAAAGACCAAGAGGAGGTCCTGTATCCAATAAAAAGCCGAGTAGACGGGCTGAAGAGCCACATTTGGCCATGTTGGATAGAAGGAGAGGGGACCTTGGGGGGGGGGGGGGGTGGGCCCCCAAGGGACTTCGATCACCTTGTTGTGTTTGTTGCAGCAGAGTTTCTTCGAAGGAGAGCAAATCACCTTGGATTTTCTGATTTTTCTGGACTTTTCTGATGGATTTTTCCCGACCCGTTCTTCTTGGAATGCTCTCCTATTTATAGGCTTTTGGTAGCCTTTTTTTTTTTTTTTCTTTTGAAGAGTAAGTTAGTTCTTCAATTTCTCAAAAATAAAATACAAATGGAAATCCATAATCAAAACGATTATAGAAACTTCCCAAGGGGCATACCCCTATCTTTATATAACAACTCTATTTAAATAAAGAGATAAAACCGACCAAGTAATTACAGCTGCGCACTAAAAGAGTGATACAAATGATCAATATTATCAACATTTAGCAGAGGAAGACCAGGAAATCTGCTAATGAGTTTACTGAAGTGCACAGTCTGAGGATGAGGATGCACAAATTGAACATGCCCAAAACTAGTAACCACAGCATGAAGACGTCTTGCCTGAAAATGCAATGTCCATTCCGACTTAGCAGGATTGAGAAGAATATGTTGCAAAGAGGTATCGGTCTCAATAGTAATAGATGAAATATCTGGAGGAACAAGCTGCAACAGTTGGTAGAGACCATCATAAAGCTGCAATGATTGCACTCTTCGTCCCCGCCATGGGTGATGAGTATCTCTCCACAAAATACCAACCAAACTCAGAGGCAAAGTAGCAATTGAAATCCGCCATCTAGACAGTCTTTCATTAACCAGATTTGTAGCCATAACTGGTGTATGCACAGGAACATTCCAATGACATTGAATGTCAAGTGGTAAAATAATATCAAGGTACAATATCTTGGTTGTCACTATCTGAATGATGCGCTGCAGTACAACACCATATGGAAGAGTAACATTCCTGAAAATTCGTGCATTACGTTCAGCCCACACATGCCACGCATAAGCATTAAAAAGAAGCTTTGCAAGAATTAAAGTATCGTTCCTGTTCTGATCAATCCGATAAACCATGGAATCTAAAAGCTCTTCAGCAGTAGAACAACTAATTGGGTCCAAATTGAGAGGAGTACCATCCACCACCCCCCCCAAATTGCTTGTGCATAAGGACAATGAAGCATGAGGTGAAAAGATGTCTCCCAAGTACAATCACACAATACACAACATGTATCACAATCAACATTTCTTTGCAATAGGAATCTTTAGTTTTGAACCTACCTTGAAAGAACATCCAAGCACATATAGAGTGTTTTTTAACAGCCCCTCTAAACCAAATAGCAAAAGTCCAACTTAACTGCTTTGTTGGACTGCCACAAACAAGTTTGTAAGCAGACTTCAAAGAGAAAATCCCCTCCTCTTCAAGAGTCCAAACAATTTCATCATCAAAATCAGGCCATGGCTGACATTCATTAGGGATGAGTTGAAAAATATCCATCACGGCATTTGAAGTAGGAGGTGGCAAATTCCAGCCACCATGTACTATAAAAGTACTAACTCGTAAATCTTTCCCCAAGCCTAAATCATACATAGCTCGAGACCCAAAACAGTCCCGCAGACAACCCCCTGGCAGCCATGGATCAGTCCAAAAGTGTGTAGTGTGCCCATTTCCAATTAAGAATTTTATGTGAGGTAAAACCAAAGGGCGTAGGGCCAAAATACCTTTCCAACCCCAAGAAGCAAAGTTTGGACTAGCAACATCCCAAAAAGAATCACCCTTCAGATATCGAACATTGACCCAAATATTCCAACAAGTGGTCCTGTTAAGAATAACATTCCATACCTGCCGGAGCAGTGCTGCCTTCGCAAACCCCGCAATAGATCGAACACCTAGCCCTCCCATAGCAGCCAGCTGACAAATAGTGCTCCAAGCTATAGGATGAAGATAGGAAGAAGCCCAGTAATTTCAGAAAAAATCTCTGATTTGACGGTCTAAAGCATGTAAAACTGATTGAGGAAGAAGAAAGATAATCGCCCAAAATAAATGAAAGGAAGAGAGAGTAGACTTAATCAACTCCAACTTGCCAGCATAAAGAGATCACATTCACCTTCCATCCAGATAACCGCTGCTAGACCTTGGCTAAAAGAGACTGGCAGTCATTAAAATTTAGTCTCTTTAAGGAGAGAGGTATCCCCAGATATCTGATAGGAAGAGTACCCCTTTGAATATCTAGAATAGAAGAAATAGCAGTTTGATCTTCCGCATGACAGTTTGCATAAAGAATAGCACTCTTTAGCTAGTTGACCCCGAGCCCTGTAAAATCCCTAAAGTGCTGAAAAAATGCTTAAGATTAGCTGTCGCTCCTATGGTAGCTTTACTAAAGACAATCAGATCATCAGCAAACATCAAATGCGAAATGATAACACCCTTTTTCACAAAAGGAGATGGAATCATATTAGTAGAAAAGCATATTGATTCGTCATAACAGAGAAAAACTCCATAACAATAGCAAATAGATATGGAGATAAAGGGCATCCCTGTCGAAGACCACGAGTACCCTTGAAAAAACCCTCCGCAGCTCCATTTTCCAACATTGAGAACTTAGCTCCTGAAACACATTCCATAAGCGACTTAATAATCATCTCCGAAAACCGGAGACATCTAAGAGCAGCCTCCAAAAAATCCCATCGAACACTATCATAGGCTTTGGCAAGATCAAGCTTAATGCACATTCTTGGACACCCTTTTTCCATATGAAAATTGTGAATCAAATCCTGAGCAAGAAGAATATTATCTGCAATACTTCTACCAAGAACAAAAGTTGACTGCATGGGACCCACAAGCTTAGTAATGAATGGTTTAAGTCGTTTAACCAGAATCCGACTAATGATTTTATACAACTCATTTGTTAAAGCAATAGGACGAAACTTGTCCGGAGAGCTTGCATTTTCAGTTTTAGGCACTAACACTATAAAAGTATTTTTGAGTTGCTTGGGCTTTAATTGTCATAAAGCCACATAAAGGGAGGAGTTGCAAGTTTTAATTTATTTATTCTGTAACTCCTTTTCCTTGGCTTTTGATTGGCCAGTGGAGAATTAAGAGCTTTTAATTGCTTTTAATCTCCATCATGGGAGGAGTTTCACGGTTTAAATGCCAAGAATCCTTTGACTTGTAATTCCCATATGCTCGCTTCTGATTGGGCCATCCAAAATAATGAGTTAATGACTGCAGTAAGTTGCCATAAATGGGTAAATTAACAGCATTAAGTGGTCGCCAAGTCGCTTGAAGAGTCGCGAATCGCGCCTCATCTTTTGGAATTCTTGCGATGATCGCCGATGGATCCACATGTTGTTTGATGTCAGATGGCGATGCGACTTCAGACATTGGTTGACACCAATGGGCTGGCAACCTCTGTCTAGTCGGTTTCATGATCGATCGGGCAGAAAGTGTGCTTTCTTAGTCGACCCGTTGGTGATTTTGAAGCGTTAGATGATGATTCTACGATTTCAACGGCGGACCCGTGATGTTGATGAAGATCGATGGATATCATGCTCAAAAGTTCAGATTTTGGAAAAATCACAGGAGCCAAACAACTCGAAACGAGAAAAGGGACGGAAAAATGGCCCTTTTGGTGAAAATCCGGCGACCGAGATTTCCATGGTCTCCAGCGACCATGGGGACTTTTGTCCCTTTGGTCGCCGGCTTTCGGCCTTTTTCACGGTTTTTTCAATTCTTTTTTCTTTCGATATTTTTTTTGATATTTTTGTATATGTTTTGGCCTAATTTTTTGAGAGAAAACTTGACGAGAATCCTTGCATATCAGAGTGCAAAAGTCACAGATTTTCTGAAAAAGCCGAAGACCTGGTTGTGCGGAGTTTGCCGATTTTCCTTCAAGAATCAAAACTAGGTCAAATGATTTTGGAATGACCTGAAATTTGAGGTGAATCTTCCTGAGCAATAGATAGGACCAACCATGGACTTTTGTTTGAGTTTTGAAGCCGTTTGGGGTCCCCTCGCTGCTAGTCTTCATTTCGCCGCGAGGAAAATGTCAAGCTTTAATATACGGTCAACTGATGTCCGATTGACCTGAAATTTGACAGGGAGCCTATTGGAGTCATTTTGAGATGATCCACTAGCTCCAATTTGGATGCAATGTTCCCGAGGAGCCTCGCCTCCGGGAGGCCTAATTTTACTTCTGTGCGTCAAAGTTAGGTCAAATCTTGTCGGAATGACCTGAAATTAGATGTGCAGCCCTTTGGAAGCATGTAGAAGCCACCCAAGTGCTTTGTTTGATGAGTGATGGCCTGGGTGGTTCTCGCCGCTGAGTGGCTTGATTTTGCTGCTCGTGAGTTGGAGAGTCAAACGGTGTTGGTTTGACTTGAAATTTGATATGGAGCCTTTTGGCGGTATTTTGAGACCATCCATATGCTCTGATTGAAGGTTTGATATCTTTGACACTGTCGCCGTCGGGAACTCCTGCTCAGCCGCTGCAGGAGTGAAGATAGGCCAAATAGTGTTGAAATGGCCCTAAACTTCATGTGAACCCTTCTTTTGGCTATTTTGAAGGATCTTGCAGTTTTTGTTTGATTATGACAAGATCTGATGCTTGAAGCAGCATTGCCTGTTTGTCGTAGGATGCGGCTCCATGTAGCTTTTGATGTTGAAAAGGCAAAGTGACATTTTTGGTGTCAACAAATGCCCCCTCCAGGAACAGCGGCGAATTACATTGCTTTTGCAGTCGATGTGCCTCGAAGAAAACTTTGAAGGAGAGCTTCTGACTTAACCAAGAGTCTCTGAGCATTTTTCTTTTGATAGAGTAGCCTTTTTTTAGTTTCCTAGGGGATTTTATGGCGGTGAAAGAGATCATGTACCATCTCAAGGCAAAGTTTTGAAAATGAAATTTGGATTTGGTTTTTGGGTTTTGGATTTTAGGACTTTTCCTTTTGACCTCGTGAACCTAAAAGCTTAATGTGGTGCATTAGGCAGTCAAGAAGGGTTTTTTGGTTTTTGACCTTGTGACCTAACAAGCTGTATGTGGCAAGTTAGGGGGTCAGGTTTTGGATTTTGATTTTGGCCTTATGACCTAAAAAGCTATATGTGGCAAGTTAGGGGACCAAGATTTGATTTTTGGTTTTGACCTTGTGACCTAACAAGTTGTATGTGGCAAGTTAGGGGACCATGGTTTGGTTTTTGGACACTTTTTGGGACAATTTTTGGTCCATTGGAGTGGTTTGGGTTTCTGTGGAATGTCAATTTCAAGATTTTGGCTTAATTTTGGTTCATGAGGTTCGATGGTTTGGATTTTTGGAAGCTCATGAGGCTTTGATTTTTTTTTCTGTATGGTCCAATTGACTCAAAAGAGGCATAGAACCCTTTTTTGTATGATCTTGGTAAGAGGAATTTTTACTAAAAGCCACTTTTAATGCCTGGGTGGTCAAGCCTAGCTCATGTGGGCGAACCCAAGGGACCTTAAGCTCTGAAGATGGCTTAGATCTCATGTGGTGTCATTTTTGTGAAGAGTATCTAAAAATATCTCTTTTGGGTAGAGAATATCTAAAAATATCCTTACTTGGAGAGGATCTCTCAAGTTTCCCCCATTTATCCTAGCCATTTTTTCCTCTCTTCCTCTCTGGCGATTTTTCTTTCCCCTGTCTTCATCCTGGTTGGTGTCATTGATGGATGGAGGATCAGCCTCCATTCCTTTGGATCGGCGCCCCAGCCATTCCTCTTCTCTATCTTTCACAGAACATATTAGGGTTATGTTCGCTTATGCTGAAGATCGTAGTGCTCAGGTCTCTATCTTGAAGTCGGTTTTAGGGAAGCAACAAGAAGGATATCTTCCGCCTGAGATTCCTCGCCATTTGATTCTCGAGGCCAAGATCCGGATTGGTGATGATAAGAAAGCTTCTGCAAATCGTGTGGCATCCGTTCTCTCTCTTGAGTGCTCCCCTTCTAATGAAGAATGGTGACAGCAGATCTTACAGGTTGAGAATAATATAGGTCGGTTGCTTTCTAATGACGAGTTGGTTGCGGTTTTGGAGTCTCCCAAACCCAGAGATGACCCTGGCACGATTTCAGATGTTAATGTTGATCTTGACCCACCTTCAGATCTGAATAATGTGCCCGTTAAGCAGCGTGATGGCCATGCTGCCGGCGACCCATCTTCTTCGTCAGATCTGCACGTTGCTTTAGACCTGTATGTTGCTGTGAACCCATGTTCCTTTTCTAAGCTAGTTCAGAAACCGACTGAATCTTGGTCGTCTTTGTTCCAAACACATACTGCTCGATCGAGGGACTTGCATCGTCACTCATCTCCTTCAACTGACCCTGATCATCATATAGTATTTGATGAAGAAGACGCTTCTGCAGTAGTTCAAAACTAGGGAAATTCTCTTGTCGGATATTTTATTGGCAACGGCCCCTCCCTTAATGAAATCAAGTCTTGCCTTTCAAGGGCGTGCAGAGTGAAAGACCTGGAAGTTATTCCCATGGCAAATGGGTTTATGTTGTTCAAGTTCCATTCTTATGATTCTGGCCAACGGATTCTGGATGAAGGACCTTGGTTCGTTTATGGGAGGCCATTGATCCTGACAAGGTGGGCTGCGGATATCTCCACGTGCCGTGACAATCTTCAGTCTATACCTGTATGGGTTCATCTTCCAAACTTGAACTTTTGTTTCAGAACTACTTCTGCTCTTAGTAAAATAGCCATTGTTCTTGGCAATCCTCTTTGCATGGACCGTGCAACAGCAACAGGGTCCCGTTATGCTTTTGCTAGGGTATGTGTGGAGGTTGGAATTGATGCTGAGTTCCCAAGTGAGTTGCGCATGAAGTATAAGGAGAAGACTATAATTCAAAAGGTCGAATATGCTTGGCGCCCTCATCCATGTAAAACTTGCAGAACCTTCACTCATGGTGATAACTCTTGCCCTTTCAAGCTTGACAAGCATACACCAAAGCAGGTTTGGGTTCCAAAGAAAACCTCTTCTGTAGGTATACCTGCACCTGATGTTGCTGCTGGAGGGGGTGCTCTTGCAAACGTTGTTGATGGTTCTTGCATTCAGCAGGAGAAGGAGCACAGTGAGGTTTAGCAAGAAGAGTTGCAAGGTGCTCTTATTAAGGATGACTGGAACGTTGTTATAGGGAAGCACGGTGCTGCTGTCCCATCTCTTCCCAAACGTCCTACTCCCCTGATTGCTGTGGAACCAAATCAGTTTCTTAGTCTCTCCAACCTTGATGAGGACTCCTCAGTTGGAGATGATGAACTTGCTGCCACTGCTGCTTTAGTTCTTCACCATGCTGGTTCAGGCCAGGGGTTGAGTGATACAGGTCAAGCTCTTGGTCAAGGTTCTACTAGTAAACAAGTTGCCATTTCATCTCGTCCATCTAGTCCTAAAGGAGTGCCTAAGCAGGGTACTGTACAGAAACAAAAACAAGGCTTGGTTGGCGGTATTATTAAGGAGAGAGCACTCCTTAAATCTGGTTCTAAATGACTCTACTTATATGGAATGTGTGAGGTCTTCACAGACCTTCGATGCAAGCTGCTATACGGTATCACATCCGTAAGGAGTGCAAGCTTCGATGCAAGCTTGCTATGATTATCATGTTGGAATCAAAGGTAAAGCATAGTTCCTATAATTTTATTGTTAACTCAGTGGTACCTCATGGGTGGAAAGAAAGTTCTAATATTACTACTGGATCGTCTGCTAGAATATGGGTAATGTGGGATCCACGCCTGATTCATGTGGCTGTTAATGCTAGCACTACTCAATGTATGCATTGTGAAGTCATGTATGGAAATGAGCACTTCTTTTTTACTGCCTGCTATGGCTTTAATGATTATATGTAGCGGCGTGACTTATGGCAAACTATTCTAGCCCTGTCTCCTAGTTGTGGGCTGCCATGGATTGTTGTGGGGGATTTTAACATTGTTCGATGGAATCATGAGAAAAATGGAGGTGCAGCTCCAAGGGCTAGGGAACTCATTGATTTCAATGATTGTATTCATGATGCTGGTTTGTTTGATATGAACTTAATAGGGCCCCTGTACACCTAGTCTAACTCTAGCATTGGTGCTTCTAGGATTGAATGTAAATTGGATCGAGTGTTGATTAATGCAGGATTTCTTCATTCTTCTCCCTTTAAGGGTGAGATTCTGATGCCGCGCCTCTCTGATCATTCTCCTATCCTGCTTTCTTTGCATGTCAAACCCCACATCAAAGCTCCGTTCAGATATTATAACTTCTTGGCAAAAATGCCGGGTTTCTTTCAAACAGTTAAAGATGCATGGGATACTGATGTTTCTGGCACCCGCTATTTATTGTGGTTCGGAAGCTTTCAATTCTTAAAAGGAGACTTATTGAATGAAAGAAATCACAGGGGGATATTCCTATGAAACTTTCCGAAGCCTATCTAAAGTTAGAAACTTTGCAATCGCTTTTGGCAAGTGATCCACAGCATTTGCATATTCAAGAGTAGGAACGTATGGCCCGATCTGAGCTGGATCAGTTGTTAAGGGCTGAGGAGAGCATGTACAAACAGAGAGCTCGTGAAATGGCTGTCAACTTAGGGGATAGTAATACCAAGTATTTTTATCGATTGATGAAAAAGAGGCAATCTCATGCTTATATTTCTCAGATCACTGGTGCGGATGACACTATTTACACTGACTCGTTAGGTATTGCTACAGTGTTTGTTTCTCATTTTCAGAGCATTCTTGGTCCAGATATTCAAATTCAGTCTCTTGATTTGTCACATATTACTCCTCATGGGGTTCTCACTGATGGGGATGCATTGGATCTTATGCGTCCGGTTACCGTTGCTGAAATTGAGGATGTGGTTAAATTTGCTAATCCTAATAAGGCACCTGGTCCTGATGGTTTTAATGCTCATTTTTTCAAAGTGTGCTGGCCTATCATAGGCAAGGATGTGTGTGCTAGTATTATGGATTTTCTCACTCATGGTTCTATGTTGAAGCAACTCAAGAATACTTTTATAGTGTTAGTGCCTAAATCTGAAAATGCAAGCTCTCCGGACAAGTTTCGTCCTATTCGTCCTATTGCTTTAACAAATGAGTTGTATAAAATCATTAGTCGGATTCTGGTCAAACGACTTAAACCATTCATTGCTAAGCTTGTGGGTCCCATGCAGTCAGCTTTTGTTCCTGGTAAAAGTATTGCAGATAATATTCTTCTTGCTCAGGATTTGATTCACAATTTTCATCTGGAAAAAGGGTGTCCAAGAATGTGCATTAAGCTTGATCTTGCCAAAGCCTATGATAGTGTTCATTGGGATTTTTTGGAGGCTGCCCTTCGAAGTCTCCGGTTTCCTGAGATGATTATTAAGTTGCTTATGGAATGTGTTTCAAGAGCAAAGTTCTCAGTGTTGGTAAATGGCGTTGCGGAGGGTTTTTTCAAGGGTACTCGTGGTCTTCGACAAGGATTCCCTTATCTCCATATCTATTTGCTATATTTATGGAGTTTTTCTCTGTTATGATGCATCAATATGCTTCTACTAATATGACTCCATCTCCTTTTGTGAAAAAGGATGTTATTATATCTCATTTGATATTTGCTGATGATCTGATTGTCTTTAGTAAAGCTGCCATGGGAGCGGCAGCTACTCTTTAGCACTTTCTTCAGCACTTTAGGGATCTTACAGGGCTTGGGGTCGATTGGCTGAAGAGTGTTATTTTTTATGCAAACCGTCATTAGGAAGATCAGACTGCTATTTCTTCTATTCTGAATATTCAAAGGGGCAATCTTCCAATCAGATATCTGGGGGTCCCTCTCTCCTCAAAGAGACTAAATTTTAATGATTGTCGGCCTCTTTTAGCCAAGGTGCAGCAGCGGTTAGGCTAAGGTGATCTCTTATGCTGGCAGGTTGGAGTTGATTAAGTCTGCTCTCTCTTCCTTTCATTTATTTTGGGTGACTATCTTTCTTCTCCCTCAATCAGTTTTACATGCTTTAGACCGTCAAATCAGAGATTTTTTCTGGAATAGCTGGTCCTCTTCTTCATCCTATCGCTTGGAGCACTATTTGTCAGCCGGCTGCTATGGGAGGGCTACGTGTTCGATCTATTGCGGGGGTTGCGAAGGCAGCACTGCTTCGGCAGGTATAGAATGTTATTCTTAACAAGACCACTTGTTGGAACATTTGGGTCAATGTTTGTTATTTGAAGGGTGATTCTTTCTGGGATGTTGCTAGTCCAAAATCTACTTCTTGGGGTTGGAAAGGTATTTTGGCCCTTCGACCTTTGGCTTTACCCCATATAAAGTTCTTAATTGGGAATGGGCACACCACACACTTTTGGACTGATCCATGGATGCCTGGGGGACGTCTGAGGGACTGTTTTGGGTCTCGAGCTATATATGATTTAGGTTTGGGGAAAGACTTACGAGTTAGTACTTTTATAGTACATGGTGACTGGGACTTGCCACCCCCCACTTCTAATGCCCTGATGGATATCTTTCATCTCATCCCTATTGAATGTCAGCCATGGCGTGATTTTAATGATGAAATTGTTTGGACTCTTGAAGAGGAGGGGTGTTTCTCTTTGAAGTCTGCTTACAACCTTGTATGCAGCATTCCAACCCAGCAGTTAAGTCGGACTTCGGCTATTTGGTTTAAAGGGGCTATTAAAAAACACTCTATATGTGCTTGGATGTTCTTTCGAGGTAGGCTCAAGACTAAGGATTTCCTATTGCAAAGAAATGTTGATTGTGATACTTGTTGTGTTCTGTGTGATTGTACTTGAGAGACGTCTCTGCAGCTCATGCTTCATTGTCCTTATGCACAATCAATCTAGGGGGTACTCCTCTCTAAATTGAATTTGGTCCCAATCAGTTGTTCTAATGCTCAAGAGCTTTTAGATTCTCTGGTTTCTCGGATTGATCAGCACAGGAACGCTGTTTTAATTCTTGCAAAGCTTCTTTTTAATGCTTATGTGTGGCATGTGTGAGCTTTTAGTGCAACGAATCGTTCAGCTGGTGACAACCAAGCTATTATACCTTGATCTTATATTACCAAGTGACATTCAATGTCATTGGAATGTTCCTGTGCGTACACCAGTTATGGCTGCAAATCCGGTTAATGAAAGACCATCTGGCTGGCGGTTTTCAATTACTACATTGCCTCCGAGTTTGGTTGGTATTTTGTGGAGAGATACTCATCACCCTTGGAGGGGACGCCAAGTGCACTCAATGCATCTTTATGATGATCTCTACCAACTGTTGCAGATTGTTCCTCCAGATATTTCCTCGCTTACTATTGAGACTGATACCTCTTTGCAAAATATTCTTCTCAATCCTGCTAACTCAAAATGGCCATTGCAATTTCAGGCACGACCTCTTCATGCTGTGGTTACTAGTTTTGGGCATGTTCATTTTGTGCAACCTCATCCTCAGACTGTTCACTTTAGTAAAATCATTTGTAGATTTCCTGGTCCTCCATTGCTAAATGTTGATAATATTGATCTTTTGTATCACTCTTTTACTGCGCAGCTGTAATTATTTGGTTGGGTTTATGTCTTTCTTTAAATAGAGTTGTTATGTAACACAAGGGGTATGCCCCTTGGGAAGTTTCTATAATCATTTTGATTATAGATTTCCATTTTGTATTTTATTGTGAGAAATTGAACAAACTTGTAGACCATGCAACCCCATTTGCATGGACCATGCAACAACAAAAGGTCACGGTTTGCTTTTGCTAGGGTCTGTGTGGAGGTTGGAATTGATGCTGAGTTTCCTACTGAGTTGCGCATGATGTATAAGGAGAAAACTATAATTCAAAGGGTTGAATATGCTTAGCAGCCTCATCCATGTAAAACATGCAGACCATTCAATCATGGTGATAACTCATGCCCTTTCAAGATTGATAAGCATAAACCAAAGCAGGTGTGGGTTCCAAAGAAAACATCCTTAGTAGGTAAAACTGCAACTGGTGTTGATGCTGGAAGGGGTGTAGTTACACATGTTGCTGACGGTCCAAGCCTTCAGCAGGAGGTGGTGCAAGGTGATATTCAGCAAGAAGAGATGCAGGGTGCTCTCGTTATGGATGAGTGGAATGTTGTCAAAAGGAAGCATCAGTCTCTTCCCAAACGTCCTACTCAACTGATAAATGTGGAACCAAATTGATTTCTCAGTCTTTCCAATCTTGATGGGGATTCATCAGTTGGAGATGCTGAACTATATGCCACTACTGCTTTAGTTCTTCACCATGCTGGTTCAGGCCATGGTTTGAGTGATACAGGTCAAGCTTCTGGTCAAGGTTCTGCTAGTAAACAATCTATCAGTTCATCTCGTCCATCTGGTGCTAAAGCAGTGCCTAAGCAGGGTACTGTTCAGAAGAAAAATAGGGCTTGGTTGGTGTCATTATTAAGGAGAGCGCACTCCTTAAACTTGGTTCTAAATGACTGTACTTATATGGAATGTGCAAGGTTTGAACAGACCTTCGATGCAAGCTGCTATAAGGTATCAAATACATTTTTTCTCTCCTTTCTTCCTCTCGCGATTTTTCTTTTCTTCTTCTTCATCCTGGTCGGCGTCAATCATGGATGGAGGATCAGCCTCCATTCTGTTTGATCGTCCCCCTAAACCTACTTCTCCTATTTCATTGGCGGATTAGATATGAGTACTATTCTCTTATGCTGAAGATCGTAGTGCAAAATTTCCTTCTTGAAGTCGATTTTAAAGAAGCAGCAGGAAGGGTTTATTCTGCCTGAGATTCCTCGTGATCTGATCCTTGAGGCCAAGATTCGTATTGGTGATGATAAAAAGGCTTCTGCAAATCGTGTTGCTTCCATTCTTTCTCTTGAGTGCTCCCCTTCTAATGAAGACTATCGGCAGCAGATCTTACATGGGGAGAACAGCATTGGACGGATGCTCTCCGCTGACGAGTTGGCTGAGGTTTCGATGTCTCCCAAAACCAGAGATGCTGACGGGAAATTTTTAGATTTGAACATTCATATAAAGCCATCTTCCTTGTCTGATCCGAATATCGTGCAAGTTCTGAAAACTCTGCAGAGTCCTTTTCATGGTGATGCAGACCTATCTTCTTCTTCAGGTTTGCATTCTTCTTCAAATCTGCATGCTGCTGATGACCCATCTTCTGCTTCTGGTCTGAATAATGTGCACGTTAATAAGATTACTGATTCTTGGTCGTCATTATTCCAAAAACATACAACTCGATCAAGAGACTTGCAATGTCACTCAAACCCTTCCACGGATCCAGATCATCACATTGTGTTTGATGACGATGATGCTTCTGCAGCAGTTCAAAACTGGGGGCACTCTCTTGTAGGTTATTTTATTGGAAATCCTCCTCCCCTTCCTGGAATCAAAGCTTGTCTTTCAAAAGCATGGTGAATAACAGATCTAGAGATAATTCCCATGGCAGATGGGTTTCTATTATTCAAATTTCATTCTTATGATGCTGGACAAAGAATTCTGGATGATGGACCGTGGTTCATCTATGGGAGGCCATTAATCCTACGTCGATGGACTGCGGATATCTCCATGAGCTGTGACAACCTAGAGACTATACCCATTTGGGTTCGTCTTCCAAACTTGAATTTTTGTTTCAGAACGACTTCTGCTTTTAGTAAAATAGCATCTATCATTGGAAATCCTATTTGCATGGACCATGCAACAGCCAGAGGCACACGTTATGCTTTTGCTAGGGTATGTGTGGAGGTTGGAATTGATGCTGAGTTTCTTACTGAGTTGCGCATGAAGTATAAGGAGAAAACTATATTTCAAAAGGTTGAATATGCTTGGCGACCTTCTCCTTGTAAAACTTGCAGAACGTTCACTCATGGAGATAACTCATGCCCTCTAAAGGATGCTCAGCGTAAACCAAAGCAGGTTTGGGTTCGAAAGAAGTCGTCTTCAGTATGAAAATCTACAACTGATGTTGATGCTGTAGTGGGTGTCGGGGTGCAGATCAATATTCAGGAGGAGGAGGTGCAACGTGATCAGCGTGATCTTGATATGGTGGAGTGGACTGCTGTCACAGGGAAGCATGGTTCTGATCGAGCTGTTTCTCCTGCTAAATCTAAGAGCCCTTCTAAACGTTCTACTCAGCTGCTTACTGTGGACCCCAATCGGTTCATCAGTCTCTCCAACCTTGATGGGGATTCATCAGTTGGAGCTGATGAATTAATTGCCACTACTGCTTTAGTTCTTCAGCATTCTGGTTCAGGTCATGCTCTAAGTGATACAAGTGAAGATTCCAGTCAAGGCACTATAAGTAAACAGGCTACAAATTCATCTCGGACTTCTGGTGCTAAATCTGTGAATAAGCAAGGTACTGTTCAGAAGCAAAAACAAGGGTTGGCTAGCGTCATTATTAAGGAGAGAGCACTCCTTAAACCTGGTTATAAGTGACTATAATTATATGGAATGTGCGACGTCTTAATTGACCTTCGATGCAAGCTGCTGTTAGGCATCAAATCCGTCACTTAAAGCTTGCTCTGGTTATCATGTTGGATACAAAGGTAAAGCACAGTTCTTATATTTCTATTGTTAACTCAGTGGTACCTACTGGGCGGAGAGAATGCTCTAATATTGCTCATGGATCAACTGCTAGAATATGGGTGATGTGGTATCCCCGAATGATTCATGTGACTGTTAATGCTAGCACTACCCAATGTATGCACTGTGAAGTCGTATATGGGATTGAGCACTTCTTTTTTACAGCCTGTTATGGATTTAATGATTACATGCAGAGGCGTGAATTATGGAGAACAATCCACGATTTGTCTACTTGTGGGTTGCCATGGATTGATGCAGGGGATTTTAACACTGTTCGATGGAATCATGAGAAACGTGGAGGTGCAGCCCCAAGGGCTAGGGGACTCATTGAATTTAATGATTGTCTTCATTATGCAGGGTTGCTTGATATGAAGTTAACAGGTCCTCTATTCACCTAGTCTAACTCTAGTTTGGGTGCTTCTAGGATTGAGTGTAAATTGGATAGAGTGCTGCTTAATGCCAATTTTCTTCATTCTAATCATTTTCAGGGTGAGATTCTGATGCCGGGCCTATCTGATTACTCTCCTATCCTGCTTTCTTTGCATGTAAAGCCCCACATTAAAGCACCGTTCCGATATTATAATTTCTGGGCTAAAATGTCGGGGTTCTTCCAAACAGTTAAAGATGCATGGGATTCTGATGTTTCTGGCATTCTGCTCTTTATTATGGTTCATAAGCTTTCAATTCTTAAAAAGAGACTTATTGAATGGAAGAAATCACAGGGGGAATCCCAAAGCTTCCAATCAGATATCTCGAAATCCCATTATCTTCAAAGAAATTGAACCTCACTGACTGCCAGCCTATCCTATCCAGAATTCAGTAGCGGTTAGCAGGTTGGAAAGCTAAAGCTTTGTCCTATGCTGGCAGAGTTGAGTTGATTAAATCAACTCTATCATCTTTTCATCTATACCGGGCCTCAGTTTATCTGCTTCCTCAAGCAGTTCTGCGTGCTATTGGCCTTCAGGTGCGGGACTTTTTCTGGAATTGCTGGTCATCTAATTATATTCATCCTATTGCATGGGATTCCATCTGCCAACCAATAGCTATGGGAGGTCTTGGTATTCGCTCCATATATGGAACATCTAAAGCAACTATTTTACGGCAACTATGGAGTATTATTCTTAACAAGAAAACTTGCTGGAATATTTGGATCAATGCAAGCTATCTTCGTGGGAAATCAATTTGGGATGCTCCAATCCCAAAGCATGGTTCATGGGGATGGAAAAGCATTTTAACTCTCCGATATTTAGCAAAGAATCATGTAAAATTCCTTATTGGTAATGGTCATGTTACAAAGTTTTGGACGGATCCATGGCTGAATGGTGGACGGCTTAAAGATTGCTATGGTGATAAGGCAATCTATGACATGGGTCTTGGGGCTGATGTTAATGTTCAGCAGTTCATTCATGATGGGAATTGGAGGTTTCCTGCTCCAACATCCAATGCACTCAACGAAATTTTTCATCAAATTCCTCAAGAAGTTGAACCATGGACTGACTTTGATGATGAAGTTGTCTGGACCTTAGAGGACAATGGCAAATTCACTTTGAAATCAGCTTATAAAATGGTGTGCAATCTCACTTATCACACTATAAATTTGGCCTTCACTGATTTGGTTCAAGGGGAGTATTAAGAAGCATTCATTGTGTGCTTGGATGTTCTTGAAAAGGAGGCTTAAAACAAAAGAATTCCTTCTTCAACGCCATGTCAACTGTGATTCAAATTGTGTACTATGTGATTCTACATGGGAATGTGATTCAAATTTAATGATTCATTGCCCATTTTCTAAACCAGTGTGGACGACATTACTCACCAAGCTGAATTTGTCCCCTTTTGTTTGTGAGACTCCGTTAGAGATGCAACAATCGGTCAGTTTTCGATTAGATCAAGGCGACAATGATATTCAAACTCTAGGAAAGCTTGTTGTGAATGCTTTTGTGTGGCACATTTGGGCTGAAAGAAATGGAAGAATATTCCAATTGAAAGTGAACACAACTGCTTTGGTGATACAAAAAATTCTTCAAGATGTCTGTAGCAGGATTCTTTATCTTGGGTTACAACTTCTAGAGGCGTTAGCCAGTCACTGGAATATTCCAGCAAAAGATCAGATTAACATCCCTTTTCCTTTGGAAGTGTAGCAACATGGATGGAGACTTTCCATAGCTAGTAGTGGGAATATTGTGGAGAGATATCAATGTTCCACTATGTGCACAAATTGAGCTAAATTTCAACTACTACTCAGGTGTTTTCCACATTATGCAGATTATTCCAATCCATGTACAGCACATTACTATGGAGGCGGATCCTTCTTTGACTATGATTATGTTCAACCCCTGAATATCTGATTGGAATGTGAGGCTTCAGGTAAGACAAATTCATTCAGTCATTACAAGATTTGATCACTTGCGAGCATCAAAGATTCATCCTCAAACTATGCGGTTTAGCAAGTTCATAAGCAGAAATATTGTTACCTCAACTCATATACATAGTTCTGATATTATGAATTTATTTTCCACCTTTGCACAGGTTGTGGGTGTTCTTTAGTCTTTCTGAGTCAATTATTCTTTTTTGGATAACATTTGTCAGAAAGGGGTATGCCCCTTTGGAAGTTTCTACAATCCTAATTGGAGTGTAGAATTCCATTTCTGTACATTATATTTTTCAGAAAATGAAGAACTAACTCACTCTTCAAAAAAAAAAATCAGAGGGGGATCTTCCTATGAAAATTTCAGAAGCCTCTCTAAAGTTAGAAACTTTACAAATGCTTTTAGCAAGTGATCCAAGGCATCTGCATATTCAAGAGCAGGAACGTATGGCAAGATTTGAGCTAGATCAATTGTTACAGGCTGAGGAGAGTATCTACAAGCAGTGTGCTTGTGAACTGGCTGTAAACTTGGGGGATAGTAATACCAAGTATTTTTATAGGCTCATGAAGAAAAGGCAATCTTATATTTCTCAGATTACTTATGCAGATGACACTGTTTACACTAATTCTATAGGTATTGCTGCAGTGTTTGTTTCTCATTTTCAGAATATTCTTGGTCCAGAAGTTCCATCTCAGTATCCTGATTTATCGTATATTTCTCCTCATGGGTTTCTCATTGATGGGGATGCATTAGATCTCATGCGTCCGGTTACTTTTGCTGAAATTGAGGATGTGGTTAAATCAGCTAACCCAAATAAGGTACCTGGTCCAGATGGATTTAATGCTCATTTTTTCAAAGTGTGTTGGCCAATCATAGGCAAGGATGTGTGTGCTAGTATTATGGATTTTTTCACTTATGGTTCTATGTTAAAGCAACTCAAGCACACTTTTATAGTGCTGGTGCCTAAAACTGAAAATGCAAGCTCTCTGGACAAGTTTCATCCTATTTGCTTTAACGAATGAGTTGTATAAAATCATTAGTCAGATTATGGTTAAACGACTTAAACCATTCATTGCTAAGCTGGTGGGTCCCATGCAGTCAGCTTTTGTTCTTGGTAGAAGTATTGCAGATAATATTCTTCTTGCTCAGGATTTGATCCATAATTTTCATATTGAAAAAGGTAGTCCAAGAATGTGCATTAAGCTTGATCTTGCCAAAGCCTATGATAGTGTTCATTGGGATTTTTTGGAGGCCACTCTTAGGTGTCTCCGTTTTCCTGAGATGGTTATTAAGGTGCTTATGGAATGTGTTATAGGAGCGAAGTTCTCAGTGTTGGTCAATGGTGCTACGGAGGGTTTTTTCAAGGGTACTCGTGGTCTTCGACAGGGCTGCCCTTTATCTCCATATCTATTTGCTATAGTTATGGAGTTCTTCTCTGTTATGATGAATCAATATGCTGCTGCTAATATGATCCCATCTCCTTTTGTGGAAAAGGATGTTATCATATCTCATTTAATGTTTGCTGATGATCTGATTGTCTTTAGTAAAGCTACCACAGGAGCGGCGGCTAATCTTAAGCATTTTCTTCAGCATTTTAGAGATTTTACAGGGCTTGGGGTCAACTGGCTAAAGAGTGCTATTTTTTTATGCAAATTATCCTAAGGAAGTTCAAACTGCTATTTCTTCTATTTTGGAGGTTCAAAGGGCCACTCTTTCCATCAGATATCTAGGGGTACCTCTCTCCTCAAAGCGACTTAATTTTAATGATTGTCAGTCTCTTTTAGCAAAAGTGCAGCAGCAGTTATCTGGATGGAAGGCTAAGGTGATCTCATATGCTGGACGGTTGGAGTTGATTAAGTCTACTCTCTCTTCCTTTCATTTTTTTTGGGCGACTGTCTTTCTCCTTCCTCAATCAATTTTAAATGCTTTAGACCGACAAATCAGAGATTTTTTCTAGAACTACTGGTCCTCTTCCTATCTTCATCCTATAGCTTGGAGCACTATTTGTCAGCCGATTGCTATGGGTGGGCTTGGTATTCGCTCTATTGCTGGGGTTTACGAAGGCAGCACTGCTTAGGCAGGTATGGAATGTTATTCTTAATAGGAAAACTTGTTGGAACATCTGGGTTAATGCTCGATATTTGAAGAATGATTCTTTCTGGGATGTTGCTAGTCCAAAGTCTGCTTCTTGGGGTTGGAAAGGTATTTTGGCCCTTCGACCTTTGGCTTTACCCCACATCAAACTCTTAATTGGAAACGGGCACACCACACACTCTTGGACTGATCCATGGTTGACTGGGGGACGTTTGAAGGACTATTTTGGGTCTCGAGCTATGTATGATCTCGGCTTGGGGGTAGATTTCAAAGTTAGTACTTTATATAGTACATGGTGACTGGAATTTGCCATCCCCTACTTCGGCTGCCCTGATGGATATTTCTCAACTCATCCCTCAAGAATGCCAGATTTGGCCTGATTTTGAGGATGAAATTGTTTGGACTCTTGAAGAGAAGAAGGGGGTGTTCTCATTGAGATCTACTTACAACCTTGTTTGCAGCATTCCAAACCAGCAGGTAAGTTGGACTTCAGCTATTTGGTTCAAAGGGGTTATTAAGAAGCACTCTGTATGTGCTTGGATGTTCTTTCAAGGTAGACTCAAGACTAAAGATTTTCTCTTGCAAAGAATTGTTGATTGTGATACATGTTGTGTTCTGTGTGACTGCACTTGGGAAACATCTTTGCATCTTATGCTACATTGTCCATACACACAAGCAGTTTGGGGGGTTCTCCTCTCTACATTGAATTTGGTCCCAGTCACTTGTTCTACGGCTCAAGAGTTTTTAGATTCTATAGTTTCCCGTATTGATCAGCACAGGAATGATACTATTATTCTTGCAAAGCTTCTCTTTAATGCTTATGTGTGGCATGTGTGGGCTGAACGTAATGCAAGGATTTTTTTAGGAATGTTACTCTTCCATATGATTCTGTCATGCAGTGTATCATTTAGACAGTGACAACCAAGATGTTGTTCCTTGGTCTTATATTACCAAATGACATTCAATGTCATTGGAATGTTCCTGTGCATACTCCAGTTATGGTTGTAAATCTGGGTAAAGAAAGACCGCAGGGATAGTGTCTTTCAATTACTACATTGCCTTTGGTTTTTGTTGGTATTTTATGGAGAGATACACGTCACCCTTGGATGGGAAGAAGAGTGCAGTCACTGCATATTTTGATGGTATCTACCAACTGTTGCAGTTTGTTGCTCCAGATATTTCATCCATTACTCTTGAGACTGATACTTCTTTGCACACCCTTCTTCTCAATCCTGATCAATCGGAATGGGCTTCGCGGTTTCAGGCTCGGCGTCTCCATGTTGTGGTTAATAGTTTTGGGATTGTTCAATTTGTACATCTTCATCCTTAGACTGTGCGATTCAGTAAATTTATTAGCAAATTTCCTGGCCCTCTATTGTTAAATGTGGATAATATTAATCTTTTGTATTACTCTGTTAGTGCACAGCTGTAATTATTTGTTTGGACTTTATGTCTTTATTTTAAATAGTTCAGGTCTATAAATTCAGGGGTATGCCCCTTGGGAAGGTCCCAGTTTGTATTTTATTTTTGAGAAATTGAAGAACTAACTTACTCTTCAAACAAAAAAAATCCGTCAACTAAAGATTGCTTTGGTTATCTTTCTGGAAACAAAGGTAAAGCATAGTTCATATAATTATATTGTTAACTCAGTGGTACCTAATGGGTGGAGAGAAAGCTCTAATATTGCTAATGGAACGACTGCTAGAATATGGGTAATGTGTGATCCATGAATGGTTCATGTGTCTGTTAATGCTAGCACTACCCAATCTATGCATTGTGAAGTCATATATGGAACTGAGCACTTCTTTTTATGGCTTGCTATGGATTTAATCATTACATGCAGCGGCGTGATTTATGGCACACTATCAGAGGCATGTCTCCTAGTTGTGGGCTGCCATGGATTGTAGCGGGGGATTTTAACACTGTTCGATGAAATCATGAGAAAAATGGGGGTGCAGTTCCAAGGGCGAGGGGACTCATTGAATTCAATGATTGTCTTCATGATGTAGGTTTGTTTGATCTGAAGTTAACAGGGCCCCTGTTCACCTGGTCTAACTCAAGCTTTGGTGCTTCTAGGATTGAATGTAAATTGGATAGAGTGCTGATTAATGCAAGTTTTCTTCATTCTTCTCCTTTTAAGGGTGATATTCTGATGCCGGGCCTCTCTGATCATTCTCCTATCCTGCTTTCTTTGCATGTAAAACCCCACATCAAAGCTCCGTTCAGATATTATAACTTCTGGGTAAAAATGCCAGGTTTCTTTCAAAGAGTTAAAGATGCATGGGATACTGATGTTTCTGGTACTCCGCTCTTTATTGTGGTTCGGAAGCTTTCAATTCTTAAGAGGAGACTTATTGAATGGAAGAAATCACAGCGGGATATTCCTATGAAACTTTCAGAAGCCTCTCTAAAGTTAGAAACATTGCAAACTCTTTTCGCAAGTGATCCAAGCCATTTGCACATTCAAGAGCAGGAACATATGGCACGATTTGAGCTAGATCAGTTGTTAAGGGCTGAGGAGAGCATGTACAAACAGCGAGCTCGTGAACTTGCTGTCAACCTGGGGATAGTAATACCAAGTATTTTTATCGTCTGATGAAAAAACGGCAGTCTCAAGCTTATATTTCTCAGATCACTGATGCGGATGACACTATTTACACAGACTCTTCAGGTATTGCTGCAGTGTTTGTTTCTCACTTTCAGAACATTCTTGGTCCAGACATTCAAAATCAGTATCCTGATTTATCATATTACTCCTCATGGGGTGCTCCCTGATGGGGATGCACTGAATCCCATGCATCTAGTTACTGTTGCTAAAATTGAGGATGTGGTTAAATCTGCTAATCCTAATAAGGCCCCAGGTCCTGATGATTTAATGCCCATTTTTTCAAAGTGTGCTGGCCTATCATAGGCAAGGATGTGTGTGCTAGTATTATGGATTTTTTCACTCATGCCTCTATGTTAAAGCAACTCAAAAATACTTTTATAGTGTTAGTGCCTAAAACTGAAAATGCAAGCTCACCGGACAAGTTTCGTCCTATTGCTTTAACGAATGATTTGAATAAAATCATCAGTCGGATTTTGGTTAAACGTCTTAAACCATTCATTGCTAAGCTTGTGGGTCCCATAAAGTAAGCTTTTGTTCTTGGTAGAAGAATTGTAGATAATATTCTTCTTGCTCAGAATTTGATTCATAATTTTCATCTGGAAAAAGGAAGTCCAAGAATGTGTGTTGACACCAAAAATGTCGCTTTGCCTCATCAACATCAAAAGCTATATGGAGCCACATCCTACTACAAACAGGCAAAGCTGCTTCAAGCATCAGATCTTGACAAAACCAAACAAAAACTACAAGATCTCTCAAAGTAGCCAAAAAAAGGGTACACATGAAGTTTCGGGCCATTTCGACACCATTTGGCCTAACTTCAATCCTCCAACAGCTGAGCCAAAGCTCCCGACGGCGACAATGTCAAATACATCAAATCTTCGATCAGAGCCTATGGTGGTCTCAAAATACCTCCAAAAGGCTCCATGTTGAATTTTAAGTCAAACCGACACCGTTTGACCCTCTATCAACTCTCGAACGGCGAAATCAAGCCTCCTGGCGGCGAGAACCTCTGATGTCGCCACTCATCAAACAAAACACATGAGTAGCTTCTGCATGCTTCCAAAGGGCTGCACATCAAATTTCAGGTCATTCCGACAACGTTTGACCTGGTTTTGATGCTCCGAAGCGAAATCAAGAATACCGGCGGCAAAGCTCCCCGGGACCATGGCACCCAAATCGGAGCTAATGGATCATCTCAAAATGACTCCAATAGGCTCCCCGTCAAATTTCAGGTCAATCGGACATCGGATGACCATACATCAAAGCTCGACATCTTCCGCACGGTGAAATCAAGTCAAGCATCGACGGGACCCCAAACGGCTTCAAAATTCAAATAAAAGCCCATGGTTGGTCCTATCTAATACCCAAGAAGCTTCACCTCAAATTTCAGATCATTCCGACATTGTTTGACCCAGTTTCAACTCTTGGCGGAAAATCGGCTACAGAGTCTTTGGCTTTTCCAAAAAATAGGAAACTTTGTGCTCTGATTTGCACAGCCTTTCGACGGGTTTTCTTCAGAGGAATCAAGCCAATAAATGAGAAATGTCAAAGAAAAATACAGGAGAAAACATAAGCGAAAAAGCCCGGGTCCATCAAGTTGGCACACCCGGTGGGACTTGTTCAATTGAGAACACGATGCTTAGAATCCTTGGCTCCCTTCTAGTTGGTGGCCTATGTTGGATCTTGTATCTAAAAAAAAAAACATGAGATGGGATTCTTTGGAAACTTCTTTCTTTGAACTTGTTTCCATTCTTTCTTTTTCTCAACAAAAAAAAAAGGGTTTTCTCTCTTTTGGATTCAAATTAGAGAAACTTTGGTCTTTTCCTTTTCGTACAATGGCTCGCAGAAATGTTTGAGCCAACGTTTGGATGGGGAGGGGCCATTTCCCTCTCTTTGATGGGTCCATTGGAGATCTTTAAAAAAAAAAAGTTCTTTTTTTTTTCAAAGGACTTTTCAAATTTCTCTCTTTTGGATTCAAATTAGAGAAACTTTGGTTCTTTCCTTTTCGTGCAATGGCTCGCAGAAATGTTTGAGCCAACGTTCGGATTGGGAGGGGCCATTTTCCTCTCTTTGATGAGTCCATTGGAGGTCTTTCAAAAAAAGAGAGAGCATTAAAGTTGCACCAATTGCGTTCTTTGACCAAAGTGGATCTAAGAAAAGTCTTGTCCAGAGTGTGGAGGCAGCTAGACTGTTCGAGGAAAGGGTCCTTCAAACGGGTTCATTAAGTAATCCTACCCTTACCTGGGGGCTAATCTATCCACTAAGGTTTCATAAGACCGAATTGGAAGACCTATGTGCACTCTAAAAAAAAAAATTAATGCTTATGTATGGCATGTGTGGGCTGAACGTAATGCACGAATTTTCAGGAATGTTACTCTTCCATATGGTTCTATAGTGCAACGAATCATTCAGGTGGTGACAACCAAGATCTTATACCTTAATCTTATATTACCAAGTGACATTCAATGTCATTGGAATGTTCCTGTGCATACGCCACTTATGGCTGCAAATCTGGTTCATGAAAGACCGTCTGGATGGCGGTTTTCAATTCTTACATTGCCTCTGAGTTTGGTTGGTATTTTATGGAGAGATACTCATCACCCTTGGAGGGGACGCCGAGTGCACTCAATGCATCTTTATGATGCTCTTTACCAACTGTTGCAGATTGTTCCTCCAGATATTTCCTCCCTTACTATTGAGACTGATACCTCTTTGCAACGTCTTCTTCTCAATCCTGCTACCTCAGAATGGCCATTGCGTTTTCAGGCACGACGTCTTCATGCTGTGGTAACTAGTTTTGGGCAAGTTCATTTTGTGCATCCTCATCCTCAGACTGTTCGCTTCAGTAAAATCATTAGTAGATGTCCTGGTCCTCCATTGCTCAATGTTGATAATATTGATCTTCTGTATCACTCTTTTACTATGCAGCTATAATTATTTGGTTGGGTTTATGTCTTTCTTTAAATAGCGCTGTTATGTAACATACGGGGTATGCCCCTTGGGAAGTTTCTATAATCACTTTGATTATAGATTTCCATTTTGTATTTTATTGGGAAATTGAAGAACTAACTTACTCTTCAAAAAAAAAAAAAAATGTTTGAACCTGTATTCGGATTGGAATACCATTTGCCCTCTTTTATGAATTCAAATCTTGACTTTTCAAAAAAAAAAAAACACTCGTCATTATTGGATTCAAATCTGAGAAATCCTGGTTCTTTCCTTTTTCGGATATAGGCTCGCAGAAATGTTTGAACCTGTATTCGGATTGGAATACCATTTTCTCTCTTTTGCGAATCCAGTCTTGACATTTCAAAAAATCCCATCTCGTGTCCTTCAAGGATGCGATTTACAACATTTGTGTCTAGCGGTGCTAGTACGCCCTTTTGGGTCTACTGTATTCGCGACCGACACATTTGTATCTCTAACCTTATATCATTTTACCTTGAGTGAGCTTCGCTTCTCGGTAATTTGAATTAAGGTTTACAATTGCTTCTAGCGGTCCCTAGAACGCTCATTTCGAGCCGACCAAACTTGCGTTTAGAACAATTGTACCATCTATGGCTTTTGGCCTTCTTCATTACGCTCAGAACGAGCCATGCCCCTGAGCGACTTGAAAAGACAAAACCATAGTATAGCCCATTTATGATCACCATATTCTTGTGATTACTAATGGATGTGGTCTTGTCTCAGAAAAGTTTTTCAAAACTAACAATGGCAGCTTCGTTGACCATCACCTTCGATGAGAACAAGTACCAAGTCATGCTTCAAGAGAAGCAAAGCAAGGGCACTTTCAAGCGCCCCGCCAGCTGCCGAAGCATCACCTCCCTCGGCAACTCCCAAAACACCAGGTCGACCTCCACTCCCCGGACCATCGTCTTCGGGTCACTGGGACCATTCCCACTACCCGCAGAAGAGACGATGCCTGCTAAGAAGCAGAAGACCATCCCCCAACGTGTCACTACCCGACACCAAAGGCGGTCACCAAGAAACCTGAGGCTCGTGGCAATCCCATGAGGCCTCAACCTACAAAAAACCAAGTCTGTCCCAAGACTTGGTCCCCGCGATCTTCACCAAAACAAAGAAGGTCCCAGACATCTGCAAAGCCAGCATACCTGGCTCCTTTCAAGGAGAACCGGTTTTATCCTTTTGCTTACATCAAAGGAGAGAAACCTACCCTCCACCGAACTACAAAAACTACTCAGCACGAGCCGGCTTGCTCATACAAGCCCAAAATCAAGTCGTGCATCACAAGGCCTCGACAAGAACTTGCCAGGGCCTGCTCTCCTGCAACTCGACCCTTCATCTCAACAGGGGACGAGCTTGTAAAATTTAAAGCTTCGCTGCGACAGGCTAAGGACCGCGTCCAGATCCTGTCCATGCCAGTCTTCAAGGAAGACAAGCTCGGTTGCTGCGCACGAGGGACCACGTCCTTCATTGCCAGAGCATAGCCCGAGCTAACCGAAGCTCAAATTGCTAGTCGCATACGTCGCCGCGCGGCATATCGACAAAAGAGATTAGAGAAGCAAAGAACCCAGCATTCTGAGCTTCAAATCTCCCAAAAATGGGTCGAAAAAGAAAGACCCGACCAAGTTGCTGCTGTCCACATGGTTGGCAAAACCAAAAGACACCAGAAGTCAACAACGAAAATACATGTCAGACGACCGGTGACTCGCAGCGTCTCCCGGACGAGAAGACATCAGGAAGACTCTCCCACTCCTTCAAGCCAGGGACATCGGAGTGATCATTCCTCGTGCTCTTCATCTAAAAGAATGATCTCCAGCTCAGTCACTAAGACAGTATCCTCTTTCGACTCACGAAAGATGAATGTCTTGGTCTCAAACTTTGAGCAACCTCCACCACATGACGACATGGCTTTACGCATTCAGCAGCTAGAGTAAGGACAGCAGAGAATAGAGGTTCTGATGGAAAACCTCCTTCCCACTCTCCAGCGTCCACCAAACAATGAGGAAGTTCCTCTACAAGATGAGGCAAACGGTGGAGAAGATGAGTCACGCGCCCTTACTAAAAAGGACGTGGACAATATCCTCGCCAAAGCAAAAGAAGAGGATACACTGAAAGAGCATGGGATCAAGCCACCATATCCCTTATGGATGGACTCGGTTCCGTTTCCCCCAAAGTTCAAACAACCTCTTCTCCAAACATATACGGGGAAAGGTCCAGCCAGACAGCATGTCATCCACTTCAAGATCCTGACAGGAACGATTGCGGATCAAGATGCACTCAAGATCTTGCTCTTTGCAAGTACCCTAAAAGGTAGTATTCCACTCTGCCAGAGGACTCCATTCAAAATTTGACCATGCTAGAGACACGTTTCCTGACCCACTTCAAAGGTGAGGATCATCCTGTTACTATGGCTCAGCTCTGCAGTCTTAAACAGGGAGAGAATGAGTCGACATACGACTTCATTCACAAGTGGAAAGCAATGGCATACAAATGCTCAAATGTGCTGCCACAAGCGTCGCTAGTCGACATTTGCCGAAACAACATGAGAGCAAGGATCCGCTCCATGATCATCGGCAACAAATCAGAAAA
Source organism: Persea americana (assembly GCA_029852735.1). NCBI lineage: Eukaryota > Viridiplantae > Streptophyta > Magnoliopsida > Laurales > Lauraceae > Persea > Persea americana. The sequence goes on from CM056818.1 coordinate 19,264,559, forward strand.
CTTGGGAGAACTCCTAGAAGCGTCTATGGAGGCTGAAACGGTGATCAAAGACCTCAACAGTCAGAAGTCATCAAAGAAGGAGCAGACCGCCATTCCAACCTCCAAGCCAAAGAAAAAGGAGGTTCTCAATGTGCAAACCAAGTCAACTCCTCAGCCACCAAAGAAAGCTGAAAATAAAGCTGCATGTAAGAGACCTGAACTCTCTGATGCCTTCAAAGAACGAGTAGAAAAGAAATACCCATTCGATGAAGATGTTAAAGAAATATTTGGGGCTCTCTTGGCAAATGGCAAACTCACCTTGCCTGACCCCAAAAGACCGGGAGATGTTGGCAAAACCAACGATCCCCGATATTGTCCATACCACCAAATGGTCTCGCATCCTCTCAACCAATGTTTCGTTGTGAGAGAGAAGATCAACGAGATGTGGAAAAACGGAGTCATCACCTTTGACAAAAAGTATGGGTCTGCCTCCGTTAACATGGTGTCATATGGACAAACATCCAAATCATCAAAGGAAAAAGTCACTACTTCCTTCAAGGTGATAAAAATGACCCAAACGTCCCAAGAGCTGGTGCCTTACCCAACACCAGAAGAACAACCCATATGGGTACATCCCGATCTCCTAGAAGATGAAAATTGGGAGATCGTCAAAACAATGCCGACCGCTCAACAGCGAAGGCAAGCCAAGAGACAACTCCGCAAGCTCAAACAGCAGGAGAAGGCTCAAACAAAACAAGAGGTTCTTGAAAAAGCAGAAACCTCGTCTACCGCTTCACCGGGGGCAACAGAGGGGTCTCTCCCCAAAGTTCCAAGAGTGATAAGAAAATTCACTCTCAGTGATTTCATGCCACCACGGCTCAGAGATGAGACTACGCAGGGGGCATCGTACTCTTGTAACTCGATAGTTGGATTCTCCATAAATGGGTATGAGTCCAGTGACACTGCCAGTGACACCAATGAGTGGGAGGAATCCCTTGAAACCGGAGAATATCTCTCCGACGAAGAATGGATCCCGGAATCCCACCTTATGCCAGTAATCTGGTATAACCCCTTCCAGCCACAAGGATCCTGGTCTGATGATGATGAAGACCAAGAGGCTGCTCAAATTGCTGTTAACACAGCACAAACAAATGCTCTAGTGGATCCCAACCAGGTCGAACCACAAGGGGCAGATGAAGAAAAAGATTTGGCTCCTATGCCCGATCTTGAAGAATATGCTAGGGTCTTGCAGCGTCTAGCGATAGAGCAGGAGCAGGATCGCATCAACCAACTTCAACAAAATCCAGAACTGGAAGTCCCAGAAAATCTACAAGCATCTCCTCCAGTGACTCCGGAAAATGAAGAAAGTTGCTGGATTGATGATCCGCTTACATCCAAGGATGAGTCTGATTCCCAACGGTCCATTATGGAGGCATCTTCTATCAAAGTTGCCTGTAACGTGATAGTTCAGGATGATAGTGCCTCTGAAGCTCCATCTGCTGAGGCCATGGATTCTCAAAATGTATCCAGTAGCATGTCTTCTGGAGCTACATATTCTTGTGTGACTTCCACTGAGATGGCACCTTCTCAGCCATCGTCTCCTGAAACAGTGACATCAGAATTCAAGCCTCTTTCGACTGATCACCATGAAGAAGCTCTGGCTAATGAAGTCTTCAAAGAAAACCCGGTAAATTGGTCCCAGGTACCCAACCTCATAGGAGATGTCTGGACCGATGAAATACTGGACAAAGAAGAAGAGTTGTTGGAAGCTGTTCAGGACTTGTTCCCGGAAAATGCTCCATGCAACGCAATAACTGAAGACGGCAATGCTGCTGCAAAGGCGTTTTCAGCAAATGGGGAAGATCAGCCCCTTGAGCCCGAAGGGGGTCTTCCAAAAGAAGAACCACCTCTTGAAGCTTTTGAAGTTGGGAAAGGTACCCGCTCTGGCCGGGATTACCACAAGAACTACAACCAACCTTCTTCTTCTTCTTATGCAATTCCTTCGGGAAAACAAGCTGTAAATGCCCCAAGCAGCGGTGATAATGAAAATGCAGGCCTAAAGGAGGCTTTCAAGTATGACTTGATTGAGCACTTCAAACACATACCTGCACGACTGCACATCCTAGACTTATTACGAATGTCACCACAAACTCGTGATAGTCTCATTTTAGAACTGGAAAGGCTGAATCTGGTTGTCGACAAACATGCCCCGCAAGTCCTGCAAATTGCAATGGACTATAGGGTCACAAAATAAAAAACCTCCTCAAAGGGAGAAAAGAAAGAAGCTGGAGGACCTTGCACTGAATGCCTCTCGATCCAAACCGCAAGTGCTACCATCGTCTTCAATAAGGAAGACCTCCTGCTAGGCGAGACGAAGCACAACCGACCCTTGTACTTCACAGGGAACATCAAAGAGATGCCGATACACAGAGTCCAAATCGACCCGGGTTCTGCACTCAACCTCATCTCTACTTTGGCACTCGAAGAGCTGGGTATCCCACCTAGTAAACTAAGTCCCACATCTTTGTCCATCTTTGGATATGATGGGAGTGCTCAAAGGCCCATTGGCAAAATCCGGTTCAGGTTGCAAATCGGCGATCTTATCTCTGAGGTCACCGTATATGCAATAAAAACCCCTTCATGCTACAACATCCTTCTTGGATGCCCTTGGATACATGAAAACGGTGTCGTTCCTTCGACTCTACATCAGTGCATCAAGTTTGTTGGCGACGACGGCTTGATACATCGAGTGTTTGCAGACAAAAAGCCCTTCAAAGGCAAGGAAGTCCATTTTGTAGACTCTCAGATGTACAAGGATGGAACAAGAAGAAAAGGAGGAGAAAACAGCATCCTTTGCCGGCAATCTCCAAAAAGATAAAGGCAAGGCTCCTCAGCGATCATCAGAAGAAAACAATCCTTCCGGAAAACTCAAAGAGAGCAATCAGTCTCCCTTCGTCATCTCCTTCAAATCTTCCAAACCTTTGGTAATCACTACTAAAGCAAAGAAGACAGAGCAAAAGACAGGGGGCAAGTTTGTTGTCTCCTTCGTGTCTATCATACAAGACACGGATTCGGATTCAGAGACTGAAGACGATACATCGTCAAGCCAAGCTGATACTCAGCAAGTTCGGCCTTCTCTCACTCCATTGGAGACCCCTGCTGACGTAGAAGATCCTGCGTCTGCTACCTTCGTCGTTCCGGAAACGTCGGCAAAAGATAAACCAATCTTCTTCCATAGATCAAACGCTTCTTCATCAAACTGTCTGCTTGAGCCTTTCCGAAATGAAGGTATGCCTCAACTATCCTTGTATAGTCCAATGGCACAAGCTATCATGAAGAAAATGGGCTATGACGCTCAAAATCTAATTGGTTTGGGAGGCGATCGTGGTATTCTCACACCATTGGAACCCACCCTGACCAAAAGTCAGCTGGAAGATTGGAAACTCCACCGTCGCATAGACAAGTCTTCATACGGATTGGGGTATGATCCTGACACTCCAATGAGACAGCTGACACAAAGGCTGCAGAGTCGTTTTGCCCACCGAGCCTCAACATCTCATGTCGATGAAGACATCGATCTCCCTGGATATCTCTTTGAAGAGTTACCCAACAAGGACCCAGGAAGCTCATCAAATTGGTATGATTTCTCTGATGATGAAGAGGAATTGTCCGATGACACAGAAGCACGGTTCTCTGATTCAGAAGAGCCGTCGTCTCCAAAAGAAGTGCCTTACTTCGACCCAGTTTCAGCTGGTGATTGGGATCATCTCATAGCAAGTCTTGAGAAGAATACCGATCAAGAAGATTTATGGATAGAAGCGGAACCATAGTCTGAAAACGCCCTTGGAAATCCAGAAGGTCTTGTTGAGCTAGAAGCCTCCGAAAATATTGTGGAGGAACCACCTTCAAACCTTCCGACAGAAGATTCTGTTCAAAAGATAGACTTGGGAACACCAGATAACCCACGTCCTGTATTCATAAGCAAGAATATAAAGGATGAGGAGTTACCCGAGTATGTCTCTTTTCTTCGTGAGTTTGTTGACTGTTTTGCATGGTCTTACACTGAAATGCCTGGCTTAGATCCCAAAATAGCAGTTCACAAACTCAACCTACAAGAAAATATCAAACCTGTCTAACAAGGCCAAAGAAGATTCCGTCCTGATGTGATGGACAAAACTGAACAAGAAGTTCGGAAACTCAAAAACGTTGGCTTCATCCGCGAGGAACAGCATCCTGAATGGTTGGCCAACATCGTCCCTGTGACAAAGAAAAATGGGAAAATCAGAGTCTATATTGACTATAGAGACCTGAATAATGCATGCCCCAAAGATGAATTGCCGCTCCCCATACCAGAGGTGATGATTGACAACACCTGCGGGTTTGAGCGAATGACTTTCATGGACGGCTTCTCTGGCTACAACCAGATAAAGATGCATCCCGAAGATGAAAGGCATACATCCTTTCGGACCCCATTTGGCGTGTATTGCTACACTGTCATGCCATTTGGTCTGAAAAATGCTGGTGCAACATATCAAAGGGCTATGACGAAGATATTCCAAGATATGCAGCACAAGACGGTCGAATGTTATGTTGATGACTTCGCCGTCAAAAACAAAAGGAAAGAAGACCATCTCCAAGATCTTAGAGAAGTCTTCCTCCGGCTTCGCAAACACAAACTGCGAATGAATCCCCTCAAATGCTTCTTCGGTGTCTCATCGGGTAAGTTCCTCGGATTCATAGTTCGGAAGCTGGAATAGAACTTGACCCCATCAAAGTCAAGGCAATTCTAGAAATGCCATCTCCAAGGACCCTAAGAGAACTAAAAGGGCTTCAAGGAAGATTGGCATATATCCGACGGTTCATTTCCAATCTATCAGGAAAATGCCGTCCATTTTCTCGCCTGATGAAGAAAGGTGTAGACTTTGTTTGGGATGCTGAATGTGAAGCTGCATTTCAAGACATCAAGTCATACCTGACCAAGCGTCCGGTGTTGGCTGTTCCCACAACCGGAAAACCATTCATCTTGTACACAAGAGCTCTCAACTATTCTTTGGGCGCTCTACTTGCACAAGAAAATGATGGAGGAAAAGAAGCTGCTCTATACTACCTCAGTCGCATGTTGGTAGGTGCAGAGCATTGCTACTCTCCAGTCGAAAAAGAATGCTTGGCAGTGATGTTCGCCGTACAAAAGCTGCGTCACAATTTGCTGTCAAACACAATATACCTGATATCGAGGACCAATCTCTTAAAGGTCCTTCTTACAAAAGCAGGTTCTCTCAATGCCCGGCTGGCAAAATGGTCCATCCTTCTGTCACAATTTGATATTAGGTATGTACCACAGAAAGCAATCAAAGGTCAAGCTCTAGCAGACTTTCTCGCAGAACATCCACTGCCTAAGGATTCTCCGCTCAGGGATGATCTCCCAGACGAACCTGTCTACAGCATAGAAACTTCCTCACCAAATGCCTCCTGGAACATGTACTTCGATGGTGCAACCAGGGCAAATGAAAAAGGAAAGCCGATATTGGGAATTGGCACTCTCTTGGTTAGCCCCAATAAATACATGATTCCACACGCATTTTCGCTACTGGAACCATGTTCAAACAATGCAGCTGAGTACCAAGCTCTGATTATAGGATTGGAACTCGCCCTCGAATCTGGCATCACCATGCTGGAAGCATTTGGGGATTCTGAACTGATCGTCAACCAGATGAATCAGGAATATGAAATTAGGAAGCCTGATCTGTTGCCTTACTACAACAAGGCGCAATCGCTTCTTCAAAACTTTGACATCTGTCACATCACCCACACCCGCAGAGGTGAAAACATCCGTGCAGATGCCCTGGTTGGACTTGTTGCATCCATGGTAACCCAAGAAGGGGAAAACATGCAAATTACAGTGTATCAAAGAAGGATTCTCCCTCCTCTCAACACACACCAAGCATTTGCTGAATGCCACCGAGTGGTCGAAGGTCGGATTTCCATCCTTAAACCTCTGATAGGCGACTGGAGGGATCCGTTCATTGATTATATTATGTTCGGAATCCTACCTGAAGATCCAAAAGAGCGGGTAAGTATCCAAAAACGAGCCCCAAACTTTCATTTGAATATTCCCTCCAAAATGCTTTACAGAAAATCCTTCAATGGAGTACTTCTACGCTGCTTGTCACAACAAGAGGCAGAAGAAACTCTAAAAGAAGTTCATGCTGGTCTTTGTGGAGCACATCAGGCTGGTCCCAAGCTCTACGATCAGATAAAAAGGTTAGGTTATTATTGGCCTACCATGGTGGCTGACGCAATACAATTTGCTAAACGTTGCCAACAATGCCAAGTTCATGGAGATTATGTACACATGCCTCCAGAATGGCTACATCCTACAGCGATCTCATGGCCCTTCGAAGCCTGGGGTATGGACATCATAGGTCCTATCTCTCCCCCGTCAAGCAAAGGTCATCGCTTCATCTTCGCCGCTACGGATTATTTCTCCAAGTGGTCAGAAGCATTTGCGTTCAGTGAAATGAAGACCTCGTAAGTTCTTCAGTTCTTACGAACCAACATCATTTGTCGCTTCGGCATACCTAAAAGATTCCTCCATGATAACGGACCACAATTCCGGGATCACAGATTCTACAGGTTCTGCGACAAATACAAAATCCAAAGTTGTCCTTCAACTCCGTATAACCCGGCAGCGAATGGACTAGCAGAAGCCTTCAACAAGACACTCTGCAAAATTCTCAAGAAAATGGTCTCTGCTAACAAAAGAGACTGGAGCGAAAAACTGCGTGAAGCTTTATGGGCCTACCGGACTACCGTTCGAGGACCAACACATAGCACACCATTCTCCTTGGTCTATGGATGTGAAGCAGTTGTCCCCCTAGAGGTACAAATTCCTTCTTTAAGGGTATCTCTACAAAATGAAATGACGCAAGAAAGCAACGTCAAATTGAGACTCCAAGAACTGGATAATCTCGATGAAAGACGACTCGAAGCTCTACAAAGCGTTGAGCTTTACCAAGCACGCATGGCAGGATCTTTTGACAAAAGGGTCAGGCGGGGGGTGACTTGGTTCTTGTGGTGAAAAGGCCAATGGTTTTTGCCCACAAATCCAAAGGCAAATTCGAACCAAAATGGGAGGGACCCTTCGTCATCGACAAAGTCTTCTCCAATGGCGCATATGCTCTTCTAAACATGGAAGGTGAAGATGTATGCTACCCATCAATGGCAAGTTCTTGAAGCGGTACTACCGTTGAAGACTTCCTACATCGGGTTAAAGTGATGCCTGCATGGCCAAAGCCTATTCCTAGGTACTTGCTCGTCAAACCCACCCCTTTTAGAGTTTTCATCCCTATGTTGAAATTTCTAAAAAGCCAAAAAAACAATGCTTACTTTCAATGTTTCATTGTTCAAAAAAATCAAACCCAAAATCCAAGTTTCGGAGCCTCTTCCCTAACTTGACCAAAACTTTCAATCCTTGAACCCAAAATTCATGGTTTGAAACAAAAATCAGGACTTAGGAATTTCCACCCTAGTCCACCCTGACTTTTACCACCAAAGATGGTTTTGAGTCAAAATTTACGACCCTCGTGTCTTTAAACAAAAAATGGTTTTTCAAAAAACCGTGGGGAAGCGACATTTAGTCGATACTCACACAAAACCCAAAAATCGGAAGGATGCGAACCCCATTCGATACTTCCAAAACCTCAAAATCGCAAGAAAGCGACACCTCGTCGATACTTGCAAAATTTCAAAACAAAATCGTGGAGACACAACGTTTCAGTTGATATCCACAACCCAAATTTCAAAAGGTTCGAAAAAACCTCAAATTTCAGAAATCGTGGGGAGGCGCCATTCCATCGATACCCACAAAACCAAATTTTTTGAGAAAAAAGCAAGGAGGCGACATTCAGTCGATACTTGCACCCAAATCCGCGAGGATGCGACATTCCATCGATACTCGCAACCGAATGAGTAAGGAAGCGACATTCCATCGATACTTGCAATAGCATTCAGCAGGGAGGCGACTCTTAGTCGATACTTGCGTTTTTGAAAACCAAAAACCCGGCTTTCACACCAAGACCCGGCTTTCACACCAAGACCCGGCTTTCACGCCAAAACCCGGCTTTTATGCCAAAAACCTAGCTTTCATGCCAAAAACCAAAATTTGGCTTCCATGCCAATAAAACAAAAACCTGGCTTTCATGCCAAAAATCAAAAAATCTGGCTTCCATGCCAACAAAACAAAACTTGGTTTTAAAAACACTTGGCTTCTATGCCACAAAATCTGGTTTTCTCGCCAAACAAACAAAAATCGGCTTCCATGCCACAAAACAAAATTTGGCTCCCATGCCACAAAATCTTTGGCTTCCATGCCACAAAACCAAAACTTGGCTTTCACGCCACAAAAATCGGCTCTCATGCCAAAAACCGGCTTCCATGCAACAAAACAAAAACTTGGCTTTCACGCCACAAAAATCGGCTCTCATGCCAAATACCGGCTTTCATGCCAAACAAAATTTTGGCTTTCACGCCATCCAAAATTCGGCCTTCAAGCCATCTCAAAAATCAGGCTTTTTGCCACAAAATTTGGCTTTCATGCCTAAAAACAACCATTTGACAAAAGATTTTCACAAAATGACAACCTTTTGATCAAAATTTCAAACAAACCATTCCCATTCAATTTTTGCTTATATTTCATCAAAAGTGAATTTAAGTGAAATAAGGGGATACAAAAAAAAAGAAAAAAGAAAAGAAGTGCCAAAAATGTTTATACATGGAGGTACCAGAAGAAAAGAAGAAAAAGTTTGTTACAAATCAGGAGGCTAGTCCGACATGGTCTTCAACCATAGGCTTAACTCCTCAAGCACAAATACTTGGCCTTAGCCTCCAAAGCTTCCAGACCGCGTTTCTTTAGAATCTTCCCATAAAAAGCAGTAGGCCGTCGCGATCCATCCTCAGCACGAGGAAGCTCTTCCCAGAGAATCTGCCATTGTTCATATTCTTGAGTCTTCCTCCGGAGATTGTTTTCGACCTCCTCAACTTGGTGAATGAGAGTCCTCTCTTTATCGCGAGCTTTCAAAGTGGCAGTCCACTTGGCAGCGGCTTGTTCTTCCAATAGCTCAAGGCGCTATCTGGCTTCGATGACCTCCCTATCAAGGCGGTGCTGGTCCTGTGTCAGCTCAATAATAGCCAACTCGGTGACGTTCCTCTCCCGATCGAGCTGCTTCCGAGTCCGCGAGATCTCATTCAAATCAGATTTGACCTCGCTGGAAGGCTTCAAAAACATTTCGTTGAAGAAATCATCATTCGGAAAGCTCTTGGTCTCAGTCTACTTGTTGCCTAGAGCGATGACTTTATCATCAAAAGCCTTGGCACTGTAATGTCCAGAGCGACTTCTTCGCTATCGGCAAGAATGTCCTGCACATGCTTCACCATGCCAAAACGAGCCTCCAAATGGCCAGAAGAAAGAGTCTCGACCCATGAGCTCAAGACTCTCTTCAACACCTTCCTCGTAAACTGACGGGATGGCTCAGATGAAGACTCGCCATGCTCCGTTGGTCGACTACCAGTGTCAGGCACCATTGGAAGAGTGCTGCGAGATCAAGCCTAAACTTCTCAAATATCCGCAAGATCCGAAAAGGGCTCAACATTGCTGCGAGCTCCAGAATCCAAAACTTGCAAAGCTCCTCTGAAAATCCCCGCAAGACCAAGAAAGGGCTCAACATTGCTGCGAGCTCCAAATCCCAAGACTTGCGAAAAGATTTCCAGGTGTGCACTATCATACTTCTAATTCCATTAAAAATGCATAGAAGGAAAGTTGTCATGCATGCACATCTCAGAATCCAAAAAAAAAAAAAAGAAGAGAAAATCTCTTTTAAAAAAAAAAGAGAAAAAAAAAAATTTGCCCACATGCCACACGGTCTTGTCCGTATGGCCACAAAAAAAAAAGAGAGATAAAAAAAAACACACGGTAAAAAAAAAAGAAACCGTGAGAAAAATAAAAAAAAAGAAAGAAGAGCCACGGTAAAAAAAACAGAGAGAGAGAAAACCGTGCAAAAAAAAAAAAAAAAGGAAAAAGATGAAAAACGTGTAAAAAAAAAAAAGAATACACATGAAAAAAAAAAGAAAAGAAAGAAAAAGAAAAGAAAAGAAAAGAAAGAAAACCTTTTTCTATTCCTACATGGGGTTTCTTAAGGAAAAAGAAGAAACTTACTTGAAGCCATTGATGGAGAAGAAGAAGAAAAAGCTTGAAGATCCTTGAAGAAGAAGAATTCTTGATCTTGGAGCACTCTTGAAGGTTCTTGCAAAAAGAGAGCAATAGCAGCAAGAGATCCAACCTCCCCTTGCTTTTATAAGAAGAGAGCAAACCAAAAGAGGAAAGGAGGAGAAAAGAAAGGAGGTAAGTGCTACAAATTAGCAAACTTCCTAAAAGAAAGGAATTATGGGATATTCTTTCCCCATGAGGAGATCTTTTGAGAAATTCTCTCCAAAAAGAGAGGGATTATGAGAAACTTTCTCCCAAAGAAAGATACTTTGAGAAAATCTCTCCCAAAATCAAAGAAACTTGAGAGATTCTCTCCAAGTAAGAACCACATGAGCCAGGTTTGACCACCTAGGCACTAAAAGTGGCTTTTAGTCAAAATTCCTCTTACCAAAAGCATACAAAAATGGTTCCATGCCTCCTTTGAGTTGATTGGACCATACAAAAAATCCAAGCCTCATGAGTTTCCAAAAATCCAAACCATCCCACCTCATGAACCAAATTAAGCCAAAACCTTGAAATCGACATTCCACAAAAACCCAAACCACTCCAACGAACCCAAAGTAGTCCTAAGTAGTGACCAAAATCCAAACCATGGTCTCCTAACTCGCCACATACAGCTTGTTGGGTCACAAGGCCAAAACCAAAACCAAAACCAAATCCCGGCCCCCTAACTTGCCACATACAGCTTGTTAGGTCACACGACCAAAATCAAAATTCAAAACCCGACCCCCTAACCTGCCACATACAGCTTGTTAGGTGACATGGTCAAAAACCAAAAACCTTCTTGACTGCCTGATGCGCAACACAAAGCCTTTAGGTTCACAAGGTCAAAAAGAAAATCCAAAACCCAACCCAAATGTCATTTTCAAAATTTTTCCTTGAGATGGTACGTGATGTCTCTCACTGCCATAAATTTCCCTTGGAAACTCTAAAGGCTACACTATCAAGAAAAATGCTCAGAGACACTTGGTCAAGTCAGAAGTTCTCCTTCAAAGTTTTCTTCGAGGCATATCGACTGCAAAGGCTATCCAATTCGTCGCTGTACCTCGAGGGGGTATTTGTTGACACCAAAAATGTCACTTTGCCTCATCAACATCAAAAGCTATATGGAGCCGCATCCTACTACAAACAGGCAAAGCTGCTTCAAGCATCAGATCTTGACAAAACCAAACAAAAACTACAAGATCTCTCAAAGTAGCCAAAAGAAGGGTACACATGAAATTTCGGGCCATTTCGACACCATTTGGCCTAACTTCAATCCTCAAATAGCTGAGTGGGAGCTCCCGACGGCGACAATGTCAAATACATCAAATCTTCGATCAGAGCCTATGGATGGTCTCAAAATACCTCCAAAAGGCTTCATGTTGAATTTCAAGTCAAACCGACACCGTTTGACCCTCCATCAACTCTCGAACGGCGAAATCAAGCCTCCCGGCAGCGAGAACCTCTTATGCCGCCACTCATCAAACAAAACACATGAGTAGCTTCTGCATGCTTCCAAAGGGCTGCACATCAAATTTCAAGTCATTCCGACAACGTTTGACCCGGTTTTGATGCTCCGAAGCGAAATCAAGCCTACCGGCAGCGAAACTCCCCGGGACCATGTTACCCAAATTGGAGCTAATGGACATCTCAAAATGACTCCAATAGGCTCCCCGTCAAATTTCAGGTCAATCGGACATCGAATGACCGTACATCAAAGCTCGACATCTTCCGCACGGTGAAATCAAGTCAAGCATCGACGGGACCCCAAACGGCTTCAAAACTCAAATAAAAGCCCATGGTTGGTCCTATCTAATGCCTAAGAAGCTTCACCTCAAATTTCAGGTTATTCCGACATCGTTTGACCCAGTTTCAACTCTTGGCGGAAAATCGGCTACAGAGTCTTCGGCTCTTCCAAAAAATAGGAAACTTTGTGCTCTGATTTGCACAGCCTTTCGACGGGTTTTCCTCAGAGGAATCAAGCCAATAAATGAGGAGAAATGTCAAAGAAAAATACAGGAGAAAACATAAGCGAAAAAGCCCGAGAAACGACCAAGAAACGGCGACAGGAAGGCGACCGGAAAATGGACCAAAGTCCATGGTCGCCGGCGACCTTGGCCCATGGTCGCCGGAGACCATGGCCCAAGGTCGCCAGCCCCATGGTCGCCGGCGACCATGGGTGCATGGTCGCCGGCTACCCTGGAAATCCGGGTCGCCGGACTTCCGCCAAAAGTGCCGTTTTCCGTTCTTTTTCGTGTTTCGCGATGTTTGGCCCCTGTGATTTTCTTAAAATCTGATTTTTGAGGCATGATATCCATCGATCTTCGTCAACATTACGGATCCACCATCGAAATCATTTGATTATCATCGGACACTCCGAAACTGCCAACTGGCCGACTAAGAAAGAACACTTTCTGCCCGACCGTTCAAGAAATCGACTGGACAGATGCTGCCGGCCCATTAGTGGTAACCAATGTCTGAATTTTCATCGTCATCCGACATCAAACAACAAACGGATCCATCGATGATCATCGCAAGAAGAATTCCAAAAGACGCGGCGCGGCCCGCGACTCTTCAAGCGACTCGGCAGCCAATTAATGAAGTTAAATGACGCTTTTTATGGCAATTTATTAGGGTCATTAATTCATTATTTTGAACGGCCCAATCAGAAGGCAAGAAATGGGAGTTACAAGTCCAATTAATCATGACAATTAACCATGTAACTCCTATCATCATGGAGATTAATCATGGTAATTAATCATGAAACTCCCATCATCATGGAGATTAAATGCCCATTATTCTCCTTCGGCCAATCAAAATCCAAGAAAAAGGAGTTACAATATAAAGAATTAAATCTTGTAACTCCTCCCATCATGGAGCATTAATACCATTAATGCCCATAAAACCCTCCTAATGGCCACCAAAAGCCTATAAATAGGCGGTCATTCCAAGGAGAATGGGTCCAGAAAAATTGTCTGAAGTGGTCCTGAAAAATCCTCAAAAAATTGCTAAAAGCTCTCGGAGAAATCTCTGCGCAAAGAAGCTCAGCTACTCTGAAGAAACTCTGCTGCAAGAAAACGCCACAAGGTGATCAAAGTCCCTTGGGGGGCCACCCCCCCCCCCCCCCCGAAAGATCTCCTCTCTTCTTCTATCAAACATGGCCTAGATGTGGCTTTTCAGCCCGTCTACTTGGTTTTTTATTGGATATAAGACCTTCCCTTGGTCTTTGTCCTCTAAAAATCTGAGGTCCAAGCCAAGCCAAGTGAATCAAAGCATCAAGTGTTCTCATATGAAGGACGATGGCGGAGTCCATACATGACTCGCGACCGTTGATTTGAACGAGTCCCCACGATCTCTTGAGAAGTCAGATTCCTTTTCTTACTTTTCTGTTGTATTGTGTATTTTTTTAAAGAGACATAAAATCACATTTCTTGTCTTTACATTTTGATGAGATTTGAAAACTGCCTTCTATGGCACAAAATCGCCTATCACGGCAAAACCGCCTTTCACGGCAAACAAATGAAAATCGCCTTTCACGGCATTAAAAAAATTTGTCTCTTTCTTTAAAATATATGTGCAATGGAAAGTTAGAAAAAAGTTGGTTTCCTTTTCTACTTGTGAAGGTGAATCTCCGGATCACCATTTCAAATTCCAAGTAGAATAGAAAATCTGGCATACCCGTACAAAAAATGTTGATGCTTGCTCTTTTTTTCTCTTCGCCCTGCCGCACCCAGGCGGACCCAGGACGGAGGAAGGCAAGAAAGAAAAAGACGGGTCCATCAATATGCATTAAGCTTGATCTTGCCAAAGCCTATGATAGTGTTCGATTGGATTTCTTGAAGGCTGCTCTTAGATGTCTCTGGTTTCCTGAGATGGTTATTAAGTTGCTTATGGAATGTGTTTCGGGAGCAAAGTTCTCAGTGTTGGTAAATGGAGCTGCGGAGGGTTTTTTCAAGGGTACTCGTGGTCTTCGACAGGGTTGCCCTTTATCTCCATATCCATTTTGCTATAGTTATGGAGTTTTTCTCTGTTATGATGAATCAATATACTTCTACTAATATGATTCCATCTCCTTTTGTGAAAAAGAGTGTTATTATATGTCATCTGATGTTTGCTGATGATCTGATTGTCTTTAAGTAAAGCTTCCATGGGAGGGGCAGCTAATCTTAAGCATTTTCTTCAGCACTTTAGGGATTTTACAGGGCTTGGGGTCAACTAGCTAAAGAGTGCTATTTTTTATGCAAACTGTCATGAGGAAGATCAGACTGCTATTTCTTCTATTATGAATATTCAAAGGGGCACTCTTCCTATCAGATATCTGGGGGTACCTCTCTCCTCAAAGAGACTAAATTTTAATGACTGTCAGTCTCTTTTAGCCAAGGTGCAGCAACGGTTATCTGGTTGGAAGGCTAAGGTGATCTCTTATGCTGGCAGGTTGGAGTTGATTAAGTCTACAGTCTCTTCCTTTCATTTTTTTTGGGCGACTGTCTTTCTTCTCCCTCAATCAATATTACATGCGTTAGACCGTCAAATCAGAGATTTTTTCTGAAATTGCTGGTCCTCTTCCTATCTTCATCCTATAGCTTGGAGCGCTATTTGCCAGCCGGCTGCTATGGGAGGGCTAGGTGTTCGATCTATTGTGGGGGTTGCGAAGGCAGCACTGCTTCGGCAGGTATGGAATGTTATTCTTAACTGGACCACTTGTTGGAACATTTGGGTCAATGTTTGTTATTTGAAGGGTGATTCTTTCTGGGATGTTGCTAGTCCAATATCTGCTTCTTGGGGTTGGAAAGGTATTTTGGCCCTTCGACCTTTGGCTTTACCCCGCATAAAATTCTTAATTGGGAATGGGCACACCACACACTTTTGGACTGATCCATGGATGCCAGGGGGACGTTTGCGGGACTGTTTTGGGTCTTGAGCTATATATGATTTAGGCTTGGGGAAAGACTTACGAGTTAGTACTTTTATAGTACATGTATGATTTAGGCTTGGGGAAAGACTTACGAGTTAGTACTTTTATAGTACATGTATGATTTAGGCTTGGGGAAAGACTTACGAGTTAGTACTTTTATAGTACATGTATGATTTAGGCTTGGGGAAAGACTTACGAGTTAGTACTTTTATAGTACATGGTGACTGGGACTTGCCACCCCCTACGAAATGCACTGATGAATATTTTTCAACTCATCCCTATTGAATGTCAGCCATGGCCTTATTTTAATGATGAAATTGTTTGGACACTTGAAGAGGTGGGGTGTTTCTCTTTGAAGTCTGCTTAGAAACTTGTTTGCAGCATTCCAAACTAGCAGTTAAGTTGGACCTCAGCTATTTGGTTCAAAGGGGCTATTAAAAAACACTCTATATGTGCTTGGATGGTCTTTCGAGGTAGGCTCAAGACTAAAGATTTCCTATTGCAAAGAAATGTTCATTGTGATACACGTTGTGTTCTGTGTGATTGTATTTGGGAGACGTCTTTGCACCTCATGCTACATTGTCCTTATGCAGAAGCAATTTTGGGGGGATGAATTTGGTTACAATCAGTTGTTCTACTGCTCAAGAACTTTTAGATTCTACGGTTTCTCGGATTGATCATAATAGGAACGATACTTTAATTCTTGTAAAGCTTCTTTTTAATGCTTATATGTGGCATGTGTGGGCTGAACGTAATGCAAGGATTTTCAGGAATGTTACTCTTCCATATGGTTCTGTAGTGCAGCGCATCATTCAGATGGTGACAACCAAGCTATTGTACCTTGATCTTATATTACCAAGTGACATTCAATGTCATTGGAATGTTCCTGTGCATACACTAGTTATGGCTGCAAATCCAGTTAATGAAAGACCGTCTGGATGGCGGTTTTCAATTACTACATTGCCTCTGAGTTTGGTTGGTATTTTGTGGAGAGATACTCATCACCCTTGGAGCGGGGACGCAGAGTGCACTCAATGTATCTTTATGATGATCTCTACCAACTGTTGCAGCTTGTTCCTCCAGATATTTCATCCCTTACTATTGAGATTGATACCTCTTTGCAAAATATTCTTCTCAATCCTACTAAATCAGAATGGCCATTGCATTTTCAGGCAAGACGTCTTCATGGTTTGGTTACTAGTTTTGGGCATGTTCAATTTGTGCATCCTCATCCTCAGACTGTGCGCTTCAGTAAAATCATTAGCAGATTTCTTTTTTGAAGAGTAAGTGAGTTCTTCAATTTCTCAAGAAAATAAAAATAAAATACAAAGTGGAAATCTATAATCAATTTGATTATAGAAATTTCCCAAGGGGCATACCCCTTTATTTACATAACTGAACTATTGAAAAGAAAGACATAAAACCAACCAAATAATTACATCTGTGCACTAACTGAGTAATACAAAAGATCAATATTATCAACATTTAGCAATGGAGGGCTAGGAAATCTGCTAATGATTTTACTGAAATGGACAGTCTGAGGATGAAGAGGCACAAATTGAACAGGCCCAAAACTATTAATCACGGTATGGAGACGTCTTGCTTGAAATCGCAAAGCCCATTCTGAATTAGCAGGATTTAGAAGCAAAGGATACAAAGAAGAATCAGTCTCAATAGTAATGGATGAAATATCTGGAGGAACAATCTGCAACAGTTGGTAGATACCATCATAAATATGCAGTGATTGCACTCTTCGTCCCTTCCAAGGGTGATGAGTATCTCTCCACAATATACTAACAAAAACCAGAGGCAATGTAGTAATGGAAAAATGCCATCCATGCGGTCTATCAGTAACCAGATTTGCATTCATAACAGGAATATGCACAGGAACATTCCAATGACATTGAATGTCATTTGGTAAAATGAGATCAAGCTACAAGAGCTTGGTTGTCACCATCTGAATGATGCGCCGCACTGCAGAGCCATATGGAAGAGAAACATTCCTGAAAATTCTTGCATTGCGTTTAGCCCACACATGCCACACATAAGCATTAAAAAGAAGCTTTGCAAGAATAAGAGTATCTGTCCTACTCTAATCAGCACGAGAAACCATAGAGTCTAAAAACTCTTAAGCAGTAGAACAACTGAGGGGGACCAAATTCAATTTAGAGAGGAGTATCCCCCAAATTGCTTGTGCATATGAACAATGTAGCATAAGGTGCAGAGACATCTCCCAAGTACAATCACACAGAACACAACATGTATCACAATCAACATTTCTTTGCAATAGGAAATCTTTAGTCTTGAGTTTACCTTGGAAGAACATCCAAGCACATACAGAGTGCTTTTTAATACTCCCTTTGAACCAAACAGCTGAAGTCCAACTTAACTGCTGGTTGGGAATGTTGCAAACAAGTTTATAAGCAGACTTCAAAGAGAAAAACCCCTTCTCTTCAAGAGTCCAAACAATTTCATCTTCAAAATCAGGCCAGAGGTGACATTCATTAGGGATGATTTGAAAAATATCCATTAGGGCATTCGAGGTAGGGGGTGGCAAGTTCTAGTGACCATTTACTATAAAGGTACTAACTCTTTAATCTTCCCCCAAGCCTAGATCATACATAGCCCGAGACCCAAAACAGTCCCTCAGACATCCCCCTGGCAACCATGGATCAGTCCAAAAGTGTGTTGTGTGCCCATTCCCAACTAAGAATTTTATGTGGGGTAAAGCCAAAGGTCGAAGAGCCAAAATACCTTTCCAACCCCAAGAAGCAGAAGTAGGACTAGCAATATCCTAGAAAGAATCACCCCTCAAATATCGAACATTGACCCAAATGTTCCAACAAGTTTTCCTGTTAAGAATAACATTCCACACTTGCCTAATCAGTGCTGCCTTCGCAACCCCAACAATAGATCGAACACCTAGCCCTCCCATAGCAGCCAGCTGACAAACAGTGCTCCAAGCTATAGGATGAAGATAGGAAGAGGACCAACAATTCCAGAAAAAATCTCTGATTTGACGGTCTAAGGCATGTAAAATTGATCGAGGAAGAAGAAAAACAGACATCTAGAATAAATGAAATGAAGAGAGAGTAGACTTAATCAACTCCAATCTTCCAGCATAAGAGATCATGTTAGCCTTCCATCCAGATAACTGCTGCTGCACTTTGGCTAAAAGAGATTGACAGTCATTAAAATTTAGTTTCTTTGAGGAGAGAGGTACCCCCAGATATCTGAAAGGGAGAGTGGCCCTTTGAATCTCCAGAATAGAAGAAATAGCAAGTTGATCTTCCTCTGGACAGTTTGCATAAAAAATAGCACTCTTCTACCAACTGACCCCAAGCCCTGTAAAATCTCTAAAGTGCTGAAGAAAATGCTTAAGATTAGCTGCTGCTTCTGTGGTAGTTTTACTAAAAAATAATCAAATCATCTGCAAACAGCAAATGAGATATGATAACACCCCTTTTCACAAAAGGAGATGGAATCATATTAGTAGAAGTATATTGATTCATCATAACAGAGAAGAACTCCATGACTATAGCAAATAGATATGGAGATAAAGGGCTGCCCTATCGAAGACCACGAAGTACCCTTGAAAAAACCCTTCGTAGCACCATTTACCAACATTGAGAACTTTGCTCCTATAACACATTCCATAAGCACCTTAATAACCATCTCGGGAAAACGGAGACACCTAAGAGCAGCCTCCAAAAAATCCCAACGAACACTATCATATGCTTTGGCAAGATCAAGCTTAATGCACATTTTTGGACTACCTTTTTCAATATGAAAATTATGGATCAAATCCTAAGCAAGAAGAATATTATCTGCAATACTTCTACCAAGAACAAAAGCTGACTGCATGGGACCCACCAGCTTAGCAATGAATGGTTTAAGTCGTTTAACCATAATCCGACTGATGATTTTATACAACTCATTCATTAAAGAAATAGGACGAAACTTGTCCAGAGAGCTTGCATTTTCAGTTTTAGGTACCAACACTATAAAAGTGTGCTTGAGTTGCTTTAACATAGATCCATGAGTGAGAAAATCCATAGTACTAGCACACGCATCCTTGCTTATGATTGGCCAGCACACTTTGAAAAAATGAGCATTAAATCCATCAGGACCAGGGGTCTTATTAGGATTAGCTGATTTAACCACATCCTCAATTTCATCAAAAGTAACTGGTTGCATGAGATCTAACACATCCCGATCAGTGAGAACCCCATGAGGAGTAATATGTGATAAATCAGGACACTGATAATGTACAGACCAAGAATGTTCTGAAAATGAGAAACAAACACTGCCAATACCTGAAGAATCAGTGTAAACAGTGTCATCCTCATCAGCAATCTGAGAAATATAAGCTTGAGACTACCTTTTCTTCATCAAACGATAAAAATACTTGGTATTACTATCCCCTAAGTTTACAGCCGGTTCACGAGCTCGCTGCTTGTACATACTCTCCTAAGCCCATAACAATTGATCTAGCTCAAATCTTGCCAAACGTTCTTGCTCTTCAAGCTGCAGATACATTGGATCACTTGCCAAAAGAGTTTGTAAAATGTCTAACTTTAGAGATGCTTCAGAAAGTTTTTTAGGGATCCCCCCCTATGATTTCTTCCATTCAATAAGCTGCTTTTTAAGAAGTGAAAGCTTACGAACCACAACAAATAGGGGAGTGACAGAAATATCAGTATACCTCTTTAACTATCAGTATACCTCTTTAACTATTTGGAAAGAAACCCGGCATTTTAGCCCAGAAGTTATAATATCTGAACGGAGCTTTGATGTGGGGTTTTTCATGCAAAGATAGCAAAATAAGAGAATGATCAGAGAGGCCAGGCATCAGAACCTCACCCTGAAAAGGAGTAGAATGAAGAAAACCGTCATTAATCAACACTCTATCCAATTTACATTCGATTTGAGAAGCACCAAAGCTAGAATTAGACCAGGTGAACAGGGGCCCAGTTAACTTGAGATCAAGCAAACCTGCATCATGAAGACAATCATTAAATTCAATGAGTCCCCTAGCCCTTGGCGTTGCAGCTCCATGTTTCTCATGATTCCAATGAACAGTGTTAAAATCCCCCGCAACAATCCATGGCGGCCCACTAGTAGGAGACAAGTCTCGGATAGTTTTCCATAATTCACGCCTCTGTATGTAATCATTAAATCCATAACAGGCTGTAAAGAAGAAGTGCTCAATCCCAAATATGACTTCACAATGCATACATTGGGTAGTGCTAGTATTGACAGTCACATGAACCAAACGTGGATCCCACAACTCCCATATTCTAGCAGTTGATCCAGTAGCTATATTAGAGCTTTCTCTCCACCCATTAGGTACCACTGAATTAACAATATAATTATAGGAACTATGCTTTACCTTTGTTTCCAGCAAGATAACCAGAGCAAGCTTTAAGTGTCGGATTTGATACCTTATAGCAGCTTGCATCGAAGGTCTGTTAAGACCTCGCACATTCCATATAAATATAATCATTTAGAACCAGGTTTAAGGAGTGCTTTCTCCTTAATAATGACTCCAGCCGATCCTTGTTTTTGCTTCTGTACACTACCCTGCTTATGCACTGATTTAGCACCAGCTGAACAAGAGAAAGTGGAAGCTTGTGTACTAACAGTACCTTGACCAGAAGTTTGACCTGTATCACTCAAAACATGAGCTGAACCAGACTGGCGAAGAATTAAAGCAGAATGATTTCCTGGTCCTCCATTGCTAAATGTTGATAATATTGATCTTTTGTATCCCTCTTTTACTGCTCGGCTATAATTATTTGGTTGGGTTTGTGTCTTTCTTTTAATAGAGCTGTTATGTAAAATAGGGGCATGCCCCATGGGAAGTTTTTATAATCATTTTGATTATAGATTTCCAATTTGTACTTTATTTTGAGAAATTGAAGAACTAACTTACTCTTAAAAAAAAAAAAGAGTTAGTTTTCTCTTGGAGATTCCACCATCTTCTTGAGGAAAAGAGATCTGAGACGGGTTATAGCGTGAAAGATCAAAAGGTCTTGGAGATTCCTATTTGATACGTGGAAGTGTTTCATCATCAAAGAAATGAACAACTCCTCCATTAGAGCACAACCGAGCTCCAAAGGTATAATCTACTTCCTTGTATGTTGTGGATTTCGTGGTTGCTTGTTTGATGCTATTTCTATCTTCTAGATAGAGTTTTCTACTGTACATAATCATAAGAAAGAGGACATGGATTATGGATTGGGTTTTGTAGCCTTCTGGATAGTTGATCCCTTTGTCAAGTGGGTCAAAAGTTTTGAAAACCTATCCTAGAGGCCCACCTTTTTCCAACATTAGTACCATCCAATTAACTCTTAATTGAGATGAGTGTACACTTATCAATGATAAATCCATTAATTGGCACAAGGGGATAATAGAGATAGATTCCATCTTGACCATCGAATGTTCCCACAACTCTACTACCACGTACCCAAATCACCGAGGTGTTGACTAACAATTGGCCTCACTCATTGGTGACTCAAAGTAAATGAATAGATAGAAACTTGAGCTCATCAATGTCTCAGGGTTGAGAGCCTATTGTTAGGGAATTATGAGAGCAGACCTTAAAGTAAAGACAGTGTTCCTAAGGTGCTTCTCATGGTCCTTCAATACATCCAATGTACCAGTATGATGATCCAGAATCTTACATTCCAATGATTGAGACAGATCACACTATCTCATAGTGATCATAATACTGCAACCTTGTCAGATGAGATGCCCAATCTCATCATCAGTTGTGAATCAATTTAAGTATAAGATTTGTGACACATGTCTCCTGTATGTGGATCTCATCCACACACGTGTTACATCTAATACACTTGTGGACTTCGGTTCATCTAATGAGTCATTATGTCATTTGTATTGGTTATGTGCAATTAAGTAATAAAACACCATTCATCTCATGAAAGGAAAACATGAATATATTGATAAATAAGGAAATTAATCAATTTATTACATCAATCTTAATGGATTGAGATCATAAAACTAACACGGTCTTTCTTTTTCGACCCATTTTTCAGAGACTTGAAGGGTAGAATGCTGGATTCTTTGCTTCTCTAGTCTCTTCTGTCGATATGCCGCATGGCGACATATGCGACGAGCAATTTGAGCTTCAGTTAGCTCTGGCTGTGCTCTAGCAATAAAGGACGTAGTCCTTCGTGCGCAATAGCCGAGCCTGTCTTCCTTGAAGCATGGATGGACAGGATCTGGACGTGGTCCTTTGCCTGTCGCAGCGAGGCTTTGAATTTTGTAAGTTCGGCCCTTGTTGAGATGAAGAGTCGAGCTATAGGAGAGCAAGCCTTGGCAGGTTCTTGTAGAGGCCTAGTGATGTATGATCTGATTTTGGGCTTGTAGGAGCAAGCCAGCTCATGCTGAGTTGATTTTGTTGTTTGGCGGAGGGTAGCTTTCTCCTCTTTCATATAAGAGAGAGGGTAGAACCGTTTCTCCTTGAGAGGGGCCAGGTAAGCTGGCTTTGTAGATGTTCGGGACCTCCTTTGTTTTGGTGAAGGTCTCGGGGACCAAGTCTTGGGGCACACCTGGTCTCTTGCAGGCTGAGGCTTTGTGGGGTTGCCACGGGCTTCAGATTTTTTTATGATTGCCCTTGGTATCATGGCAGTGACACGTTCAGGGGCGGTTTTCTACTTCTTGGTAAGTGCAGTTTCTTCTACGGGAAGTGGGAATGGTCCCAGCGACCCGAAGACGATAGTCCGGGGAATAAAGGTTGAGCCGGTGTTCTGTGTGTTACCGAGGGAGATGACGCTTCGGCAGTTGGCAGGGCGCTTGTGAGTGCTTCTCTTGAAGCATAAGCTGGTACTTGTTCTCATCAAAAGTGATGGTCAATGAAGCTGCCATTGTTAGTTTTGAAAACTTCTAAAACAAGACCACATCCAATAGTAATCAAAAGAATATGATCATAAATGGAAAATACTATGATTTTGTCTTTTCAAATCACTCGGGGGGCATGGCCCGGCTTAAGCGTAATGAAGAAGGCAAAAAGCCATAAAGGGTACAATTGTTCTAAACGCAAGCATGGTAGGCTCAGAGTGAGCGTTCCAGTGATTGCTAGAAGCAACTATAAACCTTAATTCAAATTACCGAGAAGCGAGACTCACTCGAGGTAAGATGATATAAGGTTGGAGTTACAAATGTGTCGGTCACAAATACAGTAGACTCGAAAGGGCATACTAGCACCACTAGGCACAAAATGTTGCAAATCGGATCCTTGGAATGGACACAAGATGGGATTTCTGAAATGTCAAGATTGGATTCATAAAAGAGAGCAAATGGTATTCCAATCCGAACATAGACTCAAACATTTCTGCAAGCACTAGATTCGAAAGGGAAGGAACCAGAATTTCACCCAATTTGAATCCAAAACTGATGAAAGTTTTTTTTTTTCGTTTTTTGTAAGGTCAAGATTGAGTTCATCAAAGAGAGCAAATGGTGTTCCAATCTAAACATGGGCTCAAACATTTCTGCGAGTACTAAATCCAAAAGGAATGAACCAAGATTTCTCAAACCTGAACTCCAAAAATGACAGAAGTTTTTTTTTTTTTTTTAAAGAGATTTTTTTTTAAGATCTTTTTTTTTTTTTAAAGTACGCATAGGTCTCCAGTTCGATAATATGAAACCTTAGTAGATAGATCATCCCCCAGGTAAGGGTAGGATTACTTAATGAACCCGTTTGAAGGACCCTTGCCTCGAACAATCTAACTGCCTCCACACTCTGGACAAGGCCTTTCTTGAATCCACTTTGGTCAAAGAATGTAATTGGTGTAACCTTAGTGGTTTTTGAACAGTTTTTTTTTTTTCTTACTTTTTTTTGAAAGATCACTAATGAACCCATCAAAGAGAGCAAATGGCCCCTCCAAATCCGAACACTGGCTATAAACGGTTTTCGCGAGCCATTGTCCAAGTTTCTCAAATTGGAGTCCAAAAGGAAAAAATGAAATCCTCTTTTTTGTTTTCAAAATCTGAAAAGTTTGAAATCAGATTTTTTTTTTTAAGATCCCTATCTAACTCATCAAAGAGAAAAGATGGCCCATTCCTCAATATGAACAATAGCTACAAACATTTCTGCGAGCTATCAAGTTCGAAGAGGAAAGGATCAAAGCTTCTCAAAATTGAATCAAAAAATGAGAAATCAGATTTTTTGTTTTTTTATTTTTTTGAAAACTCACTAATGGACCCATGAAAGAGTGAAAATGGGCCCTCCCAATCCGAACATCTGCTCAGCGATTTCCGCGAGCTATTGTCCGAAAAGGAAAAAATCAAAGTTTCTCAAATTTCAATCTAAAAGAGAGAAATCTGAAGAAAAAAAATTTGAAAGATCACTAATGGACCCATCAAAGAGTGAAAATGGCCCCTCCCAATCCAAATGTCAGCTCAGCAATTTCCGCGAGCTATTGTCCGAAAAGGAAAGAACCAAAGTTTCTCCAATTTGAATCCAAAAGAGAGAAATCAGATTTTTTTTTTGAAAAGAGAAAGACTGGAAATAAACTTTAATGAAAGAAATTTCCAAGAATCCCATCTCACGTTTTTTTTTAGATGCAAGATTCAACAAAGGCCACCAACTAGAAAAGAGCGAAAGAATCTAAACATCAAGTTCTCAAATGATTGAGTCCCACCGGGTATGCCAACTTGATGGACCCGGTTCTTGCCTTCCTCCGCCCCGGGTCTGCCAGGGTCCGGCGGACGAAAAGCGGGCATCAACATTTTTTTGAACGGGTATGCCAGATTTTCAATTCTACTTGGAATTTAGAAATGGTGATCCGGAGATCCACCTTCAAAAGTAGAAGGAAATCAATCTTTTTTCTAACTTTCCATTGCATATATATTTTCAAGAAAAGAGACAAAGATTTTGAATGCCATGAGAGGAGATTTTGTTTTGTTTGCCGTGAAAGGCGGTTTTGTGCTATAGAAAGCGATTTACAAATCTCATGTAAGACAAGAATTGTGATTTTTTTTCTCTTTAAAAAATATAAAATACAAAAGAAAAGTAAGAAAATGAGTCTAACTTCTCAGGAGATTGTGGGGATCCGTTCAGATCGACGGTTGAGAGTCATGTATGGACTCCGCCATCGTCCTTCAGATGAGAACACAAGATGCTTTGATTCACTTGGCTTAGCTTTTGGGCCTCAGATTTTTAGAGGATAAAGACCAAGAGGAGGTCCTGTATCCAATAAAAAGCCGAGTAGATGGGCTAAAGATCCACATCTGGCCATGTTGGATAGAAGGAGAGGGGACCTTGGGGGGGGCGGCCCCCTAAGGGACTTCGATCATCTTCTAGTGTTTGTTGCAGCAGAGTTTCTTCGAAGGAGAGGAAATTGTTGTAGCAGTTACAGAAGTTTTGGGTTTTCTGATTTTTATGGACTTTTCTGATGGATTTTTCCCGACCCGTTCTTCTTGGAATTCTCTCCTATTTATAGGCTTTTGGTAGCCATTTAGGAGGGTTTATGGGCCTTAATTGTCATAAAGCCACATAAAGGGAGGAGTTACAAGCTTTAATTCATTTATTTTGTAACTCCTTTTCCTTGGCTTTTGATTGGCCGTGAAGAATTAATGACTTTTAATTTCTTTTAATCTCCATCATGGGAGGAGTTTCATGGTTTAAATGCCATGAATCCTTTGACTTGTAACTCCCATTTGCTCGCTTCTGATTGGGCCGTCCAAAATAATGAGTTAATGACCGCAATAAGTTGCCATAAACGGGTCAATTAATAGCATTAAGTGGTCGCCAAGTCACTTGAAGAGTCACGGACCACGCCGCGTCTTTTGGAATTCTTCTTGCGATGATAGCCGATCGATCCATATGTTGTTTGATGTCGGATGGCGATGCAACTTTAGAAATTGGTTGACACCAATGGACTGGCAACATCTGTCCAATCGATTTCACGATTGGTCGGGCAGAAAGTGTGCTTTTGTTGGTCGGCCGGTTGGGGATTTTGAAGCGTCGGATGGTGATTCCATGATTTCGACGGCGGATCCGTGATGTTGACGAAGATCGACGGATATCATGCTCAAAAGATCAAATTTTGGAAAAATGACAGGGCCAAACAACTCAAAACACAAAAAGGGGAGGAAAAACAGCCTTTTCAGTGAAAATCCGGTGACCCAGATTTCCATGGTCGCCTACAGTGACAATGGGGACTTTTGTCCCTTTGGTTGCTAGCTTTCGGCCTTTTTCGCGGTTTTTTCGATTCTTTTTTCTTTCGATATTTTTTCTGATATATTTTACATGTTTTGGCCTGATTTTCCGGGAGAAAACTTGACAACAATCCTTAAATATCAGAGTGCAAAAGTCTCTGATTTTCTGAAAAAGCCGAAGACCTGGTTGTGCGGAGTTTGTTGATTTTCCGTCAAGAATCAAAAGTAGGTCAAACGATGACGGAATGACCTGAAATTTGTGGTGAAACTTCCTGAGCAATAGATAGGACCAACCATGGACCTTTTTGATTTTTGAAGCCGTTTGGGGTCCCGTCGCTGCTAGCTTTGATTTCACCGCAAGGAAAATGTCGAGCTTTGATATACGGTCAACCGATGTCCGATTGACCTGAAATTTGACAAGGAGCCTATTGGAGTATTTTGAGATGATCACTTAAGTCTGATTTGGATGCCATAGTCCAGGGGAGCATCGCCGCCGGGAGGCCTGATTTTGCTTCCGAGCGTCAAAGTTGGGTTAAACGTTGTTGGAATGACCTGAAATTTGACGTGTAGCCCTTTTGAAGCATGTAGAAGCCACTCATGTGCTTTGTTTGATGATTTATGGCCTCAGTGGTTCTCGCCACCGAAGGGCTTGATTTTGCTGCTCGAGAGTTGATGGAGGGTCAAACGGTGTCGGTTTGACTTTTTATTTGAAGAGTAAGTTAGTTCTTCATTTCTCAAGAAAGCCAAATTACAGAAAAGGAAGTCTACCCTACAATTGATGGTAGAGGCTTCCAAATGGGCATACCCCTAATCAAAGAAACAATAATACTAAAAAATACTGAACCAAAACGACTAATCTACGCCCACAACCTGGGCATAAGTTGAAGATAAATTTACAATTTCATCATTATTTATATGAGTTGAGATTAACAATATTTCTGCTAATGAACTTGCTAAACCGCAAAGTGCAAGGATGAATCTTCAAAATCTGCACTTGATTCAGTCTTGAAATGAGCGAGTGAATTCTTCTGACTTGACAGGATTGTAATCAGAATTGGCAGGATTAAGCATCACCTTTGTTAATGACGAATCTGCCTCTATAGTGATACGTGTCACATAGGTTGGAATAAGCTGCATAATTTGAATAATTTCCGAATAGTAATTGACATTTTGCTCGATTTGAGCGACCATTGGATGTTTGATATCTCTCCACGACGTGGAGCCTTTTGGTGGTATTTTGAGACCATCTGTAGGCTTTGATCGAAGATTTGATATCTACGACACTGTTGCCGCCAGGAGCTCCTGCTCAGTCGCTGGAGGAGTGAAGTTAGGCCAAATGGTGTTGAAATGGCCCAAAACTTCATGTGTACCCTTTTTTTGGCTTTTTGAAGGATCTTGAAGTTTTTGTTTGATTCTGACAAGATCTTATGCGTGAAGCAGCATTGCCTATTTGTAGTAGGATGTGGCTCCATGTAGCTTTTTATGTTGAAAAGGCAAAGTGACATATTTGGTGCCAACACTTTCCATCGAAAACATTGTCTCCACAATATAGGAAGGAAAAATAAGCTTCCTTTGTCATCATTGTGATAATGAAATTCACCATCAAAAGGGGAAGAAAACACCCTAATAATGAAATTTTCATTAAAACTTTCCATTGCTCAGCCGTTGACATTTGCAATGCGAAGTTTGTAATAGGATATAGAGAAAACTTGGAGATGTATAATTCTTTTAGTGCATACCAATGCAATTGATTAGTAACATCAATGGTATTTTACACTTAATAAGATGGTCATTAAGAAAAGTATACAAAGCAATTGTACACATGGTACTTTCCTCCTTTCATTGTCCCCAATCTTTCTTCAGTGCTATGGTCTGCTAGCCCACCCATCACCTTAGCAAGCACCCGGCAGAGGCCAGGGCATTTTAAATTACTCAACTTTCTAAAGTATTAAAATACCTATTGAAGATGCACATAATTTACAAATATTGTATGAGAATATAGTCTATTTAGGAATAAACCTCTTGAACTCGTTTCATGTGGTCTTTTGGGTTTACGAATTCAATGACACAACTTCATTGCTAGTAAAAAAAGAGAAACATTAGAATTCGGAATCCAATTCAAATAATCAAATCTTCAAATTAGAGCGGTCATAGAAAACAACCCTCTCTAAAATTAAGAAGAGTCCCAATAACTCACCTTCATGGAAATTACTTGAGTTTACATCAACACAAATGATGCTTGAAGCCCTTGACAAATCTTGCTCCTTTTGCAAAATAAGCACATAAAATAAAATAAAAACAATTTATTGTCATCACAATATGTATGACTATCTTCATGTTTGTTTTTCTTCTTTTTTTTTCGTTTTCTTTTCTAATGGAAAACTTTTGCCTTTGGGATTTGGGAATGTAGCTGAAAATTTAGCGTGTTCATTATGTTGTTTCTGCGTACAACAATCCCCAACTTAATATAAAAGCAAATGATAGTTTTTTTCTTAGGGAATGGAAGATTAGGCTTGGTTAATGCAACAAAAAGTCAATTGCAACTCTTGAACAAATTTACATGGAGAGGGATATCTACTTTTTTTCGGACCGTTTTAGTTGAGGGAGGTCTTAAAGCACATAAAATATTCTGGATTGAATTCTTTAAAAAAGTGCGACAGTTTTGAAATCCACCATGCATGACTTGTTAGTCGAATTTCCGTAGATGGCCAAGAAGGAAGTGATATATTGACAAAAGTAGCTTTGTATCTAGGTTTTTGGAACATATTAAAAAAGAGCCATGATTTCATAGAAGTAGCTTCGTACCAGTGATTCTTAGAACACTTGGAAAAAGAATGACAATTTCCTTCAGAAAATTTCTTTGGCTTGAATATTAACCCTCAACATCTCAAAATCGAGTTTTCTAGATTTTATGTTCATCGCATCATACTACTCATTGAACTCTAACCTGCAATATTTTCAGGATAAGCAATCCACAAAGCCAAACAAAACAATAAGAAAATCGATCGACCTTTAAAAAAAATAGAGACGGAGAGGTTTTACCCAAACATGCACCAAATGAACCTATAAAACATAGATTTTGGGCTTGAGTGATGAAGCATTTATATGATATTGTATTGCCTTCCCACATAGCATATTAAGAATCATAGTAAATGAAAATAAAAATCACAATCAAAATCAAGCATCTAGCTGAGCAAGAGTATGAAGCTCTGCAATGGCATATATAAAAAAAAACATACAAACATTAAGTAAAAGTTTTTTGAAACATTAGAAACAATTTAAAATCAGAGATCCAAATTGCTCCATATATTGAATCCAAAGGTTACTAAAAAGAAAAGAAATGATGAGACTGGCTACGAAAAGAATCCCTTTAAACACCAATGATTTGATAAATGAATCATACATAAAAAAAAATTATAAAAATTGGAAAAATCCCTTTACCTAAAATGTAGATGGACTAGACTGATTGTACCCACATTTCTGACATCACTACTCAAATAAAGCATCCGTTGTAAGAATCAAACTCTGAATCAAAATCGCAATCAAGCATCCATCAAAGAACATTGAAAATAAGAATTAGGCTCAATCATTATAGCATTTGGCAATACTAGATATTAAGAAATATTGGCAAATATTAGATATTAAAAAAAAACTGGCCAAAGGGGGGAAACACTAATCAACAATTTGAAAACAAAGAAGCATCAGTAATAGAGGAAAAAAAGAAGGGGTGAGAAAAGAGTCCAACCAGCATTGCTTCTCGCACTTAGATCATTAGATCTTCAACTTATGTATATTTGGTACACCTTAAAACAGTAAAAGCTCGATCTATAGAAAGCAACATTGAAGGCTATTAGAACCCAAATCTAGAAGTTCAGAGGCAAATGATACATGCTCTGTAGAGTATTATATCCAATCGAACCAAAACATATAAAGAAATTTAACCCTAGCAGTTAAGAGTGGGTCTGTTAATGGAGATAGAGAAGGTTAGAGAGAGTGTGCGAGACAGATGAAGAGAAAGATTCACAAGATCGATAGGAGGATCGGGGCCATTATTCATATATGCAAGTGAAAGCAGAGCTGCCGCATGAGAGAAATCAAAAGCAAGGTGTCATGACCCCGGACCGAGATCCGGGCCCGCGACCCGATGTGTGATTTAATGATTATCCCATAGGTTTCCACGGTGAGGATTGCCAAAACAAAGACGGGAATAATCTCACAAGATCGATGATTATACGGAAGCCTGTAGTAATCACATCAAGACTTATCAATCTAAATCAAATGGTTCTAAGAGACATAAGTTAAATAATTCAAGGGACATATACATTCAGAAGGAGAAATGTAGCATAGCATTACCATAATTTAAGTTCCAAATTTCAAGAGAACAAAGGTACGTTAACTTTAAGTTTACATCCCAAAATAGAAAAAGGCCAACAAAGGCCAATACATCTCCAAAATAAACCAAAACATGAAACCCAATCCAAGTGCGTCGCAACTCAAGCCCCCACCCGACGTCTAGATGACGTTGTTAGGTTGCCACTCACGGCCTAGGAGCTGCTCAACAGCCTCCTCTTGGTACTCCTCCTCAAGGGCACCTGCACCTGCATCTGCATCTGAGCACCAAAAAAAAAGGATTAGACAAGACAGTCTAGTAGGTGATCAATTTAGACATAATATAAATCATTAAAATCTTAAAACAATGCTTAAAACCATTAAATGATTTCGGGACAAAACTTAAATAGTATGCAAGGCAAAACTAGCGTGGTTACAAGAAAACATCATGATTCATGAATTTACATAGAGCTCATCTTTTCTCCATCATATGTGATGACAGAAGCAAGCAAAGACAAAACAAGACAAAGTGAAACGAAACCAAAGCCCAAGCCACACAAGGTGGGCGGGAAAACCAGTAGCGGAACCGGAACAAGAGTGTGTATAAATGCACGACTAATTTGCAGATAGTCCTTATGTTTAAGGACCCCCTAACTAGTGAATCAGACTGAGAGGGTATTCCAAGCTCAGCGGTATTCAACGATATTCATGTATGCACAAAACATAGCGATACTTGTACAAAGCTAATCGAAAATAGGGGGATACACTTATCAAGGCAAAACATGGCAAGACTAAACCAAAGTAGCATAAGCTATAACAAAAGGAGGCTGAAAAAGTGTTCCCCATTACAGTTCTTGAAACAACTCAAAAACCAAACTTATACTTATAAATCAAAACAAGTGCGAAATGGTATTCTTCGTGTCTAAAAATCAAGATTTCATGAGAAAACTGGAGGTGCAGCTCCAAGAGCTCGGGGTCTCATTGATCTCAATGATTGTATTTATGATGCTGGTTTGTTTGATCTGAACTTAACAGGGCCCCTGTACACCTGGTCTAACTCTAGCATGGGTGCTTCTAGGATTGAATGTAAATTGGATCGAGTGCTGATTAATGCAGGATTTCTTCATTCTTCTCCCTTTAAGGGTGAGATTTTGATGCCGGCCC
This sequence comes from Persea americana, assembly GCA_029852735.1. Taxonomy (NCBI): domain Eukaryota; kingdom Viridiplantae; phylum Streptophyta; class Magnoliopsida; order Laurales; family Lauraceae; genus Persea; species Persea americana. The sequence continues at coordinate 19,296,373 of CM056818.1, forward strand.
TCTCTGATCATTCTCCTATCCTGCTTTCTTTGCATGTCAAACCCCACATCAAAGCTCCGTTCATATATTATAACTTCTGGGCAAAAATGCCGAGTTTCTTTCAAACAGTTAAACTTGCCTGGGATACTGATGTCTCTGGCACTCCACTATTTATTGTGGTTCGGAAGCTTTCAATCCTCAAAAGGCGACTTATTGAATGGAAGAATTCACAGGGGGATATTCCTATGAAACTTTCTGTAGCCTATCTACAGTTAGAAACTTTGGAATCTCTTTTAGCAAGTGATCCGCAGCATTTGCATATTCAAGAGCAGGAACGTATGGCCCGATTTGAGCTGGATCAGTTGTTAAGGGCTCGGGAGAGCATGTACAAACAGAGAGCTCGCGACCTGGCTGTCAACTTGGGGGATAGTAATACCAAGTACTTTTATCGTCTGATGAAAAAGAGGCAATCTCACGCTTATATTTCTCAAATCACTGATGCGGATGACACTATTTACACTGACTCGTCAGGTATTGCTGCAGTGTTTGTTTCTCATTTTCAGCGCATTCTTGGTCCAGATATTCAAAATCAGTCTCCTAATTTGTCCCATATTATTCCTCCTGGGGTTCTCACTGATGGGGATGCATTGGCTCTTATGCGTCCGGTTACCGTTGCTGAAATTGAGGATGTGGTTAAATCTGCTAATCCTAATAAGGCACCTGGTCCTGATGGCTTTAATGCTCATTTTTTCAAGGTGTGCTGACCTATCATAGGTAAGGATGTGTGTGCTAGTATTATGGATTTTTTTCACTCATGGTTCTATGTTAAAGCAACTCAAAAATACTTTTATAGTGTTAGTGCCTAAATCTGAAAATGCAAGCACTCCGGACAAGTATCGTCCTATTGCTTTAACAAATGAGTTGTATAAAATCATCAGTCGGATTCTGGTCAAACGACTTAAGCCATTCATTGCTAAGCTTATGGGTCCCATGCAGTCTGCTTTTGTTCCTGGTAGAAGTATTGCAGATAATATTCTTCTTGCTCAGGATTTGCTTTATAATTTTCATCTGGACAAAGGGTGTCCAAGAATGTGCATTAAGCTTGATCTTGCCAAAGCCTATGATAGTGTTCGTTGGGATTTTCTGGAG